>LR738711.1:687918507-688049370 GCA_902687465.1 Secale cereale | reverse complement strand
GCCAGCCCACCAGGGGCTGGTTCCCTTCCCACTTCAGCCCATGGGGCCCTCCGGGATAGGTGGCCCCACCCGGTGGACCCCCGGGACCCTTCCGGTGGTCCCGGTACAATACCGGTGACCCCCGAAACTTCCCCGGTGGCCGAAACTGGACTTCCTATATACAAATCTTTACCTCCGGACCATTCCGGAACTCCTCGTTGTTGGAGATATGCCCTAGAGGCAATAATAAAAGCATTATTATTATATCTCCTTGTTCATGATAATTGTCTGTTATTCATGCTTGAATTGTATCGTACGGAAACAGCGATACATGTGTGAATACATAGACCAAAATGAGTCCCTGGTAGGCCTCTAGTTACCAGCTCGTTGATCAACAGATGGTCACGGTTTCCTGACCATGGACATGAGATGTCAGTGATAACGAGATCACATCATTAGGAGAATGATGTGATGGACAAGACCCAAACTTGAGCATAACACGAGATCGTATAGTTCGTAATGCATAAGCTTTTCGGTGTCAAGTATTTATTCCTTAGACCATGAGGTTGTACAACTCCCGGATACCGTAGGAATACTTTGGATGTGCCAAACGTCACAACGTAACTGGGTGGCTATAAAGGTACGCATCGGGTATCTCCGAAAGTGTCTGTTGAGTTGGTACGAACCGAGACTGGGATGTTGTCACTCCGTATGACGGAGAGGTACCTCTGGGCCCACTCGGTAAGACATCATCATAATGAGCTCAATGTGACTAAGTAGTTAGTCACGGGATGATGGATTACGGATCGAGTAAAGAGACCTGCCATAACGAGATTGAACAAGGTATCGGGAATACCGACGATCGAATCTCGGGCAAGTACCGTACCGATGGACAAAGGGAATGATATACGGGATTGAGTGAATCCTTGACACGGTGGTTCATCCGATGAAGATCATCGAGGAACACGTGGGAACCAACATGGGTATCCAGATCCCGCTGTTGGTTATTGACCGGAGAGTCGTCTCGGTCATGTCTACGTGTCTCCCGAACCCGTAGGGTCTACACACTTAAGGTTCGGTAACGCTAGGGTCGTAGAGATAAATGCACGTTGAAACCCGAAAGTTGTTCGGAGTCCCGGATGAGATCCCGGACGTCACGAGGAGTTCCGGAATGGTCCGGAGGTAAAGATTGATATATGGGAAGTCCAGTTTCGGCCAACGGGTGATCTCCGGGGGTCACCGGGAGCGTCCCGGGACCACCGGAGGGGCCCTGGGGGTCCATCGGGTGGGGCCACCCATCCCGGTGGGGCCCCTAGGCCGCAAGGGGAAGTGTCCAGCCCCTCTGGGCTGGCGCACCACTAGGGGCCCACCTCCCCATGCGCCTAGGGTTAAACCCCTAAGGGGAGGGGGGCCACCACTTGCCTTGGGGGGCAAGGACTCCCCCCTGGCCGCCGCCCCCCCTTGCAGATTGGATCTGCAGGGGGCTGGCGCCCCCTGGCCCCCTATATATATGTGGGGGGGGGAGAGGGCAACCGCAACCCAAGCCCTGGCGCCTCTCCCCCTCCCGTCACACCTCCATACTCCCACGCAGGGCGCCCGGCGAAGCCCTGCTGCGATTTCCACTCCATCCGTCATCACACCGTCGTGCTGCCGGATCTCAGACGACTTATCCTCCCCCCTTGATTGATCAAGAAGGAGGTGACGTTGCTGCACCGTACGTGTGTTGAACGCGGAGGTGCCGTCCGTTCGGCGCTAGATCATCGGTGACGAAGAACGTGAAGAGTACGACTACTTCATCCACACTTCGTTGAAAGCTTCCGCTCGCAATCTCCATAACGGTATGTAGATGCACTCTTACTTGCTCGTTGCTAGATGTCTCCATAGTTGGATCTTGGTGAAAGCGTAGAATTTTTTTGAATTATGCTACGTTACCCAACAGTGGCATCTGAGCCTAGGTTTTATGCGTAGCATCTTGCACGAGTAGAACACAAAGCAGTTGTGGGCGTTTGATTTTGTTCAACTTTCTTACCGTTACTAGTCAATCTTGATTCGGCGGTATTGTGGGATGAAGCGGCCCGGACCGACTTTACACGTACGCTTATGTGAGACTGGTTCCACCGACAGACATGCACTAAATGCATAAGGTGGCTGGCGGGTGTCTGTCTCTCCTACTCTAGTCGGATCGGATTCGATGAAAAGGGTCCTTATGAAGGGTAAATAGAAGTTGACAAATCACGTTGTGGTTTTGGCGTAGGTAAGAAACATTCTTGCTAGAAATCCTATAGAAGCCACGTAAAACTTGCAACAACAATTAGAGGACGTCTAACTTGTTTTTGCAGCATGTGCTATGTGACGTGGTATGGCCAAAACGAAGATGTGATGAATGATATATGTGATGTATGAGATTGATCATGTTTTTGTAATAGGGAATCACGACTTGCATGTCGATGAACTTGACAACCGGCAGGAGCCATAGGAGTTGTCTTAATTATTGTATGACCTGCGTGTCACTGAATAAACGCCATGTAATTACTTTACTTCATTGCTAAACGTTAGCTATATTAGTAGAAGTAATAGTTGGCGTGACGACTTCTTCAAGACACGATGATGGAGATCATGATGATGAAGATCATGGTGTCGAGCCGGTGACAAGATGATCATGGTGCCCCGAAGATGGAGATCCAAGGAGCAAGATGATATTGGCCATATCATGTCACTTTAATTGATTGCATGTGATGTTTATCATGTTTATGCATCTTGTTTACTTAGAACGACGGTAGTAAATAAGATGATCTCTCACTAAAATTTCAAGTATTGTGTTTCCCCTGACTGTGCACCGTTGCTAAAGCTCGTTGCTCCGAAGCACCACGTGATGATCGGGTGTGATAGGTTCTAACGTTCGCATACAACGGGTGTAAGACAGATTTACACACGCGATACACTTAGGGTTCACTTGACGAGCCTAGCATGTACAGACATGGCCTCGGAACACGGAAGACCGAAAGGTCGAACACGAGTCGTATAGAAGATACGATCAACATGAAGATGTTCACCGTTGATGACTAGTCCGTCTCACGTGATGATCGGACACGGATTACTCGATTCGGATCGTGTATCACTTAAGATGACTAGAGAGATGTCATTCTGAGTGGGAGTTCATTAAAATTTGATTAAGATGAACTTAATTATCATGAACTTAGTCTAAATTCTTTACAATATCTCTTGTAGATCCAATGGCCCACGCTCCAGTTTCCCTCAACTTCAACGCGTTCCTAGAGAAAACCAAGCTGAAAGACGATGGTAGCAACTATACGGATTGGGTCCGTAACCTGAGGATTATCCTCATAGCTGCCAAGAGATCATATGTCCTAGAAGCACCGCTAGGTGATGCACCTGCTCCCGATGCGGCCCAAGACGTTTTGAATGTCTGGCAGTCGCGTAGTGATGATTACTCCCTGGTTCAGTGCGGCATGCTTTACAGTTTAGAATCGGGGCTTCAAAAACGTTTTGAGCACCACGGAGCATATGAGATGTTAGAAGAGCTGAAAATGGTTTTCCAAGCTCATGCCCGAGTCGAGAGATATGATGTCTCCGACGCATTCTACAGCTATAAGATGGAGGAGAACAGTTCTGTCAGTGAGCACATCCTCAAGATTTCAGGATTGCACAACCGCTTGTCTCAGCTGGGAATGAATCTCCCAGATGAAGCGGTCGTTGACAGAATCCTCCAGTCGCTCCCACCAAGCTTCAAGAGCTTCGTGCTGAACTTCAATATGCAGGGGATGGAGAAGTCCATTCCCGAGGTGTATTCGATGCTGAAATCAGCGGAGGTGGACATCAAGAAAGAACATCAAGTGTTGATGGTCAATAAAACCACTAAGTTCAAGAAAGGCAAGGGTAAGAAGAACTTCAAGAAGGACGGCAAGGGAGTTGCCGCGCCTGGCAAGCCTGTTGCCGGGAAGAAGCCAAAGTATGGACCCAAGCCAGAGACTGAGTGCTTTTATTGCAAGGGAACGGGTCACTGGAAGCGGAACTGCCCCAAATACTTAGCAGACAAGAAGGCCGGCAACGTCAAAGGTATATATGATATACATGTTATTGATGTGTACCTTACCAGCACTCGTAGTAGCTCCTGGGTATTCGATACCGGTGCAGTTGCTCACATTTGTAACTCAAAACAGGAGCTGCGGAATAAACGGAGACTGGCGAAGGATGAGGTGACGATGCGCGTCGGGAATGGTTCCAAGGTCGATGTGATCGCCGTCGGCATGCTACCTCTACATCTACCCTCGGGATTAGTTTTAAACCTCAATAATTGTTATTTAGTACCAGCTTTGAGCATGAACATTGTTTCTGGATCTCGTCTTATGCGAGATGGCTACTCTTTCAAATCAGAGAATAATGGTTGTTCTATTTATTTGAGAGATATGTTTTATGGTCATGCCCCGCTGGTCAATGGTTTATTTTTGATGAATCTCGAACGTAGTGATACACATATTCATAGTGTAGATGCCAAAAGATGTAAAGTTGATAATGATAGTCCCACATACTTGTGGCATTGTCGCCTTGGTCATATTGGTGTCAAACGTATGAAGAAGCTCCATTCAGATGGACTTCTAGAGTCTCTTGATTATGAATCATTTGACACGTGCGAACCATGCCTCTTGGGCAAGATGACCAAGACTCCGTTCTCCGGAACAATGGAGCGAGCAACCAACTTGTTGGAAATCATACATACCGATGTGTGCGGTCCGATGAGTGTTGAGGCTCGCGGAGGCTATCGTTATGTTCTCACCCTCACAGATGACTTGAGTAGATACGGGTATATCTATTTGATGAAACACAAGTCTGAGACCTTTGAAAAGTTCAAGGAATTTCAGAATGAGGTTGAGAATCAACGTGACAGAAAAATAAAGTTCTTGCGATCGGATCGTGGGGGTGAATATTTAAGTCATGAATTTGGCACACACCTTAGGAGCTGTGGAATTGTTTCACAATTGACACCGCCCGGAACACCTCAACGTAACGGTGTGTCTGAACGTCGAAATCGTACTCTGTTGGACATGGTGCGATCTATGATGTCCCTCACCGATTTACCGCTATCTTTTTGGGGTTATGCTTTAGAGACTGCCACATTCACTTTAAATAGGGCTCCGTCGAAATCCGTTGAGACGACTCCGTATGAACTTTGGTTTGGCAAGAAACCAAAGCTGTCGTTTCTAAAAGTTTGGGGTTGCGATGCTTATGTCAAGAAACTTCAACCTAAAAAGCTCGAACCCAAATCGGAAAAATGCGTCTTCATAGGATACGCAAAGGAAACAATTGGGTACACCTTCTACCATAGATCCAAAGGCAAAGTCTTTATTGCCAAGAATGGATGCTTTCTGGAGAAAGAGTTTCTCTCGAAAGAAGTGAGTGGGAGGAAAGTAGAACTTGATGAGGTGACAGTCACCCCTCCTGCACCGGAAAGTAGCGCAGCGCAGGAAACTATTCCTGAGGTGCCTGCACCGACAAGGGAGGAAGTTGATGATAATGATCATGAAGAAACATATCAAGTTACTACTGAACTTCGAAGGTCCACAAGGGCACATTCCGCACTAGAGTGGTACGGCAACCCTGTCCTAGAAATCATGTTGTTAGATAACGGTGAACCTTCGAACTATGAAGAAGCGATGGCGGGCCCAGATTCCAATAAATGGCTTGGAGCCATGAAATCCGAGATAGAATCCATGTATGAAAACAAAGTATGGACTTTGGTGGACTTGCCTGATGACAGGCACGCCATAGCAAACAAATGGATATTTAAGAAGAAGACAGATGCGGATGGTAATGTGACCATCTATAAGGCTCGGCTTGTCACTAAGGGTTGTCGACAAGTTCAAGGGATTGACTACGACGAGACTTTCTCTCCCGTAGCGATGCTGAAGTCAGTCAGAATCATGTTAGCTATTGCCACATTCTATGATTATGAGATATGGCAAATGAACGTCAAAACAACATTCCTTAATGGCTTCCTCAAGGAAGAGTTGTATATGATGCAACCGGAAGGTTTTGTCGATCCAGAGAACGCTGACAAGGTATGCAAGCTCCAGCGCTCGATTTACGGGCTGGTGCAAGCATCTCGGAGTTGGAATATTCGCTTTGATGAGGTGATCAAAGCGTTTGGCTTTATACAGACTTATGGAGAAGCCTGTATTTACAAGAAAGTGAGTGGGAGCTCTGTGGCATTTCTCATATTATATGTGGATGACATATTGCTGATGGGAAATGATATAGAATTCTTGGAAAATGTAAAGGCCTACTTGAACAAAAGTTTTTCAATGAAGGACCTTGGAGAAGCTGCTTACATATTAGGCATCAAAATCTATAGAGATAGATCGAGACGCCTCATTGGTCTTTCACAAAGTACATACCTTGACAAAATATTGAAGAAGTTCAATATGGATCAGTCAAAGAAAGGATTCTTGCCTGTTTTGCAAGGTATGAGATTGAGCAAGGCTCAGTCGCCGACCACGGCAGAAGATAGAGAAAAGATGAGTGTCATTCCCTATGCCTCGGCCATAGGTTCTATCATGTATGCCATGCTGTGTACCAGACCTGATGTGAACCTTGCCATAAGTTTGGTAGGGAGGTACCAAAGTGATCCCGGTACGGAACACTGGACAGCGGTCAAGAACATCCTGAAGTACCTGAAAAGGACTAAGGATATGTTTCTCGTTTATGGAGGTGACGAAGAGCTCGTCGTAAAGGGTTACGTTGATGCTAGCTTCGACACAGATCTGGATGACTCTAAGTCTCAAACCGGATACGTGTATATTTTGAATAGAGGGGCAGTCAGCTGGTGCAGTTGCAAACAGAGCATGGTGGCAGCGTCTACATGTGAAGCGGAGTACATAGCTGCTTCTGAAGCAGCGCAGGAAGGAGTCTGGATGAAGGAGTTCATCACCGACCTAGGAGTCATTCCAAGCGCGTCAAGCCCAATGACTCTCTTCTGTGACAACACTGGTGCTATTGTATTACCAAGGAGCCCAGGTTTCACAAGAAGACCAAGCACATCAAGCGCCGTTTCAACTCCATCCGGAATTATGTTCAGGATGGAGACATAGATATTTGTAAACTGCATACGGATCTGAATGTCGCAGACCCGTTGACTAAACCTCTTTCACGAGCAAAACATGATCAACACCAGAACTCTATGGGTGTTCGATTCATCACAATGTAACTAGATTATTAACTCTAGTGCAAGTGGGAGACTGTTGGAGATATGCCCTAGAGGCAATAATAAAAGCATTATTATTATATCTCCTTGTTCATGATAATTGTCTGTTATTCATGCTTGAATTGTATCGTACGGAAACAGCGATACATGTGTGAATACATAGACCAAAATGAGTCCCTGGTAGGCCTCTAGTTACCAGCTCGTTGATCAACAGATGGTCACGGTTTCCTGACCATGGACATGAGATGTCTGTGATAACGGGATCACATCATTAGGAGAATGATGTGATGGACAAGACCCAAACTTGAGCATAACACGAGATCGTATAGTTCGTAATGCATAAGCTTTTCGGTGTCAAGTATTTATTCCTTAGACCATGAGGTTGTACAACTCCCGGATACCGTAGGAATACTTTGGGTGTGCCAAACGTCACAACGTAACTGGGTGGCTATAAAGGTACGCATCGGGTATCTCCGAAAGTGTCTGTTGAGTTGGTACGAACCGAGACTGGGATGTTGTCACTCCGTATGACGGAGAGGTACCTCTGGGCCCACTCGGTAAGACATCATCATAATGAGCTCAATGTGACTAAGTAGTTAGTCACGGGATGATGGATTACGGATCGAGTAAAGAGACCTGCCATAACGAGATTGAACAAGGTATCGGGAATACCGACGATCGAATCTCGGGCAAGTACCGTACAGATGGACAAAGGGAATGATATACGGGATTGAGTGAATCCTTGACACGGTGGTTCATCCGATGAAGATCATCGAGGAACACGTGGGAACCAACATGGGTATCCAGATCCCGCTGTTGGTTATTGACCGGAGAGTCGTCTCGGTCATGTCTACGTGTCTCCCGAACCCGTAGGGTCTACACACTTAAGGTTCGGTAACGCTAGGGTCGTAGAGATAAATGCACGTGGAAACCCGAAAGTTGTTCGGAGTCCCGGATGAGATCCCGGACGTCACGAGGAGTTCCGGAATGGTCCGGAGGTAAAGATTGATATATGGGAAGTCCAGTTTCGGCCAACGGGTGATCTCCGGGGGTCACCGGGAGCGTCCCGGGACCACCGGAGGGGCCCCGGGGGTCCACCGGGTGGGGCCACCCATCCCGGTGGGGCCCCTAGGCCGCAAGGGGAAGTGTCCAGCCCCTCTGGGCTGGCGCACCACTAGGGGCCCACCTCCCCATGCGCCTAGGGTTAAAACCCTAAGGGGAGGGGGGGCCACCACTTGCCTTGGGGGGCAAGGACTCCCCCCTGGCCGCCGCCCCCCCCCCCTTGCAGATTGGATCTGCAGGGGGCTGGCACCCCCCTGGCCCCCTATATATATGTGGGGGGGAGAGGGCAGCCGCAACCCAAGCCTTGGCGCCTCTCCCCCTCCCGTCACACCTCCATACTCCCACGCAGGGCGCCCGGCGAAGCCCTGCTGCGATTTCCACTGCATCCGTCATCACGCCGTCGTGCTGCCGGATCTCTGACGACTTCTCCTCCCCCCTTGCTGGATCAAGAAGGAGGTGACGTTGCTGCACCGTACGTGTGTTGAACGCGGAGGTGCCGTCCGTTCGGCGCTAGATCATCGGTGACGAAGAACGTGAAGAGTACGACTACTTCATCCACGCTTCGTTGAAAGCTTCCGCTCGCAATCTCCATAACGGTATGTAGATGCACTCTTACTTGCTCGTTGCTAGATGTCTCCATAGTTGGATCTTGGTGAAAGCGTAGAATTTTTTTGAATTATGCTACGTTACCCAACACCGGTGCCATCCTGGATCTCATTTGGGACTCCGAACAACTTTCGGGTTACCGCATACTAATATCTCTACAACCCTAGCGTCACCGAACCTTAAGTGTGTAGACCCTACGGGTTCGGGAGACACGCAGACATGAACGAGACGACTCTCCGGCCAATAACCAACATCGGGATCTGGATACCCATGTTGGCTCCCACATGCTCCTCGATGATCTCATCTAATGAACCACGATGTCGAGGATTCAATCAATCCCGTACCCAATTCCCTTTGTCTAACGATACGATACTTGCCCGAGATTCGATCGTCGGTATACGGATACCTTGTTCAATCTCGTTACTGGCTAGTCTCTTTACTCGTTCCTGTAACACATCATCCCGTGAACAACTCTTTGATCACATTGAGCTCATTATGATGATGTCCTACCGAGTGGGCCCAGAGGTATCTCTCCGTCACACGGAGTGACAAAATCCCAGTCTCGATTCGTGCCAACCCAACAGACACTTTCAGAGATACCCATAGTGCACCTTTATAGCCACCCAATTACGTTGTGACGTTTGGTACACCCAAAGCATTCCTACAGTATCCGGGAGTTGCACAATCTCATGGTCTAAGGAAAAGTTACTTGACATTGGAAAAGCTTTAGCAAACGAACTACACGATCTAGTGCTAGGCTTAGGATTGGGTCTTGTCCATCACATCATTCTCCTAATGATGTGATCCCGTTATCAATGACATCCAATGTCCATGGTCAGGAAACCGTAACCATATGTTGATCAACGAGCTAGTCAACTAGAGGCTTATTAGGGACACGTTGTGGTCTATGTATTCACACATGTATCACTGCTTCCGGATAATACAATTAAAGCATGAACAATAGACAATTATCATGAACAAGGAAATATAATAATAACCATTTTATTATTGCCTCTAGGGCATATTTCCAACATCATGCAATGTCACAATTTTGGTGGGGCGACGAGGACAACCAGAAGAGGATGCATTGGATAGCGTGATGGAAGATGTGTGTCCCAAAAGACCAAGGAGGCATGGGCTTCCGAGATATACATGGTTTCAACCTAGCTTTGCTAGCCAAGCAAGCCTGGTGTTTGCTTGATAATCCAAAATCGTTATGTGCTACAATCTTGAGAGCTAAATACTTCCCCGATGACGGTTTAATGAATGTAATTTTAAAGAAGGGCTCTTCTTTTACCCGACAAAGCATTATGGCGGAAGTTAACTCTCTAAGGAATGAGTATATCTGGCGAGTTGGAAATGCACAAAATATTGATATTTGAAAAGATACATGGATCCCAAATTGTGCAAATAGGAAAATTATCACTCCTAGAAGGAGGAATCTTGTATCAAAGGTGTCTGATCTGATTGATCCAATCATGAATGATTGGGACGAAGACTTGGTGAGACAAACGTTGTGGCCAATTGATGCTCAAAGAGTGCCCGCGATCCTCCTTCCGATGCATGATATGCCAGTCTTTATTGCTTGGAGTTATACAAAAAATGGTTTGTTCACTGTTCGACCGGCTTATTTGGAGGAATGGAACCAACAACATGGGACGAAATTGCAATATACAAATGGTATGGATAGAACCAATGTTAATCCTATTTGGGCCAAGATATGGAAGCTAACTTGTCCGACAAAGGTAATTTTTTTCACCTGACGTACATTGAATGGAACCCTCCCGTGTCGTGTTACGCTCGCTAATAGACACATGAAAGTTTTTCCCATCTGCTCATCATGCTCAAATGGGTCGAAAGCCACAAAACATGTATTGTTTCCCCGTCAGAAGGCGAAAAAGGTTTGGGACAAGTTAGGATTGTATGCGGTGATCAATAAAGCTTGTGCCGTCGATCAGGCAGGAGAACCGGTTTTTGAATTTTTACTACTTATGCCAGATAAAAAATTATCCAAATTGGGCCTCAACAACGCACGAGAATTGATCGCTATAACAACTTGATATCTATGATGGGATAGACGAAAACTTGTTCATGAAGAAAAATCTCAAGATGCATATCAAACTTCAATGAGGGCTCGTGCTATAACGGCGAACTATGTTAACGCATACTCCCCTAAGGCAACCAATAAAACAGGGGAATGGAGCAGACCTCCTATGGGTTTGTGAAACCGAACGTTGATGCTTCTTTTGATCATGATTTGCTTAGGGGCACGGCGGGGCTGTCCTCGGAGATGACAGAGGAAGGTTCATTGTTGGCGGAAATTGAAGGACTGATTGGTGTGCCGATGTATTAATAGTAGAAGCATTGGTTCTAAGGTTTGACTTGATCCTTACAAAAAAAGCGGGTTGCAACCGACTTATTATTAACTCGGATAATACGGAAATGATTGATACAATGAAGAATGGATGACAATCAGCGTTGGCGGTGGCGGCAATATTTGATGTTTGCTATTTTATGGCATGTGATTTACTTGTTACTAGGTTTGAGCATTGTAATAGGGATGCAAATAAGGTTGCTCATGAAATTGCAAGGTTAGCAAAAAATTTCAAGACTAGGGATTGATGTGAGGAGCCTATGCACCTATTTCTAATCAATAAAGTGTGATGTTTTATTAAAAAATAAACAGTTATAAGTGATTGGCTAGGTACGGTTTAGAGAAAAAAAATGCCAAATTTACTCCCTCACCACTGGATAAAGGATCAGTCAAGGCTTGCCCTTACCGGAATTTCTAAACGCATGGAGTAATACAGGGAGTTTATGGACTCCTTCGTTAACTAATCTTCACCACCCTGATTTTCCTATTTTTCCAAACATATTATTCCAGCTAAGCCACCCCGTTAAAACAGTTAAAAATATCTTCGTGTGTATAGCAGAGCTCTGCCCTTACAGAGTTACTACGGTTTAGCCGACTCAGCCTTTCAAAGATGTTTACAGGGATATGATGTGCGTGTGTGCGCTTATAGTGATGAGTGTATGCGCGTGTATATCAACGCTTGCATCTGTACCGTGTTCAGAAAAAAATAACGCAGTGGGGCGTGTGGTCCTGTCCTGATGCCAAAGGCCAACTATCGTGGCTCGCCTCTTGCCTGCCGCGCCGCGCGCAAATTGCACCGCCCGCCTTTCGCTTGACACCGACTGAATTCCCTCCGCATGGTTAGTTCACCGGGCGTCGTTGGTCTCACGGCTTGTTTTGCCTCATTTCTCCCCTGCGCGATCAGCTGCCCACCCAGTAGCACCCACGCCAGGAAATGATAAATTTTCTACTAGTACCGATCGTGACTTGGACCACATATATTCTTCACCTCTTCTTTTCAGGCCCAAAATATGCCTCGCCCTTCTTTTCTAGAGCCCGATATTCCCCATCTTGGCCGGCATTCATCACGCATCTGATGATCTATCTGAACACATCTAGTAGTAGACCGCGAGCACACCGTTCAATGTTCGTGTTGGTTGGATGCAGTTTCTCGCCGATTGCTTTCAAATAAATAAATAAAAACACAGGCCACCTTGACTTGCCAGGATCAAGAAAAGCAGAGAGTTTACGCCACTGACAACCGAGCGATGGTAGTAGCTTTCATCAGATCAGAATTAGTTGGCGACACGTTTTTATGGTCGTACGTACCTTCGTGTTGCCAGTGGCAACCACCAATGTTTTGCTTCCCTTTTTCTTCAAAAAAGAAAAAAAATGCTCGTACCACTACATGTTCTGTCTCCCATTTTTTCCTTGTTACTTAGGGCATGTACAATGGTTGCTAAGATAGTCTTATCTTAAGTTTTGCATGTAAATTAGAGATGACAAAAAAACAAGTCTACAATGGGTCATCTCTTAGCCTTATCTTCAATAATTAGTTATTCCTAAAAACATGGTGAGACAAATTGTGCTAAGCTATCATCTCTTGTCTTTGCTTAAATAAGCTAAGACAAGCCTTCTCTTATGATTTCTCTCTCCTCCACCTCATCATTTATCTTACGTGGCATCCTTAAGCTAGAACCATTGTACATGCCCTTATATTCATAACAATAACATACGCAAATTCTACTGATGTGGAATGCTATGATTAACTTTGGAGCTCATCTCATCTCATCGCAAGAGAAAAAGGTGGAATGTACTGTGTTGAAAGGCTACAAATATTCGGCCGCAACAGGCGGAGCGGCTGCCTTGCTTTGCCCCGCCCACCCGCGCTCTAGATTTCAGGAGCCCGCTTCGGCCGCGTCGCTTCGCTGCTCCGCCCCCACCTTCCTCCCTTCCCAGCCGTCCGATCGCCCACACGTGGCCGCGCCGCCCGCCCTATACCACACCACACGCGACCCCGCCGACGCCGCTCCTTTTTCTCCTCCGGCGGAGCCGGCCGGAGCGGCCTAGGGTTCCGGCGAGTCCCTGCTCCGGGCCCTATCCTCGGTCGAGCTGGAGGACACGCGTAGCCCCGGCTTCTTCTGCGGCGACCTCTGGTGCGGCCTCATGGAGCCCAACCCCAAGACCGAGCTCGCCCACAAGCGTATCCTTTGCTACTTGTCAACCCATCGGGAGCTGGATCTGATACATGATCCCGGGCTTGTGTTTGTTCTTGTTCTTGGATGAATGGAACTCGTCCCTGTTCTGAATTTGTTTTCATTTTCTAACTATCCCAGTGCTGGTGAGTTGGGCGGTTCCATTGCCATCTAGCTCCATTGTTTCTCTTTGATCCGTCAGAGATACTACAGTACTGTTTTTGATCAAAATTCTCGATTTTTTTTTGTTTCTGTTCTTTTTTTTGTATTTTTTTTTTCAGTTTGGTACTAGCGTTTCTGCTTTTCATCGACAGGCGTCTGTGCTCAACCTGATTTCCCATCTTTCTTTACGGTTGTTTAATCTAAAGCATTGGGAAAGCTTTTGCTCTGATCTGGCTTTAAGGGCCTTTTTGATCCGTGCGTGCTCCTTCAGATCACGGGTTCAAAATAAATAAATCGTGGATCATGTCGCTGAATTATCGTTGGGTGCGTAGCATTTTTCATGGAAAGTTCGACCCAGTTCAATCTGCTATTGACATAATTGAGTTTTGCCGTCCTACCATACCATGGCAGGTCTGTGTTGTTTTATATTCAGAATTAGAATTGTTAGGTACCCCTCACAATCTCACATGTCGGATTTCCAGAGATGGCGAGAGCTGAGCCAACTACCACTTGTTGACAGCTACACCAATAATATGGTTTGTGTATATACGGTTGCTGTATGCCCTTATTGATCTGCTGCTGCATGCTGTTTGCAAACCATGGAGTTGTTCAAGTGATGGCATCTTGCACTTAGTCGGATAATCGCTGTAGATCTTCTGATCTGATCGGTTCATTGAAGGCAATTATTTCGCATTATTGGACTAAGCACATTTTAATCCATTAATCTGGGCTTGCTGGCTTATTTTATTCTCACTCATGGACGATGGCCTTTCAAGCATATATTCTGTTTGCAAGCCTTGACTTTTGTATCTTCCAGCTATAGAAGAGGCAGTAGAGAACTTGAAGATTGATGCTAGCACGAAGGCAAGCAACGGCAACTTGGTAAGATTCTCATTCCTCTATACATATAGTATACTGCTTGCTTATCTTAGCGTACAAGGAATTGTTCCTTGTTTGGTTGGTTGGGCTATATCTATCGTGTCCTTGCTGATTCCTTTCGTTCCCAGACTTTGCAGCCTGCTGCAAAAGACGCAAGTTCTTCGGATGCAATATCATGCATTTCCTCGGCAGATGCAGCTAGTACTGCTGCCAAGGATGCTGAGATGAACCAAGGAACTTATATGGGGGACCAAGGGATGTATTACTACGGGTACTATTATCCAGGTGGGTAGAACAGATCATAACTATGACCTCAAGTCCTGAAAACAGAGGTACTGTTCTTTCAGTTTGATGGTTTGATCGTTATTCTAGGCTCATTTGGAGGATGGGATGAGAATAGCTACTATGCTGGATCGAATGGACTGGAGATGCAACCGACAGTAAGTTATCAAACAGTGTACTTTATCAAGCATGTTATATGCCTTCCCTACAGTAGTCACAACTCACAAGTGGTCCCGTGTAAAACCAAAAAATGCTGCACTTAGTGCATCTATGGTGGTATGGTGGTACCAGCTAGCTTTGCACTTATTTGCTTCCATCTTTTCCTTGCCTTTCCTTTGCAATGTTGGGGAAAGTATCAGCTTTGGTTGTTAATATCACTCTTTTATTCGTCCATTAGTATCTTCATGCCAACAATATTCTTTGTAAACCTTTATAAAAAAATTATACTTTTTTATTTTTTTGCTTTAGTTGTCACCACACAATATGCTGTCATGAACAGATGATTAATTTATTCTGCTGATTGAGATACACAAATTTAAATGATTGCCAGTGAATGGAATGTCTATTTCAGGGGATGCTTTTACTATTCCATGTTGTACAAAGAATTGTGGTCAAGCACCATAGCTAATTTAGTTTGATAGAGATCTTAAATGATGAAGAGCCAATTACAAAAGGGCTATACAGACTTCAGAGTACTCGATTTAACAGTTGACTTTTGCATTGCATTGCACTGTTTTGTTTTGTTTTGTTCCTTATTAAGTTATTATCGAGTCCTTGGTCTAATCAATTCTAGAGTGAACTGCTTCTTGAAGATACAGCTGTGGAGGCTGGCATATCACTATAGAACTGACCTTATACCTGTTCTGTAATCTGTTTTAGGTGGTTCAAGCTGAGAATGGATCTTATTTGTGTTATGTTCCGGGTTACGAAAATGGATATACTGCTTATAGTCCAGTCGTTCCTGGAACTGGCGTGGATGGTCAGTATGTCAGCAAAGATCCATATTACTCCGCTGTGATTCCAGTGCAGGACCCTTCTACACCTGGCATGTATGCTCAACCAATTGCTTACGGACCTGAGCTAGTCCCCGCATACACATGGGATCCTTATGTTCTTCTGGATGGGGTTCAGGGACATCCTGTTGGTGTGCAGCAAACGAACTACCCTACAAGATCAAACTACCCTTCCAATAAGCATGCTGTTCCATCTTCAAAAGCTTCACGCAGCACAAAGTATGCATCGGGTACCACCAAAGGATCATCATCAGCTGTAGACACAGTGCCAACCTCTGCTAATAACCATTCATCATCAAAGTTTGCAAATAAGGTACTGAAAATTTTCTGTAAAACAGGACAAACTACTCTAAGCATAAAGTAGGAAACTTATAAGTTTATATGCTTGTTGTTATGCTAGGCATCTGGTGCTTCCATAACAAAAGGGCATCTTCCGTCTAGCAAGTTTGTGGCGCATACTAACCAAGGGAAAGGAAGCCTTTATCAAAGTAAAGGCATTAACTTGAATGAAAGTGGTAGAAACTGCAACGGGAATGAGAAGCTGAAGGCCAGAAGCAAGCTAAATGAATTTGGTGACCATGACATATCAGATAAACACAATGACGACTCAAAAAACAGTTTGAACCCAGGAGCAGATCGTTTTGGATTGTCAGGTGTACAGGAGGTTAACGATGACATACCTTCACTTGTTGCAGTAAGAAGAGATTCATATAATCTTCCTGATTTTGTTACGAAGTATGAGCAAGCTTTATTCTTCGTGATAAAATCTTATAGTGAAGATGATATTCACAAGAGTATCAAGTACAATGTTTGGGCAAGTACTCCTAATGGAAATAAAAGGCTTGACAATGCCTATAAAATTGCACAAGAAAGAATGGCAGGAAAAGGAACCAAATGCCCTGTTTTCCTCTTCTTTTCTGTAAGTTAATAGCCCCTCTTATTCCTTAAGCATTTTATCCTGAATATCATCAGAGTAGTGTGATATTCAATTCTTTTTTTCCTTTGTTTTTGTTGACTATTATTGAGTACGTATTTTTTTCCTTTGTATTTATTGTGCCTTGGTAAGACATGCTATTTTTAAAATTTGAATTTGTGATAATTATGTATGAGTGCATCTAGTTTGATTATTTTGTTTCTCTGGTTCACTGAATTGGGCTCTGTTTCATTTTTTTTTTCATTCCACCTACTTCCTCCAGTTCACGAAAAAGTTACATCTTGGACATAACTTCAGTAAATTTTATAGATTTGATCGTCGATATTGTTTTAAATATTTCGTTTGGAAAATTTAAAAATCATATCTGTAGATTTGTCTCAAAAACTATTTCCAGGTTATTATAATTTTATTGATGAGCATTATACATATAGAAAAATTGTTGTCAGTTCTGTGGTGTGGCTGAGATGCTTGTTTCATTATGATAAATATGTTTTTGTTTGCTCTATTAACTGGTATACTATAATGACCAGGTTAATGCTAGTGGTCAGTTCTGTGGTGTGGCTGAGATGCTTGGCCCAGTAGATTTCAACAAGAGTATGAACTTCTGGCAACAGGACAAGTGGAATGGATTCTTCCCAGTAAAATGGCACATTATCAAGGATGTGCCTAATCCTCAATTTCGACACATAATATTGGAGAATAATGAGAACAAGCCTGTTACAAACAGCAGGGACACTCAAGAGGTATTGCTTCCACTATCTAACTAGCTAGAATTTAGATCTCTGTTGGGCAATTATCTTGACAACACCCGAATAAATTTGTTGGTACATAAGTTTCATTTTGTTTTCCCCCGTCATTTTTCTTACGGGAGAAACATACAATCCTATTTGTGCACTGTGCAACAAATGACTTTTTTTGTAATGTGTGTTTCACCTACTTACAAAATTGTTAACCTATTTCCTTACCACCTTCAGTAGATTCCTCATGTTCTTTGTCATGGAAATAGAATGCTGATAACATTAGAACCAGTGCAGCTTTTTAAGCTATTGTCCATGCTTTTCTCTGGCGCGCTCTTTTAGTGATCAGTTAATGTTTAATTTTATTCTGAGTATTTTCTTATGCCCACTATGCATTACTCACACTTTACGATTGATATTTTATTTTATAAGTTTGGACTCATAACTGGACGGCTGTGAATCCCAGGTCAAGTTTCTACAAGGTGTAGAGATGCTGAACATTTTCAAGAACTTCTCATGTAAAACGTCAATATTGGATGACTTTGACTTCTATGAGAATAGGCAGAAAGTAATGCAGGACAGAAGAGGCAAGCCGCTCACTACATCATTGGATCAACTCATGGTATATAGTGAACTGCTGCATTTACTTTATCAAGGCAGTGCGTGTGTCGTTATTAAACGCATGGTTTGCTAAATTTTATTACCTGCGTATAGTGATATGCCCATTTGCCATTTGCACATTCACTTTGTGGTATCATGGAAAGCCTAATAATAACAGGAAAGGGTACCCAGTTTTAGTTTGTTGTATTCTGGACTTAAAATAACTAGATTTACCTGTTGAATGACCATAAATTGATGATAACATGATTCTTTGTTCATGATCGGTGATAGAGGGTCACAATTTTACAACGTCGCTTGATTTAAGTTATCTTTTCAGCCAAAGGATGAGAAATCGGCAGAGTCTGAAAAGCAAGCTCAATCTGCAAGTAACGTAGAGCATGATAATGCCAAGAGAAACGAAGAGCAGAGCAACGATGTTGCAACAGATGTTGATACAGCGAAGACAAGTCAGGAGCAGAGCAACTTGGACGCGGCACATCTTGATACAGCCCAGACAAGTCAGAAGCAGAGCAGCGTGGATGAGGCAGATCTTGATACAGCCAAGACAAATCAGAAGCAGAGCAACTTGGATGCGGCGGATCTTGATACAGGCAAGACAAGTGAGCAGAGCAAAGTGGTTGCAGCAGATGTTGATACAGCCAAGAGAAGTGAGGAGAGCAATGGTGTTGCAGCACATGTTGATGCATCCAACAGAAGCGAGGAGCAGACGAGCAGTGTTGCCGCGGCAGGCTGATTACAGGATGGACGCATCCGAACTGAAGCTAGGTCCAAATCGGAGCGACAATAAACTTGCTGCGCGGAGCACTGATAGATGGTCAATCATCCTGGGAGCTCCCCTCCATCGATCAAGCGGAAAACGAGAGCCGCCTTGGAGCCGTCTTCCCGTGAGAAATATTTTCAATGACCGGGAAAAAAGGGTTCGGAGACGTATCATGGTTGGTAGAGAATTCCCCTTACCACATTCCTTGTCTATTTTTCATCTAGGAGGGAGTTTTCCAACCATTTTTCTTGTTCTTGTTTCTTGTGTTGTCGTCTAATATCCAGTTCTATTGCTAATGTGTTGGGAAGCAGATCACCGGTGCTAGTAAAGGTAGAAAAAGGAAGGGAAAAAAATTAGAGTTGGAGAAGTGGTTCCACTTTTCGGTTAATTCCAGTAGTGTAGATTGACCTCATTTTGTACTACTATCAGAATTACTACTTCCATTGACGAGAAAAGGAGGGGAAAAAAGGCACCGGAGATCTGTTCAACCACAGATCTCCGTCCGTCACCGTGCAGCCTTTCGTTTTCGCTTTGCTTGTTTCTGGTCCGAAATGGGCGTTTGATCCGGGCCCGGGCATGTGTGGCCGTGGCCTGGCCTGTATCGCAAAGCGGTGCGGCTCCTTTCCGGAAGGGTTTTGATCGATCGAGAGAAATCGCGTCCAGTCTTTTCTGGAAGGGAGGCCACATGGCTGCCTGCTTGTTCTCGGCTCACGCCTGCACGCCTGCACATGCCGTGCGTGTGTGTGTGTACAAATGGCTTTATGGTTGATATCGTCTTTTGAAGTGTGTGTTACATTCCCAGTCAAAAAAAAGTGTTAATGAGCCAAGCGCGACATTGGGGAAAGGCTGGTTTGCTGAATTCGTGCGTTCCCAGCGGACCGTGTGGTGTGGGGTATGTGATCAAGGGTTCACTTCCAGACCTCCACCGCCACCACAATTTTCAATTTTACTGAATATTTCTAAACAATTATTATCTGTCTTTTTAAATGAACAACTATCTGTCTTGGTTAGGGCGGTTCGGATCGCGGAAGCCATCCAACACTGACCTGTATCGATCCGCGAGGTGGCCCAGATGCGATTTCTCCCACAAAATGGAGACAAAAGTGGGGAAAAGTTTGCGGAAGCCCGGACACACGAAATGTACAAATTCGACGCCCCAGGCCCACCCAAAACCCTTCTTGGACCACGTAACTCCATCCTCCACATTTTCTATCATTCCTTCTTTCTCTCTTGTCGTCGCCGCCACTCCACCACCCTGGCCACCATGCCACACCCTTGTCGGAAATCTGCGTCTCCGTCACCTCCGGCGATCCATCCCCGCCGCTTCTCCTTTGTCTCCGTTCAACCCCCTGTCCTCCGACCGCCCCGCCAGGTACCATACTCGACAATTCTTCGATGAATCGCCAGAGCTGAAAACAGTTGACCGTTCTTGTTTGTAGCAATGGATTCCTATTTGGAGTACATATACGAGCAATATGTTGAGTCCTCTGACGGCTCGTCAGATGAGGAGTACTCCGATGAGACGGCAATGATGCAGCCGGTCCTTGAAGACACGAAGCATGCAGAGGAGCATGTTCTCAATTTCAAGGGCTCGATCAAGGGCCATCGCGTGCTGAACCACAACAGGGCACATGGGCATTTGACACTGATGGTTGGCTACTTTGTCCCCGATTCACTCTTCGCTGACCATTTTCGACGATGTTTTCGAATGCGCAAGACCGTCTTCGATCGTTTGTATCATGGCGTCCGGTCCTATGATGACTA
Source organism: Secale cereale (assembly GCA_902687465.1). Classification (NCBI taxonomy): domain Eukaryota; kingdom Viridiplantae; phylum Streptophyta; class Magnoliopsida; order Poales; family Poaceae; genus Secale; species Secale cereale. Next base: position 688,028,804 of record LR738711.1, on the reverse strand, counting down.
CTTCATCCTGAAGAAGGACGCTGTGTGAATGATTGGCTTCTCTGGTTACCAGAAGTGCACGGCTGCACTCCGGATGCTTGCATATGGCATGACCGTTGATTCGTGGGACGATTACCTACATATGTTTGAGAGCACATGCGGAGATGCCATGGTCAAGTTTGCAACTGCCGTGGTCGAGGTGTTCGTGTTGGAAATATGCCCTAGAGGCAATAATAAAATGGTTATTATTATATTTCCTTGTTCATGATAGTCGTTTATTATCCATGCTATAATTGTATTGATTGGAAACTCAAATGCATGTGTGGATACATGGACAAACAACATGTCCCTAACGAGCCTCTACTGGACTAGCTCGTTGATCAAAGATGGCCATGGTTTCCGGGTCATAGACATGAGTTGTCATTTGATAACGGAATCACACCGTTAGGAGAATGATGTGATGGACAAGACCCAAACTGTGAACGTAGCATATGACCATGTCAGTTTATTGCTATTGTTTTCTGCATGTCAAGTATATGTTCCTATGACCATGAGATCATGCAACTCACTGACACCGGAGGAATACCTTGTGTGTACCAAACGTCGCAACGTAATTGGGTGACTATTAAGGTGCTCTACAGGTATCTCCAAAGGTATTTGTTGGGTTGGCATGGATCAAGACTGTGATTTGTCACTCCGTATGACAGAGAGGTATCTCTGGGCCCTCTCGGTAATACAACATCACTAGAAGCTTGCAAGCATTGTGACTAAGGAGTTAGTTGCGGGATCTTGTATTACGGAACGAGTAAAGAGACTTGCCGGTAACGAGATTGAACTAGGTATGGAGATACCGACGGTCGAATCTCGGGCAAGTAACATACCGATAGACAAAGGGAACTGCATACGGGATTGTGTGAATCATTGACGTCGTGGTTCATCCGATGAGATCATCGTGGAACATGTGGGAGCCAATATGGGTATCCAGTTTCCGCTATTGGTTATTGGTCGAAGAGGTGTCTCGGTCATGTCTGCATGGTTCCCGAACCGGTAGGGTCTACACACTTAAGGTTCGGGTGACGCTAGAATTGTAATGGGAATTGTATGTGGTTAACCAAAAGTTGTTTGGAGTCCCGGATGAGATTGCGGACGTCACGAGGAGTTTCGGAATGGTCCGGAGGTGAAGATTTATATATGAGAAGTCCTGTTTTGGTCGCCGGATTTTTGTGTGTGCGTATTATCGGTATTGTACTGGGAGTGCCGAAAGGGGTCCGGGGGTCCACCTGCCCCGGGGGGCCACATGGGATATAGGAGTGTGCGCCTTGGCCTATATGTGCCAGGGGCACCAGCCCCAAGAGGCCCATGCTGTTGGGGAACGTAGATAATTCAAAAATTTCTACGCTTTCACCAAGAACCAACTATGGAGACATCTAGCAACGAGCAAGTAAGAGTGCATCTACATACCGTTATGGAGATTGCGAGCGGAAGCTTTCAACGAAGCGTGGATGAAGTAGTCGTACTCTTCACGTTCTTCGTCACCGATGATCTAGCGCCGAACGGACGGCACCTCCGCGTTCAACACACGTACGGTGCAGCAACGTCACCTCCTTCTTGATCCAGCAAGGGGGGAGGAGAAGTCGTCAGAGATCCGGCAGCACGACGGCGTGATGACGGATGCAGTGGAGATCGCAGCAGGGCTTCGCCGGGCGCCCTGCGTTGGGAGTATGGAGGTGTGACGGGAGGGGGAGAGGCGCCAGGGCTTGGGTGCGGCTGCCCTCTCCCCTCCCACATATATATAGGGGCCAGGGGGGTGCGCCAGGGCCCCTGCAGATCCAATCTGCAGGGGGGGCGGCGGCCAGGGGGGAGTCCTTGCCCCCCAAGGCAAGTGGTGGCCCCCCTCCCCTTAGGGTTTTAACCCTAGGCGCATGGGGAGGTGGGCCCCCCTAGTGGTGCGTCAGCCCAGAGGGCTGGACACTTCCCCTCGCGGCCTAGGGGCCCCACCGGGATGGGTGGCCCCACCCGGTGGACCCCCGGGGCCCCTCCGGTGGTCCCGGGACGCTCCCGATGACCCCCGGAGATCACCCGTTGGCCGAAACTGGACTTCCTATATATCAATCTTTACCTCCGGACCATTCCGGAACTCCTCGTGACGTCCGGGATCTCATCCGGGACCCCGAACAACTTTCGGGTTTCCACGTGCATTTATCTCTACGACCCTAGCGTTACCGAACCTTAAGTGTGTAGACCCTACGGGTTCGGGAGACACGTAGACATGACCGAGACCACTCTCCGGTCAATAACCAACAGCGGGATCTGGATACCCATGTTGGTTCCCACGTGTTCCTCGATGATATTCATCGGATGAACCACCGTGTCAAGGATTCACTCAATCCCGTATGTTATTCCCTTTGTCCATCGGTACGGTACTTGCCCGAGATTCGATCGTCGGTATTCCCGATACCTTGTTCAATCTCGTCATGGCAAGTCTCTTTACTCGATCCGTAATCCATCATCCCGTGACTAACTACTTAGTCACTTTGAGCTCATTATGATGATGTCTTACCGAGTGGGCCCAGAGGTACCTCTCCGTCATACGGAGTGACAACATCCCAGTCTCGGTTTGTACCAACTCAACAGACACTTTCGGAGATACCCGATGCGTACCTTTATAGTCACCCAGTTACGTTGTGACGGTTGGCACACCCAAAGCACTCCTACGGTATCCGGGAGTTGTACAACCTCATGGTCTAAGGAATAAATACTTGACACCGAAAAGCTTATGCATTACGAACTATACGATCTCGTGTTATGCTCAAGTTTGGGTCTTGTCCATCACATCATTCTCCTAATGATGTGATCCCGTTATCACTGACATCTCATGTCCATGGTCAGGAAACCGTGACCATCTGTTGATCAACGAGCTGGTAACTAGAGGCCTACCAGGGACTCATTGTGGTCTGTGTATTCACACATGTATCGCTGTTTCCGTACAATACAATTCAAGCATGAATAACATGCAATTATCATGAACAAGGAGATATAATAATAACACTTTTATTATTGCCTCTAGGGCATATCTCCAACAGTCTCCCACTTGCACTAGAGTCAGTAATCTAGTTACATTGTGATGAATCGAACACCCATAGAGTTCTGGTGTTGATCATGTTTTGCTCGTGAAAGAGGTTTAGTTAACGGGTCTGCGACATTCAGATCCGTATGCACTTTACAAATATCTATGTCTCCATCCTGAACATAATTCCGGATGGAGTTGAAACGGCGCTTGATGTGCTTGGTCTTCTTGTGAAACCTGGGCTCCTTGGTAATAGCAATAGCACCAGTGTTGTCACAGAAGAGAGTCATCGGGCTTGACGCGCTTGGAATGAATCCTAGGTCGGTGATGAACTCCTTCATCCAGACTCCTTCCTGCGCTGCTTCAGAAGCAGCTATGTACTCCGCTTCACATGTAGATGCTGCCACGACGCTTTGCTTGCAACTGCACCAGCTGACTGCCCCTCCGTTCAAAATATACACGTATCCGGTTTGTGACTTAGAGTCATCCAGATCCGTGTCGAAGCTAGCATCGACGTAACCCTTTACGACGAGCTCTTCGTCACCTCCATAAACGAGAAACATATCCTTAGTCCTTTTCAGGTACTTCAGGATGTTCTTGACCGCTGTCCAGTGTTCCGTACCGGGATCACTTTGGTACCTTTCTACCAAACTTATGGCAAGGTTCACATCAGGTCTGGTACACAGCATGGCATACATGATAGAACCTATGGCCGAGGCATAGGGAATGACACTCATCTTTTCTCTATCTTCTGCCGTGGTCGGCGACTGAGCTTTGCTCAATCTCATACCTTGCAAAACAGGCAAGAATCCTTTCTTTGACTGATCCATATTGAACTTCTTCAATATTTTGTCAAGGTATGTACTTTGTGAAAGACCAATGAGGCGTCTCGATCTATCTCTATAGATTTTGATGCCTAATATGTAAGCAGCTTCTCCAAGGTCCTTCATTGAAAAACTTTTATTCAAGTAGGCCTTTACATTTTCCAAGAATTCTATATCATTTCCCATCAGCAATATGTCATCCACATATAATATGAGAAATGCCACAGAGCTCCCACTCACTTTCTTGTAAGTACAGGCTTCTCCATAAGTCTGTATAAATCCAAACGCTTTGATCACTTCATCAAAGCGAATATTCCAACTCCGAGATGCTTGCACCAGCCCGTAGATCGAGCGCTGGAGCTTGCATACCTTGTTAGCGTTCTCTGGATCGACAAAACCTTCCGGTTGCATCATATACAACTCTTCCTTGAGGAAGCCATTAAGGAATGCTGTTTTGACGTCCATTTGCCATATCTCATAATCATAGAATGCGGCAATAGCTAACATGATTCTGACTGACTTCAGCATCGCTACGGGAGAGAAAGTCTCGTCGTAGTCAATCCCTTGAACTTGCCGATAACCCTTAGCGACAAGCCGAGCCTTATAGATGGTCACATTACCATCCACGTCTGTCTTCTTCTTAAATATCCATTTGTTTTCTATGGCGTGCCTATCATCAGGCAAGTCCACCAAAGTCCATACTTTGTTTTCATACATGGATTCTATCTCGGATTTCATGGCTCCAAGCCATTTATTGGAATCTGGGCCCGCCATCGCTTCTTCATAGTTCGAAGGTTCACCGTTGTCTAACAACATGATTTCCAGAACAGGGTTGCCGTACCACTCTGGTGCGGAACGTGCCCTTGTGGACCTTCGAAGTTCAGTAATAACTTGATCTGTTTCTTCATGATCATTATCATTAACTTCCTCCCTTGTCGGTGCAGGCACCTCAGGAACAGTTTCCTGTGCTGCGCTACTTTCCGGTCCAGGAGGGGTGACTGTCACCTCATCAAGTTCTACTTTCCTCCCACTCACTTCTTTCGAGAGAAACTCTTTCTCCAGAAAGCATCCATTCTTGGCAACGAAGACTTTGCCTTCGGATCTGTGGTAGAAGGTGTACCCAATCGTTTCCTTTGGGTATCCTATGAAGACGCATTTTTCCGATTTGGGTTCGAGCTTTTCAGGTTGAAGTTTCTTGACATAAGCATCGCAACCCCAAACTTTTAGAAACGACAGCTTCGGTTTCTTGCCAAACCAAAGTTCATACGGAGTCGTCTCAACGGATTTCGATGGAGCCCTATTTAAAGTGAATGCGGCAGTCTCTAAAGCATAACCCCAAAAAGATAGCGGTAAATCGGTGAGGGACATCATAGATCGCACCATGTCCAACAGAGTACGATTTCGACGTTCGGACACACCGTTACGTTGAGGTGTTCCGGGCGGTGTCAATTGTGAAACAATTCCACAACTTCTAAGGTGTGTGCCAAATTCATGACTTAAATATTCACCCCCACGATCCGATCGCAAGAACTTTATTTTTCTGTCACGTTGATTCTCAACCTCATTCTGAAATTCCTTGAACTTTTCAAAGGTCTCAGACTTGTGTTTCATCAAATAGATATACCCGTATCTACTCAAGTCATCCATGAGGGTGAGAACATAACGGTAGCCTCCGCGAGCCTCAACACTCATTGGACCGCACACATCGGTATGTATGATTTCCAACAAGTTGGTTGCTCGCTCCATTGTTCCGGAGAACGGAGTCTTGGTCATCTTGCCCAAGAGGCATGGTTCGCACGTGTCAAATGATTCATAATCAAGAGACTCTAGAAGTCCATCCGAATGGAGCTTCTTCATACGTTTGACACTGTATGACCAAGGCGGCAATGCCACAAGTATGTGGGACTATCATTATCAACTTTACATCTTTTGGCATCTACACTATGAATATGTGTATTACTACGTTCGAGATCCATCAAAAATAAACCATTGACCAACGGGGCATGACCATAAAACATATCTCTCAAATAAATAGAACAACCATTATTCTCCGATTTGAAAGAGTAGCCATCTCGCATAAGACGAGATCCAGGAACAATGTTCATGCTCAAAGCTGGTACTAAATAACAATTATTGAGGTTTAAAACTAATCCCGAGGGTAGATGTAGAGGTAGCGCGCCGACGGCGATCACATCGACCTTGGAACCATTCCCGACACGCATCGTCACCTCATCCTTCGCCAGTCTCCGTTTATTCCGCAGCTCCTGTTTTGAGTTACAAATGTGAGCAACTGCACCGGTATCGAATACCCAGGAGCTACTACGAGTGCTGGTAAGGTACACATTAATAACATGTATATCATATATACCTTTGACGTTGCCGGCCTTCTTGTCTGCTAAGTATTTGGGGCAGTTCCGCTTCCAGTGACCCGTTCCCTTGCAATAAAAGCACTCTGTCTCAGGCTTGGGTCCATACTTTGGCTTCTTCCCGGCAACAAGCTTGCCAGGCACGGCAACTCCCTTGCCGTCCTTCTTGAAGTTCTTCTTACCCTTGCCTTTCTTGAACTTAGTGGTTTTATTGACCATCAACACTTGATGTTCTTTCCTGATGTCTACCTCCGCTGATTTCAGCATCGCATACACCTCGGGAATGGACTTCTCCATCCCCTGCATATTGAAGTTCAGCACGAAGCTCTTGAAGCTTGGTGGGAGCGACTGGAGGATTCTGTCAACGACCGCTTCATCTGGGAGATTCATTCCCAGCTGAGACAAGCGGTTGTGCAATCCTGAAATCTTGAGGATGTGCTCACTGACAGAACTGTTCTCCTCCATCTTACAGCTATAGAATGCGTCGGAGACATCATATCTCTCGACTCGGGCATGAGCTTGGAAAACCATTTTCAGCTCTTCGAACATCTCATATGCTCCGTGGTGCTCAAAATGCTTTTGGAGCCCCGATTCTAAACTGTAAAGCATGCCGCACTGAACCCGGGAGTAATCATCACAACGCGACTGCCAGGCGTTCATAACGTCTTGGGTCGCCGGGAAAACGGGTGCATCACCTAGCGGTGCTTCTAGGACATAAGTTCTCTTGGCAGCTATGAGGATAATCCTCAGGTTACAGACCCAATCCGTATAGTTGCTACCATCGTCTTTCAGCTTGTTTTTCTCTAGGAACGCGTTGAAGTTGAGGGAAACCTGAGCGTGGGCCATTTGATCTACAAGAGATATTGTAAAGAATTTAGGCTAAGTTCATGATAATTAAGTTCATCTTAATCAAATTTTAATGAACTCCCACTCAGAATGACATCTCTCTAGTCATCTAAGTGATACACGATCCGAATCGAGTAGTCCGTGTCCGATCATCACGTGAGACGGACTAGTCATCAACGGTGAACATCTTCATGTTGATCGTATCTTCTATACGACTCGTGTTCGACCTTTCGGTCTTCTGTGTTCCGAGGCCACGTCTGTACATGCTAGGCTCGTCAAGTGAACCCTAAGTGTATCGCGTGTGTAAATCTGTCTTACACCCGTTGTATGCGAACGTTAGAACCTATCACACCCGATCATCACGTGGTGCTTCGGAGCAACGAGCTTTAGCAACGGTGCACAGTTAGGGGAAACCCATTACTTGAAATTTTAGTGAGAGATCATCTTATTTACTACCGTCGTTCTAAGTAAACAAGGTGCATAAACACGATAAACATCACATGCAATCAATTAAAGTGACATGATATGGCCAATATCATCTTGCTCCTTGGATCTCCATCTTCGGGGCACCATGATCATCTTGTCACCGGCTCGACACCATGATCTTCATCATCATGATCTCCATCATTGTTGGAAATATGCCCTAGAGGCAATAATAAAAGAGTTATTATTATATTTCCTTGTTCATGATAATCGTTTATTATCCATGCTATAATTGTATTGATTGGAAACTCAGATACACGTGTGGATGAATAGACAGACTTTGTGTCCCTAGTGAGCCTCTACAGGACTAGCTCGTTGATCAAAGATGACCGCGGTTTCCAGGTCATAGACATGAGTTGTCATTTGATAACGGGATCACATCATTAGGAGAATGATGTGATGGACGAGACCCAAACGTTAACATAGCTTTTGATCGTGTCAGTTATCGCTATAGTTTTCTGCATGTCAAGTATAAGTTCCTATGACCATGAGATCATGTAACTCACTGACACCGTAGGAGTGCTTTGTGTGTACCAAACGTCACAACGTAACTGGGTGACTATAAAGGTACTCTACAGGTATCTCCGAGGGTGTCTGTTGAGTTGACATGGATCGAGACTGGGATTTGTCACTCCGTGTGACGGAGAGGTATCTCCGGGCCCACTCGGTAATACGTCATCTCAATTAGCTCAAAGTGACTAAGTGGTTGGTCACGGGATTATGTATTACGGTAACGAGTAAAGAGACTTGCCGGTAACGAGATTGAACTAGGTATAGAGATACCGACGATCGAATCTCGGGCAAGTAACATACCGACGAGACAAAGGGAACTGTATACGGGATTGCCTGAATCCTTGACATCGTGGTTCATCCGATGAGATCATCGAGAAACATGTGGGAACCAATATGGGTATCCAGATCCCGCTATTGGTTATTGACCTAGGAGTGTCTCGGTCATGTCTACATGGTTTCCGAACCCGCAGGGTCTACACACTTAACGTTCGGTGACGCTAGGGTTGTTAGTGAGAAAAGTGTATGGTTACCGAAGGTTGTTCGGAGTCCCGGATGAGATCCCGGACATGACGAGGGTCTCCGGAATGGTCCGGAGACGAAGATTGATATATAGGATGAAAGGTTTCGGAGTCCGGAAGTGTTCCGGGGAGCATCGGGAAATCGACGGAGTACCGGAAAGGGGTTTCGGGGGTCCGGAAGCAGTTCTGGGCCTAATGGGCCACAAGGGGGGACACCACAGCCCTCAGGGGGCTGTGCGCCCCCCCTGGGCCCTCTCCTTGTGCGCCAAGGGGGGTGGACCCCTCTAGGGTGGCCGCACCCCCTAGCCTTGGGGGGCAAGGCACCTAGGGGGGGAAACCCTAGGGCCTGGCCCTGGCCGCCGCCCCCCTGCCTTGGCCGCCGCCCCCCCTTGCCCTGGCCGCCGGCCCCCTAGGGGGGAAACCCTAGGGCGCCCTCACCTCTCCACCCCCCCTATATATAGTGAGGCAAAGGGAGGGCAGCAAACACAAGTTTGTGCCTCGGTGCTGCCCTCCCTCTCCCACAACATCTTCTTCTCCCGCGGTGCTTAGGCGAAGCCCTGCTGGAATTCTCCTCCACCATCACCACCACGCCGTCGTGCTGCCGGTTCTCCATCAACCTCTCCTCCACCCCTTGCTGGATCAAGAAGGAGGAGACGTCCCCGAGCCGTACGTGTGAAGAACGCGGAGGCACCGTTGCTTCGGTGCTAGGATCTTCGGCGATCTGAATCACGGCGAGTACGACTCCATCATCCGTGTTCATAACGCTTCCGCTTAGCGATCTACAAGGGTATGTGGATCCTACTCTCCCCTCATAGTTGCATCTACTAGATTGATCTTGGTGAACGTAGAGAAAAATTTTTGTTTTCCATGCAACGTTCCCCAACAGTGGCATCATGAGCTAGGATCTTGCGTAGATGCTTTCTCGAGTAGAACACAAAAGGGTTTGTGGCGTTGATGTTTAAATTGCTGCCCTCCTTAGTCTTTCTTGATTCAGCGGTATTATAGGATGAAGCGGCCCGGACCAACTTTACATGTCCACGTACATGAGACCGGTTCCATCGACAGACATGTGACTTTTGTTGCATAAGATGGCTGGCGGGTGTCTGTCTCTCCTATCTTAGTTGAATCGGAATAGAACAAGGCGGTCCTTGTAGAAGGTTAAATAGCAACTTGAATATCACCGTTGTGGTTTTGCGTAGGTAAGAAGCGTTCTTGCTAGATACCCATAGCAGCCACATAAAACATGCAACAACAAATTAGAGGACGTCTAACTTGTTTTTGCAGGGTATGTATGTGATATGATATGGCCAATGACATGATGAAATATATTTTGATGTATGAGATGATCATGTTGTAATAGTTAACATCGACTTGCATGTCGATGCATACGGCAACCGGCAGGAGCCATAGGGTTGTCTTTATTTTTTGTATGACCTGCGTGTCAATCATTAAGCGCTTTTGTAATGCTTTACTTTATCGCTAAGCGGTAGCAATAGTAGTAAGAGCATGGTGGGCGCCGACAACCCCGATGGCGACACGATGATGGAGATCATGATGATGGAGATCATGGTGTGGCGCCGGTGACGATGGAGATCATGCCGGTGCTTTGGAGATGGAGATCAAAAGCACGAGTTGATGGCCATATCATGTCACTTATGATTTGCATGTGATGTTAATCCTTTTTATGCATCTTATTTTGCTTAGGACGACGGTAGCATTATAAGATGATCCTTCACTAAAATTTCAAGATAAAATTGTGTTCCCCCCGAGTGTGCGCCGTTGCGAAGGTTCGTCGTTTCGAAGCACCACGTGATGATCGGGTGTGATAGACTCTACGTTCGCATACAACGGGTGCAAGCCAGTTTTGCACGTGCAGAACACTCGGGTTAGACTTGACGAGCCTAGCATGTACAGACATGGCCTCGGAACACGGAGGACCGAAAGGTCGAGCATGAGTCATATAGTAGATATGATCAACATGTTGATGTTCACCATTGACACCACCTCATCTCACGTGATGATCGGACTTGGGTTGGTGAATTTGGATCATGTCACGCTCGAATGACCGGAGGGATGTCGATTTGAGTGGGAGTTATAATTAATTTGATTAGGTAATAACTCACTTATCATGAACAATAGTCTAAAATGTCTTTGCAAATTTTGTTGTAGATGGCTCGCGCAGTAGCTCCCCTGAATTTTAATGCGTTCCTAGAGAAAGCTAAACTGAAAGATGACGGGAGCAACTTTGTGGACTGGCTCCGCAATCTGAGGATCATCCTCACAGCTGCCCAAAAGGTTTATGTCCTAAATGCACCGCTAGGTGACCCCCCCGCTCCTGGAGCCTCCGCGGACGTTATGAACGTTTGGCAGACGCGTTCGGATGACTATTCGATAGTGCAGTGTGCCATGTTGTACGGCTTGGAAGGAGGACTTCAAAGGCGTTTTGAACGTCATGGTGCATATGAGATGTACACGGAGTTGAAGTTCATCTTTGAGAAGAATGCTAAGATCGAGAGGTATGAGACCACCGATAAATTCTTCGCTTGCAAGATGGAGGAGAATTCGTCTGTCAGTGAGCACTTACTGAAGATGTCTGGGTACTATACCCGCATAGCTGATCTGGGACTTGTGTTCCCGGATGAGGCTATCATTGACAGAATTCTCCAGTCACTCCCTCCAAGCTACAAGAGCTTCGTGCAGCAGTATAACATGCAAGGGATGAACAAGACCATCGCCGAGCTGTTTTCGATGCTGAAAGTCGCTAAGGCAGACATCCAGAAGGAGTATCAAGTGTTGATGGTCAATAAGACCACCAGTTTCAAGAAGAATGGCAAGGGCAAGAAGGGTAACTCTAAGAAGGGTGGCAAAGCAGTTGCTAATCCAGTGAAGAAACCCAAGGCTGGGCCCAAGCCAGAGACTGAGTGTTTCTATTGCAAGGGGAACGGCCACTGGAAGCGGAACTGCCCCAAGTATCTGGCGGACAAGAAGGGGGCCAACAACAACAAAGGCATATGTGATATACATGTTATTGATGTGTACCTTACCAACTCTCGTTGTAGTGCCTGGGTATTTGATACCGGTTCGGTTGCTCACATTTGCAACTCTAAACAGGAACTGCGGAATAAACGGAGGCTGGCGAAGGACGAAGTGACGATGCGCGTGGGAAATGGTTCCAAGGTTGATGTGATCGCCGTCGGCACGCTCGCTCTTCAATTACCATCGGGATTAGTTATGAACCTGAATAATTGTTATTTAGTGCCTGCGTTAAGCATGAACATTATATCTGGATCTTGTTTATTGCGAGACGGTTACTCATTTAAGTCAGAGAATAATGGTTGTTCTATTTATATGAGTAATATCTTTTATGGTCATGCACCCGAAGTTAGGGGTTTATTCTTATTGAATCTCGATAGTGATGATACACATGTTCACAACATTGATGCCAAAAGATGTAGAGTAGATAATGATAATACCACTTTCTTGTGGCACTGCCGTCTCGGTCATATCGGCGTGAAACGCATGAGGAAGCTCCATGCTGATGGACTTTTGGAGTCTCTTGATTTTGAATCACTTGACACGTGCGAGCCGTGCCTCATGGGCAAGATGACAAGGACCCCGTTTTCAGGGACAATGGAACGGGCAAGTGACTTATTGGAAATCATACATACTGATGTGTGCGGTCCGCTGAGTGTAACGGCGCGCGGTGGATATCGTTATTTTCTCACCTTCACTGACGACTTAAGTAGATATGGGTATATTTACTTGATGAAGCATAAGTCTGAAACTTTTGAAAAGTTCAAGCAATTTCAGAGTGAAGTTGAAAATCATCGTAACAAGAAGATCAAGTTCCTACGATCTGATCGAGGGGGAGAATATCTGAGTTATGAGTTTGGTGATCACTTAAGAAAATGTGGAATTGTTTCACAGTTGACACCACCTGGAACACCACAGCGTAATGGTGTGTCCGAACGTCGTAATCGAACCCTATTAGATATGGTACGTTCTATGATGTCTCTTGCCGATTTGCCACTATCGTTTTGGGGATATGCGTTAGAGACAGCTGCATTCACTTTAAATAGGGCTCCATCTAAGTCCGTTGAGACAACACCGTATGAACTATGGTTTAATAAGAAACCGAAGTTGTCTTTTCTCAAGGTTTGGGGTTGCGATGCTTATGTCAAAAGGCTTCAGCCAGAAAAGCTCGAACCCAAAGCGGACAAATGTGTCTTCATAGGATACCCAAAAGAAACAGTTGGGTACGCCTTCTATCTCAGATCCGAGGGCAAAGTGTTTGTTGCTAAGAACGGATCCTTTCTCGAGAAAGAGTTTCTCTCGAAAGAATTGAGTGGGAGGAAGGTAGAACTTGATGAGGTTATTGAACCTCTGCTTCAACCAGAAAGTAGCGCAGCACAGAAAGATGTTTTTGTGGAGCCTGCAGAGGTTGAAGAGGAAGCCAATGATTATGATCAAGAAGCTTCTGATCAAGTTACTACCGAACCTCGTAGGTCGACAAGGGTACGCACTGCACCTGAGTGGTATGGTAACCCTGTCTTGGAGGTCATGTTGTTAGACAACGGTGAACCTACGAGCTATGGAGAAGCGATGGTGGGCCCAGATTCCGACAAATGGTTAGAGGCCATGAAATCCGAGATGGGATCCATGTATGAAAACAAAGTATGGACTTTGGAAGTATTACCTGAAGGGCGGAAGGCCATTCAGAATAAATGGATTTTTAAGAGGAAGACGGACGCTGACGGTAATGTCACCGTGTATAAAGCTCGACTTGTGGCAAAGGGTTTTTCACAAGTTCAAGGGATTGACTACGATGAGACTTTCTCACCCGTAGCGATGCTTAAATCCGTCCGAATCATGTTAGCAATAGCTGCATATTTCGATTATGAAATTTGGCAGATGGATGTCAAAACAGCGTTCCTTAACGGTTTTCTTAAGGAAGAGTTGTATATGATGCAACCAGAAGGTTTTGTCGATCCAGAGAATGCTGACAAAGTATGCAGGCTTCAGCGTTCCATTTATGGGCTGGTGCAAGCATCTCAGAGTTGGAATCTTCGCTTTGATGAGGTGATCAAAGCGTTTGGGTTTATACAAGTTTACAATGAAGCTTGTATTTACAAGAAAGTGAGTGGGAGCTCTATAGCGTTTCTAATATTATATGTGGATGACATATTGCTGATTGGAAACAATATAGAATTTTTGGATAGCGTGAAGGGGTATTTGAACAAGAGTTTTTCGATGAAAGATCTTGGTGAAGCTGCTTTCATATTGGGCATCAAGATCTATAGAGATAGATCAAGACGCTTGATAGGACTTTCACAAAGCACATACCTTGATAAAGTTTTGAAGAAGTTCAAAATGGATCAATCCAAGAAGGGGTTTTTGCCGGTATTGCAAGGTACGAAGTTGAGTAAGACTCAATGCCCAGTGACTGCGGATGATAGAGAAAAGATGAGTGTCGTCCCCTATGCTTCAGCCATAGGCTCTATCATGTATGCAATGCTGTGCACAAGACCAGATGTCAGCCTTGCCATAAGTATGGCCGGAAGGTTTCAGAGTAATCCTGGTATGGATCACTGGACAGCGGTCAAGAATATCCTAAAGTACCTGAAAAGGACTAAGGATATGTTTCTCGTTTATGGAGGTGATCAAGAGCTCGTCGTAAAGGGTTACGTCGATGCAAGCTTTGACACAGATCCGGATGACTCTAAGTCACAAACCGGATACGTATATATTCTCAACGGGGGAGCGGTAAGCTGGTGCAGTTCCAAGCAGAGCGTGGTAGCTGATTCTACATGTGAAGCGGAGTATATAGCTGCCTCGGAGGCGGCGAAGGAAGGTGTCTGGATGAAGGAGTTCATGACAGATCTTGGAGTTGTGCCTAGTGCACTGAACCCAATGACTCTGTTCTGTGACAACACTGGTGCCATTGCTCTAGCCAAGGAATCAAGGTTTCACAAGAGGACCAGACACATAAAGCGACGCTTCAATTCCATCCGCGATTCGGTCAAGGAGGAGGACATAAACATTTGCAAAGTACACACGGATTTGAATGTTGCAGATCCGTTGACTAAGCCTCTTCCACGGGCTAAGCACGATCAACACCAAGACTCTATGGGTGTTAGATTCATTACCTTGTAATGCTAGATTATTGACTCTAGTGCAAGTGGGAGACTGTTGGAAATATGCCCTAGAGGCAATAATAAAAGAGTTATTATTATATTTCCTTGTTCATGATAATCGTTTATTATCCATGCTATAATTGTATTGATTGGAAACTCAGATACACGTGTGGATGAATAGACAGACTTTGTGTCCCTAGTGAGCCTCTACAGGACTAGCTCGTTGATCAAAGATGACCGCAGTTTCCAGGTCATAGACACGAGTTGTCATTTGATAACGGGATCACATCATTAGGAGAATGATGTGATGGACGAGACCCAAACGTTAACATAGCTTTTTGATCGTGTCAGTTATCGCTATAGTTTTCTGCATGTCAAGTATAAGTTCCTATGACCATGAGATCATGTAACTCACTGACACCGTAGGAGTGCTTTGTGTGTACCAAACGTCGCAACGTAACTGGGTGACTATAAAGGTACTCTACAGGTATCTCCGAGGGTGTCTGTTGAGTTGACATGGATCAAGACTGGGATTTGTCACTCCGTGTGACGGAGAGGTATCTCCGGGCCCACTCGGTAATACGTCATCTCAATGAGCTCAAAGTGACTAAGTAGTTGGTCACGGGATTATGTATTACAGTAACGAGTAAAGAGACTTGCCGGTAACGAGATTGAACTAGGTATAGAGATACCGACGATCGAATCTCGGGCAAGTAACATACCGACGAGACAAAGGGAACTGTATACGGGATTGCCTGAATCCTTGACATCGTGGTTCATCCGATGAGATCATCGAGAAACATGTAGGAGCCAATATGGGTATCCAGATCCC
Organism: Secale cereale; assembly: GCA_902687465.1. NCBI lineage: Eukaryota > Viridiplantae > Streptophyta > Magnoliopsida > Poales > Poaceae > Secale > Secale cereale. The sequence goes on along the minus strand of LR738711.1, from coordinate 688,013,242 downwards.
GCTATTGGTTATTGACCTGGGAGTGTCTCGGTCATGTCTACATGGTTTCCGAACCCGCAGGGTCTACACACTTAACGTTCGGTGACGCTAGGGTTGTTAGTGAGAAGAGTGCATGGTTACCGAAGGTTGTTCGGAGTCCCGGATGAGATCCCGGACATGACGAGGGTCTCCGGAATGGTCCGGAGACGAAGATTGATATATAGGGTGAAAGGTTTCGGAGTACCGGAAGTGTTCCGGGGAGCATCGGGAAATCGGCGGAGTACCGGGAAGGTTTTCGGGGGGTCCGGAAGGTGTTCTGGGCCTATTGGGCCACAAGGGGGGACACCACAGCCCTCAGGGGGCTGTGCGCCCCCCCTGGGCCCTCTCCCCATGCGGCTAAGGGGGTGGGACCCCCTAGGGCTGGCCGCACCCCTTGGGACTTGGGGGGCAAGGCACCTAGGGGGGAAACCCTAGGGCCTGGGCGCCTCCCCCTGCCCTGGCCGCCGCCCCCCTCCCCTTGCCCTGGCCGCCGGCCCCTAGGGGGAAACCCTAGGGCGCCCTAGCCTCTCCACCCCCCCTATATATAGTGGGGCAAAGGGAGGGCAGCAAACACAGTTCGTGCCTCGGTGCTGCCCTCCCTCTCCCGTCATATCTTCTTCTCCCGCGGTGCTTAGGCGAAGCCCTGCTGGAGTTCTTCTCCACCATCACCACCACGCCGTCGTGCTGCCGGTTCTCCATCAACCTCTCCTCCACCCCTTGCTGGATCAAGAAGGAGGAGACGTCCCCGAGCCGTACGTGTGAAGAACGCGGAGGCACCGTTGCTTCGGTGCTAGGTCTTCGGCGATCTGAATCGCGACGAGTACGACTCCATCATCCGCGTTCATAACGCTTCCGCTTAGCGATCTACAAGGGTACGTAGATCACACTCCTTCCTCGTAGTTGCATCTACTAGATTGATCTTGGTGAACGGTAGGAAAAATTTTTGTTTCCCATGCAACGTTCCCCAACAGTAACACACCCTGAATTCATTGACTTTGATAGTGATGAGGATGACTTGCTTGGTGAAGATGAGCTCTTGCATGATAAATCTAGTGAGCTTAGTAATGATGAAAATGCTAGTAGTCTTTATAGTCGAGAAGAGTCGAATGACAATGCTATGAAGGAAATTGAGCGTCTAACTAAAGAACTAAACACTCTTAAGTTAGCTCATGAAACAACTCAAGAAGATCATAGAGAGCTCCTAAGATCTCATGAGAAGCTACGCTTCGAGAAGCTCACTCTAGAGCAAGAACATGAGTTTCTAAAAGCGATCAATGACGATCTTCGAAAGAAGAGTTCTTCATATCTTGCCAAACGACTTCTCTTGTCTAATTTCTTGCCACCTATTAAGACTAAGCATGACAAGCACAAGAAAAATTCTTCCTCTAGTAGTAACAATAACAATGTTAAATCCAATATTGTTGCTTCTAGTAGTTCTCTTGATTCCACTAACAATGTTTCAAGCCAAGTTACACTTGAGCAAGAAAATAGCTTATTGAAGGAAATCATAGAGAAAGGTGTCTACAAGAGTCTTGCCGGAAGCAAGAACTTTGAGGAGATTGTTCGCAAACAAGGAAGACACCGGAAGAATCAAGGGATTGGTTTTGAGCGAAAGTGTTGGAAATATGCCCTAGAGGCAATAATAAAAGAGTTATTATTATATTTCCTTGTTCATGATAATCGTTTATTATCCATGCTATAATTGTATTGATTGGAAACTCAAATACATGTGTGGATAAATAGACAGACTTTGTGTCCCTAGTGAGCCTCTACAGGACTAGCTCGTTGATCAAAGATGACCGCGGTTTCCAGGTCATAGACATGAGTTGTCATTTGATAACGGGATCACATCATTAGGAGAATGATGTGATGGACGAGACCCAAACGTTAACATAGCTTTTGATCGTGTCAGTTATCGCTATAGTTTTCTGCATGTCAAGTATAAGTTCCTATGACCATGAGATCATGTAACTCACTGACACCGTAGGAGTGCTTTGTGTGTACCAAACGTCACAACGTAACTGGGTGACTATAAAGGTACTCTACAGGTATCTCCGAGGGTGTCTGTTGAGTTGACATGGATCAAGACTGGGATTTGTCACTCCGTGTGACGGAGAGGTATCTCCGGGCCCACTCGGTAATACGTCATCTCAATGAGCTCAAAGTGACTAAGTAGTTGGTCACGGGATTATGTATTACGGTAACGAGAAAAGAGACTTGCTGGTAACGAGATTGAACTAGGTATAGAGATACCGACGATCGAATCTCGGGCAAGTAACATACCGACGAGACAAAGGGAACTGTATACGGGATTGCCTGAATCCTTGACATCGTGGTTCATCCGATGAGATCATCGAGAAACATGTGGGAACCAATATGGGTATCCAGATCCCGCTATTGGTTATTGACCTGGGAGTGTCTCGGTCATGTCTACATGGTTTCCGAACCCGCAGGGTCTACACACTTAACGTTCGGTGACGCTAGGGTTGTTAGTGAGAAAAGTGTATGGTTACCGAAGGTTGTTCGGAGTCCCGGATGAGATCCCGGACATGACGAGGGTCTCCGGAATGGTCCGGAGACGAAGATTGATATATAGGATGAAAGGTTTCGGAGTCCGGAAGTGTTCCGGGGAGCATCGGGAAATCGGCGGAGTACCGGAAAGGGGTTTCGGGGGTCCGGAAGCAGTTCTGGGCCTAATGGGCCACAAGGGGGGACACCACAGCCCTCAGGGGGCTGTGCGCCCCCCCTGGGCCCTCTCCTTGTGCGCCAAGGGGGGTGGACCCCTCTAGGGTGGCCGCACCCCCTAGCCTTGGGGGGCAAGGCACCTAGGGGGGGAAACCCTAGGGCCTGGCCCTGGCCGCCGCCCCCCCCTGCCTTGGCCGCCGCCCCCCCTTGCCCTGGCCGCCGGCCCCCTAGGGGGGAAACCCTAGGGCGCCCTCACCTCTCCACCCCCCCTATATATAGTGAGGCAAAGGGAGGGCAGCAAACACAAGTTTGTGCCTCGGTGCTGCCCTCCCTCTCCCACAACATCTTCTTCTCCCGCGGTGCTTAGGCGAAGCCCTGCTGGAATTCTCCTCCACCATCACCACCACGCCGTCGTGCTGCCGGTTCTCCATCAACCTCTCCTCCACCCCTTGCTGGATCAAGAAGGAGGAGACGTCCCCGAGCCGTACGTGTGAAGAACGCGGAGGCACCGTTGCTTCGGTGCTAGGATCTTCGGCGATCTGAATCGCGGCGAGTACGACTCCATCATCCGCGTTCATAACGCTTCCGCTTAGCGATCTACAAGGGTATGTGGATCCTACTCTCCCCTCGTAGTTGCATCTACTAGATTGATCTTGGTGAACGTAGAGAAAATTTTTTGTTTTCCATGCAACGTTCCCCAACAATCATCGTGTCTTGAAGAAGTCGTCACGCCAACTATTACTTCTACTACTATAGCTAACGTTTAGCAATGAAGTAAAGTAATTACATGGCGTTATTCAGTGACACGCAGGTCATACAATAATTAAGACAACTCATATGGCTCCTGCCGGTTGTCAAGTTCATCGACATGCAAGTCGTGATTTCCTATTACAAGAACATGATCAATCTCATACATCACATATATCATTCATCACATCTTCGTTTTGGCCATACCACGTCACATAGCACATGCTGCAAAAACAAGTTAGACGTCCTCTAATTGTTGTTGCAAGTTTTACGTGGCTTCTATAGGATTTCTAGCAAGAACGTTTCTTACCTACGCCAAAACCACAACGTGATTTGTCAACTTCTATTTACCCTTCATAAGGACCCTTTTCATCGAATCCGATCCGACTAAAGTAGGAGAGACAGACACCCGCCAGCCACCTTATGCATCTAGTGCATGTCTGTCGGTGGAACCAGTCTCACGTAAGCGTACGTGTAAAGTCGGTCCGGGCCGCTTCATCCCACAATACCGCCGAATCAAGATTGACTAGTAACGGTAAGAAAGTTGAACAAAATCAAAACGCCCACAACTATTTGTGTTCTACTCGTGCAAGATGCTACGCATAAAACCTAGGCTCTGATGCCACTGTTGGGGAACGTAGCATAATTCAAAAAATTTCTACGCTTTCACCAAGAACCAACTATGGAGACATCTAGCAACGAGCAAGTAAGAGTGCATCTACATACCGTTATGGAGATTGCGAGCGGAAGCTTTCAACGAAGCGTGGATGAAGTAGTCGTACTCTTCACGTTCTTCGGCACCGATGATCTAGCGCCGAACGGACGGCACCTCCGCGTTCAACACACGTACGGTGCAGCAACGTCACCTCCTTCTTGATCCAGCAAGGGGGGAGGAGAAGTCGTCAAAGATCCGGCAGCACGACGGCGTGATGACGGATGCAGTGGAGATCGCAGCAGGGCTTCGCCGGGCGCCCTGCGTTGGGAGTATGGAGGTGTGACGGGAGGGGGAGAGGCGCCAGGGCTTGGGTGCGGCTGCCCTCTCCCCTCCCACATATATATAGGGGCCAGGGGGTGTGCCAGGGCCCCTGCAGATCCAATCTGCAGGGGGGGCGGCGGCCAGGGGGGAGTCCTTGCCCCCCAAGGCAAGTGGTGGCCCCCTCCCCTTAGGGTTTTAACCCTAGGCGCATGGGGAGATGGGCCCCCCTAGTGGTGCGCCAGCCCAGAGGGCTGGACACTTCCCCTCGCGCCCTAGGGGCCCCACCGGGATGGGTGGCCCCACCCGGTGGACCCCCGGGGCCCCTCCGGTGGTCCCGGGACGCTCCCGATGACCCCCGGAGATCACCCGTTGGCCGAAACTGGACTTCCTATATATCAATCTTTACCTCAGGACCATTACGGAACTCCTCGTGACGTCCGGGATCTCATCCGGGACCCCGAACAACTTTCGGGTTTCCACGTGCATTTATCTCTACGACCCTAGCGTTACCGAACCTTAAGTGTGTAGACCCTACGGGTTCGGGAGACACGTAGACATGACCGAGACCACTCTCCGGTCAATAACCAACAGCGGGATCTGGATACCCATGTTGGTTCCGACGTGTTCCTCGATGATCTTCATCGGATGAACCACCGTGTCAAGGATTCACTCAATCCTGTATGTTATTCCCTTTGTCCATCGGTACGGTACTTGCCCGAGATTCGATCGTCGGTATTCCCGATACCTTGTTCAATCTCGTCATGGCAAGTCTCTTTACTCGATCCGTAATCCATCATCCCGTGACTAACTACTTAGTCACTTTGAGCTCATTATGATGATGTCTTACCGAGTGGGCCCAGAGGTACCTCTCCGTCATACGGAGTGACAACATCCCAGTCTCGGTTCGTACCAACTCAACAAACACTTTCGGAGATACCCGATGCGTACCTTTATAGTCACCCAGTTACGTTGTGACGGTTGGCACACCCAAAGCACTCCTACGGTATCCGGGAGTTGTACAACCTCATGGTCTAAGGAATAAATACTTGACACCGAAAAGCTTATGCATTACGAACTATACGATCTCGTGTTATGCTCAAGTTTGGGTCTTGTCCATCACATCATTCTCCTAATGATGTGATCCCGTTATCACTGACATCTCATGTCCATGGTCAGGAAACCGTGACCATCTGTTGGTCAACGAGCTGGTAACTAGAGGCCTACCAGGGACTCATTGTGGTCTGTGTATTCACACATGTATCGCTGTTTCCGTACAATACAATTCAAGCATGAATAACAGGCAATTATCATGAACAAGGAAATATAATAATAACACTTTTATTATTGCCTCTAGGGCATATCTCCAACACATGCGCCAAGAGGGGAGGAGGAGGAAGAGTCCTAAAAGGGGAAGGCACCCCCCTAGGTGCCTTGGGGAGGGAGGACTCCTCCCTGGCCGCACCCCTCCTTGGAGGAGAGGCCAAGGCTGCGCCCCAGCCCTCCCCCTTGCTTCCTATATATAGTGGGGGAGAGGGGGGGCCTGGACACACCAATCCCCTTGCCCCTGGCGCAGCCCTCTCTCCCTCCTTCACCTCCTCCTCCTCGGCACCACTCTAAACGGAGAGTAGCTCTTCCCCAAGGAAGAGTGAACTTCGGGATAAAATTCCGCGTGCTCGCTTCACTTGTGGTTAATCCTTTCCCGCATCTTACTTTGCCTTGTATGCTTGTTGGCTTGCTAATTAGATTGTTACATATCATATTTTGCTTTAAGCTTGCTTGTCATATATGTAGTGTTCACCTAGTTGCATATCTAGTGAACCCTATTTATCCGCTAAACCTTAAAATTGACAAGAAAGATTAAAATTTGTAGTCTCCTATTCACCCCCCCTCTAGTCGACCGTATCGATCCTTTCAGCCACTATCTGGTTACTTTGTCAGCACCATTCCAAACCCAGTTGGGCAGAAAAAAGGCACATTTGCCCAAAGACAAGAAGCAGCTAGAAAGGATGTCGAGAGGGCATTTGGAGTTCTTCAGGCCCATTTTGCAATTCTTCGTGGACCTGCAAAACAATGGGATCCGGAGACCTTGTGGAAGGTGACGGCATGTTGTGTGATCATGCACAACATAATCGTCGAGGATGAGGGTGACGATGCTGCCGCGACTCTAGAATTTGAGAACATGGGTGATTCTATCGAACTTTCGGACCAGAATCCGACCATATTTGAAGAGTTTATTCAAATGCATCAATAAATTCGACATCGACCAACTCACGAGCGGCTCAAGGATGATTTGATTAAGCATCAGTGGGCGGTGAAAGGGGACAACAATGTTAGGATGTAAAATATTTGAACTTAAAAAAATAACTAGTGTTGCATGCGGCTATTTGAACTTGTGTGTCCTTTGCATGCGGCTACTTCATCGTGAGTGCTGGGAGAAAAATCCGAAAGGCCGGATGTATGCGGCTACAGTTGGATGGCTGCCTCCCGCATCTGTGTCCGCGAACTGATCACCCAGTCAGCGGACGGATGCGGAAGGGTTTTTGCTGGTTGCAGTTGAAGATGCCCTTAGCTCCATACGAAAAGTACAGTTGCCTTATTTTTTAGGTCTGTATAAGAGAAGAGAGGACACACATACTAAACGGGCTTCTTGAAAACTATCCAAGATTAGCAATGGCAAACGATTTGGATCAAAGCCCATGACCTGTGTTGTTTTAGTTTAAGTCTGGGTATCAGGCGGTAGAGATATAACCCAAGGAAATTGTTGGCCCAAGTTATAGTTTTTTTTTTCTTTTGTGAAAATAAACACATTTCTTATTTATTTTTAAACTCTGTGTAGAGATACTGTACGAATCGCAATATTATGTGCCTATTACCTTTTTTCTTTTCGAAAAGACCTAACGACATACAATATTAAGTATTGAGGTCCTTACAAACATATCCATATAAATCAAACGATAAAATTACAATTAAATTTGTGAGAGCGCCGAAATCTACTTACTGCCGCATTCACTGGCAGCGCAACGTGAACATAGCTCGCTGCTGTATATGAGCCTTTACCTCAGAGCAAACTTTTATAAACTCAAAAGCTTGTAGAAGCAGCGGTTGAGAAGTCGTCGATGCAAAGTAGGAGATCCTGACTGCAATATGCTAGCCAAATCGCCACCCTAGAGAAGAAAATGCCGATGAGGGCCACCAAAGTCAACCAAATGCATACAAATCCATTGGAAATCTAAACTGAGCAGATCTTGGAAGACCCATCGGAAACACGGCTCCGTACGCCCTTCCCCGGCGATAAGCACACCAATGCAACGAGGAAATGGTAGAGAGAACATTATTCCTACACTAGGACAACGCCGGTGCCTCACCGCTCCAAATCAAAGCATGAAGACTCCATAAAGAAAACCTGGAAAAAAACATGCTGATGCACGACAGGTCAGGGTACGATGATCAAGCTTGCAACCGTCCAGGGCGACGTCCTCTTCTTTGGTGACCTAGCCAAGCCTGGCCAACGTTGATGAGCGCTGCGTTCGATCCCTTCGGCTGTCACTGACTTCACAAGGCCGCCATTGAGCCCCGCCTAATGCAGATGACGCGAACACACATCTTCTTCGCCATTTCATAGCTGCCCTCCAAGCCTCCATGGCGGGCCACCTCCAAACAGGATCTCCCCGTCACCTGGATATGTTTCGGGCCTTTGGCGAGAGGGAGAGAAGATGAGTGGCGGCTAAAGTTCCTAGTCGCCATGCAACCGCCTCCTCACTGGAGGAAAACATTTCGTTACGCGATGGATTGAAGATTATTACAACACGTGCACAAATACCTCACACGATTTTTTATGGATTTTACACAGTACACTATTCGAAAATACATACACAATGGCAACTAGCAAAGTCATAGAAGACCAAGTCATGTGTAGATGAGGAAAAGGAAAAAAAAGGGAACCATCGGATATGCATTCGGCAAACTACAACAATAACAATATCCACATAAATCATCTCATTACATCACATGGACGACGAGGTTATTCATCAACAACATCTTCAGAAAGGGAGTAACACTTAAGTGCCGCCGTCACCGGATCCAACCACATGGTCAAAATTTAGGTTTTCACCCTGAAGAACCAGTCTGAGCATATCCGAGCAATGTCTTCAACAAGGTAACGACATAACCACTCCGGTGTGACCTAGAATTTTGCCCCGGAGTTGAAAATTAGGTGCTCGAGTGTAGCACCACATCCAAGTCACTCATGTGTTGTTACCATCACTTTTGTGCATTCCCATTAGCTACATGTGATGCGATCGCTGCCACTGCAAAACCACCCCTCTGCGTCAAGTCCTCATTCATAATGAAACGACCATAATGTTAAACTACGTGTTGTGCTTAGTTTATAACCTGTTACAAAAAAAAATATTGCCATAATGGTCAACAAAACTGGATGAAATAAACGCTACAGTCAGGAAAGCGGGTGGGACAAACGGAGCTTCTGAAAATCCATCGGAATGGCAAACGCAGCCTACATCATCCAATACTCATTAAGAGACACTCCCCTTAACGACACACACACTATGTTAACCTAGAGTTTGGAACTAGAATTTGAGTGTTACCAGCTACACTTTCCACCCATATAGCCGATATACTCGTATTAAACCCATACTTATCCCAGCTTGCTATAACCTTCCATGAAAAAGCATCTATAGTAGTACCAGCTATCTGCATCTGAAACTGAAACGACCATACGATGTCTGAAACCTGAGTGCATGCAATGCAATGCAATGAATTCGATGGATGCAGGTCGAGAAGAAAGCCCAAAGCAGATGCAGATGAATCCAATCCAATCCAAGGAACCACCACGTAGTACGTCCCAATGACTCCATGACAAGTAGTACTACCACGCAGCACACCGCAGTCAAAGCAGAGCACACAAATGCAGAAAGGCCAACACTACTATATCGGCACCGCACACATGGGGCGCCGGGCGATGTGGCAGGAAAAGGGCCGAGCCAGACGAGTCCCGGAGCTCGCTCGCTCACATCACATAGATAGATAGATAGATGAGAAGGGTGGAGCCAGACTAGACGAGGCCATGGAAAAGGCCACAAACGAGGAGGCACGCCACATGCAGCAGCGCGGCGAGGGCGTACCCGCCTGAGCATTCCCTGTTAAATGAAGAGGCCAAGACGAGGGGTACGTACGACTCAGCATTGGCGCGTAACCATTCCTAGGCTGCTAGGCCAACTGGCCCTGCACCGCAGATGCAAATAGTATGAGATACTCCTATGTACGCACGCAGCCCGCCCTGCTGTGATCGTGCGCTGCTTCTCTGTTGCATGCTGTGCACGGTAGGATGTAGGTGGAGGCTTTGGAGAGGTGCTGGCTGTCGTCTAGGGTTAGTAGCAGCCGTCAGAGCATTGATTTTTGGTAAGCCTGCCATTGCAATTAGTGGACGTGTTCGTGTGTATGCATGCCATGCCATGCCACGCAGTCAGGACTCAGAAAGGAGGGACTAGCTAGCTGCTACGGAGTAGGAGTAGAGCGTGTATTAAGTTCGTGCATATCCACTCTGAATTAGTAAGTCTGAATGTTGAGGGCGCAAGGGAGAACGAAGGAGCAGCACCCTTGGGCTAATCTAATCAAATCTAATCTGCATGCTTCCTTTCCGTAGAGCCGTGGGCCACGACACCATGCATCCGAATCGAATGAGAAAAACACGAGAAATACCCGTCCGCCACATGAGATCTCAGGTTACTCCCGCCTCCCTGCTTGCATGGCATGACATGCAGCACCACCAGCGTTGCATGAAACAAGATGACCGTGTCTCCTCCTCCAGCCAAGCCAGTTCCACGCGGAAGCTCAGCTCAGCTCAGCTCCCTGGCGAGCGATCCATGCGGTTCGGCGTTGAACCTGGAGCTGGAGGCGTCCCCCGCTCAACTCGGCGCAGTTTTTCCTTCTCGCCCCCCGTTGCGCAGATGTAGCAGGGCTGGGCCAGCTTGTCAGCATTTTGCACGGCAAACGGCCGAGACGTTTGGTCACCGCACCTCTCCGAGGATTCAGGCAATGGCGAGGCTGATTTGAGCCTGCATGCACATGCACCGTTCGGAAACCTGCACACGGCCGAGCGAGTCTTCTGCCCGGCGTGCATGGGCAGTTGGCAGTAAATGCGAGCATAGTTCTTTTTTCTTTCTTCTTGGGCATTTCAAAGCTTGCACGGTCGTTCCAAAATACGTTAGCTCTGAATAATCTTGTTCGCTGCATGATGGGCTACAAAATTGCTTGCACATGAGCTTCCTTGTTCTTCCAGTCCAGTAATAGATCATTTCCACGCAATCTAATCGGGCTCGGAGCAAATGCCACAACACATGGTCCTAATCAACCCGCACCCGGTTCGGCATGGATGGTGAGCTATATATCAAATATAAAAAAGGCTACATGCCACCGGTGAAAAGTATGATGTGAATACATAGGGTTTGGTTAGGTATCGGTCACCTGACATAAGTTTCGGAATCTATTAATTTCATCTGAACTGTTGGATTGAAATCCGACGGCCGACACACCTTCATCCTCCTTCGACGAGATCACCCCTACACCCGGCTTCTTCGTGCCCCCCCTGCCTTTTTTCCGACGATGACAACTCAATGAATTGCTCTTCATGCGATCCAGCGAGGTTCTATCAAGCCCTTGCCGGACGTCACGTCCCCATCTCGAGCTCGGGCTCTATTCGAATCATAGCAACATTCAAAATTGAAAGCCTAGGTTCTAAGCAATCACTTAGTGGAAAAGGTTCCATGCCCCGTTTGTTTTGGCCTAAGTTTAGAACTATCTTGAACGGTTTGCCCCTCCCCCTTCTCTGAACAAAGTGACGTGGCATCTAAAGTGTAATGATATACCTGTGATTGGATGGTGGTTAGAGAAACAGTGGTATCCCCAGCCCACGAGGATTCAGGTCCTGGTGCTCGCATTATTCCTGGATTTATTTCAGGATTTCCAGCGATGCGCTTTCAGTGAAAGAAGACATTCCCGTCAATGACGAAGCGCCTACGGTGACTTCGTAAATCTCAAGATGATATGTCGGCTCAGTCTCGAAGGTGCTCATAGAATAGGATTTGCGTGTGTGTTCATAGGGGTGAATGTATGCGCGTATGTACGAGCGCTTGCGTCGTTTGTACCACGTGTACAGAAAACAAGGAGAAGCACATATATTCAAATTTCTGTTGAGAATATAACAAATCCAATCCAAACAAATTAACAAACATCCGGTCTGCCGGTGCCTATTTATTCGGCTTCCATTATTTTACTACCCCATCACAAAAAGGTTTGTAAATCTCCTCCCCACTCTTAAAAAAGGATCATAATCTCGCGCAAATCTCCCACTTATCTCGCTTAAATACTCCCCCACCACCACCCTTTCCCTCCTCACCTCACCCCACCCCAACCCAGCGCTAAGTCAAGTCCATCTCACTCGCCAATGGCCATCACCACGTCCTCCACCCCACCCGCGATCCTCGACATGCCGGCTCCCGACGCTGCCAGCAATGGCGCGCGCGCGGCGAGGCGGAGGCGGTTGCTGCTGTGCGCCAACTACGTTGCCCTGCTCGTCGGCTCCGTGGCGTCCAGCCTGCTGTCCCGCTACTACTTCGCGCACGGCGGTCGCGATCGGTGGGTGGCGACGCTTGTGCAGTCGGTCGGGTTCCCGGTGCTGCTCGTGCCCGTCTACGCCGGCCGGCCCGCCGGGCAGCCCCGGCCGTTCGCGTGGTTCACGAGGCGGTTGCTCATGGCGTGCGTGGTCATCGGGGTGCTCATGGGGGTGAACAACCTGCTCTTCTCGTACAGCTCGTCCTACCTACCCGTGTCCACCTCGTCGCTGCTGCTGTCCACGCAGCTCGCGTTCACGCTCGTGCTCGCCGCCATCATCGTGCGCCACCCCTTAACCTTCTCCAACCTCAATGCCGTCGTGCTCCTCACCCTCAGCTCCGTGCTGCTGGCGTTGCGATCGTCCGACTCGGCTGAGCAGCCCGACGGGGGGAGCCGGACGAGGTACTTCATCGGCTTCGCGGTGACCCTGGGCGCGGCGGGGCTCTTCGCGGCCTACCTGCCTGTCATGGAGCTGCTGTACCGCAGGGCCGTGTCCGGCGGGTTCCGGATGGTGGTGGAGGTGCAGGTGGTGATGCAGGCCGCGGCGACCGCGCTGGCGGTGGTCGGGCTGGTCGTGGCCGGCAGGTGGAGCGAGGAGCTGGCGCGGTGGGACAAGTCGCCGGCGGCGTACTGGGTGCTGGTGGCCGCGCTGGTGGCGACGTGGCAGGCCTGCTTCATGGGCACGGCCGGGATGGTGTACCTGACATCGTCGCTGCACAGCGGCGTGTGCATGACCGCGGTGCTCACCGCCAACGTGATCGGCGGCGTGGTCGTGTTCCGCGATCCGTTCGGCGCGGAGAAGGCCATCGCCACCGTTCTCTGCGTCTGGGGATTCTCCTCCTACCTCTACGGAGAGTACAGCACGCGGCAGAAGCAGCAGGAAGGCGACGGTAAGGTGGCCGCCGCGTCCACCGGAGGCGACTCGGACAAGAGTGTTACAAGTGGCGATGCTGGTGTGGGAGGAGGTGCAGTTGAAACCGTTTGATCCAACCTTTTTTCATTTTTAGAGCTTAGCATCCGGAACATGGGCGGGGGGGAACAAATCTCAAAGGAAGTACATCTAGTCTAGTTGCACCTATTTCTAAGAAGAAAAGAAGTCTAGTTGCACAATGCATGCATGCGTGGCACATAAATTAGACATGCATGGGTGTCACAAGAGACAAAGCTAGGTTGTGTACATAGCGATCCATGAGGTTGGTGATTGTGGTTTGGTGGTTGCTCGTTTGTAAGGTTTAATGTTCGCTATAATGTTTCGACGGACGAAATGGAAGGATGTTTGATTATGGAGTGCTGCCTTATGTGATGGTAACATGGACTAACAATCTTCACAAAATGTTGGTTCCTTCGGAGCCTATCGGTGATCTCCTAACAGAAGAGAGAAATATTCCTCTGCTCCAAATGATGCCTTGTTTTGTGTACACGGCTACACGCGTCAACAATTTATCTAACACAACCACAATTTATATATGTATATGCTTGCGTCATTGTGGAATGTGATCGTTGCCGTGCACATTTAAATGCTACTAATTTACTACCGGGTGATGTTACCTTGACAACCACTAGATTTGCATAACAAAAAGGTGATTAGTAAGTTGAAACCCTGTTTTGTAATGTAGCCTCTTCTCTGGCTGTGGTTAAATCGTGGCAATTGAATACACATTTGGTCGATTAAATATTGCATAGGCACTTTAACGAAACAATTCAATAAAGCTTGAAGTTTACTGACATGCAAAATCATAAGGTATGTTTAATAAGTGCATCGATGCCATCGATAGAAAACTGATGCGTGGTGGTTTTATTCTGTTTATATAGCATATAGTGATGCCCTATAGCATATACTTGTGTGCGCTTAAAAATAATAGTTCACTTTCTTAAGTATGAATCATCATTGTTTAGTCCGAGATATGGCATTCATAATATGGTATTATCGGGATTGTTGGTTCCCCAACTCCACGATAGAAAAATGGTGGTAAAGAACGGGGTGCAAGTTGGGTTGGTTGAAGGGAGTAATCAGCGCGAGAATGAGGTTCACACACATCAAAGTGGACTATAGTGGTCATACAACTAATTTTGTACTCACACGGCCAATCATGCCTCAGGCATTTGGGACTGAAGGATCTTTTGGGGCTTTAGCCTTGAGAGAAACAATGGAGAAGTGGAACAAAAGAAGAGGTAAACAAAAGGGCTGGTGAATTGACATTAGCTACTTGATGATGCTTAGTTTAGTGCATGTTTTGTTTTCTCTAAACAAATGTACTTGAATTAGTACATACTATATACATCACATATTGTTATGTTGGCTTGAGGAGGAAACAATAAATTTTATTTAAAAAGTAGTGCTAGAGTTGTATATAGTTTTCTTGTCGAATGATAGTTGTATGTCTTTATTTAGAAATATTGTTGAGCCAAGAGGATGAACCTAGTGGATGGGGAGTTATCTAAGAGGTTATGATGTTGTTTCAACATTTTTGGGTCATCAACTTGAACAGGAAGCACTACATATAAATAAGGGTATAAATAAGCATGGGCAGTTGTTGTCAATAGTGGTGTACTTTCTTTCTTGGTGCTTTTCATCTTTCTTCAAAACCCTATATTTTGAAGGTCCCGGTGTTGAACTAAGATTGCAATTTTTGTTCTTTCTTGGGTAGGAAGATCAGGCTAAAGAAGTCACAAATGTCATGTTGGCAGAGAAATTATAGTATGTTACTAAAAACTATGGAGTGCCAAAAGGTTACAACCCTTCACATTTTAGGAATTGAGTTAGTAACTCAATAACGAGTAAATGAACCATGTATTTCAGGTTTTATCCTAGAATTAAAAAAAAATCGTACTTGCACTAAGATAGTAAGAAATTCAAAGAAGCGACATTTTTTTAAACACCCCATAAATTAATTAATCCAAAGAAATATTCTCACAATCATTCGTTACAACATACACCACACATGGCAGACAGAATTAAAAAGAATTTCATCGGACCTAGTATTAAAGCTAAACTTAGCAATCTCATGTGCCACCTCATTGGCAATCCGATTTATCTTTGAAATATAAAAAATTTGGATTATCCTGGAGATAGCCAGAGTCTCAAACATCAGATCAGCCAGAGGGGACGTGTCAATCTTCTAGTTTGCAAGGAACGAATGTGCGAAAGCACAGTGAGTCTCTAAAATAATAGATTGGTGAAGGGTGGTACCTATATAAAGCCCTGCGAGGTAGGCCCGGAGCTCGGATTTATTCACACTGGTACACCAATCAATAAAATCCCATGAAGAAACAATAATTTCTCCAAAAGAATTACGAGCTACAACCCCACACTAGCTGCATTAGTACTCTCCACAAAATTGACGTCAACATTGATCTTGATATGGTCATTAGGGAGAGGTGTCCGCACCATATGATCTTTTAACGGTGCATAATCATCTACCACACCACTCACCTTCTCCTTACCTTTGCTAGCGTCCAATTGAACGGTGTCGTGATTGGACATGAAAATGGCCCAATAATTGTCCAAAAAATGTGTAGAGGAATTAACAGATTCTTTCCCCTTCCCAAAAATGAAATCATATCTCAAATGCCATGCTCGGCAGAAAAGAAACAAGATTTGCTCCCTCTGCTGCAAGCTTAATTGATCTAGCAAAAGTAATAACAAGTCTGGTCCCGAGCACTTGAAGAACTCTTCATCCGAAATATTCCACAACTCTCTCAACGCTAGTCGTAGAGCATGAGCTTTAGAACAACTCACTAGAGCATGAGAAGTGTCTTCGTCTTCTACACCACAAATAGAACACATACCTGAATCGGTCTGATGGTGCTTAACTCTATTCATCTGAACCGCCAAGCTATTGGTTGCAGCTTGCCACGCAAAAATCTTTATCCCCTTAGGGACATTAGCCTTCCAGATTAATTCCCAAATCCCCCTTTCCCCCTCTGGTTTGTCACTAGATTGGCCAACGGTATTCTAACTATCCTTCAATTTAAGCGCAAAATTGTACACACTTTTAATAGAAAATATACCATTCTTCTCATGGTGCCACGCAACAAAATCCCCATTCCGAGAGGCTTTAATACGAATCATAAGAATTTCCTCCGCATCATGTGGATAGAAAAGATACTTAATCAAATTTTCATCCCAACACTTACGCCCGCTCATGAATAAATTGGATACCCACTTGAACCTGGTATTATACCTTCTAGCTGAAATTTCTAGGCCGTGGCCCCTAGGTATCCAATTACCCCTCCTAATATTAATACTACATCCATCGCAGACCCGCCAAATGATCCCCTTCCTAAGTAGTTCCAGACCATGTGTAATTCCTTGCCAAGTCACTGAAGTAGCATGAGGAAACATCGTATCCATAATATGTCTGTGAGGATAATACTTTGCCTTCATCAACTTCGCAGACACCGAGTCCAGATAAACCAAAAACCGACACGCCTGTATGGCCAAAAGAGCTTGATAAAAAAGTCTGAGATCACAAAAGCTCATGACATCCTTACCTTTAGGTCTTGTTAGCTGATACATCTCCAACGTATCTATAATTTTTGATTGTTTCATACTATTATATATTCTGTTTTGGATGTTTTATGGGATTTATTATACACTTTTATATTATTTTTGGGACTAACCTACTAACCCAAGGCCCAGTGCAGATTGCTGTTTTTTTGCCTATTTCAAGGTTTCGCAGAAAAGGAATATCAAACGGAGTCCAAACGGAATGAAACCTTCGGGAGAGTGATTTTTGAAACCGTATCTACCCAGAAGACTTGGAGTACACACGAGGGAAGGAAGGAGGTGGCCACGAGGGTCCAGGGCGCGCCCCCTCCCCCTGGGTGCACCCCCACCCTCGTGGGCCCCCTCTGGCTCCCCCGATGCCCTCCTTCCTCCTATATATATATCCATGTACCCTGAAAACATCAAGGCAACAGAGAAAACCCTAATTCCACCACCGCAACCTTCTGTTCCCCTTGAGATCCCATCTTGGGGCCTGTTTCGGAGCTCCGCTGGAGGGGGAATCTACCACCAAGTGCTTCTACATCAACACCATAGCCTCACCAATGAGTTGTGAGTAGTTTACCACAGACCTTTAGGTCCATAGTTATTAGCTAGATGGCTTCTTCTCTCTTTTTGGATCTCAATACAAAGTTCTCCTCGATCTTCGAGGATATCTATTCGATGTAATCTTTTTGCGGTGTGTTTGTCGAGATCCGATGAATTGTGGGTTTATGATCAAGATTATCTATGGACAATATTTGATTCTTTTCTGAAATCTTTTATGTATGATTATAATATCCTTGCAAGTCTCTTCGAATTATTGGTTTGGTTTGGCCTACTAGATCTATAGTTATTGCAATGGGAGAAGTGCTTGGCTTTGGGTTCAATCTTGCGGTGTCCTTTCCCAGTGACAGCAGGGGCAGCAAGGCACATATTGTATTGTTGCCATCGAGGATAAAAAGACGGGGTTTATATCATATTGCTTGAGTTTATCCCTCTACATCATGTTATCTTGCTTAAAGCATTACTATGTTCTTATGAACTTAATACTCTAGATGCATGCTGGATATCGGTCGATGTGTGGAGTAATAGTAGTAGATGCAGAATCATTTCAGTCTACTTGTCACAGACGTGATGCCTATATATAATGATCATGCCAAGATATTCTCATAACTATTCATTTTTCTATCAATTGCTCGACAGTTATTTGTTCACCCATCGTAGAATTCTGCTATCATGAGAGAAGCCACTAGTGAAACCTATGGCCCCCGGGTCTATCATTATCATATTACTTTACTTTAATTTATGCTGCCGTTGCTTATTTGCTTTATTTACTTTCTGTTCTTATACCAAAAATACCAAAAATATCATACTATCCTATCTATCAGATCTCACTTTCGTAAGTGACCGTAAAGGGATTGACAACCCCTTTTCGCGTTGGCTGCGAAGTTTTGTGTAGGTGTGAGGGACTCGCGCGTGGTCTCCTACTGGATTGATACCTTGGTTCTCAAAAACTGAGGAAAATACTTATGCTACTGTGCTGCATCACCCTTTCCTCTTCGAGGGAATACAACGCAAGCTCGAGAAGTAGCAAGAAGAATTTCTGACGCAGTTGCCGGGGAGGCTCACACAAAATTCATATACCAAGTACCTATCACAAATCCTTATCCTTCGCATTACATTTATTTGCCTCTCGTTTTCCTCTCCCCCACTTCACCCTTGCCGTTTTATTTGCTCTTCTTTTTCCGTGTGTTTACCGTTCGCTTGCCTCTTGTTTGCTTGTGTGTTGGATTGCTTGCTTGTCACTATGGCTCAGAACAATACCAAACCGTGTGACTTTTCCAATACCAACAATACTGATTTTATTAGCACTCCAATTGCTCCTATTAACGATGTTGAATCTTGTGAGATCAATGCTGCCCTGTTGAATCTTGTCATGAAAGATCAATTTTCTGGCCTTCCTAGTGAAGATGCCGCTACCCATCTAAACAACTTTGTTGATTTGTGTGATATGCAAAAGAAGAGGG
Source organism: Secale cereale (assembly GCA_902687465.1). Taxonomy (NCBI): domain Eukaryota; kingdom Viridiplantae; phylum Streptophyta; class Magnoliopsida; order Poales; family Poaceae; genus Secale; species Secale cereale. The sequence goes on along the minus strand of LR738711.1, from coordinate 687,994,671 downwards.
ATACGGATAATGATATTGTTAAATTGAAGCTATTTCCGTTTTCACTTAGAGATCGTGCTAAAACTTGGTTTTCCTCTTTGCCTAGGAATAGTATTGATTCATGGATTAAGTGCAAATATGCTTTTATCTCTAAGTATTTTCCTCCCGCTAAGATTATCTCTCTTAGAAATGATATTATGAATTTTAAGCAACTAGATCATGAGCTTGTTGCACAAGCTTGGGAGAGAATGGAATTAATGATACGTAATTTCCCTACACATGGTTTGAACTTATGGATGATTATACAAAACTTTTATGCTGGCTTGAATTTTGCCTCTAAAAATCTTTTAGATTCGGCCACGGGGGGCAAACTCCTAGATAATATTATGGTTAACTACTCTCAATGTGTAATGCCCCGGATGTAATACTTTCCCTTTTGGGCATATAATATATCTCTGGCTTCATCTATTCCATTCCGGGTTCTTTGTCTTTCGGGTTTTCGTCGTTTTTTTGTGTGTGTGTGTGTGTGGCTTTCATTCAAATCATATAGTCATGTGCATCGCATTGCATTTGTGTTGTCGTTTGTATCCGGTCCCACGCGTTCCTTCCCGTTGTCCGTTTCGCGTTCCGGAGCTCCCTCACGTGTCCGTGGCGTCCCGTAGGCCTACTTTGGTGTTTGGCCGTGTAACGTTACCGGTTTGGCGCGAGACTTGTCGTGTGTTGTTGTTTTGGCATGTGTAACCCGCCTGTCAAATCTCGTCGCGTTTGGCGTCCGTTTGCTACCCCAACAGTTATTCTCGCGGGCTCAAAGTTCCTCCACTTTGAGGCCCAAGACACCCCTCCAACAGCCCCCAAACCACTCCAAACCCCTCCTATCATCCTGGCCATCCAATTCTAATCGCGTGGCCGAAAACCACACCCCATTTGGACAACCCTAGCTCCTTGTGCCTATATATTTGTCCACTCCCCCAATTTTTGCCCCAAATCAAGAAAACCCTAGCCCCCACCTTCTCCTTCCTCCAGCCACCACCACCTCGCCGGAGAGTTCGCCGGATCTCCGCCGGAATTCGCGACCTCGCCGGAGTTCCACGTCTTCCCCGCCACCTCATCTCCTCCGGTCTCTCTCCTCACCACCGCGCCGCCGCCGCCTCTCCACAGCCGCGCCGGCCCTTCCCCGCAGTTCCCGAGCCGGCCCTCCCCTCGCTCAGCCCGACCGGCCGAAGCCCCGAGCAGCAGCCGCCGCTGCGCTGCCTGCGATCGATCGGGGAGAGGAGCTCCCCACCGATCCAGATCGAGGTCAACGGCCTCGAGCACCAGGCCGCTTCCCTCCGCAGTCCTCCAGGCCGACGCCTCGCTGGGCCGCCTCCCCACCGATCCAGCGCTCCTCCCGACCGGCCCGGTCCGCCTTCTCCACTCCTCCGCCGGATCCCACCGCGTCGCCAGGCTCCAGCGATCCGCCGCCTGGATCCAGCGCGCTGGGCCGCCTCCCTTCGGCCCACTTCGCGGGCCGCCTCCATCCGCCCGAGCGGGCCGCGCCGCTCCGCATCGCGAGCTCGCCCCAGCCGCACGCCACCGCGGGCCTTTGCCGCCTCGGCCCAGCCGCCAGCCGCCAGCTCCAGGCGCGGGCCGGGCCCGTTCGTCCTCCCATCGCCAGATCCGTCCCGTGGCCTCCCAGCCGGCCCGATCCGCGGGTCCAGCCCAACCCGCGTGGACGTCCGCCCGATCCGCCTCAGCCTCCGGTCCGATCCACTTCCTCCAGCCGCTGTTGACTTTTGTTGACCGCGAGGTAGCCCCAAATTCCACTAAGTCCCAGATTTTTATCTGTCTGATGCCTGTTTCAAACATGGATAACTTTGTGTGTGTTGGTCCGAAATGAGTGAATGACATGTCCATACGTTCGTGGTGACTTGCACTACTTTTCATTCCATTGTGCCATGCATGTTTGAGTTCATCTAGGTGCTTAAAATTCTGTTGCAAGAGGGCATTGTGATAAAAACTGCTGTTAGTGTTGTTTTTCATGCCATCTTTGCATAGTGATAACTTGGTGCTCGTTTATCCGAATGATGCAAATGACATGTCCACGTGTTCGTCTTGTCATGCTCTACATGATGAATGCTTAGACTTGCATGATAGAATTAATCTTGCCATGTTTAGCTCCGTTGCAAAGTGCCATGTGGCTGCTATGTTGTTTAACTTGTTATGAGATGCCATCTTGTTGAGCTCATTGCTATCGTTGTGTTTATCTCCATGATGCATGCTTAGGTGTTTTGGAATCACCATCATGTGTACTTTAATGTGGTGCTTATCACTTGCCATGTTTAGTTTTGAAGTGACTTAAACTCGCTCTCAAAGATGCCATGATGAAACTGCTGTTTTAACACTTAGTGAAATTTCACCAAGTCTGGAATCTGTAATTTCCAGATGCCATGTTTGCTCGTTGTTCTAGGCCAATCCATGATAGTTTTGGGGTGACTCTTGATGGTTCCTTGTAGTATATATTGTTGGATATCCATTCATGCTCTCACATGCTTATTTGAGTGGCTGTAGCATGTTTAACATTTGCTCCAAAGTTGCAATAAAATTCTGCTGTCAGGATTTTGTTGTCAAGTTCAATATGTCCAAGCTTGTTGCTATTGATCCGTGGCTCCTTTGGGGGTGCACCAATGGACTTATTTGCTGTAGGATATATCTAGTTTATGTTCATGCTCTTTTCCATGATGTTTGAGTGCTGTAGCTTATTTACCTAATGCTCCGAAGTTGCTATGTTGCTGTAATTTTCAGCTTTCGCATGTTTATTGTTTTGTATGTAACTTTTAGCCCGTAGCTCCGATTGCAGCAAGTCTTATATGAAACTTGATTGATTTTTCGTGTAGATTCATAATATCCTATTGTTATCATGTTTTGAAGTGTTTTGCTTGAGTGCAATTTTCCATGCTACTTGTGCTCCCATAGTGCATAAGTCATGCATCCAGCATATTTTGTGTGCGCATTGCATCATGTTGATTCCGTGCCTTGTGTGTTTGTGTTGATTAGAGCCGGAAGCTGAGTACGAGTACGAGAACGAGGATACCACCGAGCTTGTGAACGAGGACCCCTCTTACGATCCGAACGACAACTCTTCAGGCAAGATGACCGAACCCCGATAACATTACTATTTTTGCCTATTGCTAGAAGTCTCGATCTAAAGTTTTGCCTCGATGCCCATGTCTTTCCTGTCAGCCTCCTACTTGTAACCATGATCATGTCTAACCATCCTACCTATGCAAACCATTGATTGGCTATACGTAGGCTTATCTCAGCCCCTCTTATAGCGTTGCTAGTTGCAGGTGAAGTTGAAGATGCTTGCTTCATGTTGAAGTTTTGTTGGGTTATATCACACTATATAAATGCTTAAATGAAATCATCTATATATTGGCAATGGGTGGAAGGCTAAGCCTTTTGCTTGGTGATTTGTTCCACTCATGCCGCTAGGAACCGTTTAAACCGGTGTTATGTTCCTTGATTATGCGTTCCTCACACGGTTGGGGTTATGGGGCCCCCTCGATAAACCGCTAAGTGCTAAGTCTTTTCCAGCAAGTCCCAACATTGGTACTATTTGCCTAATAACTAAATAAACTTGCATAGGGAGTAATTAACCCTCTTTCTTAATCAACAACCCCGGGCCAGTGCTCCACATGAGTGTTGGTCCGAACTGGGGGTCCTGCGGGGCCGCCTTGGGGAAACACGAGGTATCTGGCATACACCTGTAGCATCGCCCATCCGGTCGTGTCCTGAGACTAGATACGCGTGGCTACTATCAGGGTGTCGACACGCCGGGAGGATTTGCTGGATTAGCCTTACCTTAGTTCGGAGTATCTTGAGCATGGGATTCCGAGAATACTCGGGTCTTCCCACCTATGGAGTTGCGACTCCGCGGATCGTGGGCTTGTCATGGGCCAAGTTGGAACACCCCTGCAGGGTTATGAACTTTCGAAAGCCGTGCCCACGGTTATGTGGCAGATGGGAGCTTGTTAATATCCGGTTGTAGAAAACTTGACACATTGTTCCAATACACTACCAGCATGAGTACCGTGACTGTCATTTTCCGAAAGGGGTTTCGGGAGATGAACACGGTGGGGTTATGTTTGACTGGCTTTAGTTAGGATCACTTAGTGATCATTTCTCGACCGTGGCACCTTCTCTTCTCGCTCTCTTTTACGTAAGCTAGGCTAGTGCTGCTGCAACCACTTATTCTTATTCTTTCTTCAGCCTTGTTCCACACCCAAGGCTTATATAGTCATGTTACCCGGGAACGGGATTGCTGAGTCCTCTGTGGCTCACAGTTACTTCACCACACCAGATGCAGGTCCGATGGTGAGCTATCCAGGTGATGGCACTGAGCTAGACTGGGAGTACGACGAGGAGCGTAGCCGTTACTATGTTCGTTATCCCGATGATCAGTAGTGGTTCTTCTACTAGGATTCGATCCGACCTGTGGATTTAAATTATGTTTGGTATCTTGACATTTGGATTTTACCCTTAGATGGGCTGTGATGTTCATTTGTATGATGATTGAAACATGTAATGAATTTGTGTGACGTGGCGAGTGTAAGCCAACTATTTTATGTTTTCCATCCCCATCTTTTACATGAGTTGTGCAAAGATACCAAACTTGCGATCATTCCAGCATGGGGTTATGTCTCTAAGTCGTGCCTCGACACGTAGGAGATATAGTCCCATCCTGGGCATTACAAGTTGGTATCAGAGCCTTCTCCGACCTAGGAGCCCCAACTGATTGATCGAATCGTTGACGGTCGAGTCTAGGCACACACTGAAAATATTTTGAGTCCTATATTTATATCGGAGAGTAGGATTTCTTTGCTTCTCATCCCCTTTCTCTCTGGTGAGGACTCCTGACGTCTACTCTTGCCTCTTCTACTTTCAAAAATTGCACCAAATTTTTTTTAGGAATCTCGCGAGTATTATGGGATTGTTTCGATGTTCTTGTGACGAGAATATTGTTCTCGATGCCTCCTGACATTAGGGGTTGTGGCAGTGTCCCGGGGAGTTGAGCTTCGGGGTATTGTCGTCACAAGCATATCGCGGCAGTACTAAATACTTAAGACGGCCGACATCGAAAATCTCTCCTATACGGTTAGTGGCAAGATAACCCCGACATCACCCAGTACTGGGGAGGTAGTTCGGGAGTATTGCCATAGCTTGGTATAGTGGATGCTTTTCGAAGGTCCGAGGTAGACTGGTTATGTGTTGAAGGATGGATACAGCTGGATGTAGGTTTAGAGTTGATTGCGCGGTGCTTCCCCTGTATCCCCAACACCCGATTGCATAACTGGAAACTTTCGGAAATTCATAGGATGGCTCCGAAAAGGGTTCCCAACGCTAACCCAGAGGGTGAAGAGGTTCCAGATTGTCTTCCTTCCCCTCCTCCTCCGTCTGAGGCATGGAGAGCGATTATGCAGACTACAAATCAGAACACCCAGATGTTGATGCAGATGATGCAGCAGATGCAAGCTAATCAAGCTAATCAGGGTGTTCCAGGGAATCAAGGAAATTTCTTCAACCAGCAGCACCATGCTACTCTCAACCAGTTCTTGGCCAATAATCCAAAACTTTCAGTTACTGTGTCGACCCTCTTGATGCTGAAGATTGGATCACCGATATCAAAAAGCATTTTGAGTGCAGTAACGTAAGAGAAGAGGACTATGTGAAGTTTGCAGCCTTCCAACTCAAAGACCAAGCAGCTGACTGGTGGCAGCAGTACAAAGACTCCATGCCAGGTCGTGTGATCTCTTGGGAGGATTTCTGCAAGGACTTTCGCTCTCACCACATTCCAACAAGTGTCATCGAGGGTATGCGTGAGCAGTTCCGCAACCTGAAGCAGGGCTCTATGACTGTCTACCAGTATAATGTCAAGTTCCACAACCTCGCCCGCTATGCTAAGCAAGACATACCAGATGCCAAGAGCAAGATCTATCAGTTCCGTGGAGGTCTCAAAGATGAACTTCAACTTGCTCTCACCTTGTTCGAGCCCGATGAGTTCGACAAATTCTATAACATGGCTTTGAAACAAGAGGCAGCCCAGCTCAAGATGGAGGCTTCTAAAAAGAGGATTCGAGATGCCGTTCACTCCTCCTCATCTTCTCAAGTGGTCTCGAAACAACAGAAATTTTGGCTTCCTCCTCCTCCAGTGATTCGAGCTCCTTACAACAACTCCAACAGCAACAAGAACTCTAGTGGCCGTGGTTTCTCCCACCCACCCAACCCGAGCAACCAGTCGAAGAATCAGTTTCAGTCTCAAGGTTCCAAGTCAAATGGTTCTCATTTCCGTCCTCTCTCAGAAGTGGTGTGCAACAAGTGTGGCCAGAAGGGTCATTATGCTAACAGATGCCCGAACCCGAAGCGCCTTCCACCTCCTCCACCTGTCAGTTCAGCTATTGTCAAGCATAATCCCAAGCAAGCAAGGGTCAATCTGATGAATGCAGCTGAAGCGGAGAATTCTTCTGATGTGATTTTGGGTAACCTTCCAGTTAACTCTTTTCCTGCTAAAGTGTTGTTTGATTCGGGTGCTACATGTTCTTTCTTGTCATATCCATTTGCATCCAAGCACGATATTTTCACCAAAAATCTGCCAAGGGAGTTAACAGTCATTTCTCCGGGGAGACGAATGCACTCCAGTGTTTATGCTCCGGATGTTTCTATTTGCATGGGTGATTATCGATTTCTGGCCTCTCCGGTGGTTCTTGGTAATTCCGACATTGACCTCATCCTCGGGATGGATTGGCTTTCTCAGCATGATGCTCACATTGATTGTGCACAGAAGGAAGTCAAGATGACTCATCCTGATGAAGATGTGATTATCTTCGCCTCCAGGGATAACACTATCAGGCTTTTCTCTCTCAATGATAAGGGCGAGATTAATGGCATATCTCAAATTCCGGTGGTAAACGAATATCAAGACGTCTTTCCTGAAGAACTTCTAGGCATGCCTCCACACCGTCAGGTGGAATTCGTCATTGAACTCGAGCCGGGTACTGAGCCAGCATGCCGGCGTCCGTACAAGCTCTCTCCTGGAGAATTGAAGGAGTTGAAGAAACAGCTTGATGAACAGGAACGTTTGGGTCTGATCAGGCCGAGTACGTCTCCTTGGGGCTGTGGCGTCTTATTTGTCAAGTAGAAAGATGGCACGGAGCGTCTCTGTGTTGATTACCAGCCATTGAACAAGAAGACAATAGAGAACAAGTATCCGCTCCCCAACATCAACGAACTGTTCGAGCAGCTCAAAGGAGCTAAAGTGTTCTCTAAGCTCGATCTCCGAATGGGCTATCACCAAATTCGCATTCGCGAGGAAGATATCCACAAGACTGCCTTCAGAACGAGCTACGGCTCCTACGAGTATACAGTCATGTCTTTTGGTCTCGCCAATGCTCCTCCTACCTTCTCGAGAATGATGCACTACATCTTCAACCCCTACACTGGCGAGTTTGTGCTTGTGTATCTGGATGATATTCTGGTATTTTCCAAGAATGAAGAAGATCACGAAAAGCACCTCCGTCTTGTTCTCGACCGACTCCGTGAACATAAGTTCTATGCCAAGTTCTCCAAGTGTGAATTTTGGCTCGATAAGGTCTTGTACCTGGGCCATATCATCTCAGCTGACGGCATTGCGGTAAACCCGAGAAAGTTGAAGCAATTGTCAACTGGGAAGCTCCTCAGAACGTCAAGCAACTCCGAAGCTTTCTTGGTCTTGCCAGCTATTGCAGAAGGTTCGTGGAGAACTTCTCCAAGATTGCCAAGCCTCTCTCCAACTTGCTGCAGAAGAATGTCAAGTACGACTGGTCTCCAGATTGTGAAGTGGCATTCAAAACTCTCAAAGAAAAGCTCGTCTCTGCTCCAGTTCTAACTCCTCCAGATGAATCCAAGCCCTACGAAGTATTCTGTGATGCTTCTCTTCAAGGACTTGGTGGTGTGCTTATGCAAGACAAGAGAATTGTGGCATACACTTCCCGTCAGCTGAAGCCAAGTGAGAAGAACTATCCCACACATGATCTCGAACTAGCAGCTGTGGTACATGCCTTGATTACGTGGAGACATCTGTTGTTGGGCAGAAAAGTCGACATCTTCACTGATCACAAGAGCTTGAAGTACATTTTCACACAGCCGAATCTGAACCTCCGCCAGACTCGTTGGGTTGAAATGATCCAAGAGTATGATCCCAGCATTGAATACACTCCTGGCAAGGCGAATGTGATTGCAGATGCTTTGAGCAGAAAGGCATATTGCAACAGCCTTCTTATCAAGCCATTCTAGCCTGAGCTTTGTGAAGCTTTCAGGAAGCTCAACCTCCAAGTTGTTCCGCAGGGTTTTCTTGCAAATCTTCAAGTTGCTCCTACCTTGGAAGATCAGGTTCGTGAGGCCGAACTCAGTGATGCCATGGTGCAGAAGGTGAAACATGATATTGCAAAGGGCGATCCAAAATACAAGTGCTATCGCGTTGATGAGAGAGATACCTTGTTCTTCGAGGACAGACTCGTTGTTCCCAAAGGTCATCTCAGGAAGCTCATAATGGAAGAAGCACATGATTCCCTCCTTTCCATTCATCCTGGTAGTTCCAAGATGTACCAATACCTTAAGCAATCTTACTGGTGGACACGCATGAAAAGGGAGATTGCCCAATTCGTGAATGAATGTGATGTCTGCAGAAGAGTGAAGGCAGAACATCAACGTCCAGCGGGTCTTCTCCAACCTCTTCCTATTCCCAAGTGGAAATTCGACCACATTGAAATGGATTTCGTCACTGGCTTTCCGAAGTCCAAGAGAGGGAATGATTCTATCTTCGTGGTGATTGACAAGCTTACCAAAGTCGCTCACTTCCTTCCAGTCAAAGAATCCATCAATGCCGCTCAATTGGCAGAGTTGTACACTTCCAGAATTGTGTCTTTACATGGCATCCCTCAAGTTATCTCCTCAGACCGTGGAAGTTTGTTCACTTCTAAGTTCTGGGACTCCTTTCAGTCTGCCATGGGCACTAAGATCAGGTTCAGCACTGCTTTTCACCCTCAGACTAGTGGTCAAGTTGAGCGAGTGAATCAGATTCTAGAAGACATGCTCAGAGCCTGTGTCATATCTTTTGGCATGAAATGGGAAGATTGCCTTCCATTTGCCGAGTTCTCTTACAACAACAGCTTTCAAGCAAGTGCAAGCAAAGCTCCGTTTGAAATCCTCTATGGCAGAAAGTGCCGTACACCTCTCAACTGGTCTGAAACAGGAGAACGTCAACTTCTTGGCAATGACTTGATCTCAGAAGCCGAAGAGATGTGCAAAGTCATACGTGAGAATCTCAAGGCCGCTCAGTCGCGTCAGAAGAGCTACTATGACGGCAAGCATCGTGATTTGGCCTTCAACATTGGAGATCATGTCTATCTCCATGTTTCTCCTATGAAAGGCACCCAAAGATTCGGTATCAAAGGAAAGCTTGCTCCTAGATACGTCGGGCCTTTCAAGATCCTTGGCAAAAGAGGCGATCTAGCCTATCAACTTGAGCTACCTTCAAACTTCGCCAACGTTCATGATGTGTTCCATGTGTCTCAACTCCGCAAATGCTTCAAGGCACCTGAACGCATGATTCCGTTTGAAGAGATTGATCTTCAACAAGATTTGTCTTCCGAGAGCACCCAGTTGCTATTCTCGAAGAAACCGAGCGCAAGACCCGCAACAAGTCCATCAAATTCTTGAAAGTCAAGTGGTCACACCATACCGACCGAGAAGCTACGTGGGAACGAGAAGATCATCTTCGTTCCGAGTACCCTTCCTTTTTCCAGTCCTAGATCTCGGGACGAGATCTTTTTGTAGTAGAGGAGAGTTTGTAATGCCCCGGATGTAATACTTTCCCTTTTGGGCATATAATATATCTCTGGCTTCATCTATTCCATTCCGGGTTCTTTGTCTTTCGGGTTTTCGTCGTTTTGTTGTGTGCGTGTGTGGCTTTCATTCATATCATGTAGTCATGTGCATCGCATTGCATTTGTGTTGTCGTTTGCATCCGGTCCCACGCGTTCCGTCCCGTTGTCCGTTTCGCGTTCCGGAGCTCCCTCACGTGTCCGTGGCGTCCCGTAGGCCTACTTTGGTGTTTGGCCGTGTAACGTTACCGGTTTGGCGCGAGACTTGTCGTGTGTTGTTGTTTTGGCGTGTGTAACCCGCCTGTCAAATCTCGTCGCGTTTGGCGTCCGTTTGCTACCCCAACAGTTATTCTCGCGGGCTCAAAGTGCCTCCACTTTGAGGCCCAAGACACCCCTCCAACAGCCCACCAAACCACTCCAAACCCCTCCTATCATCCAGGCCATCCAATTCTAATCGAGTGGCCGAAAACCACACCCCATTTGGACAACCCTAGCTCCTTGTGCCTATATATTTGTCCACTCCCCCAATTTTTGCCCCAAATCAAGGAAACCCTAGCCCCCACATTCTCCTTCCTCCAGCCACCACCACCTCGCCGGAGAGTTCGCCGGATCTCCGCCGGAATTCGCGACCTCGCCGGAGTTCCACGTCTTCCCCGCCACCTCATCTCCTCCTGTCTCTCTCCTCACCACCGCGCCGCCGCCGCCTCTCCACAGCCGCGCCGGCCCTTCCCCGCAGTTCCCGAGCCGGCCCTCCCCTCGCTCAGCCCGACCGGCCGAAGCCCCGAGCAGCAGCCGCCGCTGCGCTGCCTGCGATCGATCGGGGAGAGGAGCTCCCCATCGATCCAGATCGAGGTCAACGGCCTCGAGCGCCAGGCCGCTTCCCTCCGCAGTCCTCCAGGCCGACGCCTCGCTGGGCCGCCTCCCCACCGATCCAGCGCTCCTCCCGATCGGCCCGGTCTGCCTTCTCCACTCCTCCGCCGGATCCCACCGCGTCGCCAGGCTCCAGCGATCCGCCGCCTGGATCCAGCGCGCTGGGCCGCCTCCCTTCGGCCCACTTCGCGGGCCGCCTCCATTCGCCCGAGCGGGCCACGCCGCTCCGCATCGCCAGCTCACCCCAGCCGCGCGCCACCGCGGGCCTTCGCCGCCTCGGCCCAGCCGCTAGCCGCCAGCTCCAGGCGCGGGCCGGGCCCGTTCGTCCTCCCATCGCCAGATCCGCCCCATGGCCTCCCAGCCGGCCCGATCCGCGGGTCCAGCCCGACCCGCGGGGACGTCCGCCCGATCCGCCTCTGCCTCCGGCCCGATCCACTTCCTCCAGCCGCTGTTGGCTTTTGTTGACCGCGAGGTAGCCCCAAATTCCACTAAGTCCCAGATTTTTGTCTGTCTGATGCCTGTTTCAAACATGGATAACTTTGTGTGTGTTGCTCCGATTTGAGTGAATGACATGTCCAGACGTTCGTGGTGACTTGCACTACTTTTCATTCCATTGTGCCATGCATGTTTGAGTTCATCTAGGTGCTTAAAATTCTGTTGCAAGAGGGCATCGTGATAAAAACTGCTGTTAGTGTTGTTTTTCATGCCATCTTTGCATAGTGATAACTTGGTGCTCGTTTATCCGAATGATGCAAATGACATGTCCACGTGTTCGTCTTGTCATGCTCTACATGATGAATGCTTAGACTTGCATGATAGAATTAATCTTGCCATGTTTAGCTCCGTTGCAAAGTGCCAGGTGGCTGCTATGTTGTTTAACTTGTTATGAGATGCCATCTTGTTGAGCTCATTGCTATCGTTGTGTTTATCTCCATGATGCATGCTTAGGTGTTTTGGAATCACCATAATGTGTACTTTAATGTGGTGCTTACCACTTGCCATGTTTAGTTTTGAGGTGACTTAAACTCGCTCTCAAAGATGCCATGATGAAACTGCTGTTTTAACACTTAGTGAAATTTCACTAAGTCTGGAATCTGTAATTTCCAGATGCCATGTTTGCTCGTTGTTCTAGGCCAATCCATGATAGTTTTGGGGTGACTCTTGATGGTTCCTTGTGTATATATTGTTGGCTATCCATTCATGCTCTCACATGCTTATTTGAGTGGCTGTAGCATATTTAACTTTTGCTCCAAAGTTGCAATAAAATTCTGCTGTCAGGATTTTGTTATCAAGTTCAATATGTCCAAGCTTGTTGCTATTGATCCGTGGCTCCTTTGGGGGTGCACCAATGGACTTATTTGCTGTAGGATATATCTAGTTTATGTTCATGCTCTTTGCCATGATGTTTGAGTGCTGTAGCTTATTTATCTAGTGCTCAGAAGTTGCTATGTTGCTGTAATTTTCAGCTTTCGCATGTTTATTGTTTTGTGTGTAACTTTTAGCCCGTAGCTTCGATTGCAGCAAGTCTTATATGAAACTTGATTGATTTTTCGTGTAGATTCATAATATTCTATTGTTATCATGTTTTGAAGTGTTTTGCTTGAGTGCAATTTTTCATGCTCCTTGTGCTCCCATAGTGCATAAGTCATGCATCCAACATATTTTGTGTGCGCATTGCATCTTGTTGATTCTGTGCCTTGTGTGTTTGTGTTGAGTAGAGCCGGAAGATGAGTACGAGTGCGAGAACGAGGATACCACCGAGCTTGTGAACGAGGACCCCTCTTACGATCCGAACGACAACTCTTCAGGCAAGATGACCGAACCCCGATAACATTACTATTTTTGCCTATTGCTAGAAGTCTCGATCTAAAGTTTTGCCTCGATGCCCATGTCTTTCCTGTCAGCCTCCTACTTGTAACCATGATCATGTCTAACCACCCTACCTATGCAAACCATTGATTGGCTATACGTAGGCTTCGCTCAGCCCCTCTTATAGCGTTGCTAGTTGCAGGTGAAGTTGAAGATGCTTGCTTCATGTTGAAGTTTTGTTGGGTTATATCACACTATATAAATGCTTAAATGAAATCATCTATATATTGGCAATGGGTGGAAGGCTAAGCCTTTTGCTTGGTGATTTGTTCCACTCATGCCGCTAGGAACCGTTTAAACCGGTGTTATGTTCCTTGATTATGCATTCCTCACACGGTTGGGGTTATGGGGCCCCCTCGATAAACCGCTAAGTGCTAAGTCTTTTCCAGCAAGTCCCAACATTGGTACTATTTGCCTAATAACTAAATAAACTTGCATAGGGAGTAATTAACCCTCTTTCTTAATCAACAACCCAGGGCCAGTGCTCCACATGAGTGTTGGTCCGAACTGGGGGTCCTGCGGGGCCGCCTTGGGAAACCCGAGGTATCTAGCATACACCTGTAGCATCGCCCATCCGGTCGTGTCCTGAGACTAGATACGCGCGGCTACTATCAGGGTGTCGACACGCCGGGAGGATTTGCTGGATTAGCCTTACCTTAGTTCGGAGTATCCTGAGCACGGGATTCCGAGAATACTCGGGTCTTCCCACCTATGGAGTTGCGACTCTGCGGATCGTGGGCTTGTCAAGGACCAAGTTGGAACACCCCTGCAGGGTTATGAACTTTCGAAAGCCGTGCCCGCGGTTATGTGGCAGATGGGAGCTTGTTAATATCCGGTTGTAGAAAACTTGACACATTATTCCAATACACTACCAGCGTGAGTACCGTGACTGTCATTTTCCGAAAGGGGTTTCGGGAGATGAACACGGTGGGGTTATGTTTGACTGGCTTTAGTTACGATCACTTAGTGATCATCTCTCAACCGTGGCACCTTCTCTTCTCGCTCTCTTTTACGTAAGCTAGGCTAGTGCTGCTGCAACCACTTATTCTTATTCTTTCTTCAGCCTTGTTCCACACCCAAGGCTTAGATAGTCATGTTACCCGGGAACGGGATTGCTGAGTCCTCTGTGGCTCACAGTTACTTCACCACACCAGATGCAGGTCCGATGGTGAGCTATCCAGGTGATGGCACTGAGCTAGACTGGGAGTACGACGAGGAGCGTAGCCGTTACTATGTTCGTTATCCCGATGATTAGTAGTGGTTCTTCTACTAGGATTCGATCCGACCTGTGGATTTAAATTATGTTTGGTATCTTGACATTTGGATTTTACCCTTAGATGGGCTGTGATGTTCATTTGTATGATGATTGGAACATGTAATGAATTTGTGTGACGTGGCGAGTGTAAGCCAACTATTTTATGTTTTCCATCCCATCTTTTACATGAGTTGTGCAAAGATACCAAACTTGCGATCATTCCAGCATGGGGTTATGTCTCTAAGTCGTGCCTCGACAGGTAGGAGATATAGTCCCATCCTGGGCATTACACAATGGCACACCGAAAGATCTACTAGTAAAAAAGTGCATGCTATTGAAGAGATTGGTGTTTTGAGTGGAAAGATGGATGAACTTATGAAATTATTTGCTACTAAGAGTGCTTATTCTGATCCTATTGATATGCCTTTATCCACGTTGATTGAAAATAACAATGAATCTTTGGATGTGAATTTTGTTGGTAGGAAAATTTTTGGTAATAATTCTTATAGAGGAAACTTTAATCCAAGGCCTTTCCCTAGTAATTCCTCTAAAAATTATGGTAATTTCTACAATAACTCTTATGGAAATTTTGGTAAGATGCCCTCTGAATTTGAAACTAGTGTTAAAGAGTTTATGATTCGCAAAATAATTTCAATGCTATGCTTGAAGAAAAGTTGCTTAAGATTGATGAATTGGCTAGAAACGTGGATAGAATTACTCTTGATGTTGATTCTTTGAAACTTAGATCTATTCCACCTAAGCATGATATCAATGAGTCTCTCAAAGCCATGAGAATTTCCATTGATGAATGCAAAGAAAGAACCGCTAGGATGCATGCTAAAAGGATTTCTTTATGAAAGTGTGTTCTTCTAGTTATCATGAAAATAAGGATGACGATCTGAAAGTTATTGATGTGTCTCCTATTATATCCTTGTTTTCTAGTATGAATCTTGATAAAGATGGGACTAGAGACGAGTCTACTTTAGTTAAAAGGTGGCCCAATGATTCAGAGTTTTTAGATCTTGATGCTAAAATTGTTAAAACTGGGATTGAAGAGATTAAAACTTTGCATAGTGATGAACCCACTATTTTGGATTTCAAGGGATTCAATTAACTCCTACCAACCTCCCCCCTAGGAGCATGTGTGTAGTACTTTGTTTTGATGAACTTAGATTTTTGCAATAAGTATGTGAGTTCTTTATGACTAATGTTGAGTCCATGGATTATACGCACTCTCACCCTTCCACCATTGCCATCCTCTCTTGTACCGTGCAAGTTTCGCCGGTACCATACACCCACCATATACCTTCCTCAAAACAGCCACCATACCTACCTATCATGGCATTTTCATAGCCATTCCGAGATATATTGCCGTGCAACTTTCCACCGTTTCGTTTGTTATGACACACTTCATCATTGTCATATTGCCATGCATGTTCATGTAGTTTACATCGTATTTGTGGCTAGGCCACTGTCATGGAACTGTCACGGCAGATGTCCTAAGGTAAGGACTTGATTGTGGAGCCATAGCGACGTGGTTAGCTTAAAGGGGTTAAGAACAAGACAAAGGACATGGGGAGTTTATACTGGTTCGGCCCCTGCGGCGAGGGTAAAACCTACTCCAGTTTAGGATGTAATTGCTGGGGTATCGATTGCTAGGTTGCGGATGCGCTTGCCTAGCCCTCGACCTCTTGTTTTCTTGCCCTAAGCCGTTGCTGGGTCGTCGCAATATATACACGGGTTGACGCCCTGCGGCCTACGGAGTCCCGGTCGGCTCATACAATCGTGTCCGGCTCGGTGACTCATATTACATGCCTTACACTACAAGTTACATATATGGCGGTTGATACTTACAGGCCTTAAGCCGCCGCGGGCCTTGGGCCCTTATCTAAACCGCTGTCTTTAATGTACTTCTGGGCTGGTCTCATGAACCGCCGTTGGGTAACCCGGCCCCTCCTGGGCGGGTCATATGAAATACTTATATCCCCAACATTAGGCCCCAGGTTGATCTTGAACTTGTTCATGTCAATCTTTCTTCATCTTCTTGTGAGAGACTATAAACCACCGTTATCTTCGCTTTTGAAACGATAATGATCCGCCATGACGTCAGCTTTTGAAATAACAGTAACTCGCCATGATGTCACTTACTTGCAAACGGTCCAGATCTTAACAAATCTTCCGCATTGATTGGTATTCCGAGAATCGAGGCGCCTGCACAGTTATTTACCTATTTTCCCACCTCCTCGATTTTCGCGCCTGACCTTTATCCACTTAGCTTATAAATAGGGCCGAAGGTCCCCTTCCATTCTCTCCTTCATCTCTTTCTCTTCGCATCCTTCCTCGCGACGTCCCTGCAATCGAGCTCCGCCGGCGCCGTTGCCCTCCGTTCCGTCTTCACCAATAGCCGCCACGTCAACCCAACGCGACCAGGTTTCTTCCGCGCGCCGCCTCCGCTGTCTTACTTGCTCAGGTACATTCTTGTCCTTCTCCTCCTAGATCCATTAGGGTTCCCGTGAAGTTCATCAGAGTTCGTCTTCTTCTTCCTCTGCAACTATGGCTTCTTCTTCTGAACTTTGATGTCTCTTCATATGCTGATGTTGATTGTATCTCTTTAACACTATAAGATCTCATCTCCGCGAATAAATAGATTCATCTCCTAGAACTGCATCATATTGATCTTAGGTTTTGCCTGTTAGTCATTTAATCTTGATTTTAGAGCAGCTGTAGATCTAGAATTACAACCGCAACCTGTGAAAACTGTTTTTTCCAGACTTAGTAAAATTTGCTTTCCTGAAGACTCGCATCTGTCATGGCGGCTTAATTTTTCGACTTATGATTATTATTATGCCATTAGGCCCCATTTAAGCCGCCATGCTGAACTGGTAGTAATAATTTGATTCCGGTTTTAATGAACTGACTCTGAACCGGCAATAATCCTTCTTTTGTTAGGTCTGCTTGTTCACAATGCCACCAAAGACAGTCACCATATGCAACTGGGTCCCTTCAATTGTTACTGAAGCCACCCTGGCCGATTTTGTCAAAGTGGGATATCTACCAAATGCTCCAGTTATGCCTTATCGCGCTCCTAACCCGGGCGAAGAAAGACCTGCACCCACAGATGATGAAGTAATTGTATTTACTGATCACATGAACCGGGGTTTTTCACCACCCGGCTCTAAATTCTTCACAGATGTTCTGCACTTCTTCCAGCTCCATCCCCAAGACATCGGACCCAATTCAGTGTCAAATATCTGCAACTTTCAGGTTTTTTGCGAAGTATATCTTCAAGAGGAGCCCAACACCTTGATTTTTAGAGAATTCTTTTACTTAAACCGCCAGAATGAATTTACCAATGGCCCTAGCCTGGAGCTTGGAGCTGTCTCTATCCAAAGAAGGAGAGACTCTATTTTTCCTTACGCCTGTCTGCCAAGTAATTCGAAAGATTGGAACAAAACTTGGTTTTATTGTAAAGATACTTCTTGGGCTGGTGAGCATCCTTTGCCGGGTCTCCATGCTCAACGTTTAGACGCCAATCACCCTCTTGCTGAAAAGCTCACCGCTGCAGAACGCAAGTCAATTGCTCCCACTCTGTCAAAAGTGAAGGCCCTTCTGAGAAACGGTTTAACTGGAATTGACTTAGCCCGGTGCTGGCTCGCTTGGCGAATTATTCCTTTAAGCCGCAGGTCCGGTTTAATGTGTGAATATACTGGAGAGAAGAATGACCCTTTGCGCCATAGTTCCGAGGACCTGGAAGAAAATGTCAGCGCAGATGTGATAAAAACTGTTTTAAATGAATCCTTGTCTAACTGCAGCAAAGTGGGCCTGTTGCCTTTTTGCAAATCTAACCCGGCACCAGAGGTAAATGTTAACCTTAATTATTGTTATTTGATCTTGACAGTTCCCTTGCCAATCTTAAATACGCCACTTCTCACATGCTAAGTCAGCCTTCTGGAAGAAACCTTATGACCATGAAGCTGCAAAGAGAGCCAGAGCCGCCAAGAAAGCCGCCAAAAAAGCTGTTAAAAAGACCAAGAAGAAGACCAGTGCTTCCGAACTGTTTGAACTAAACTATGACACGGAGTCGGAGGTATTCCTTGACTCTCTTGGTTCTTACTTCAATTATCTTATTGACACAGATTATTGCCAGGATGACACGGAGGCCAGTCAGGCCGCAAATGAAGAGGTAATTACTATTTCCTCCGGCTCAGAGTCCTTGCCACGACAAAAAGTTCGACGGGTTATCCGGAAAGTAAGATTTTCACACCCTTCTGCTCATTTACACCCTCACTTTCTTTTGAAGCAACAACAACACGAGAGTCGGCGTCGGACTCGCAATTCTAGAGAAGAGGAATTATCCTCCGGTTTACCCAATATTCCGCCTCGTCGGAAACGTCAGAACTGAAGGAAATATGCCCTAGAGGCAATAAATAAAGATGTTATTTGTATTTCCTTATATCATGATAAATGTCTTTTATTCATGCTAGAATTGTATTAACCATAAACTTAGTACATGTGTGAATACATAGACAAAACAGTATGTCCCTAGTATGCCTCTACTAGACTAGCTTCTTGATCAAAGATGGTTATGTTTCCTAGCCATAGACATGAGTTGTCATTTGATCAACGATATCACATCATTAGGAGAATGATGTGATGGACAGGACCCATCTGTTAGCTTAGCACTATGATCGTTTAGTTTTACTGCTATTGCTTTCTTCATGACTTATACATGTTCCTATGACTATGAGATTATGCAACTCCCGAATACCAGAGGAACACCTTGTGTGCTATCAAACGTCACAACGTAACTGGGTGATTACAAAGATGCTCTACAGGTGTCTCCGAAGGTGTTCGTGGTGTTGGCATAGATCAAGAATAGGATCTGTCACTCCGAGTGTCGGAGAGGTATCTCTGGGCCCTCTCGCTAATACACATCATAATAAGCCTTACAAGCAAATGAATAATGAGTTAGTCATGGGATGATGTATTACGGAACGAGTAAAGAGACTTGCCGGTAACGAGATTGAACTAGGTATTGAGATACCGGCGATCGAATCCCAGGCAAGTAACATACCGATGACAAAAGGAACAATGTATGTTATTATGTGGTTTGACCAATAAATATCTTCGTAGAATATGTAGGAGCCAATATGAGCATCTAGGTTCCGCTATTGGTTATTGACCGGAGATGAGTCTCGATCATGTCTACATAGTTCTCGAACCCGTAGGGTCCGCACGCTTAACGTTTGATGACGATCAGTATTATGAGTTTATGAGTTTTGATGTACCAAAGGTAGTTCGGAGTCTCGGATGAGATCATGGACATGACGAGGAGTCTCGGAATGTCCGAGACGTAAAGATTGATATATTGGACGACTATATTCGGACACCGGAAGTGTTCCGGAAAAGTTTCGGATTTAACCGGAGTGCCGGAGGGGGTTACCGGAACCCCCCCGAGGGAGTATGGGCCATAGTGGGCCATTGAGGGAAAGAGAGAGGCAGCCCATAGGGCTCGCCGCACCCTCCCCCAAGGGATCCTAGTTGTACAAGGAAAGGGGGGAGGCGCCCCTCTTCTTCCTTCTTCTCTTCCCCTTCCTTTCCTACTCCTAGTAGGAATAGGAAAGGGGATTCCTATTCCTACTAGGAGTAGGAATCCTACTCCCTTGGCGCGCCCTAGCCTGGCCGCACCTCCCCCTCGCTCCTTTAAATACGGGGGCAGGGGCACCCAAAGACTCAGAATAAACATTGTTCTAGCCGTGTGCGGTGCCCCCCTCCACAGAAACACACCTCGGTCATACCGTTGCAGTGCTTAGGCGAAGCCCTGCGCCGTAGCTTCATCTTCTCCGTCACCACGCCGTTGTGCTGACGAAACTCTCCCGTGAAGCTCAACTGGATCAAGAGCTCATGGGGCATCATCAAGCTGAACGTGTGTTGAACGCGGAGGTGCTGTATGTTCGGTGCTTGATCAGTTTGATCGCGAAGAAGTTCGACTACATCAACCGCGTCACTAGACGCTTCCGCTTTCGGTCTATGAGGGTACGTAGACACACTCTCCCCTCTCATTGCTATGCATCTGGTAGATAGATCTTGTGTGATTGTAGGAAAATTTTAAAATACTACATTATCCAACAGTGGCATCATGAGCCAGGTCTATGCGTAGATGATATGCATGAGTAGAACACAATGAGTTGTGGGCGATAATAGTCATACTGCTTACCAGCATGTCATACTTTGGTTCTGCGGTATTGTGAGATGAAGCAGCCCGGACCGACATTACGCGTACGCTTACGCAAGCCTGGTTTCACCGTTATGAGCACTCGTTGCTTAAAGGTGACTGGCGGGTGTCTGTCTCTCTCACTTTAGCTGAATCGAGTGTGGCTACGTCCGGTCCTTGTGAAGGTTAAAACATCACATACTTGACAAAAAATCATTGTGGTTTTTTGTATGCGTAGGTAAGAACGGTTCTTGCTAAGCCCGTAGCAGCCACGTAAAACTTGCAACAACAAAGTAGAGGACGTCTAACTTGTTTTTGCAGGGCATGTTGTGATGTGATATGGTCAAGACATGATGAGTTATATGTTATTGTATGAGATGATCATGTTTTGTAAAGTTACCGGCAACTGGCAGGAGTCATATGGTTGCCGCTTTATTGTATGAAATACAGTCGCCATGTAATTGCTTTACTTTATCAGTAAGCGGTAGCGATAGTCGTGGAAGCAATAGTTGGCAACACGACAACGATGCTATGATGGAGATCAAGGTGTCACGCCGGTGACGAAGGTGATCATGATGGTGCTTTGGAGATGGAGATCAAAAGCACAAGATGATGATGGCCATATCATGTCACATATTTTGATTGCATGTGATGTTTATGTTATTATGCTTCTTATTTTGCTTAGTACGGCGGTAGCATTATAAGATGATCCCTTACAAAATTTCAAGGTATAAGTGTTCTCCCTGAGTATGCACCGTTGCAAAAGTTCGTCGTGCCGAGACACCACGTGATGATCGGGTGTGATAAGCTCTACATTCACATACAACGGGTGTAAGCCAGTTTTGCACACGCAGAATACTCGGGTTAAACTTGACGGGTCTAGCATATGCAGATATGGCCTCAGAACACTGGAGACCGAAAGGTTGAGTGTGAATCATATAGTAGATATGATTAACATAAGATGTTCACCACTGAAAACTACTCCATCTCAGGTGATGATCGGACATGGTCTAGTTGATTTGGATCACGTGATCATTTAGATGACCAGAGGGATTTCTATCTAAGTGGGAGTTCTTTAAGTAATATGATTAATTGAACTTTAATTTATCATGAACTTAGTCCTGATAGTTTTTGCATATCTATGTTGTTGTAGATCAATGGCCCGTGCTACCGTTCCTTTGAATTTTAATGCATTCCTAGGGAAAGCTAAGTTGAAAGATGATGGTAGCAATTACACGAACTGGGTCCGTAACTTGAGGATTATCCTCATTGCTGCACAGAAGAATTATGTCCTTGAAGCACCGCTAGGTGACAAGCCCCCTCCCGCTAATGTAGACGCTTTGAACATCTGGCAGATGCGGTCTGATGACTACACGATAGTTCAGTGTGCCATGCTTTACGGCTTAGAACCGGGACTTCAACGACGTTTTGAACGTCATGGAGCATATGAGATGTTCTAGGAGTTGAAGTTAATATTTCAAGCAAATGCCCAGATTGAGAAATATGAGATTTCCAATAAGTTCTATAGCTGCAAGATGGAGGAGAATAGTTCTATCAGTGAACACTTGCTCAGAATGTCCGGGTACTACAATCATATGACTAAACTTGGTTGCAAAGATGATGAAGATAGTGTTATTGATAGAGTTCTTCAATCACTGCCACCAAGCTATAAAGGCTTCGTGATGAACTATAATATGCAAGGGATGCAAAAGACAATTCCCGAGCTCTTCGCTATGCTCAAAGCTGCGGAGGTAGAAATAAAAAAGGAGCATCAAGTGTTGATGGTTAACAAGGCCACTAGTTTCAAGAAAAAAGGCAAGGGAAAGAAGGGGAACTTCAAGAAGAATAGCAAGACAGTTGCTAATCCCACGAAGAAACCCAAATCTGGAGCCAAGCCTGAAACTAAGTGCTTCTACTACAAAGGGATTGGACACTGGAAGTGGAACTGCCCCAAGTATTTGGCGGATAAGAAGGATGGCAAGGTGAACAAAGGTATATGTGATATACATGTTATTGATGTGTACCTTACTAATGCTCATAGTAGTACCTGGGTATCTGATACCGATTCGGTTGCTAATATTTGTAACTCGAAACAGGGACTATGGATTAAACGAAGATTGGCTAAGGACGAGGTGACGATGCGCATGGGAAATGGTTTCAAAGTCGATGTGATCGCCGTCGGCACGCTACCTCTACATCTACCTTCGGAATTAGTTTTAGACCCGAATAATTGTTATTTGGTGCCAGTGTTAAGCATGAACATTATATCTAGATCTTGTTTATTGCGAGACGGTTATTCATTTAAATATGAGAATAATGGTTGTTCTATTTTTATGAATAATATGTTTTATGGTCATGCACCCTGGAAGAGTGGTCTATTCTTGTTGGATCTTGATTGTAGTGATACAGATATTCATAATATTGAAGCCAAAAGATGCAAGGTTAATAATGATAGTGCAACTTATTTGTGGCACTGCCGTTTAGGTCATATTGGTGTAAAGCGCATGAAGAAACTCCATAGTGATGGACTTTTGGAATCATTTGGTGCTTGCGAACCATGCCTCATGGGCAAGATGACTACAACTCCGTTCTCCGGAACAATGGAGTGAGCAACAGATTTGTTGGAAATCATACATACTGATGTATGTGGACCGATGAGTGTTGAAGCTCGCGGCGGGTATCGTTATTTTCTGACCTTCACTGATGATTTGAGCAGATATAGGTATATCTACTTAATGAAACACAAGTCTGAAACATTTGAAAAGTTCAAAGAATTTCAGAGTGAAGTAGAGAATCATCGTAACAAGAAAATAAAGTTCCTACGATCTGATCATGGAGGTGAATATTTGAGTTACGAGTTTGTTCTTCATTTGAAACAATGTGGAATAGTTTCACAACTCACGCCACCCGAAACACCACATCGTAATGGTGTGTCCGAACATCGTAACCGTACTTTATTAGATATGGTGCGGTCTATGATGTCTCTTACCGATTTACCACTATCGTTTTGGGGTTGTGCTTTAGAGACAGCTGCATTCACGTTAAATAGGGCACCATCTAAATCCGTTGAGACGACACCTTGTGAACTGTGGTTTGGCAAGAAACCAAAGTTGTCGTTTTTTAAAGTTTGGCGCTCGATGCTTATGTGAAAATCCTTCAACCTGATAAGCTCGAACCCAAGTCGGAGAAATGTGTCTTCATAGGATACCCAAAAGAGACTGTTGGGTACACCTTCTATCACAAATCCGAAGGCAAGATATTCGTTGCTAAGAATGGAGCCTTTCCAGAGAAGGAGTTCCTCTCGAAAGAAGTGAGTGGGAGGAAAGTGCAACTTGATGAGGTAATTGTACCTTCTCCCGAATTGGAAAGTAGTACATCGCAAAAACTATTTCCAGTGATTCCTACTCCAATTAGTGAGGAAGCTAATGATGATGATCATGAAACTTCAGATCAAGTTTCTGCTGAACTTAGTAGATCAACCAGAGTACGTTCCGCACCAGAGTGGTACGGCAACCCAGTTCTGGAAGTCATGTTACCAGACCATGATGAACCTACGAACTATGAGGAAGCGATGATGAGCCCAGATTCCGCAAAATGTCTTGAGGCCATGAAATCTGAGATGGGATCCATGTATGAGAACAAAGTATGGACTTTGTTTGACTTGCCCGATGATCGGCAAGCCATCGAAAATAAATGGATCTTCAAGAAGAAGACCGACGCTGACGGTAATGTTACAGTTTGTTGCGAAAGGTTTTCAACAAGTTCAAGGAGTTGACTATGATGAGACTTTCTCAGCTGTAGCGTTGCTTAAGTATGTTCGAATCATGTTAGCAATTGCCGCATTTTATGGTTATGAAATCTGGCAAATGGATGTCAAAACTGCATTCCTGAATGGATATCTCAAAGAAGAGTTGTATATGATACAACCAGAAGGTTTTGTCGGTCCTAAAGGTGCTGACAAAGTGTGCAAGCTCCAGCGATCCATCTATGGACTGGTGCAAGCATCTCGGAGTTGGAATATATGCTTTGATGAGGTGATCAAAGCATATGGTTTTATACAGACTTTTGGAGAAGCCTGTATTTACAAGAAAGTGAGTGGGAGCTCTGTAGCATTTCTGATATTATATGTGGATGACATATTGTTGATTGGAAATGATATAGATTTTCTGGATAGCATAAAAGGATACTTGAATAAGAATGTTTCAATGAAAGACCTCGATGAAGCTGCTTACATATTAGGCATCAAGATCTATAGAGATAGATCAAGACGCTTAATTGGACTTTCACAAAGCACATACCTTGATAAAGTTTTGAAGAAGTTCAAAATGGATCAGTCAAAGAAAGGGTTCTTGCCTGTGTTACAAGGTGTGAAGTTGAGGAAGACTCAATGCCCGACCACTGCAGAAGATAGAGAGAAAATGAAAGTCATTCCCTATGCCTCAGCCATAGAATCTATCATGTATGCAATGCTGTGTACCAGACCTGATGTGTGCCTTGCTATAAGTCTAGCAGGGAGGTACCAAAGTAATCCAGGAGTGGATCACTAGACAGGGGTCAAGAACATCCTGAAGTACCTAAAAAGGACAAAGGATATGTTTCTCATATATGGAGGTGACAAAGAGCTCGTCGTAAACGGTTACGTCGATTCAAGCTTTGACACTGATCCGGATGACTCTAAGTCACAAACCGGATATGTATTTTTATTAAACGGTGGAGTTGTCCGTGGGTGCAGTTCCAAGCAGAGCATCGTGGCGGAATCTACGTGTGAAGCAGAATACATAGCTGCTTCGGAAGCAGCAAATGAAGGAGTCTGGATGAAGGAGTTCTTTTCCGATCTAGGTGTAATACCTAGTGCATCGGGTCCAATGAAAATCTTTTGTGATAACACTGGAGCAATAGCCTTGGCGAAGGAATCCAGGTTTCACAAGAGAACAAAGCACATCAAAAGATGCTTCAATTCCATCCGCGATCTAGTCAAGGAGGGAGACATAGAGATTTGCAAGATACATACGGATCTAAATGTAGCAGACCCGTTGACTAAGCCTCTTCCACGGGCAAAACATGATCAGCACCAAGACTCCATGGGTGTTAGGATCATTACTTTGTAATCTAGATTATGGACTCTAGTTCAAGTGGGAGACTGAAGGAAATATGCCCGGGAGGCAATAATAAAGATGTTATTTGTATTTCCTTATATCATGATAAATGTCTTTTATTCATGATAGAATTGTATTAACCGGAAACTTAGTACATGTGTGAATACATAGACAAAACAGTATGTCCCTAGTATGCCTCTACTAGACTAGCTTCTTGATCAAAGATGGTTATGTTTCCTAGCCATAGAGATGAGTTGTCATTTGATCAATGAGATCACATCATTAGGAGAATGATGTGATGGACAAGACCCATCCATGAGCTTAGCACTATGATCGTTCAGTTTTACTGCTATTGCTTTCTTCATGACTTATACATGTTCCTATGACTATGAGATTATGCAACTCCCGAATATCGGAGGAACACCTTGTGTGCTATCAAACGTCACAACGAAACTGGGTGATTATAAAAATGCTCTACAGGTGTCTCCGAAGGTGTTCGTGGTGTTGGCATAGATCAACAATTGGATTTGTCACTCCGAGTGTCAGGGAGGGATCTCTGGGCCCTCTCGATAATACACATCATATTAAGCCTTGCAAGCAAATGACTAATGAGTTAGTCACGGGATGATGTATTACGGAACGAGTAAAGGGACTTGCCGGTAACAAGATTGAACTAGGTATTGAGATACCGACGATCGAATCTCAGGCAAGTAACATACCGATGACAAAAGGAACAACGTATGCTGTTATGCGGTTTGGCCGATAAAGATCTTTGTAGAATATGTAGGAGCCAATATGAGCATCCAGGTTCCGCTATTGGTTATTGACCGAAGATGAGTCTCGGTAATGTCTACATAGTTCTTGAACCCGTAGGGTCCGCACGCTTAACGTTTGATGACGATTGGTATTACGAGTTTATGAGTTTTGATGTACCGAAGGTAGTTCAGAGTCCAGGATGAGATCAAGGACATGACGAGGAGTCTCGGAATGTCGAAGACGTAAAGATTGATATATTGGACTACTATATTCGGACACCGGAAGTGTTCCGGAAAAGTTTCGGATTTAACCGGAGTGCCGGAGGGGGTTACCGGAACCCCGCCGAGGGAGTATGGACCATAGTGGGCCATTGAGGGAAAGAGAGAGGCAGCCCATAGGGCTGGCCGCACCCTCCCCCTAGGGGTCCTAGTTGGACTAGGAAAGGGGGGAGGCGCCCGTCTTCTTCCTTCTTCTCTTCCCCTTCCTTTCCTACTCCTAGTAGGTCTAGGAAAGGGGATTCATATTCCTACTAGGAGTAGGAATCCTCCTCCCTTGGCGTGCCCTAGCCTGGCCGCACCTCCCCCCTTGCTCCTTTATATACGGGGGAAGGGGGCACCCAAAGACACAGAAGAAACATTGTTCTAGCCGTGTGCGGTGGCCCCCTCCACAGAAACACACCTCGGTCATACCGTTGCAGTGCTTAGGCGAAGCCCTGTGCCTGTAGCTTCATCATCTCCGTCGCCACACCGTCGTGCTGACAAAACTCTCCCGTGAAGCTCAACTGGATCAAGAGCTCATGGGACGTCATCAAGCTGAACGTGTGCTGAACGCGGAGGTGCCGTACGTTCGGTGCTTGATCGGTTGGATTGCGAAGAAGTTCGACTACATCAACCATGTCACTAGACGCTTCCACTTTCGGTCTACGAGGGTACGTAGATACACTCTCCCCTCCCGTTGCTATGCATCTGGTAGATAGATCTTGCGTGATCGTAGGAAAATTTTAAAATACTATGTTACCCAACAGGAACGAGGTATTTCCATTCATAAATTCTCATTATCCGCTAATGGGTCTTATACAACAACTCTTGAACTCGTCCGATTCAAATTAACATGAAACCTCTCGTTCATCCTCTGGCGACTCATCTCAGAGTCAACTTCCAGTTTTCAAGACTGCTCCTAGGTAAATGATTTGTCCCTTGTCCAGCTTATCTTTTAAATCTTTATAACCTTGCAACAACTTACTGTAATTCATTCAGAGGTCAAGCCAAACCCGTCAAGAGGGCCAGGGCAAATAAACCGGTGGCTGATCCTAAGGTCATTGAACCGGTGCTGCAAGAGTCGGCAACCGATGCTCATAGGCCAACTGGGGAAACCACCCATGACGCCCCTCCTGAGATACCTGACGCCACCACTGCTCCTGCCACTGTTGACTCTGCTCCTGTTGAACCACCTGCCCCATCTAAACCTACAGAAGACCGGCCTGAGGATGTCACCTTTATTGGCACTAGTTTCAGAGAGCTGGGCAACCCAACATTATTAGCAAAACACACCGCCAAGCAAGAACTTGTTGAAAAACGGCGAGTGAGGTTTGAAATGTCACAGTATGCACAACTGGGTACTCGCGAAGTCTTGTCTGGCTTTCTTAATCAGGTTCATAGCAATCGTGATCTTGAAATCGATATGGTGAAGCAGATGCACCAAAAATTTGAGGTAACATTCTTGACCAATTTCTAACTATCCTTCCAGCCCCCAAGTCTAGAGGATATGATATAACTGAATATACTGTAGACTTTAGAATAATTACCTCCTTTTAAATCGGCATACCACCTGACGAAAAAAATCCATCCTTGATTAACATTGCATATGTAGCCCCCAAGGGCCGGCTTAATCAGGTTGAATGAGTCGGTCCTTATTATTACTGTATATAACTTGCCTGCACACCATCCTTGAACTATTGGTAATGATCATGTTGCCGCCGGCTATTATAATTGACTTACGCTATAGAAGCGATGTACATTAGCCTCCAAGTGCCAAGTGCTGTTGCATGCAAAGTGCTTGGGACTTGTATACTCATTAACTTCAGAATTTTTTTCGCCTCCATTAGCCCCCAAGGGTCAAGTGCTCTTGCTTGCAAAGTGCTTGAGACTTAATAACCTGAATCCGGCTCAGAGAGAACAACTTCAGCTGCCATTAGCCCCCAAGGGTCAAGTGCTCTTGCTTGCAAAGTGCTTGAGACTTGAATCTTTATTAACCGGTAATTAATCCGTCTCATGCTCGCCTTACCTGTTCAGGAAACCACAGATGAACTACAAACATAGTTAAAGGATGCCAGGGAACGGCTTAAGCACCAAGAATCGAACACTCAGAAAGCTGAATCCAAGTTTCAATTTAGCTTATCCGAAGCAAATGATTTGAAGTCTAAACTGAAATCCAAGGAATCTGCATGGGCTAAAGGAAGGGTTGCCTTAATCCAACAGGCTGACAGAGCCGAAACATCTCTTGAAGCGCTGACGACTGATCTCTCCGGCTTAAAACACCATGTATCCAAAATGACTGCCGCCATCTTTGGTAAGCCGCCATATTCAACTTGTAAAATCTTGGGAGAACTTAACCCATTACTAATAAACTTAATGGTTATGTAGGTAAAAGAAGTAGTATTCTTGGCAAAGATCCACTTGTGAAGCTGAAAGCCGTCTACACTCTCGTGGAACAACTGTACACTGGGGCGCAGCATGCCCTGGCTGTTATCTCTCCATCCAGCCAAGCACCAACATTCTTTGTAGATATTTTGCGAAGACTCTCCGTTCTGCCTGCCAGGATAGAAGAAATCAAGCGATCATCTGCGAGAGCCGGCGCTGTCACGGCCTTGGGCCAGGCTAAGGCATGGCTTTCCGAGCTGGAAACCTCCGACTTGGCTACTGGGTATCCAAGTTTGAAAGAAGACGGCTCAACCTTTGACCATAAAGATTTTGCTGCTTGTGTCAAGGACATCTGCCCATTGGCCAGCTTGATTGCAAATGAAACAGACTTGTCAAAATATCAGCCAGCTTATGATGCGGAAAATCAAAAGATGTCCACTCCGTCTTATAAAGTGATGGATCTGATTCCTCCAATTAGTAAGCATACCTTTGCCCGTGAAATTGATCCCACTGACCTTATTGATGGGGCAGCTAAATTGGAAGCTCTGGCTGGCTTGGATTGGTTGGCCTAGAATTGTCAAAAAGTGGAGGAAGCAAAACCGGCAACATATGACCCGGAATCACCAAAGCAGCAAGGCCAAGGAGAATGATCCGCCGGGCGGCTCATATGCCTATGATAAAAAGCTTTGAACTTTTGTCTTGCTCACAGTATTTTTGTAATAGGATAGCGAAACACTTTTCCTGCCGGTTTATCGTACCAACTGTCGCGCCGTTGTGCGCACTGCTTGTCTTTTGATGACATTATGAGTCTCCAAATGTTGGAATCCTTATTTTATCCTTATGATGGTATTGGCGTGCACAGATCAATATAAACTGCATCCTACATATAAACAGAAACAAGTGCCCCGACGGTTTACCGCCGGGCGGGTCACTGTGTCCAACCAATGCCACTGGGGACAGGCGTCCAAAACCAGGGCCGATTTAATTGTTGTAAGCATAACCATACCTGAAGATATGATTTGAACTGCTGGCTTAATCAGCCTCCATATGTTCATAACCCTGTAAAGGTATAATTCCATGATGTTGTTATTCTCCGGCGGCTGAGAGCCGTTCAATAGATTGGGTTGTAGAGACCCGGAGAGGCTTCAAATATGAGCCATGAAGGGAGGCAATTAGGACGATCGTGCAAAGAACACAACTCAAAACGAAAACTTACAAGAAAGCAAAGAGAAAACAGAAACAAACAAGCAAAAAACACTCAAGGCTTTTTTAGGCCGCCAAGCCAAATGTTCTTCTTCAATGAAACTAGCCTTGGTTGCCCCTGGAAGATACGCGCGTGCTATGAGCTGGCTCTCACATTACCCAATCGACATTTGAACCTAGACAAGTGCAGGTCTTTTTTTTTTAAAGATAGACTTGCCTAGAGTACGCGGGGTCAGAGTTGCATCTTGCATCGTAGGCCGAGTTATCCAAGTTTCAAGGAAGGCGACATTTTGAGCCTGGATTTATCCTGACTATCTGTAGCACCGTGCTCTCGTAGTGACAGCCGATGTTTGAACCTTAGCAAGATCAGGTCTTGGTCGAATACGCCATTAAGACTGATTGCCAAGAGTTCACCGGGTCAATCAGGATGACCTGATTGAGTTGAAGCAGCTGGGCACATGTAGGATGACCCACAGGTTATGTCCTCTTTGGTCGGATACGCCTATGTTTGAACATAACTCGGTCAAATGGGTCGTAACACTGTGCTCTCTTTGGTCGAATACGCCTATGTTTGAGCAGGAAGCCCCCAAGTGACATACTTGAGGATTATTCTCATCAAGAGCTTATATTGGAGTTGTGCTATGCATCCAACTCTTCACGACTCCTTTGATTTGGGTACTAAGCTTCTTGAGAAGATATGTACGATGATCATAAAGACTCAACTTTGAAAAAATGGCAGAGGCCCCGTATGGCGGGTGATGACCCACAAGTGTAGGGGATATATCGTAGTCCTTTTGATAAGTAAGAGTGTCGAACCCAACGAGGAGTAGAAGGAAATGCTAGGTAGTTTTCAGTAAGGTATTTTCTGCAAGCACTGAAATTATAGGTAACATATAGTTTTGTGATAAGATAATTGGTAGCAAGTAACAAAAGGTAAAAGTAAATAAGGTGCAGCAAGGTGTCCCAATCCTTTTTGTAGCAAAGGACAAGCCTGGACAAACTCTTATGCATAGTAAAGCGCTCCCGAGGACATATGGGAATTATCGTCAAGCTAGTTTTCATCACGATCATCTGATTCGCATTCGGTACTTTGATAATTTGGTATGTAGGTGGGCCGGTGCTTGGGTGCTGCCCTTACTTGGACAAGCCTCCCACTTATAATTAACCTCTAATGCAAGCATCCGCAACTACAAAAGAAGTATTAAGGTAAACCTAACCATAGCCTGAAACATATGGATCCAAATCAGCCCCTTACGAAGCAACGCATAAACTAGGGATTAAGCTTCTGTCACTCTAGCAACCCATCATATACTTATTACTTCCCAATGCCTTCCTCTAGGCCCAAATAATGGTGAAGTGTCATGTAGTCGATGTGCACATGACACCACTAGAGGAGAGACAACATACATCTCATCAAAATATCGAACGAAGACCAAACTCACATGACTACTGATAGCAAGACTTCTCCCATGTCCTCAGGAACAAAAGTAACTACTCACAAGGCCTAATATTGTTCATGATCAGAGGGGTATTAATATGCATAATGGATCTAAACATATGATCTTCCACCAAATAAACCAACTAGCATCAACTACAAGGAGTAATCAACACTACTAGCATCCCACAGGTACCAATCTGAGGTTTGGGTACAAAGATTGGATACAAGAGATGAACTAGGGTTTGAGAGGAGATGGTGCTGGTGAAGATGTTGATGAAGATAGCCCTCCCCAAGATGGGAGAGTTGTTGGTGATGATGGCGGTGATGATTTCCCCCTCCCGGAGGGAAGTATCCCCGGCAGAACAGCTCTGCCGGAGCCCTAGATTGTTTTCCGCCTTGGTTCCGCCTCGGGACGGCGGCGTCTGGTCCCGAAAGCCTCCTCCTGATTTTTTCCAGGTCAAAACGCTTCATATAGGAGAAGATGGGCACCTGGGGCCCATCGACTGGCCCTCGAGGCAGGGAGCCTCGCACTGGGAAGGGGGCCACACCCCCCACCCCGAGGCCAGCCAGTGGCCCCTCTCGTGGATTTCTTCCGCCAGAATTTTTTTATATTTTCCGAAAAAATGTTCTGTGGAGTTTCGGGGCTTTTGGAGTTGTGCAGGATAGGTTTCCAGAGTTTGCTCCTTTTCCATCCCAGAATTCCAGCTTCCGGCATTCCCCCTTCTTTATGTAAACCTTGCAAAATAAGAGGGAAAAGGCATAAGTATTGTGACAAAACATGTATGAACAGCCCATAATGCAATAAATATCAACTTATAAGCATGATGCAAAATGGACGTATCAACTCCCCCAAGCTTAGACCTTGCTTGTCCTCAAGCGAAAGCCGATATCGAAAAATATGTCCACAACTTTAGAGATAAAGGTGTCGATAAAATCAGAATACGGACATGAGGGCATCATGATCATTCTCATAACAACAACTTATATAAAAATAGTCATATGATCATTATGTTAAAGTGACAATTCATCCACAATATCAAGTATGCATCATAAACTTCATTAGAAACTAACAAACTTCGGTCTCGGTCATTGAAGCAATTGCAATTTATCGTAACATCGGAAAGAGTCAATATAAGAGCTTTTCAGCAAGCCTACATACTCAACTATCATATAGTCTTTCATAGTTGCTCACACTCACGCAATACTTATGTTTATGGAGTTTTAATCAGACACAGAGAAATATAGGGGCTTATGGTGTTGCCTCCCTACCTTTTACCTCAAGGGTAATGTCAACAGTAATAGATCATGAAAACTTACATCCAAGTGGATATATATGTCAGGATCTTTCCAACACAATGTGCTTGCCAAAGGATAAAATGAAAAAGGAAAGGTGGATCTCACCTTGACACTTATAAGACAAGAGTAAAAGATAGGCCCTTCGCGGAGGGAAGCAGAGGTTGTCATGTGTTTTTATGGTTGGATGCACAAAGTCTTAGCATAGAAGAACTTCGCTTTATATTGGCACTTGTGATAAGGACCTTTATTATGCAGTTCGTCGTTTTTATTACTTCCATATCACAAGCTCGTATAAAGCTAATTTCTCCCACACTAATAAATCATACATATTTTAGCGGGTTTACCACATGACAACTTACTTGGAAGGATCTTTCTCAATCCATAGGTAGTTATGGTGGACTCTCATGGCAAAACTGGGTTTAAGGATGTATGGAAGCACAAGTAGTATCTCTACTTAGTGCGAGGAGTTTTGGCTAGCATGAGGGAGAAAGGAAAGCTCAACATGTTGGAAGATCCATGACAATATACTTTATTTCGGATATAAGAAGACATAACCCATTATGTTGTCTTCCTTGTCCAACATCAACTCTTTAGCATGTCATACTTTAATGAGTGCTCACAATCATAAAAGATGTCCAAGATAGTATATTTGTATGTGAAGCCTCTCTTCTTTTATTACTTCTTATTAATTGCAACGATGACCAAAACTATGTTTGTCACCTCCCAACAACTTTTATTTA
Source organism: Secale cereale (assembly GCA_902687465.1). Taxonomy (NCBI): domain Eukaryota; kingdom Viridiplantae; phylum Streptophyta; class Magnoliopsida; order Poales; family Poaceae; genus Secale; species Secale cereale. Next base: position 687,961,420 of record LR738711.1, on the reverse strand, counting down.
TCATACTCTTGCATGTGAAGTCATTACTTCCCATAAGATCGATATGATCTCTTTGATTCTCTTTTTGTTTTCTTTCTTTTTGTCATGACCCGAGTGAGGAAATCAAGCCCTTGACTGAGCACTAATTTTTATTATATAGCTCACGGACTCGATTACAAAGGATAAAGCTCACAAAGCAAAAGCTCACAACTAGATCATGCTAACTTTATTCTAAAAGATCAAGATACTACCAAAAGGATCGAACTAAGTAAAACGGTAAAGATAGGAGTGATGGTGATATGATACCGGGGTCACTCCCCCAAGCTTGGAAGTTGCCAAGGGGAGTGCCCATACCCATATGATCATGTCTCCTTCTTCGGGGTTGGTGATGATGGCTTCTTCCTCAGCTTACGCTTAAGGACGGAATTTTGCACCTTTAGATCATTGATCTCCTGCTCAGGATTTAATATCCTCTTGCATAATGCCTGCTTGCTTTCCTTCAAGGGTTTAAAAGGGATAAATTCGATCTTAGGTTTCTTTACTCTGTCCGGGAGGCTTGACTTTTTGAACTCCACGTGCATGTCTCTAGGTTGAGGTAGTGGGACTTCATCTTCGTCTGAGCTAGTCCAATCTATCCTCTTTGAATCCTGATCCTCGTCTTCTTCCGTGGTCCAACCATATTGCTCCAAATCACCCTAGACCTTAGGGTCAGCAAGGGAATCAGCCACATAGCTTTCTCCCTCCAAATCCTGGGACGACATATCGCTTTTATTTGCGACAGAAGAGGCTTGAAACGAAAACAGAGGAGTTATGCGTGATACAGATGTCAAAACCTTCAGGAGTATATATAATGATTTTTTCCCGAACGAAAGGAGTAACCCACAAGAAAATGGAGTCCAGGGGACATACGGGGTGCCCTCGAGGCAGGGGCGCGCCCCGGGAAGGGGGGCGCGCCCCTACCCTCGAGGCCACCTCGTGTCTCTTCCGGACTGCGGTTTATTTTTCTATTTTTCCAAATATTCCAAAACGGAGAAAAATTGCCTTTAGAACTGTTTTGGAGTCGGTTTACTTACCGTATCACGTACCTCTTCCTTTTCGGAGGCTGAATCGTTCTGGAAAGTTTCCCTTATGTATTCCTCCGGGGTTATGGTTTCAATAATATTAGTTTCAACATTTATAGGATTACCTGAGATATAATGTTTGTTCCTTTGACCATTCACCACCTTCGGATTTGTGCCTTCGAAGTTGTTGATCTTTATGGCACCGGAACGATAAACCTCCTCGATAACGTAAGGTCCTTCCCACTTGGAGAGAATTTTTCCTGCAAAAAATCTTAAACGAGAGTTGAATAGCAAAACATAGTCACCTACGTTGAACTCACGCTTTTGTATCCTTTTGTCATGCCATCTTTTAACTTTTTCTTTAAATAATTTGTTATTCTCGTAGGCCCGGGTTCTCCATTCATCGAGACAGCTAATATCAAATAGCCTCTTTTCACCGACAAGTTTGAAATCATAATTGAGCTCTTTGATAGCCCAATATGCCTTATGTTCTAGCTCAAGAGGTAAGTGGCAAGCTTTTCCATATACCATCTTATATGGAGACATACCCATAGGATTTTTGTATGCAGTTCTATAGGCCCATAATGCATCATCTAGTTTCTTGGACCAATTCTTTCTAGACCTATTAACTATCTTTTTCAAGATTAATTTCAACTCCCTATTACTTAGTTCTACTTGACCACTAGTCTGTGGGTGATAAGGTGATGCAATTCTATGGTTGACATCATACTTAGCAAGCATCTTACGGAAAGCACCATGAATAAAATATGAACCACCATCAGTCATTAGATATCTAGGGACTCCAAACCTCGGAAATATAACTTATTTAAGCATCTTAATAGAAGTGTTATGATCAGCACTACTAGTTGGAATAGCTTATACCCACTTAGTAACGTAATCAACAACAACTAGGATATGTGTGTACCCATTAGAGGAAGGAAAATGTCCCATATAATCAAAGCCCCAAACATCAAATGGTTCAATAACAAGTGAGTAATTCATAGGCATTTCTTGACGTCTACTAATATTACCAATTCTTTGAGATTCATCACATGATAAGACAAACTTAAGGGCATCCTTGAAGAGAGTAGGCCAATAAAAACCGGATTGCAATACCTTGTGTGCAGTCCTGTCTCCCGCATGGTGTCCTCCGTAAGCTTCAGAGTGGCACTTGCGTAAGATCTGTTCCTGTTCATGCTCAGGCACACAACGTCTAATAATATCATTTACTCATTCTTTATAAATATGTGGATCATCCCAAAAGTAATGTCTCAAATCATAGAAGAACTTTTTCTTTTGCTGATAAGTGAAGCTAGGAGGTATAAACTTAGCAACAATATAATTAGCATAATCAGCATAACATGGAGCAGTACGAGAAGTACTTATGACAACTAGTTGTTCATCAGGAAAGCTATCATCAATAGGTTGTGGGTCATCAAGTATATTCTCTAACCTAGACAAGTTATCTGCTACGGGGTTCTCAGCCCCCTTTCTATCAATAATATGCAAGTCAAATTCTTGCAGCAAGAGAACCCATCTAATGAGTCTAGGTTTAGCATCTTTCTTTTCCATAAGGTATTTGATAGCAGCATGATCAGTGTGAATAGTTACTTTAGAATCAACGATATAGGGTCTAAACTTATCACAAGCAAACACAACTGCTAAAAATTCTTTTTCAGTGGTAGCATAATTTCTTTGGGCACTATCTAGAGTTTTGCTAGCATACTGGATGACATTCAATTTCTTATCAACTCTTTGCCCTAGAACAGCTCCTATAGCGTAATCACTAGCATCGCACATAATCTCAAAGGGTAAGTTCCAGCCAGGAGGCTGGACAATAGGTGCAGAGATCAATGCTTTCTTAAGTATTTCAAATGCTTCTAGACAATCATCATCATAGACTAAAGGAATATCTTTCTGTAAAAGATTAGTCAGAGGCCTGGAGATTTTGGAGAAGTCCTTAATGAACCTCCTATAAAACCCGGCATGACCAAGGAAACTTCGTATACCTTTGATATCCTTAAGGCATGGCATCTTTTCAATAGCATCAACTTTAGCCTTGTCAACTTCAATACCTCTTTCAGAAATTTTATGTCCCAAGACAATGCCTTCATTAACCATAAAGTGGAACTTCTCCCAATTCAAGACAAGGTTAGTGTCTTCACATCTCTGCAAAACTTGATCAAGGTTGCTTAAGCAATCATCAAAAGAAGTCATCCATGAACACTTCAACAATCTTTTCACAAAAGTCAGAGAATATAGCCATCATGCATCTTTGAAAGGTAGCAGGTGCATTACATAAACCAAAAGGCATACGTCTATAAGCAAAGGTACCGAAAGGACAAGTAAATGTGGTCTTTTCTTGACCCCCCTTTGAAACAGGTATTTGAGAGAAACCAGAATAACCATCTAGAAAGCAGAAATGAGTATGTTTGGACAACCTTTCTAGCATTTGATCAATAAATGGCAAGGGGTAATGATCTTTCTTAGTAGCTTTATTTAACTAACGGAAATCAATTACCATCCTATAACCTGTAACTATTCTTTGCGGTATCAATTCATCTTTATCATTAGGGACAACGGTCATACCTCATTTCTTAGGAACACAATGGACATGACTTACCCACTGGCTATCAGCAATGGGATAGATAATACCTGCCTCTAGGAGCTTTAGAATTTCTTTCCTTACCACTTCTTTCATCTTAGGATTTAACCATCGCTGATGATCGATAACTGGTTTAGCATTTTCTTCCAATTTTATCTTGTGTTGGCATATAGTGGGACTAATGCCCTTAAGATCATCCAGAGTATATCCAATAGCAGCTCGGTGCTTCTTCAGAGTTTTCAATAATCTTTCTTCCTCATGCTCTGAAAGGTTAGCACTAATAATAACAGGATATATCTTCTTTTCATCAAGATAAACATACTTGAGATTATCAGGTAAAGGTTTAAGTTCAAACACGGGATCACCCTTGGGTGGAGGAGGATCCCCTAGGATTTAAACAGGAAAGTTTTTTCAATATGGGTCCTTGTGTAAGGAATATTTCATCTATCTACCTTCTCTCATTCATATGCATATCATTTTCATGGTCTAGCAAGTATTGTTCTAAAGGATCATTAGGTGGCACAGCAATAGAAGCAAGACCAATAAGTTCATCCTTACTGGGTGGTGCCTTTTCAAGGGGTTGTCTACGGAATTTAGCAAAGTTAAAATCATGAGACGTGTCCCCTAATCCGACAGTGACAATGTATTTCACACAGTCTATCTTGGCATTAACAGTATTCAAGATGGGTCTACCAAATATAATGGGACATAATGCATCTTGTGGGGAACTAAGAACAAGAAAGTCAGCAGGGTATTTAACCTTCCCACATAAGACTTCAATATCTCTAACAACCCCAACTGGTGAAATAGTATCTCTATTAGCAAGTTTATTAAAAGTAACATCAATCCCTTCTAACTCAACAGGTGCAATATCATGCATAATTTTGTTATACAGATCAAAAGGGATAATGCTCGCACTAGCACCTACGTCGCATAAACCATGATAGCAATGATCTCCTATCTTGACAGAGATAACTGGCAAGCGTTCGACAGGTTTATGTTTATTCCTAGCATTGGGTTTGGCTATCCTAGCAGACTCTTCTTGGAGATAAATAACATGCCCATCTAAATCTTATACCAAGAGATCTTTAACCATAGCAACACTAGGTTCAACTTTAATTTGCTCAGAGGGTGTAGGTGTTCTAGTATTACTCTTACGAACTACAGTTGAAGCTTGAGCATGATCCTTTATCCTAACAGGGAAAGGTGGTTTCTCAATATAAGCGGTAGGAATGACATGATCAAGATTATAGGTGATAGTCTTTTCTTCAACTTTAATAGGTTCAACTACTTTTACTTCAACAGGGGGATGGTATTTAAACCACTTCTCCTTGGGGAGATCAACATGAGTAGCAAAAGATTCACATAAAGAAGCTACTATCCCAGAGTCAAGTCCATATTTAGTGCTTAACTCATGGAAAACATCGGTATCCATAAAAGCTTTAACACAATTAAACTTGGGGGTCATACCTGACTCCTTACCTTCATCGAGGTCCCAATCTTCGGAGTTGCGTTTAATTCTTTCCAATAAATCACATTTGAAGTCAATAGTCTTCATCATATAAGAGCCAGAACAAGAAGTATCGAGCATGGAGCCATTATCATGAGAAAGCCGAGCATAAAAATTTTGAATGATCATTTATCTTGAGAGCTCATGATTGGGGCATGAATATAACATTGACTTAAGCCTCCCCCAAGCTTGAGCGATGCTTTCTCCTTCACGAGGCCAGAAATTATAAATATAATTACGATCACGATGAACCTGGTGCATAGGATAGAACTTCTGATGAAATTCCAACTTCAGATGATTATAGTTCCAAGATCCCATATCATCGCATAGACTAAACCATGTCAATGCATCTCCCTTCAAAGATAAAGGGAAGACCTTCTTCTTGATAACATCCTCGGGCATTCTTGCAAGCTTAAACAATCCACAAACTTCATCCACATAGATTAGATGTAATTCGGGGTGAAGTGTTCCGTCTCCTGTATAGGGATTTTCAAGCAATTTCTCAATCATACCCGAAGGAATCTCAAAGCAAACATTTTCATTAGGTGCAGTAGGTTGAGGAGCAACTCTTTGCTCTTCTGATCGGGGTGAAGATACCCCGAACAAGCCCCTCAAAGGATTTCTCAATCACACTATATAAATTTTTCCTTACCAAAGGCGCTTCACTCCCCGCCAACGACGCCAGAAAAGAGTCTTGATGACCCACAAGTGTAGGGGATCTATCGTATTCCTTTCGATAAGTAAGAGTGTCGAACCCAACGAGGAGCAGAAGGAAATGATAGGCAGTTTTCAGTAAGGTATTTTCTGCAAGCACTGAAATTATAGGTAACAGATAGTTTTGTGATAAGATAATTGGTAGCAAGTAACAAAAGGTAAAAGTAAATAAGGTGCAGCAAGGTGGCCCAATCCTCTTTGTAGCAAAGGACAAGCCTGGACAAACTCTTATGCAAAGTAAAGCGCCCCCGAGGACATATGGGACTTATCGTCAAGCTAGTTTTCATCACGATCATCTGATTCGCGTTCGGCACTTTGATAATGTGGTATGTGGGTGGACCGGTGCTTGGGTGCTGCCCTTACTTGGACAAGCCTCCCACTTATGATTAACCTCTAATGCAAGCATCCGCAACTACAAAAGAAGTATTAAGGTAAACCTAACCATAGCCTGAAACATATGGATCCAAATCAGCCCCTTACGAAGCAACGCATAAACTAGGGTTTAAGCTTCTGTCACTCTAGCAACCCATCATCTACTTATTACTTCCCAATGCCTTCCTATAGGCCCAAATAATGGTGAAGTGTCATGTAGTCGATGTTCACATGACACCACTAGAGGAGAGACAACATACATCTCATCAAAATATCGAACGAAGACCAAACTCACATGACTACTGATAGACTTCTCCCATGTCCTCAGGAACAAAAGTAACTACTCATAAGACATAATATTGTTCATGATCAGAGGGGTATTAATATGCATAATGGATCTAAGCATATGATCTTCCACCAAATAAACCAACTAGCATCAACTACAAGGAGTAATCAACACTACTAGCATCCCACAGGTACCAATCTGAGGTTTGGGTACAAAGATTGGATATAAGAGATGAACTAGGCTTTGAGAGGAGATGGTGCTGGTGAAGATGTTGATGAAGATAGCCCTCCCCAAGATGGGAGAGTTGTTGGTGATGATGGCGGTGATGATTTCCCCCTCCCGGAGGGAAGTATCCCCGGCAGAACAGCTCTGCCGGAGCCCTAGATTGTTTTCCGCCTTGGTTCCGCCTCGAGACGGCGGCGTCTGGTCCCGAAAGCCTCCTCCTAATTTTTTCCAGGTCAAAGCGCTTCATATAGGAGAAGATGGGCACCTGGGGCCCATCGACTGGCCCTCGAGGCAGGGAGGCTCGCCCTGGGAAGGGGGCCACACCCCCCACCCCGAGGCCAGCCAGTGGCCCCACTCGTGGATTTCTTCCGCCAGAATTTTTTTATATTTTCCAAAAAAATGTTCTGTGGAGTTTCGGGGCTTTTGGAGTTGTGCAGGATAGGTTTCCAGAGTTTGCTCCTTTTCCATCCCAGAATTACAGCTTCCGGCATTCCCCCTTCTTTATGTAAACCTTGCAAAATAAGAGGGAAAAGGCATAAGTATTGTGACAAAACATGTATGAACAGCCCATAATGCAATAAATATCAACTTATAAGCATGATGCGAAATGGACGTATCAGTGGGGATGCCAGCTTTATTATATTGTACTGATATTTACATCATCGAATTACATCATGAGAGCCGGAGGCTTAAGTATAGTAAGACCTGAGGTGAGCGATATTCCATGGCCGATTAGTCTCCTCCTCTGATGTGCGTGAGTCCTTGTGTTCTCGGATGTCGATCAAGTAGTATGACCCGTTGTGCAGATTCTTGCTCACGACAAAAGGTCCTTCCCAAGGCGGTGGAAGTTTATGCATATCAGTCTGATCTTGGATGAGCCGGAGAACTAAGTCGCCTTCTTGAAAGGTTTTGGTCTTGACCCGTCGGCTGTGATATCGTCGTAAATCTTGTTGATAAATCGCCGATCGAGCCACCGCGAGATCACGCTCTTCATCCAATCGATCCAACGCATTCTGACGTGTCGTCTCATTGTCAGTTTCCACGTAAGCCGCCACTCGGGGCTCATGACGGATATCACTGGGAAGAACCGCCTCTGCTCCGTAGACCATGAAGAAGGGCGCGTATCTTGTAGACCTGTTGGGTGTTGTATTTATGCTCCATAACATGGAAGGTAATTCTTCCACCCAACAACCCGGTGTTCTCTTTAGAGTAACCATGAGTCGGGGTTTTATCCCTCATAAGATCTCTTGATTGGCCCGTTCTGCTTGACCATTGGACTAGGGATGAGCCACAGAAGATACATCAAGCCGGATATGCTCACGCTGGCAAAACTCCTTCATAGCACCCTTAGGAAAATTAGTGCAATTGTCAGTTATGATACTATGGGGGAAACCAAACCGGAAAATCACCTTCTTGATGAACTGCACCACTTTTTCTGCATCACATTTGCTGACTGGCTCTGCCTCGATCCACTTGGTGAATTTGTCCACTGCCACCAACAGGTGGGTTTTCTTATCCTTGGATATTTTAAAAGGTCCTACCATATCAAGCCCCCAAGTTGCAAACATCCAAGTTATCGGAATCATCCTCAACTCTTGAGCCGGAACATGAGCACGCCGCGAAAATTTCTGACAGCCATCACATTTACTGACCAAGTCCTCAGGATCAGCATGAGCCATTAACCAATAAAACCCATGACGAAAAGCTTTCGCTACCAGAGATTTAGAACCGGCATGGTGACCACAATCTCCCTCATGGATCTCTTGTAGAATCTCGCAGCCTTCTTCAGGTGAGATACAACGTTGAAACGCACCTAAAACAGTGCGGTGGTGCAATTCTCCATTGACGATCGTCATTGACTTAGACCGCCGGATTATCAACCTGGCTAATATTTCATCCTCAGGTAACTCACCCGGGTCATATAAGCCAAATAAGGAACTGTCCAATCTAGTATGACATGAAGAGCCGCCACCAATTGTGCCTCCGGGTCAGGGATAGCGAGGTCCTCCTCTGTAGGAAACTTGACAGACGGGTTAAGCAAAACGTCTAAAAAGGTATTGGGCAGCACCGGCTTACGCTGAGATCCTAACCGACTCAAGGCATCTGTTGCCTCGTTCTTCCTTCGATCAATGTGCTCAACTTGGTAACCCTTGAAGTGACCTGCAATAGCATCAACCTCTCGACGATAAGCCGCCATGAGCGGATCCTTGGAGTCCCAGGTGCCAAAAACCTGCTGAGCTACCAAATCTGAGTCGCCGAAACATCTGACCCGGCTTAGATTCATCTCTTTAGCCATTCGAAGGCCATGGAGCAAGGCTTCATACTCCGCTGCATTATTAGTACATGGAAACATGAGCCGGAGGACATAAGAAAGTTTATGACCTCGTGGGGAAGTTAAAACAACTCCAGCCCCTAAGCCCTCCAATTGCCTGCACCCGTCAAAGTGAATCTTCCAATATGTATTATCCGGATTTTCTTTAGGCGTCTGCAATTCTATCCAGTCATTGATGAAATCCACCAGCGATTGCGATTTGATGGCTGTTCGAGGCATATTTTTAAATCATGAGGCCCAATCTCAATGGCCCACTTGGCCACTCGTCCTGTAGCTTCCCTATTATGGATAATGTCTCCCAAGGGAGCGGAGCTTACGACCGTAATGGGATGACCCAGGAAATACTGCTTGAGTTTCCGGCTTTCCATAAAGACTCCGTAAACCAGCTTCTGCCAATGTGGATACCTCTGCTTAGACTCGATGAGGACCTCACTGATGTAGTAAACCAGCCTTTGAAATAGATGCTCTTTACCAGCCTCCTTTCTTTCCACCACAATAGCCACACTGACGGCCCTGCTGCTTGCAGCAACATATAATAACAAAGGCTCTTTATCAATGAGGGCCGCAAGAACCGGCGGCTCAACAAATTGTTTCTTGAGTGCATCGAACGCTTCATCAGCAGCTTCACTCCAGACAAAATCATTTGTGTTTTTCATCATCTGGTATAGAGGGATAGCCTTCTCACCTAAGCGGCTTATAAATCGGCTCAACGCTGCTATCCGTCCTGCCACGCACTGGACATCATTGATACATTTTGGTCGTGCCTGGGAGGTGATGGCCTAGATTTTTTCCGGGTTAGCCTCGATGCCTCGCTCAGAGACCAGAAAACCCAAAAGCTTGCCTGCTGGAACACCAAAAACACACTTGGACGGGTTAAGCATCATCTTATACACCCGAAGATTGTCAAACATTTCCCTCAAGTCATCAATTAGAGTCTCCTTCTTCCTGAATTTGACCACGATATCATCCACATAAGCATGAACAATGCGCCCAATCTGTTCATGCAGGCAGTTCTGTACACACCACTGGTAAGTCGCTTGGGCACTCTTAAGCCCGAAAGGCATAGATACATAGCAGAAGGCTCTAAACGGAGTGATGAAAGTCGTCTTCTCTTGGTCGTTCACCGCCATTTTGACCTTGTGATATCCAAAATATACATCCAAAAAACTCAAGCGCTCACAACCCACCGTAGCATCAATGATCTGATCAATACGAGGGAGAGAAAACGGACCAGCTGGACAAGCCTTGTTTAAATCTGTGTAATCCACACACATGCGCCATGTGCCATTCTTTTTAAGCACCAAAACCGGGTTAGCCAACCACACGGGATGAAAAACTTCTACGATGAACTCGGCTGCTAAGAGCTGGGCCACCTCTTCACCGATGGCCTCCCGTCTCTCTTCATTCAAACGGCGAAGAAACTGTCTGACCGGCTTATACTTAGGATCAATATTAAGAGTGTGCTCAGTGAGTTCTCTCGATACACCCGGCATGTCTGAAGGCTTCCATGCAAAGATGTCCCGGTTCTCACGGATGAACTCGATGAGTGCGCTTTCCTATTTCGGATCCAGATTGGCACTGATACTGAACTGCTTGGATGAGTCACCAGGAACAAAATTAACCATCTTGGTGTCATCTGCCGACTTAAACTTCAGCAACGGGTCATTCCCTGTAGTTGGCTTCTTTAATGATGTCATATCTGCCGGGTCAACATTATCTTTGTAAAACTTGAGCTCCTTTGTGGCACAAACCGACACTACATAAGCTGCATTGCCTTCTTCACATACGAAAGCTATGGTGCGACTCCCATGCACTGTGATATCCCCCTTGTGACCCGACATCTTGAGCTGCAAATAAACATAACATGGCCTTGCCATAAACTTAGCATAAGCCAGCCTGCCAAATAAAGCATGGTACGGGCTGTGGATCCTCACAACTTCAAACATCAAGGTTTCTGTCTTGGCATCATGCTCATCTCTAAAGGTTACTTCCAAATCAATCTTACCAACTGGATACGCCGACTTACCAGGCACAACTCCATGAAAGACGGTGTTCGACGGTTTAAGCTTCTTATCCGTTAACCCCATACGACAGAAGGTATTATAATACAAAATATTGATGCTGCTCCCTCCATCCATGAGTACCTTAGTGAACTTATACCCTCCGACCTGAGGGGCCACTACTAGGGCCAGCTGACCCTGATTATCAACTCGGGGCGGGTGATCTTTGCGGCTCCACATAATGGGCTGCTACGACCATCTTAAGTAACGGGGCACCGCCGGCTCAATGGCATTCACTGCCCTCTTATGGAGCTTCTGGTCTTGTTTGCACAGACTTGTGGTGAACACATGGTATTGCCCATTGCTCAACTGCTTCGGGTTACTCCGATAACCGAACTCCTGCTGGTTCCTGTCTTGGATTTAGCACGGCAGATGTCCTAGAAAAAGGACTTAGTCGTGAGGCCATCGCTATGGTTTAGCTCAAAGGGGTTAAAGCGGATGAAGGACACATGGATTTTATACTAGTTCGGCCCCTTCGATGAAGGTTAAAGCCTACGTCTAGTTTGGTGTGGTATTGCTTGGGCTTCGATGACCAGGGAGCGAATCCGCTTTGCCTGTGTCTCGAGCTGTTGTTTCTTGTCCTGAACCGTCGCCGGGTCGTCCCTTTATATAAGAGGTGGCGCCCGATCCGGTTTACAGAGTCCCAAGGCCGGATCATAAACGTGTCCGCCCCGGTCTCTGCTCTTTTTATCTTACATCCCAAGTTACATACTATGACGGTTTACAAATTATGGGCCCTAACATATGGACTCTAAGCCTCTTGGGCTACAATCTTTTACTTCATACTCCATTGGGCTTGTGATAATATAATCTTGATGACTTAAACCGGACCCTCCTAGCCGGTTTATATCTGGTAGTTATATCCCTGACAGTTCCCTTGGCTGTTCTGCTGATTGTTGCCGCCTTGACTGCCTTGTCCCTGAAAGCCAGAGCTGGAACCAACGCCACCATGACCCGGACCCTGAAAACTGGATCCCGAGCCACCGTTCGGTCCCTGACCGTTCTGGATAAACTCTCTGTAAGATCGCATGATGCTGCAATCTTTCCATGCATGAGTGGCCGGTTTTTCATCCGATTCGTGCTTCAGCACGGCTGATTCATCACCTCATTGATATTGTACCTTGGAGGTGGCCTCCCCTTGCGACGCTGGTTAAAATTTCGTGCCCCCGTATTAGCTACTAAAGCATCAGCCCTGCATTTGTTACCATTGTGCTGATTGGCCGGGTTATACTGATGTCCTCCCAGGTCATTACCCCCTTTCCCCTTTCCCGGCCTGTCTGCTTCAGACTCGGGGTCCTTGGTACTATCAGAGTCGGCATACTTGACAAAAGCCGCCATGAGCTCCCCCACATCATTACAATGGCCCTTAAGCTGGCCTAGCTTTAGCTTGAGTGGAGGGAAACGTCAATTCTTCTCCAACATTATTATTGCCGATTCGGCGTTGATCTTATCTGAGGAATGCATGATGGTTGAAACCCGGCGTACCCAACTAGTTGTTGATTCACTCTCGTTCTGAACACAAGAGTCTAGATTCACGGTCGACATGGGCTGTGTACACGTGTCCTTGAAGTGCTTGATGAACCTGGCCTTCAACTCTGCCCATGACCCGATGGAGTTGACGGGTAATCCCTTTAACCAGTTGCGAGCCGTGCCTTCTAGAATCATGGTGAAGTACTTAGCGCATGTAGCTTCGCTAACATCCAACATCTCCATCGCCATCTCGTAGTTCTCTACCCAAGCCTCAGGGGGCTGATCTGCTATGTAGTTCGGCACCTTGCGAGGGCCCTTAAAATCCTTAGGCAACCGCTCGTTCCTTATAGCCACCGTTAGACACGGCACACCCCATGCCTGGGAAGTTCTACCTGTTTCCACTAACGTTGACGGGCAATGTGGCGCCTGTTGATGATCGGCCGCCTGAACCGGCACATCCTGTACCCTGGTGTCATGCCGCGCCAGGTTATTTCCACGACGCGAGCTACGACGTTGTTCTGTGCTTGAGACCTCTGGCGAGTCAACGTGTCTGCTATAGCTGGCACTTGGACGGGGGGTTGAGTGAATCTGGTCTTGACTATAAGAATAAGCCTGCTGTTGTTGTAATGCTGTCTGAAGCAGCTCCTGAGTTCTCCGGGTTTCCACTGCCACTGGAGTTTTGCCCTCAACTAGCAAAGCTGCCAGCCTTGATGCTGCTGCTATCATGTTATCCAGAGGGTTGGAATAGTGACCCGCCAGTGCCGGAGGGTAGTAAGGGGCCGGGCGGTTCTGATCTGCATACAAAGATCCATTTGTACGCTGATGAACCGGATTGCCGGTCCTGGGTGCCTCTGTCGTCCGGTTTAATACTGGCGGACCACTGCCCCCTGCCCCGTCCGAGAAAAGATTCCTTGGCTCATAAACAAAGGGGAGACGACTCTGTTGCTTTCTCCTCATCATGGCTTCATTAGCGGTGTTCTGACCTACCGAGAGCCGGAAAGCTTCCGCTTGAATCCGCTGGGCTCGGGCATCCAGAACAGCCCGTTCTTCAGCCATCTTGGTGTTCTCGGCTGCCATGTCCTCCCTAACCCGTGTTATCTCTTGCCGCAACTTATCCACAACCGTCTTCTGCCGATCCTAATTTTCTGGAGTGACCTCCGTTCCCATCAGAGTCGCCAGATTCTCCAATAGATCCGACAAAGCTTGAGTCGGCGGGTGTGCTGAGACGTCCACGCCTGCTGCAGCTGCTGTCACGCCGGGTGTTATGGTCCCGACGACGGTCGACCAGAGAGTCGCCTGGGTGCCGGCCATGAAGATCGCCACCCTATTCGGTGGCTCGCTGAAGTCCGGAATACTGTTGCCCTCGGACGAGCCCCCAAGCCGTCCGCTCTGCATCCGATACATGGAGTTAGTCTCACCTGTGGATGGCTCACCGTCAGAGAGAACAGCTGTTTCTTCATAAGATCCGGAGCCTCTAGTGCCCTAGATGTATCCGACGAAAGCACGCTTCCTCGCGGGTCGAACCCGGGCGGGTCAGGCACGCTGAGCCGGCTCGACGATGTTGGTGCAGATGTCCGGCTCAGGGCCCGGTTCGCCGATCTAGCCGATGAAGACGTGGATTCCGCCGAAGGGGACCCGGTACTCGTACTGAAGTGAGCCGGCCTCGGGACCCCAGCCTTCATCATCGATCTGAAGCTTGCCGCAACGACTCTTAGTCATCCGGCCCACGGCGTATCCCTTAAGCCCTTCGAAGTTGCCCTTTAAGAACTCAAAACCACCGGCCGCAGGCCCCACGGTGGGGGCCAACTGTCATGGAAATGTGACGGCAGATGTCCTAAGGTAAGGACTTGATTGTGGAGCCATAGCGACGTGGTTAGCTTAAAGGGGTTAAGAACAAGACAAAGGACACGGGGAGTTTATACTAGTTCGGCCCCTGCGGTGTGGGTAAAACATATTATAGTTTAGGATGGAATTGCTGGGGTGTCGATTGCTAGGTTGCGGATGCGCTTGCCTAGCCCTCGATCTCTTGTTTTCTTGCCCTAAGCCGCTGCCGGGTCGTCCCCTTATATACGGGGGTTGACGCCCTGCGGCCTACGGAGTCCCGGCCGGCTCATACAATTGTGTCCGGCTCGGTGACTCATATTACGTGCCTTACACTACAAGTTACATATATGGTGGTTGATACTTACATGCATTAAGCCGCCGCGGCCCTTGGGCCCTTATCTAAACCGCTGTTAATGTACTTCTGGGCTGGTCTCATGAACCGCCGTTGGGTAACCTGGCCCCTCCTGGGCGGGTCATATGAAATACTTATATCCCCAACATTAGGCCCCAGGTTGATCTTGAACTTGTTCATGTCAATCTTTCTTCATCTTCTTGTGAGAGACTGTAAACCGCTGTTATCTTCGCTTTTGAAACGATAATGATCCGTCATGACGTCAGCTTTTGAAATAACAATAACTCGCCATGATGTCACTTACTTGCAAACGGTCCAGATCTTAACAAATCTTCCGCATTGATTGGTATTCTGAGAATCGAGGCGCCAGCACAGTTATTTACCTATTTTTCCACCTCCACGATTTTCGCGCCTGACCTTTATCCACTTAGCTTATAAATAGGGCCGAAGGTCCCCTTCCATTCTCTCCTTCGTCTCTTTCTCTTCGCCTCCTTCCTCGCGACGTCCCTGCAATCGAGCTCCGCCAGCGCCGTCGCCCTCTGTTTCATCTTCACCAATAGCCTCCGCATCAATCCAACGCGACAAGGTTTCTTCCGTGCGCCGCCGCCACCGTCTTACTTGCTCAGGTACATTCTTGTCCTTCTCCTCCTAGATCCATTAGGGTTCCCGTGAAGTTCTTCAGAGTACGTCTTCTTCTTCCTCTGCAACTATGGCTTCTTCTTCTGAACTTTGATGTCTCTTCATATGCTGATGTTGATAGTATATCTTTAGTCAACACTGTAAGATCTCATCTCCGCGAATAAATAGATTCATCTCCTAGAACTGCATCATATTGATCTTAGGTTTTCGAGCAACTGTAGATCCAAAAATACCGCCGAAACCTGTGAAAACGGTTTTTCCAGACTTAGTAAAATTTGTCATCAAAAATTATGTTAGTTAGCATTCCACATAAAAAATCCTGTTTTGATCATTTACCTACTCGAGGACGAGCAGGAATTAAGCTTGCTGATGCTTGATACGTCTCCAACGTATCTATAATTTTTGATTGTTCCATGCTATTATATATTCTGTTTTGGATGTTTTATGGGCTTTATTATACACTTTTATATTATTTTTTGATCTAACCTACTAACCCAAGGCCCAGTGTAGATTGCTGTTTTTTTTGCCTATTTCAGGATTTCGCAGAAAAGGAATATCAAACAGAGTCCAAACGGAATGATACCTTTGGGAGAGTGATTTTTGGAACCGTATCTACCCAGAAGACTTGGAGTACACGCGAGGGAAGGAAGGAGGTGGCCACGAGGGTCCAGGGCGCGCCCCCTCCCCTTGGGCACGCCCCCACCCTCGTGGGCCCCCTCTGGCTCCCCCGATGCCGTCCTTCCTCCTATATATATCCATGTGCCCTGAAAACATCGAGGCAACAGAGAAAACCCTAATTCCACCGCCGCAACCTTCTGTTCCCATGAGATCCCATCTTGGGGCCTGTTCCGGAGCTCCGCCGGAGGGGAGATCTACCACGGAGTGCTTCTACATCAACACCATAGCCTCACCAATGAGTTGTGAGTAGTTTACCATAGACCTTCGGGTCCATAGTTATTAGCTACATGGCTTCTCCTCTCTTTTTGGATCTCAATACAAAGTTCTCCTCGATCTTCGAGGAGATATATTCGATGTAATCTTTTTGCGGTGTGTTTGTCGAGATCCGATGAATTGTGGGTTTATGATCAAGATTATCTATGAACAATATTTGATTCTTTTCTGAAATATTTTATGTATGATTATAATATCCTTGCAAGTATCTTCGAATTATTGGTTTGGTTTGGCCTACTAGATCTATAGTTCTTGCAATGGGAGAAGTGCTTGGCTTTACGTTCAATCTTGCGGTGTCCTTTCCGAGTGACAGCAGGGGCAACAAGGCACGTATTGTATTGTTGCCATCGAGGATAAAAAGATGGGGTTTATATCATATTGCTTGAGTTTATCCCTCTACATCATGTCATCATGCTTAAAGCATTACTATGTTCTTATGAACTTAATACTCTAGATGCATGCTGGATAGCGGTCGATGTGTGGAGTAATAGTAGTAGATGAAAAATCATTTCGGTCTACTTGTAACGGACGTGATGCCTATATATAATGATCATGCCTAGATATTCTCATAACTATTCGCTTTTCTAGCAATTGCTCGACAGTAATTTGTTCACCCACCGTAGAATTCTGCTATCATGAGAGAAGCCACTAGTGAAACCTATGGCCCCCGGGTCTATCGTTATCATATTACTTTACTTTAATTTTTGCTGTCGTTGCTTATTTGCTTTATTTACTTTCTGTTCTTATACCAAAAATACCAAAAATATCATACTATCCTATCTATCAGATCTCACTTTCGTAAGTGACCGTAAAGGGATTGCCAACCCCTTATCGCTTTGGCTGCGAAGTTCTTATTTGTTTGTGAAGGTGCGAGGGACTCGCACGTGGTATCCTACTGGATTGATACCTTGGTTCTCAAAAACTGAGGGAAATACTTACGCTAATGTGCTGCATCACCCTTTCCTCTTCGATGGAATACAACGCAAGCTCGAGAAGTAGCATTAGCTTGTCCCATGCCAACTAATGTGTTTCCCTTCTATCTTCTTCATCACCCAACAAAAAAAATCCTTATAAGTTAGGATAACTCCTCACAAGGAGAAACCGCAAATTTTAAAATCCCCATAGTGTACATAGGTAGATCTTAAATTACTATGTTGATTAAATCTTCCTTGAATCCACAAGTAGCATATTTATCAATCTAGGAAGTCTTTTCAAAAACTTGTCTTTAGTATACTAAAACTTGCTGTAGGATCGAAAGTATGTCTAGAGGGGGGCGTGATTAGACTACTTAACGAAATAAAAACCTACCCTTTTCACAATTTTAGTTGTGGCCAGATTTTAACAATTCTACCAAGTCTTATATCACCCTAAACATGCAATTGTAAGAGTGTAGCAATGGTAAACAAAACATTGCACATGTAAGTAAAGGAGGAGTCTGGAGAAAGGAAACGCAATGGAGACACAGTGGTTTTTGGCGTGGTTCTGGTAGGTGGTATTATCATACATCCACGTTGATGGAGACTTCAACCCACAGAGGGTAACAGATGCGCGAGTCTAAGGAGGGCTCCACGCACGAAGGGTCCACGAAGAAGCAACCTTGTCTATTCCATCATGGCTTCCATCCACGAAGGACTAGCCTCACTCGGTTAGATCTTCAAAAAGTAGGTGATCTCCTTGCCCTTACAAACTTTGTGGTTCAACTCCACATCATGTAGGAGGCTCCCAAGCGACACCTAACCAATCTAGGAGACACCACTCTCTAAAAGGTAATAGATGGTGTGGAGATGATGAACTCCTTGCTCTTGTGCTTCAAATGATAGCCTCCCCAACACTCAACTCGCTATGGAGGAAGAAGGATTTGACTGGAAAGCAGCTTGGTGGAGGCTAGAAATCAAGGTTCAAATGATTGGATTGGAATCCCTTGATCTCAACCCATGAGCAAGTGGTTCTCTCTCGGAAAATGAATGGTGAAAGTGTAGTCACGTTCTGATGGCTCTCTTACTGAGTAAGAGCGGGTGGAGGGGTATATGTAGCCTCCACATGAATACAACCGTTACACACATTTTACGCAACTCAGTGGTACCGACCTATGTAAAAAATATGAATGTTGGAGGTCTCGGTGGGACTGAATGGATACATATCGGAGCGAACAATGTGCAATGGTAGGGAAAAACCTCGTTTCGGTGGCACCGATTGCATCATGTCGGTAAGACCGAAGTGAAGCAATAAGGCAACAGAAAGTTGGCAAGCCATCTCGGTGGCACTGATTGCATCATCTCGGTAAG
The DNA here is from genome assembly GCA_902687465.1 of Secale cereale. Classification (NCBI taxonomy): domain Eukaryota; kingdom Viridiplantae; phylum Streptophyta; class Magnoliopsida; order Poales; family Poaceae; genus Secale; species Secale cereale. The sequence continues at coordinate 687,942,755 of LR738711.1, read as the reverse complement.
ACCGAAATAATTAAAACTCATGACAAAGAGTTGGTAAGGCCATCTCGGTGGGACCGATATCCATATCGGTGGATCCGATTTGTTAGGGTTTGGCTGTGGTAGTGTCCAGATGAACTCGGTGAGTCCAGGCAAAGTGAGATTCAATGGGACCGAGTTGACTTTTAGGATTTTGGACATATTTGGATTAAGTGGCGGAGGGTTTTGGAGCAATATCACTAAGCACTTGAGCAACCAGATCATCATCAAAACCTCATCCCCTTTTGATATTATTGGATTTCCTATGGACTCAATGTGATCTTGAATCACTTAACCAAAAATGTAGAGTCTTGAGCTTTTGCCAATCCATGTCCTTAGCATTTTGAGGGGTCCACATTCACTAGTCCTTGCCATGAAAATCATTGAACTTCCCGAAATCTTTAACTTGAATGGATATTAGTTCAATGAGATAGATGTTGTTATTAATTACCAAAACCACCCAGTGATTAGTTGCACTTTCATTTACCAACCTTCATTCTACACTCTGGGACTGGTAATCCATCCAAGATGTCTATCCTAGAACCATCCATAGTAGTTTTTAAGATAACCATAATAGTCACTTGTTTCTCCAAGCTGCACTTTCTCCCAAACATCATGGAACACTTATCAGGGCTTAATAACTATCCAGTTCCCTTCTCATATACCATTAGAATATTTTTAATTGCTAAAGCTTGATCGAATGATTCCTTGAAAAATAAGAGACTATAATATGGAAATAACAAGTGAGAAATACCAGGAGCTTGTCTATTCAGCCTGAATTCCAGAAGACCTCCCATGGCACATGTGTCATTAAGCAAGAAATAAAGCGCCTCAACAACAAGTAGGAACAAATAGGTGTTGGGGAACGTTGCATGGAAAACAAACAAGAAATCTACGCACATGCAAGATCTATCCATTGAGATAATTAGCAATGAGAGGGGAGAGTGTGTATACGTTCCCCTAGTAGACCGTAAGTGGGAGCGTTTATTAACGTGGTTGATGTAGTCGAACCTCTTCGCGATCTAACCGATCAAGTACCAAACGTGTGACACCTCCACATTCAGCACACGTTCAGCTCGGTGACGTCCTTGCCTTCTTTATCCAGCAAGATGGGCAAAGTAGTGGATGAGTTCCAGCAGCACGACGGTGTGGTGACAATGGTGATGATGCTATCTCCGCAGAGCTTCGCCTAAGCACTACGAAAATATGATCGAGGGACGAAACTATGGAGAGGGGCACCACACAAGGCTAAGAGATTGTTGTGTCCTTTGTGTGGCGCCCCCTTCCTCATATATATAGGTGGGGGAGGGGTGGCAGCCAGGAGGCGCCCCAAGGGTGGCCGCCGGCCCTCTTGGGCTCTTGCCATGTGGCGCCCCCTTACCTTGTTTGCACAAGGGTGGAAGGAAAGGGGAGAAGAGGGAAGGAAGGGGTAGGCAGACTCCCCTCTTTCCTTCTCTCCCCAAGGGATGCAGCCTTAGGAGGGGCGCGCCAGCCCCTTGTGGGCTGGTGTGTTCCCCCACTTTGGCCATATGGCCCATTAACCTCCCGGGGGTGCCCGGAACCCCTTCCGGTGACCCGATAACTACCCGGTACACTCCGAAACTCTCCCGGTGTCCAAATAGTATCATCCTATATATATCAATCTTTACCTCCAGACCCAGAGCTCCTCGTCATGTCCGTGATCTCATCCGGGACTCCGAACAACATTCAGTCACCAAATCACATAACTCATATAACACTATATCGTCAACGAATGTTAAGCGTGCGTACCATATGGGTTCGAGAACTATGTAAACATGACCGAGACACTTCTCCGGTCAATAACCAATAACGGAACCTGGATGCCCATATAGGTTGCTACATATTCTACGAAGATCTTTATCAGTCAAACCGTTATGAAAACATACGTAATTCCCTTTGTCTGTCGGCATGTTACTTGCCCGAGATTTGATCGTCGGTATCTCCATACCTAGTTCAATCTCGTTACTGGCAAGTCTCTTTACTCGTTCCGTAATACATCATCTCGTAACTAACTCTTTAGTCATTTTCCTTGCAAGCTTCTTGTGATGTGTATTACCAAGAGGGCCCAGAGATACCTCTCCAATACACGGAGTGACAAATCCTAATCTCGATCCATGCCAACTCAACACACACCTTCTAAAATACCTGTAGATCATCTTTATGATCACCCAGTTACGTTGTGACGTTTAATATCACATAAGGTATTCCTTCGGTATCTGGGAGTTGCATGATCTCATAGTCGAAGGAATATGTATTTGACATTAAGAAAGTAATAGCAATAAACTGAATGATCATATGCTAAGCTAACAGATGGGTCTTGTCCATCACATCATTCTCCTAATGATGTGATCTCGTTATCAAGTGACTACACATGTCTATGGTTAGGAAACCTTAACCATATTTGATCAACGAGCTAGTATAGTAGAGGCTTACTAGGGACACAATATTTCTTTATGTATTCACGCATGTATTTAAGTTTCTGATCAATACAATTCTAGCATGAATAATAAACCCTTATCATGAATAGGGAAATATAAAATAACAACTCTATTATTGCCTATAGGGCATATTTCCTTCGATAGGGAGATAAAGGATCTCCCCGCCTGAGTCCCTGGGTAGGTGAGAACGACTGCAACAATTGACCATTAAAGCACACTGAAAATTCCACCGAAGTAACACCATCACAATCCATTAAATCCATTGTGGCGCAAACCCAATGCCCCCATCATACCTTGCAAAAATTGCCAATCCACACGGTCATAGGCTTTGGCACGGTCCAACTTATAAGCACAATAATGCCCTCTTAAATCCTTAAGCGTTTTAATGAATGCATACATTCAAAACCTATGAGAGCATTATCAGAGATTAACCTTCCCGAAATAAATGCACTTTGAGTAGGGGAAATCATACCATCAAGGAGAGGTCACAGCCTGTTAACAAGACACTTGAAAATAATGTTGTAGATAACATTGCATAAACTGATCGGCATGAATTTGAGGATTCTTAATCTTCAGGATGAGAACAATAGTTGTATTATTAATACCTACATGCATAATTCTAGAAATAAAAAAATTGCTGAACAACCTTGAAAATATCATCTTTGATTAGACCCAGTTCCACTAGAAAAACCATCTGGCCCTGGAGCTTTTAACTATCACATTTGAAAAAGGGAATCACTTATTTCTTTTTCCATAAAAGGTTTGCAAAGATTATCATTCATATCATTGGTCAGAAGGGGCTTGACAATCGAAATAATGTGGGATGGACCAACTGAAGCATAACAAGAATAAAGTCATTTAAAGAACGACTTTGTGACACCTTTCATTTCCTCCAGATTTTCCGTGAGACAACCATCATCCATCTTAAGACGTATATATTCATCCATTCCCCCTAGAATTTTATTTCTTTCCTACAAAGCAGAATGACCTATTCCATTAAACAAAATGTCCAATCTCTTTCGAGCCCAGCCAAGTTTCTTTGGCAGATACCCAATATGCACCAACTCCATCCATCAAGAAATTTCATTAATTTTTCTAAATTGTTGGCAACAGTTTTTGGATCCTCAATATTTGATCCTCTATTCCAACAAGCATTAATTTGTTCATCCAAAACATGGCATTCCCTCTCCCAGTAAGATTCATATTTCAACTGTCTAGCAAACCTCCCACCCTACACATTACCCATCAACTCAATTAAAATGGGGCAGTGATTAGACCCGGAGCTAATAATATGGGAGACCTTACACTAAGGGAAAATAGAAGACCAAAGTGGGCAAGCCATGCACGATCAAGACATACCTTAGCATTCTTGTTGCCCTCTTGGTTATTATTATAAGTTTAGAGAACACCTTGAAAGCCCAAATCAAATAAATTCCAATCCAACATAATTTCACAAAAGTTGGCCATGATTCTAGGAGATCTCCTATGTAGAGAGAAGTGTTCATTTTGCCACATAGCTTTGTTAAAATTCACCACCATAAACCAAGGCCCAGCACCCAGAGGTTTAATCCGCCTCAAAATATCCCACATAATGTACCTGTGGCTTACCATAAATAAAGGTTCACCTCCACTTTGTACCATCACCCTTGTTGACGTACATATCCAGAAAATGTTCACCAAATTTGTTCAACTCACAAGAGTATGCTTCATCCCAAAACATAGCTAGACCTCCACCTTTACAATGGCCAGAAACAACAAACACATTATTCGTACCCAACAGCTAATGCAAAAGCTCAACATAGTATTTATTTTTTCCTAGTTTCCGAATGAAAGATAACATTGGGACGGTGCGTCTTAGTCATACACATAAGCTCTTGAACCTACAAGGTTGTCCCAGCCCTCCACAGTTCAAGCTGAGAATTTTCATGGCTCCTGATGGGCATCATCGCGCCCGTCGGTTGACTGGCAGCCTCAGGGCATGTTGCTTTCTTTGGAGTGACACCTTCCTCCTTTTCCTCTCCCACATATTGTCTCCTCCTCTCCCCAAGGTCTTCCTCTCCCCATCTATCTCTTTAGTTACATGAACCATAGCTCCATCAACACCTACTAGAGCCTCAACCCTCTCACCACACACTCTTTTACAAGTTACAAAGATGCCATTCTCAATCTTATACTTTGAACTCTCATTGCTATTGCTATTCATAGTAAAAACTAAGCCTTGATCTTCAGAACGACGTCTCTTGCTTCCCGCTGTGTTCTCTAGGATGGTAGCATAGGCGAACTTGTGACTAGATAAATTGGTGCCACTATTTGGGGGAGTGGGAACCCCAAACTTGACATGCTTAGCACACACACCATGTACAATAGCACGCTCCACTTGCTCCTATTTATACATTCTTTTCCAACAGCCCCATTTTGATTCAGCTCCATTTTCATCAAAGTCCAGTTGGGAAGCATTCTCAGCCAAACCAGCAAGGACATCTGCTGAGCCACCATCAGCCCGCAACATATTTGCCACGACTATAGGTAGGATGCCCTAGTTAGCCTCCTTTATTGTAGCTTACCTCGCACCATCATTCGCATCAAACATCTCTGACTTTCTCTAATTAACATCACCTGCAGCTTGTTTGTGAGCCAATACATCATTTACAATGCGAGTCTCTGTTGGGAAACATAGTAGAAAACAAAAAAATCGCGCCTACGCACACCCAAGATCAATATGGAGATATGCATAATGGGTTGGGATCACGATCGTTACCATCACCAAGTTGAAGTGGAAGAAGAACATGTCGGTATAAATCGTACTTGGAGTCTCTCAAACCGTTGATGAACGATCCCGCGAACCGCCCACGAACAGTCTGAAACTGAAGATCGAAAGCACAACCTCTCTACTTGGTTGCAAGCGTGCAACCTTCATGATCCGGCAGCGCTTCGCCGTCTAGAGCTAATCGTTGCCGGAGAATTATAGGGATGATATTAGAGCCACACTGGGTTTCTAATTATGAGGATTAGCGGAACTAGAACAAACTCTAATTAGTCAACTAGGACCAACTATTACTAGGGATAGATGAACTAGAGGAGGCCCCAAAACTTGTGTTCTAGGGGCTAGCCCTGCCCCTCTATTTAGATGTTGAGCCCTAAGGTCATAACTTGGTGAGGGGGCGTCCCAAAGGCGGTTTGGAACACAAGTAAGAGTCCTCCTCGGATTCCAGGATGAAACGCCAAGGTTCCCAGTGTTTCCGCAAACGCCACAGACCTCGATGTCTGGCTGAGTACCAGAAACAAAGGACCCTGGCGTCTGGACACTGTCCTTCACAAAAACTCTTTTTGCATCGTCCTAAAGCCTCATGGGCCTTATCCCTTGTCCCACCCAAAGTGTCCTCGCACCAGAACATTTCTAGAGACATCTGAAACTCTTTTGGTGACCCGGAATGTTTCCTGATCCTCTCGAAACTATTCTGAAAATTAATGAAACGATTCCACAAATAGATCCTTAATACTCTCGTCCTACTGACACTCATCAGATTGTGATTGCCTTAAGATTACGACCCCGTTGACGGTGTCCTAGACTAGGGGGTACCAACCTAGTCAGCCAACAGTTCTCGGGTCGGGCCTCCATGCCCTGGCTCCCATATGGCAAGACTCCCGGGGCTTCACGTCTGGATGTGTTCAAGACTGCCTTTACCGAGGACTTGGCGTGTACTCCAAGACGTTTCCTACTGCCTCCATGCGCACCCCTGGATACCAACCATGTAACCCTAGATACCCGGCCTGGCTTGTATATAAGCCAGAGGGTTTAGCCTATAGAGGTAATCCAATCACAATTACATTCACCTAGACCTAGGGTTAGATATCTCCTTACGATCTTGAGGTAGGTCAAGCCTTGTACTCGATACATCATCATCAACATGATCGAAGTAGGATGTAGGGTATTACCTCTTTGAGAGGGTCCAAACCTGGGTAAAAACTATCTCCTTCATCCATGTTACCACCAATCCGAGATCCACAGCTCGGTACACCGTACCCCGAGGTCTACCGGTTTTACCACCGATGCCCGTAGGTTCGGTAACTCATAGATATGAACAAAAACCCTTTGTTCAATGACCGATAGTGGGACCGTGGACATCTAAATCGATCCCTATGAGCACAAGAATGTTATTCAAGTGAACTTTTGGTTATCATGTGATGTTAACTTTGCTTCACGATACTTCACAAAACCCAAGATTTATCAGTATCGTCCTGAGTCCTCACATGCTCACTATACCGACATCCTCGTTACAAGTTTTGTTATTCTTCCTCATTATCGTGTTCCGGCATCCCCGTGACGTAGTCATATGAGTCTAGCTAGACGATGATTGATGCCATCACGCCGAGAGGGCCCTAAGATTATCTCTCTAGAGCTATCTAGTCCTTTGTCAAACTTTTTGATGAACCTGTAAGTCATTGTTATGATCACCATGTTACATGTGATGTTTGAGCAACCCCAAAGCCCACTGCATGGTGGCCTCCCGCACCGCCTCTTCGCTCTATAAATACCCCAATATTTCAGAAACCCTAGGGGAGTCGATGAAAAACAATTTGAGCTGCCGCAAGTTCTAGAACCACCAGTTCCAATCTAGACACCATCATAGAGGGGTTCATCAAGTCCATTGGTGCCTCTCCGATGATGTGTTAGTAGTTCTTTGTGGACCTATGGGTCCGTAGTTAGTAGCTAGATAGCTTCCTCTCTCTCTCTCTCTCATCAGTACAATGGTCTCTTGGAGATCCATATGATGTAACTCTTTTTGTGGTGTGTTTGTTGGGATCCGATGAACTTTGAGTTTATGATCAGATCTATCTTTTTATATCCATGAAAATTATTTGAGTCTTCTTTGATCTCTTATATGCATGTTTGCTTATAGCCTCATATTTCTTCTCCGATATTTGGGTTTTGTTTGGCCAACTTGATCTATTTATCTTGCAATGGGAAGATGTGCTTTGTAATTGGTTCGATCTTATGGTGCTCGATCCCAGTGACAGAAGGGGAACCGGCACGTATGTATCATTGCTATTAAGGATAATAAGATGGGGTCTATTTCTACATAAATAGATCTTGTCTACATCATGTCATCGTTCTTATTACATTACTCCGTTTTTCCATGAACTTAATACACTAGATGCATGCTGGATAACGGTCGATGTATGGTGTAATAGTAGTAGACGCATGCAGGAGTTGGTCTACTAATCTTGGACGTGATGCCTATATAATGATCATTGCCTGAATATCATCATGATTATTTGAAGTTCTATCAATTGCCCAACAATAATTCATTTACCCACTGTTTGCTATTTTTCTCGAGAGAAGCCACTAGTGAAACCTACGGCCACTGGGTCTCTTCTTTAATATATTTACCTTCACGATCTATTTTATTTGCTTTTATTTTCAGATCTATTAAACCAAAAATACAAAAATACCTTGCTGCACCTTATTTTATTTGGCATTCGATCTCTCAATTTATTACAACTTTCTCACGTCCATTTCCCAATATTTGGCGCCGTTGCCCGAAAGGGATTGACAACCCCTTTAATACGTTGGGTTGCGAGTATTTGTTATTTGTGTGCAGGTGCCGTTCACGTAGTGTTGCGTGGTTCTCCTACTGGTTTGATAACCTTGGTCTCATCACTGAGGGGAATACATATCGTTGCTGTGCTGCATCATCCCTTTCTCTTTGGGGAAATACCGACGTAGTTCAAGCAAGCATCACTTGACCAGCTCCGAGTTGTCGTTGTCCTTGATGGGGAACGCATCATGCAATTTCAAAAAAATTCTATGCTCACACAAGATCTATCTAGGAGATGCATAGCAACGATAGGGGGGGTAGTGTGTCTATGTACCCTCATAGACCAAAAGAGGAAGCTTTTGACAACGCGGTTGATGTAGTCGAACTTCTTCTCGTTCCGACCGATCAAGCACCGAACGTACGGCACCTCCGAGTTCTGCACACGTTCAGCTCGATGACGTCCCTCAAACTCTTGATCTAGCAAAATGTTGAGGAAATAAATGAGTTCCATTAGCACGACGGTGTGGTGACGGTGATGGTGAAGTGATCCGCACAGGGCTTCGCCTAAGCACTACGAGAATATGACCGGAGGCATAAACTATGGAGGGGGCGCCGCATATGGCTAACAATTGTTGTTGTTGTTGTTGTTGTTGTGTGTTCTAGGCGCCCCCTTCCCCACATATATATAGGTTGGAGGGGAGGAGAGCCAGCCAAGGGTGTGCCCCAAGTAAGAGGAATCCTACTTGGGGTCCCCTCTCCTATTCCTATTCGGAGTAGGAAGGGAAGAGGGGACATTAAGGGGGAATCCTATTCCCTTTTTCCTTTCTTCCTTCCCGTTTCCTTCTCCAATTTGGCCAGCCCATAAGGGGGGAGCACCAGCCCCTTTGTGGCTGGTGCGTTTCCCATATTGGCCTATAAGGCCCATTTCATTTGCCGGGGGTGTCCGGAACCCCTTTCGGTGACCCGATAAGTACCTGGTGCTTCCCGAAACACTTCCGGTGTCCGAATACCATCGTACTATATATAAATCTTTACCTCTCGACAATTTCAAGACTCCCCGTCATGTCCGTGATCTAATTCGGGACTCCAAACAACATCCGGTCACCAAATCACATAACTCATACAATACAATATCATCATCGAACGTTGAGCGTGCGGACCCTACGGGTTTGAAAACTATGTAGACATGACCGAGACACCTCTCCGGTCAATAACCAATAGCGGAACCTGGGTGCTCATATTGGCTTCCACATATTCTACGAAGATCTTTATCGGTGGAACCGTTATGACAACATGCGTTATTCCCTTTGTCATTAATATGTTACTTTCCCGAGATTCGATCGTCGGTATCTTCATACCTAGTTCAATCTCATTACCGGCAAGTATCTTTACTCATTCCATAATACATCATCCTGCAACTAACTCATTAGTCACTTTGCTTGCAAGGCCTCTTATGATGTGTATTACCGAGAGGGCCCAGAGATACCTCTCCGATACTTGAAGTGACAAATCCTAATCTCGATCTATGCCAACCCAACGAACACCCTCGGAGATATCTGTAGAGAATCATTATAATCACCCAGTTACGTTATGACGTTTGATAGCACACAAGGCATTCCTCCGGTATCCGGGAGTTGCATAATCTCATAGTCGAAGGAATATGTATTTGACATGAAGAAAGCAATAGCAATAAACCGAATGATCAATATGCTATGCTAATGGATGGGTCTTGTGTCCATCACATCATTCTCCTAATGATGTGATCCCGTTCATCAAATGACAACACATGTCTATGGTTAGGAAACTTAACCATCTTTGATTAAAGAGCTAGTCTAGTAGAGGCTTACTAGGGACACTGTGTTTTGTCTATGTATCCACACATGTATCAAGTTTCCGGTTAATAAAATTCTAGCATGAATAATAAACATTTATCTTGATATAAGGAAATATAAAGTAACAACTTTATTATTGCCTCTAGGGCATATTTCCTTCAGTCTCCCACTTGCACTAGAGTCAATAATCTAGTTCACATCGCCATGTGATTTCACACCGATAGTTGACATCGTCATGTGATTAACACCTATAGTTCACATCGCCATGTCACCAACACCCAAAGAGTTTACTAGAGTCAATAATCTAGTTCACATCGTCATGTTATTAACATCCAAAGAGTACTTAGGTGTGATCATGTTTTGCTTTGGGAGAGAAGTTTAGTTAACGGGTCTGTCACATTCAGATCCATATGCATTTTGCAAATTTCTATGTCTACAATGCTCTGCATGGAGGTACTCTAGCTAATTGCTCCCACTTTCAATGCGTATCCAGATTGAGACTTAGAGTCATCTGGATTGGTGTAAAAGCTTACATCGACGTAACTCTTTACGAAGAACTCTTTATCACCTCCATAACCGAGAAATATTTCCTTAGTCCTCAAAGGATAATTTTGACCGTTGTCTAGTGATCCACTTCTGGATCACTATTGTATCCCCTTGCCGGGCACGTGGCAAGGCACACATTAGGTTTGGTACACAACATGGCATGCTTTATAGAACCTATGGATGAGGCATAGGGAATGACTTTCATTCTCTCTAGATTTTTCTGCCGTGGTCGGGCTTTGAGTCTTAATCATCTTCATACCTTACAACTCAGGCAAGAACTCCTTCCTTGACTGATCCATTTTGATCTCCTTCAAAATCTTGTCAAGGTATGTACTCATCGAAAGTCTTATCAAGCATCTTGATCTATCTCTATAGATCTTGATGCCCAATATGTAAGCAGCTTCACCGAGGTCTTTCTTTGAAAAAAAATCCTTTCAAACACTCCTTTATGCTTTCCAGAAAAATGCTACATCATTTCCGATCAACAATATGTCATTCACATATACTTATACAAAGGTTGTAGTGCTCCCACTCACTTTCTTGTAAATACAGGTTTCACCGCAAGTCTGTGTAAAACTATATGCTTTGATCACTTCATCAAAGCGTATATTCCAACTCCGAGATGCTTGCATCAGTCCATAGATGGATCGCTGGAGCTTGCACACTTTGTTAGCACCTATAGGATCGAAAAAACCTTCTGGTTGTATCATATACAACTCTTATTTAAGAAATCTATTAAGGAATGCAATTTTGACGTACATATGTCAGATTCCATAATCATAAAATGCGGCAATTGCTAATTGATACGTCCAAAACATATCTATAATTTATGCTTGCTCCATGCCACTTTTGGGTGATATTGCTATGATATTCATACACTTCCATACACTTTTGATCATATTTGGACTAACTTACTAATCCAGTGCACCCCAGTGCCAGTTTCTGTTTTCGGCTGTTTTTGTATTTCAGGTTTTCACGTTTCGAGAACTCCCCAGAAAAATTATATAAAAAATCAGCGATACGGAAACAACACTGCGTCCGAAGGGCAGCCTGGGGGGGCCACAGGGGCTCTAGGCGCCCTGTGGGCGCCCCCCCTGGGCCGCGCCGGGGGGCGCCTGGGCCCCCCGAGGCTCCCCCGGTGCCCTACTTTGGCATATATTTAAAGGGTTCCCCGAAACCCTCAGAACAGGACTTCTTTTCGTGATCCCATCACTGTTCCGCCGCCGCCGCCGCTTCCAAGATCGGGAGCACCAGGAGAACTCTTCCCGGCACCCTGCCGGAGGGGAGGATCACCACCGGGAGCTTCTCCACCACCATGGACGCCTCCCGGATGACTCGTGAGTAGTCTCCCTTGGACCATGAGTCCATGACCAGTAGCTATGTGATGTTCTCCTCCCGTTCTTGTGCTTCACTAATTAGTCCTCGTGAGCTGCCCTACATGATCGAGGCACCTATGTAATCCTTATGATATTGCTATGTTGAGTTTGCTGGGATCCGATGGATTATGAGATTATGTTCAGATTGATCTTGAGTAATATATTTGATTCACCTCTTTTATATTTTAGTTCATAAGTAATTCTTGCATGTTCTCCAGTGTTATTTATTGCTTTGGCCGAGTAATAGGTAGTGACTCCAAGAGGGAACGTTATGCTCGATTGTGGGTTCATGCCCCTCGATGACTAGCTTGAGTGACAGAAACATGAGTCTAGGGGATGTGCTGTTGCCACAAGGGGGAAAACAACGGTGCTTGTGCCCGCGGGTGCAAGGATTGTTTACTTTACGCAAAGTTCTTTTAATGCAGTTGTCTGTTGCATTGAGTTTACACTATGGGTGGGACTCGCAACTTAATACCAGCGAGATGTTCTGGATAGATATCTCAAGGTGGATGATTAGTAGTAGATATTGATGGATTTCGGTCTACTTACTTTGGCGTACCGCCCATGCTTTGAACCTCAACCTTTCTTGCAATGTAGTCAGCATTGGTTTGCGTTCGTGGTCCTGTCAATTGCCCAGCTGTAATTTGTTACCTCACATAGCTGTTTTATCGTCTTTTGGGAGAGAGACATCACTAGTGAACATCATGAGATCCGGTCCATATTACTATCATTGATCACATACACTATTTACTTTCCGCTATTTTATTTACTATTGCAAAACACTATCTATCACTACTATCATATTGCTTTTAACCCTTTGTGAACTACAAGGCCGGAGAGATTGACAACCTCTCTGTACTCGTTGGGAGCAAAGTTATTTGTATCTGTGTGCAGGTCCACGTTGATTGCTAATTGCGCCGTTAGCAGTTGACACCTACCTGTTGAACCTAGGAGTCTCTGGGGATTCGATCCTTGGCATCTTTGCTAGGGGAAAACACTTCTACTTACTGCATCTTACACCTTCCACTTGGGGTAACCAACGAGGGGTTCGAGGCCCATCAAGGAGTATTTTCTGGCGCCGTTTCCGGGGACTCCACTCTTCAGGATAGGGGAGTTGCATGCTATCTTTTACCTTTGCTTTTTAGTCTTGTTAGTTTACCTTTAATTTTTTCTTTAGTTCCTTTTATCGAAAATCACAAAAATAGTTATCCTGTTCTTTAGTTATCATTATGTCGGGTCCTTTTGTCTTTGACGAGGCAGAAGTTCTCACCTTTAAACAAAGAGGTGGGGAAAGTTTGAAAGATGCTTGTTATAGAATTAATGATTCACAAAAAAGAGCCACCAAGAAGCAACCTACTACTATCTTACTTAGAAATTTTTATGTTGGAATCACTTCTTGGAATAGGTTTATTCTAGATACTGCTATCAATGGGAATTTCCTAGAGGCCCCAGTTTGGGAGTCTCTTAGTATTATTGAAAATCTTGTTGGGAGTCCCCCTGTTGTTAGCATTCGAGAGGACATCACCCTAGCTCACATTATGAAAAAACTTGAAAAATAGAGCTAGAGATGCCAAGCACTAATAAGATGAATGAGTTGGATCGAAAGATCCAAGGGAATTTGAATAGACTTGATAGCTCCATGCATAAAATTTTCAAAATTTTGGAGACCGTCAAATTCCATGATTCTGACTCTTCTAGGATGGACAAGATTGAGGAAATATTTGATACCTTAGGAACTACTTTCTCCTCGATCAAAACCGAAAAGGTAGAAATTCCGGCAAAGAGGGAGCCTAAGTTCGTTCACGTTCCAAAGGCTCCCCGTTCTAAAAGCAATCCACCTATTGCCAAAGGGGTTGAAACTGTAAAGACTTTGGAAGAAACACCTATCGTTGATGAATTTATAAATGAATCTTCCCTTGACTTTTATCCTTTTGGTCTTCTACCTAGAAGTATCTCTGTGAGGCCTTTATTTGAGAGTCCTCTTAAGACTAGTTGTATTATTGAAGAGCTTTTTGATGATCTTGATGATGGTTCAATTGATACAACTTGATCTATGCATTATGCCTAGCTTAAAGGCATAAAAGAAAGCGCTTTTGGGAGGCAGCCCACATGAATAAATTTTTGCTTTTGTTGTGTCTTGCTGTTGTTTACTGCTGTAGCATCATCATTGTATCTTTGCTTTTCATATTTGTGCCAAGTATAGCCTCTGATTGCTAGAAAGTTCAAAAGTTGTGAGGTGCTGTCCAGGAAACAGATTCTGTCCTTGGATAGAAAAATTCGTATAAAATCACCAGATCATCTTTTTGGTCTGAATTTTTTCGACAGCGTTCTCTATATAATTTTATTTCGTGCGTCAGTTCTGAGTTTTTTGATTTGAGTTGCAGAAGTATCCCGAACAGGTCAATTACTGCCTGCTGTTCTGTTTTTCACAGATTCTGTCCTGTTTTGCCTTACCTTCACTTTGCAAATTGAGAACTTGCTTTTTCTTTGCAAAAACCTTTTGGCAATCTTGAGAAACAGTAGAACTTCAAGAATATCCTTATTTACAGCAAGGTATAATTATTTTATTAAGGGTACTAACCTCGCTACTCAGATTATGATGAGTTATGTATGAAGGGAGTTTTCAAGTGTGCGAGGGAAGATGATAAAAAGATTCAGGATTGTCAAGCGCTCAAGCTTGGGGATGCCCCCGTGCACCCCCAAGAAATATTCAAGGAGACTCAAGCGTCTAAGCTTGGGGATGCCCCCGTGCATCCCCTTCTCCATCAACATTATCAGTTCGTCTTTCGTTCTGCTATATTTTTATCACTTCATGTGTTATGTGCTATGCTTGGAGCGTCTTGCTTTTAGTTTTCTTTTTAGTTTTTCATAACGAGTCGGAACCCAACATTCCTTTATGTGGGAGAGAAACACGCTCCACCTCTACCTAGAACATTACATAGAATTTTCATGTCTATCTATGCTGTGTGTGTTCTTTGTCTTTTAATAGCTACTATCGTGCTTTGCTCTTAGTATTCATGCTTATCTTTTCAAGAGCTTTTATTTAGTTGGTTGCTTGAACTCTCTTTAATTACCATGCTCACCTTATTAAGAGAGTTTGCTTCCGTTGCATTGGTTAATGTGTCTATGATAAAGATGCTACTTTCATGATGGTGCTTAGTAGTCAGGTTTTCTTTTGGTTAATCTCAAATAGCTGGGGGGTTCCCAATGTGTTATTGGAGTACCAACTTGGTTTGTTTGCCTATGATGTGGTATGGTTTAGTAATATCCTCCTTCGAGAATTTATTTTGATTGACTTGGCGTATGCTCACGCATATTCAAGACTGTAAAGAAAGTCTGTCAAGCCTTGATGATCTTTTGTATCTGAGTAGCGATATAACTACCATGCCTGATTCAATATTGCTTTGTCGCTCTGCATGATTATGACCGTCATTGCTCTCTTAGTTGGTTGCTCCCAGTATTTTGCTAACCTCCACCTGCACTAAGCAAATTAACCATGCAATACATAGCTCATGGGAAAGTAGCCTAAAAACTATTGTGGTAAAGAATATGTTGCCTATGTATCTTATTTCTTATGAGTTGCTTGCTGAGCGGTAACCATGTTTCTGGGGACGCCATCAACTGTCACACTTTTGTTGAATATCATGTGAGTTGCTATGCATGTTCGTCTTGTTTGAAGTAAGGGTGATTTACCGTGGGTTGAATTAATATGCATATTGTTAGAGAAGAACATTGGGCCGCCAACCAAAGCCATGCATCATGGTGGAAGTTTTAGCTTGGACCTTAATCCTCAATCTCTCATGAGAATATGCTTATGCATTAAAGAGGAGTCCATCATCTATTTTCTATGTTGTCCCGGTATGGATGTCCTCAAGTTGAGATTTATCAAAAACGAGAAATCAAATGCGATCTATCTCCTTGGACCTTTATACAGGTGGCATAGAGGTGCCCCTTTGTGACACTTGGTTAAAACATATGCAATGCAATGATAACCCATGGGGATCCGAGCTAATTAGGACAAGTAGCGAGCACTATTGGTATTCGATTCATGAGGCTTGCAACTTATATGATGTTTTATACATGACACATATGAAGTACTACTACCGTTGACACAATTGCTTCCATGTTTCAAAATAAAAAGCTCTAGCACTTCAAGCACCAACTACTGAGAGCATGATTGTCATTCTGAGTGTAATGTGCATTGTCCCAAAGTAGCATTGTGTTTTGCATGATTGTGATATCGTTTATTCTGAAATGATTGTATCTAGTCATCACTTAAACCTTGAAGGTGCCCCTGCATTTATGTTTTGCATCACTAAAGGGGGCAAGCTAGATATCACTTGATCATATTTGCACATCATGTTCATTGCAAATCTTTTTGATGTTTCAGTTTCATATTGTAAAACTTTCAGTCATTTGTGATTTTCTCTTGAGACAACTTAGTTACTTTAGAATCATTGTCTCAGTAAGCTTTTGTCATATGACTATGAGAAAGTCCTATATGGTTAATAGCATGTCACCACAGAAATTATTCTTTTTATCATTTACCTACTCGAGGACGAGCAGGAATTAAGCTTGGGGATGTTGATACGTCCAAAACGTATCTATAATTTATGCTTGCTTCATGCCACTTTTGGGTGATATTGCTATGATATTCATACACTTCCACACACTTTTGATCATATTTGGACTAACTTACTAATCCAGTGCACCCCAGTGCCAGTTTCTGTTTTCGGCTGTTTTTGTATTTCCGGTTTTCACGTTTCGAGAACTGCCCAGAAAAATCCAGAAAAATTATATAAAAAATCAGCGATACGGAAACAACACTACGTCCGAAGGGCAGCCTGGGGGGGCACAGGGGCTCCAGGCGCCCTGTGGGCGCCCCCCCCCGGGCCGCGCTGGGGGGGCGCCTGGGCCCCCCGAGGCTCCCCCGGTGCCCTACTTTGGCATATATTTAAAGGGTTCCCCGAAACCCTCAGAACAGGACTTCTTTTCGCGATCCCATCTCTGTTCCGCCACCGCCGCCGCTTCCAAGATCGGGAGCAGCAGGAGAACTCTTCCCGGCACCCTGCCGGAGGGGAGGATCACCACCGGGAGCTTCTCCACCACCATGGACGCCTCCCGGATGACTCGTGAGTAGTCTCCCTTGGACCATGAGTCCATGACCAGTAGCTATGTGATGTTCTCCTCCCGTTCTTGTGCTTCACTAATTAGTCCTCGTGAGCTGCCCTACATGATCGAGGCACCTATGTAATCCTTATGCTGTTGCTATGTTGAGTTTGCTGGGATCCGATGGATTATGAGATTATGTTCAGACTGATCTTGAGTAATATATTTGATTCACCTCTTTTATATTTTAGTTCATAAGTAATTCTTGCATGTTCTCCATTGTTATTTATTGCTTTGGCCGAGTAATAGGTAGTGACTCCAAGAGGGAACGTTATGCTCGATTGTGGGTTCATGCCCCTCGATGACTAGCTTGAGTGACAGAAACATGAGTCTAGGGGATGTGATGTTGCCACAAGGGGGAAAACAACGGTGCTTGTGCCCACGGGTGCAAGGATTGTTTACTTTACGCAAAGTTCTTTTAATGCAGTTGTCTGTTGCATTGAGTTTACACTATGGGTGGGACTCGCAACTTAATACCAGCGAGATGTTCTGGATAGATATCTCAAGGTGGATGATTAGTAGTAGATATTGATGGATTTCGGTCTACTTACTTTGGCGCACCGCCCATGCTTTGAACCTCAACCTTTCTTGCAATGTAGTCAACATTGGTTTGCGTTCGTGGTCCTGTCAATTGCCCAGCTGTAATTTGTTACCTCACATAGCTGTTTTATCGTCTTTTGGGAGAGAGACATCACTAGTGAACATCATGAGACTCCGGTCCATATTACTATCATTGATCACATACACTATTTACTTTCCGCTATTTTATTTACTATTGCAAAACACTATCTATCACTACTATCATATTGCTTTTAACCCTTTGTGAACTACAAGGCCGGAGAGATTGACAACCTCTCTGTACTCGTTGGGAGCAAAGTTATTTGTATCTGTGTGCAGGTCCACGTTGATTGCTAATTGCGCCGTTAGCAGTTGACACCTACCTGTTGAACCTAGGAGTCTCTAGGGATTCGATCCTTGGCATCTTTGCTAGGGGAAAACACTTCTACTTACTGCATCTTACACCTTCCACTTGGGGTAACCAACGAGGGGTTCGAGGCCCATCACTAATATGATTCAGACAGACTTAAGCATCACTACGGGTGAGAAAGTCTCATCGTATTCAACTCCTTAAGCTTGTCAAAAACCTTTCGCAACAAGTTGAGCTTTGTAGACAATAACATTACCATCAACGTCAGTCTTCTTCTTGAAGATCCATTTATTCTCTATGGCTCATCGATCATCAGGCAAGTCCACCAAAGTCCACACTTTGTTCTCATACATGGATCCTATCTCAAATTTCATGGCCTCAAGCCATTTATTGGAATCTGGGCTCATCATAGCTTCATAGTTTGTTGGTTCGTCATGGTCTAGTAACATGACTTCCAAAATAGGATTACCGTACCACTCTGGTGCGGATCATGCTCTGGATGACTTATGTGGTTCGGTAGTAACTTGATTTGAAGTTTCATGATCATCATCATCGGCTTCCTCTCTAGTTAGTGTAGGCATCACGGGAACAATTTTCTGTGATGACCTACTTTCCAATTCAAGAGAAGGTACAATTACCTCATCAAGTTCTACTTTCCTCGCACTCACTTCTTTCGAGAGAAACTCCTTCTCTAGAAATGATCCATTCTTGGCAAGAAAAATCTTGCCTTCAGATCTGTGGTAGAAGGTGTACCCAATTGTTTCCTTAGGCTATCCTATGAAGACGTACTTCTCCGATTTGGGTTCAAGCTTATCAGGCTAAAGCCTTTTGACATAAGTGTCTCAACCCCAAACTTTCAGAAATGACAGCTTAGGTTTCTTGCCAAACCACAGTTCATACGGTGTCGTCTGAACGGATTTAGATGGTGCCATATTTAACGTGAATGCAACTGTCTCTAATGCATAACCCCAAAACGATAGTGGTAAATCGGTAAGAGACATCATAGATCACACCATATCTAATAAAGTACGATTACGACATTCAGACACACCATTACACTATGGTGTTCTAGGTGGCGTGAGCTGTGAAACTATTCCACATTGTTTCAAATGAAGACCAAACTCGTAACTCAAATATTTGCCTCCACAATCAGATTTTAGAAACTTTATTTTCTTGTTACGACGATTATCTACTTCACTCTGAAATTCTTTGAACTTTTCAAATGTTTCAGACTTATGTCTCATCAAGTAGATATA
This sequence comes from Secale cereale, assembly GCA_902687465.1. Taxonomy (NCBI): domain Eukaryota; kingdom Viridiplantae; phylum Streptophyta; class Magnoliopsida; order Poales; family Poaceae; genus Secale; species Secale cereale. Next base: position 687,923,634 of record LR738711.1, on the reverse strand, counting down.
CCCATATCTACTCAAATCATCTGTGAAGGTAAGAAAATAACGATACCCGCCGCGTGCTTCAACACTCATCGGGCCGCATACATCGGTATGTATTATTTCCAATAAGTCATTAGCTCGCTCCATTATTCCAGAGAACATAGTTTTACTCATCTTGCCCATGAGGCATGGTTCGCAAGTATCAAATGATTCATAATCAACTGATTCCAAAAGTCCATTAGCATGGAGTTTCTTCATGCGCTTTACACCAATATGACCTAAACGGAAGTGCCACAGGTATGTTGCACTATCATTATCAACTCTGCATCTTTTGGCTTCAATATTATGAATATGTGTATTACTACGATCGAGATTCAATAAAACATTCTCCTTGGGTGTATGACCATAGAAGGTTTTATTCATGTAAACAGACTAACTATTATTATCTGACTTAAATGAATAACCGTATTGCAATAAACACGATCCAATCTTGTTCATGCTCAATGCAAACACCAAATAACATTTATTTAGGTTTAACTAAATCCGATAGTATAGGGAGTGTGCGATGATGATCATATCAATCTTGGAACTACTTCCGACACACATCGTCACCTCACCCTCAACTAGTCTCCGTTTATTATGCTACTCGTGTTTCGAGTTACTAACCTTAGCGACCGAACAAGTATCAAATACACAGGGGCTACTACGAGCACTAGTAAGGTACACATCAATAACATGTATATCCAATATACCTTTGTTCACTTTGCCATCCTTCTTATCCGCCAAATATTTGGGGCAGTTCCCCTTCTAGTGACCATTTCTGTTGCATTAGAAGCACTCAGTTTCAGGCTTAGGTCCAGCTTTGGGCTTCTTCACGGGAGTGAAAACTTGCTTGCCAGTCTTCTTGAAGTTCCCTTTTTTCCTTTGCCCTTTTTCTTGAAACTAGTGGTCTTGTTAACCATCAACACTTGATGCTTTTTCTTGATTTCTACCTTCACCGATTTCAGCATCGCAAAGAGCTCGGGAATCGTTTTCATCACCCCTTGCATATTATAGTCATCACGAAGTTCTAGTTGCTTGGTGATAGTGACTAGAGAACTTCTATCAATCACTATCTTATCTGGAAGATTAAATCCCACTTGATTCAAGTGATTGTAGCACCCAGACATTCTGAGCACATGCTCACTAGCTGAGCTATTCTCCTCCATCTTGTAGGCAAAGTATTGTCAGAGGTCTCATACCTCTCAACATGGGCATGAGTCTGATATACCAATTTTAGCTCTTGAAACACACTACAAGAAATATGTCAACTTGTGACCAACACTATTGGTCACTGAATGGTCATAGTTTTCCATTTGTGACCTTTTTGTGACAAAAAACATAAGGTCAAAAGCTGGCAGTCATAAACTGACATTAGCGACCTTCTCCGTGAGAAGGTCATAGACGTTTATGACCAAAATATGCCTACTGTCGTGTTTTGGTCAATAGCAGCCTCCCCAGACCACGTAGGCATCCAGCGTGGCAAGCTCATGTACATGAGAATCGGCCCGGTCCAATTCGATTTTCTACATGGGCCTAGCCCAACAATTCAGCCTTTTTATATATTTTTTACTATTAATTTTGATCAGCTACATGGGCCAGGCCCAACATTTAAGCCTTTTTATTTCATGGGTCGTAGCCTTTTTGAGATCTATTTCGTTATTGGGCCTAAGCCTTTTTGTTTTCTGGCCTTCACCTTTTCACAATTATTATTTTAATTAATTTTGTTCAATTTTTCCCGAATTATTTGATTTGTGGCCTTTTTAGGGCCCAAACAGTATTTGTTTAATTTCCAACGTATCAACAATAAATTATCAGCAATAAATAATCAATATTTCGATCAGCAGAGCCCCAATCACACAATTTTCACAAATGATGACCAAAATGAGTACATTATATATATTACAATCATGCTAGTCCACATCATCCAGGAATTTAGAACAACTATAAAAGTGCTGCTATGAAGTATAGAACAACCATTCCATATTTGTAATCACCCAGGAACAAATACAACAGCTACAAAGATGAAGTGTTCCCTTTTTCCAACTTCTTAAGCCTAGAGCTCCTGCAAAAGACAGTAAATGATCATTATCCTGCAACATCCTCCAACATACAACAGCTAGGAAAGGAATTGAACAGAATAATAAGGAAATACACAAGCATGTAGGAGTGGGTCCTGAAGCATGAGGGCATACATAACAGTAGCAACCATGAGTAAGTATTAGCAAATATTATATTGGTGGAAAAAATTAAATACTAGCAAGCTCGAAGAAAACTGCAAGAACTTGATGACTCACAATACAATCATGTTTTTGACAGCAAATACTACTAGAGTTAAGGCACAAAACATATTCTAAGCAGTGTCAACATCATGGCAGTAACAATTAACAGTAGCAGCTACTGATGTTCACAACATAGTTAGCTATTGATGTTCACCAAATTTAAAAATTTATCTGTCTAGTTAACAAAAGTACAACACCATACTTAGGAACTCGGAGGAAGAAAAGGCACATGTAGCCTAGGAGCTACCACAAATGATACTGATCAAGGACAGAAACAAGTTGGCATGATATCATTCATTCATTCAATCTCATCATGATCATACATTGAATTCATTAAAGGTTACAGATTCATTTCTTGACATAGCATTCGAAAATCACAAGAATAGTATATGAACCAAATTGTCCAAATAACACATGGAGGTCATCATCACATAGCAAAGGAAGAGTGGGACAGACCAAGGACTTACCCTCTGTACAGATCAAAGACTTCGTGCTTCCTCTTCCTTGGTGGACAAATCAAAGACTTCACTTCCTCTTCCTCGTGCACCAACAGGAAGACCATCTCAAACACCTTGGTGCCAACAACCTGCAAAACATCACAACCATCCACACATTAAGTACTGACTTCTGATAAGTGGATCCCTTGACATAAGTAAACTTGGGAATAGTGTGGATTAAAACTACAGTTTCAGTTTGGTTACCTATTGGGCTGTCATTGGATTAGAAAAAATAGGCTAAGACATTACATTAATTTAGTTTGGTCTGGGGTATACTTTTGTTTGGGTTGGATTGGTTTGTTCTGGACAGAGACCAATTGGTCTCAAACAGTTTCAACTCATGGTCTAAAACCAAACTGAGCGACCAAATCGTTCGAGCAGCCTTGACGGGCGGCCATCGCTAGGATAGGGGTTGCTGGGCTGCCAATGCCTCTCTCTCTCTCTCTCTCTCTCTCTCTCTCTCTGCAGATGAGATGTTGCCACCGAACTACGCCACCACTGGCGACCAAGTCGCTTACATATGCTCTTTAGATGATATGTTGACACCGAACCAAGACGCCGTTGCCGGCGACGAAGTCACATACATATGCATCAGTGTTATGCAGTGGTGCACTAACAGCCGACATGTCTCTGCTACTTCGCTGACTGCAACAAGGTGTATCAACAGCCTGGGTGTTCAGTTACGGAAAAGAGTATGAAAGCATCAGCAAGTATCCATGTGCGCATGTGCAGTCCATAGTTTCAGATTTTGGGCACAGACCGATTTTAGGAAATGGGCTGGTTTGATTTGGTTTGAAAACACAAGCAGTTCAATTTGGTTTGGATTATAACACTTATAATTTGGATTGGTTTGGTTCGATACCAGACTTTGCATCGGTATGGTGGATGGGCTGTAGTAGAAGAAGTACTGGAAGTCGTGGATGGTGGTCTGGTCGGCGTGGAAGGACTAGACCTTGGCACCGGCGCAAGGCGCGAGGCAGTCGAGCATGGGGGTGTCAAGGAGGAAGCGATCTGCACCAACAAAAACTGAGCAAAATTAAAACATCAGTCCCCAAAATTAGTACTAGATACAATTGTTACTGCATATAAATATTGAACTATAACAGTTGTTACTGCAATATTAAACTATGAAAATTTACTCCAATATATTCACACAAGCACACATACAATATACTCCTTCAAAAGTTGGTGTAAGAATGTACAGAGCAAGTAGTCCTTGCAGACAGAAAATATACTCCTTCAAAAATTTGGCGTAAGAATGTATAGAGCAAGTACTCCTTGCACAATTGCACTAGTATTGCACCCAAATCTAGTACTCTATTGAATTTTTGAAAGCAATATTCACTTCACTTTAAGCAAGCAAAATTCATGTAAGCAGGCAATTTTATGGACAACTGTGTCCAATTTCATAGACAGAGGCCGCAGGCAAGGACCTTGGCCCATAGAAGAGCAGGGTGTCAAGGATGTAACACCACGGTTGAGCCCGCAGCGATGCCCGGATCCTCGATGGCCATGATGACACCCTCTGCAAAGGCAACAACAATCAATACTTGATTTCAACATATACAGCTAGAAATGCGCCGACGAGGCATCAAAATCCGACCATTAGACATTCATCTGATCGAAGCTACACTGTTAATAGAAAGCATATCATAGTCCAAACTAAAGCAACCGCTTCAACAAGCACCTATTTTGTAACACCTTCAGTGAACTTGAGAAATCTAACTACACTATAATATCTACTCTACTCTACTGCTCAAAGGGATGGCCATTTACTACAGTACCAATGTGAAGAAATCGACCCAGCCTAGTATGCTGAACCGGTGGCATTTTTCAAGCTCTTGCGTCCATTTACTACTGGATAATACCAAGAACCCATCGTCAAAACAGAATCCCACACCCAGCAAAAACCACATGTGAAGTGTCGCGTAGAGGAAAATATAGATTATCTAGTAGCACAGGAAGTAGAAGATGATGAAGAGTTGAAGACGCACTTGAGATCTGCATTGCGTCTTCTTCCTCCAACGTGGCGGTGAAGCCGTTGATGTACCTGGTGTAGGAGTAGAAGATGGCATCCCGCGCCTTCTCCTCGCTGCAGGTACACTAAATCAGCGACAGTCGCTGCCTCGCCTTGGCGCGTGTAGTCCGCGGCCGCGGAGGACGCGGAGGAGGCCACCATGGAGGAGATGGACCCACTGCTCTCTGGCTGCTGAGGCGGGGGACGTGGAGGAGGTCACCATGGAGGAGATGGGCCTGCTGCTCTCTGGCTGTTGAGGCGGAGGATGCGAAGGAGGCCACCATGGAGGAGATGGACCCGCTACTCTCTGGCTGCT
>LR738711.1:687867876-687918229 GCA_902687465.1 Secale cereale | reverse complement strand
TCGTCTGGATCGGCCGCCGTACATGGCGGCGGCGAGGAGATTGGGACGAGGGGGAGGGGTGCGATGGGGGGATGGGAACTAAGCTAGGGTTTGGCTGCGGGTGGGGGGGGTATCTCTTTTTCTTTTCTTTTTTTCTTTTTTCTGTAGATAGATGGATGGATGGATGGATGTGGGATGGAGAGATGGATGGATGGATGGGCACCATGTCATCGATCCGTGGGAAGAGTTCTGGTTGCTTCGGAAAATCAATGATTTAAAATAGTTTTGAAGTACTAAAAATAGAGGGATTTTGTGAAGTGGCCATAAAAAATATTTTGCAAAAGGGCACCACACAAATTTTCACTAGAGTTAGACCACATTTTATGGATAAGGACCAATTTGTATGCATTTATGATCTTTCTAACTATTTTTAATCTTTTTTGAGTGGCAAAAATGGGTTTTTTTGTGAAGAACCTACCAAATATTTGTTGTAAAATTGGACTCCATCAATTTTCTAAAATACTAGTCCATATTTAATGCGCAATTGACCAAATTATTGGGTGTCAAAAGTTTTGATCCACCTCTGGTGAAAAAGACAATTTTCCGTCGGTTCCATTGGAAGCTGGTCAAATTTGAACTGCAGCTGCCTTATAGTTTGCTCTTTATTTTTTCCAAAAATCATTTTTAGGTACAAAAGCATCTATTTTATCAGAGAAACACCAGAAAATTTCCAATATTCAACCACTAGCTAGGAACGGTCATGCCCGCCATTTTGACCGCATTTTGAAACGGGCATAAAAAATTCAAAACAAATAAAAAAATTGGAAAACCTTTGCATTGTGTCATTACATGTGACCAAGTTACCAGAAAAAATTATAAACTTGTAATACGGTAATTATTTTTAAAAAATGTTCTCATAAATGAGCTATCATGCGTGAAGATCCATGGCTTTCAAGCCAAATGATCAATCCTATGGCCACATTCATGGCATAGTTTGTTCAAATGATCTCATATTGTGCACAAGGGTGCATCTTGGAATGGCAAACAATATTTCCTAAGGAAGTTTTCATTTTATTTGGACGAAAAAATCATTTTCCATTTTTCAAGTGCCCACAAGGAGGTTTTTTTGTGAAGGACCTCCCAAATAATTGTTGCAAAATTGGACCAAATCAATTTTCTAAAATACTAGGACATATTTAATGCACAATTGACAAAATGGTTGGGTGTCAAAAGTTTTGATCCACCTCTCGTGAAAAAGACAAATTTTGGCTGATTCAGCTGGAAGTGGGTCAAATTTGAACTGTAGCTGCCTTGTAGTTTGCTCTTTATTTTTTACAAAAATCATTTCTAGGTACATAAGTATCTATTTAATCAGAGAAACACAAAAAAATACCAAGATTCAACCACTAGCTAGGAACGGTCATTCCCGCCGTTTTGACCGCATTTCGAAACGGGCATAAAAATTAAAAAAAATTAAAAAATTGGAAAACCTTCGCATTGTGTCATTATTTATGACCAAGTTTCTAGGAAAAATAATAAACTTGTAATATGACAATTCTTTTAAAAAAGTGTTCTCAGAAATGAGCTATCATGCGTGAAGATTCAAGGCTTTCAAGCCAAATGATCAATCCTATTGCCACATTCATGACATAGTTTGTTCAAATGATCTCATATTATGCAAAAGGGTGCATCTTGGAATGGTAAACAATGTTGCCTAAGGGGGTTTTCACTTTCTTTGGACGAAAAATTCATTTTCCATTTTTCGAGTGCCCAAAAGGAGGTTTTTTTGTGAAGGACCTCCCAAATAATTGTTGCAAAATTGGACCAAATCAATTTTATAAAATACTAGGACATATTTAATGCACAATTGACAAAATGGTTGGGTGTAAAAAGTTTTGATCCACCTCTCGTGAAAAAGACAAATTTCCGCCGATTCAGTTGGAAGCAGGTCAAATTTGAACTGCAGCTGCCTCATAGTTTGCTATTTATTTTTTTCAAAAATCATTTCTAGTTACATAAGTACCTATTTAATCATAAATACATGGTTTGGTGGCGATACGTCGAGGTTTCGGCGGTGGTCGAGGGCCCCAACTCTAGAGCGCGTGAACTCGCATGCCCGCCGCGTGGTCACCGCGTGACTGTGGCGTTGCCATGTGTTCTGGGCGGCCTAGGCATGTCTAGTGGGTTGGGCACTCCCCAGGTAGGTTCTAGGAAGAAAATTACAACATAAAATTCTCACGAGGAGAACGATCGATGCTCAAACATGAATTAGCAACCAAGTGTTTGATTAGCGGTACGGGAAATGCACATGGCTAATGGGCGTGAGTTTTGGTTGAGGATGATCAGTTACTAAGAAGACCGTCTTCACAAATTTTCAGCTCAAAAGGAGGAGTCTAGGTGGTACTTGCTTTGCAAAGTACCACACTGGACATAAATACGCATGTTGAAGCCGGGCTCAAAATAATGAATGGATTGAGCTGGCATTTGGTGGAGGATAGTTAGTTGGGCATAGGAAAGCACTGTAGAAAATGGATACCATTTGGACATGCCAAAGTGGTACTTCCTTCACAAAGTGTTTTTTTGAACAGAATAGGAAAACAAATATTTTGAATTATTTTTGAACTAGGTAAGGAAGGTTTTTTACATATTTGACGAAGATATGACCCAAAGAATTTATGAGATTTTTTGGGGAATTTTGGGAATGACAGAAATATAGGTTGCTTCACAACCTAGGGCAAAAACTGCCACATGGACATGACACAGAGGCAAAACTGATGAAGTGGCGCCTAGTCGTAGCAACCCACCACAATTTACAAGGTTATGACCATCTATATTTGTCATGATCAGCTAGAAATAAGGTAGCGGACCAGTGCTATCTGCTTTATGACCATTTCGTGTAAGGAAATTACGACCTTTCTGACCGTAATGGTCGTTATAGTTTAGGGTTTGGAGCCCCCCGAACAGCTTTTGACCAATTGGTCTGAAATGGTCATAGATCTTTGACCAATTCTTCCAGGGTCACTGACAGAAGGTCATAAGTTGACATATTTCTTGTAGTGACATCTCATATGCTCTATGGCATTCAAAAAGTTTTTGAAGTCCCGGTTCTAAGCCGTAAAGCATTGCGCACAAAACTATTAAGTAGTCATCATATCAAGCTTTGCTAAATGTTCATAACGTCTACATCTGCTCCTGCAATAGGTTTGTGACCTAGCGGTGCGTCAAGGACATAATTCTTCTGTGCAGCAATGAGGATAATCCTCAGATCACGAACCCAGTCCGCATCATTGCTACTAACATCTTTCAACTCAATTTTCTGTAGGAACATATCAAAAACATAGGGGGGCTACAACGCGAGCTATTGATCTACAAGATAATTTGCAAATAATATCAGGACTAAGTTCATGATAAATTAAAGTTCAGTTAATCAAATTACTAAGAACGTCCACTTAGGTAGACATCCCTCGAGTCATCTGAATGATACACGATCCAAATCAACTAAACCATGTCCGATCATCACGTGAGATGGAGTAGTCATCAATGGGGAACATCTCTATGTTGATCATATCTACTATATGATTCGCGTTCAACCTTTCGGTCTCTAGTGTTCCGAGGCCATGTTTGTACATGCTAGGCTCGTCAAGTTTAACCCAAGTATTTCGCATGTGCAAAACTGTCTTGCACCCGTTGTATGTGAACGTAGAGTCTATCACACCCGATCATCACGTGGTGTCTCAACATGACGAACTGTAGCAACGCAGGGAGCACACTTTTACCTTGAAATTTAGTTAAGGGATCATCTTATAATGCTACCACCATAGTAAGCAAAATAAGATGCATAAAAGATAAACATCACATGCAATCAAAATATGTGACATGATATGGTGTAGGATCGAAAGTATGTCTAGAGGGGGGTGATTAGACTACTTGACCAAGTAAAACTTAGCCTTTTCCCAATTTTAAGTTTTGGAAGATTTTAGCAACTTAGCACAAGTCAAGAAATCTTCCTACACATGCATTTCTAGAGTTGTGGTTGTGAAAAGTAAAACATTGCATATGAAGGTAAAGGGAGGGGGTTGGAGAGTGCAAACGGAATGGAGACACGGATGTTTTTGGCGTGGTTCTGGTAGGTGGTGCTATCATACATCCACGTTGATGGAGATTTCAACCCACGAAGGGTAACGGCTGAGCGAGTCCACGGAGGGATCCACCCACGAAGGGTCCACGAAGAAGCAACCTTGTCTATCCCACCATGGCCGTCGCCCACGAAGGACTTGCCTCACTAGGGTAGATCTTCACGAAGTAGGCAATCTCCTTGCCCTTACAAACTCCTTGGTTCAACTCCACAATCTTGTCTGAGACTTTCAAGTGACACCTAAACAATCTAGGAGACACCACTCTCCAAAAGGTAATAAATGGTGTGTTGATGGCGAACTCCTTTCTCTTGGGCTTCAAATGATAGTCTCCCCACCACTCAACTCTCTCTCACGAATTTGGATATGGCGGAAAGATGATTTGAGCAGAAAGCAACTTGGGAAGGCTAGATATCAAGATTCTTGTACTTGGATTGTAATATCTTGGTCTCAACACATGAGTAGGTAGTTCTCTCTCGGAAAATGAGTAGTGGAAGTGTAGGCATGTTCTGATGGCTCTCTCTCTGATGGAGATGGGGGTGGAGGGGTATATATAGCCTCCACACAAAATCCAACCGTTATACACATTTGACCCAACTCGGTCAGACCGAAGTAGTTCAAAATGTGAACGTTAGGCTTTTTGGTGGGACCAACAATATCAACTCGATGACACCGAGGTGCTAGGGTTAGGGATAAACCTTATCTCGGTGGGACCGATAACATGAACTCGGTGAGACCGATTTCAGTAATGAGCAAACAGAGACTTGGTCAGGCAAACTCGGTGGGACCGATCGGTCATTTCAGTGAGACCGAAACGTTATGAAAAGGAAACAAAGAGGTTGCATTGCCAACTCGGTGGGACCGATCGCTCATCTCGATTAGACTAAAACGTTACAAAGGGAAACAGAGAGTTTGCAATCCCATCTCTGCGAGACAGAGATCCCTATTGGTGAGACCGAACTGATTAGGGTTTGTGGCAGTGGCTGTGTCAAGTGAACTCGGTGGCGCCGGATAGATCAAGTCGGTGGGGCCGAGTTTGAATTTTAGGTTTAGGACATATGTGGAAAAGAGAAAGTGGTTGAGGGTTTTTGGAGCATATCACTAAGAATTTTGAGCAAGTAAGCCATTAAGCAACACCTGATCCCCTCTTAATAGTATTGGCTTTTCCTATGGACTCAATGTGATCTTGGATCACTAAAATGAAAATGTAGAGTCTTGAGCTTTTGCTAATCTTTGTCCTTAGAATTTTGAGGGGTCCACATCTCTAATTCATGCCATGCCAATCATTGAACTTCCTGAAATATTTATCTTGAAAGGATATTAGTTCAATGAGCTCTATGTTGTTATTAATTACCAAAACCACCCGGGGATTAGTTGCACTTTCAATCTCCCCCTTTTTGGTAATTGATGACAACATATAGATCAAAGCTTCGACCAATGATAATAAGAGTTAAATATATCGTCGCTTTGAGAAGTATGTGATAAGCAAGAGCTCCCCCTAAATTTGTGCATTATTTAAGATTTGCTTTTGAATGCAAATGCACAATCGATTAGGATCATGGGTTACTCTTCCATGTCACATACATCTTGGTGGGGCGCTCAAGATGATAAGATTTAAGCAACAAGCACTCATCACCAAAATAACCAAGTGAATGATCATACACAATCAAATAGGCACACATTAAGCATAGTATGATATGATCAAGCACATGAACATAAAGTATCTCACATACACATAAGCAAATTGTAGCAATAAACAAACGCAAATGAACGAAGTAGGAAACAAAAACCAACAAAGAGAAGCAAAACTCTCTATCTCAAAGCCTAATGATCTATACAGTTTCTCCCCCCTTTGGCAACAAGTTACCAAAAAGCTCGAAAATGCATAGTGCTATACGACATTCTAGGCACGATCTCCGGGAGCTGCTGAAGAAGTCTTATGGATGGTGTCGTTGGTGTGTGTAGACGGTGTGGAGATAAGATCATCTACAAACGCTTCCGACGAAGTCTGTGGAACTGGAGGAGTTGATACTGGAGGAACAACAGTGATAGTGGCTACAGGTGATGAAAGTGTAGGCCTGGGCTCGACAACTGGCACAACTGAAGATCTTGGTCCTCTTGGGACTCTCTGGAAAGCATCAGTGGTATCTCTTTCCTCTGCATATTCCTTGAGCTTCTCCACAACAGTCTGTATCTGATACGTCTCCAACGTATCTATAATTTATGAAGTATTCATGCTATTATATTATCCATCTTAGATGTTTTATATACATTTATATGCTATTTTATATGATTTATGGGGCTAACCTATTAACCTAGAGCCCAGTGCTAGTTTATGTTTTTTCCTTGTTTTTGAGTTTTACAGAAAAGGAATACCAAACGGAGTCCAATTGACGTGCTAATTTTTGATGATTTTTTATGGACCAAAAGAAGCCCCTGGAGTAAAAGAGTTGGGACAGAAGAGTCCCGGGCTGTCCACGAGGGTGGGGGGCGCCCCCACCCCCTAGGCGTGGACCCTATCTCGTGTACGACTCGGAGACCCCCTGGACGTGAGACCGACGCCAAAAATTCCTATAAATACAGAAACCTCTAGAAAATAACCTAGATTGGAAGTTCCACCGCCGGAAGCCTCTATAGCCACGATAAATCAATCTAGGCCCTCTTTGGCACCCTGCCGGAGGGGGCCATCATCACTGGAGGCCATGGAGTATGATCTCGGAGGGGCCATCATCGCCATGAAGGCCAAGGACCAGAGGGAGAACCTATCCCCATCTAGGGGGGAGGCCATGGAGGAGGAAGCACAAGGGGGAGAACCTCTCCTCCTCTCTCTCGGTGGCACTAGAGTGACATCGGGAGGGGAATCATCGCCACGGTGATCGTCTTCATCATCATCATCATCCTCATCTCTTTTACGCGGTGCACTCTCCTGCACCCCGTTGTAATCCCTACTTGAACATGGTGCTTTATGCCACATATTATGATCCAATGATGTGTTGCCATCCTATGATGTTTTGAGTAGATATCCTTTGTCTTTGGGTTGATTGATGATCTAGATTGGTATGAGTTGTGTGTTTTATTTTGGTGTTGTCCTATGGTGCCCTCCGTGTCGCGCAAGCGTGAGGGATTCCCGCTGTAGGGTGTTGGAATATGTTCACGATTCACTTATAGTGGGTTGCTTGAGTTACAGAAGCATAAACCCGAGTAAGGGGGTTGTTGCGTATGGGATAAAGGGGACTTGATGATTTAATGCTATGGTTGGGTTTTACCTTAATGATCTTTAGTAGTTGCAGATGCTTGCTAGTGTTCCAATCATAAGTGCATATGATCCAAGAAGAGAAAGTATGTTAGCTTATGTCTCTCCCTCACATGAAATTGCAATGACGACTACCAGTCTTGTTAACAATTGCATAGGACAATTCCGCACACCGATCCATCATTTTCCACACTCGCTATTTATAATATTTAGTAATATATTCTAACTTTATGATAACAACACCTACTTTTATATTTTGGCTCTTTGATATCATGCAAAGTTATCCTCTTCATACCCACAACATAGTTTTATTTCTCGTTTCTTGTTGGAAGCAAACGTTCGGTGTACGTAGAGTCGTATCGGTGGCAGATAGGACTTGAGAGAATATTGATCTTATCTTTAGCTCCTTGTGGGTTCAACACTCCATACTTATCACTTCCACCTTTGGGAATTGCTACGATGATTCCCTGCACTTGGGGATTGTCAAGCTCTTTTCTGGCGCCGTTGCCGGGGAGCAATAGCGTGGGGTTGTTATTCTCGTGTGTGCTTGTTTGCTTTCTTCACTAAGTAGATTTTGTTTTTCCTTTTTGTTTCTGTTTAGTTGTGGGTGAAACATACAAAAAAATTAGAAGAATGAAAATACAAAAGAAATTACTTACCTCTTATGGCTAAAAAGTTTTTCAAAAAGAGAAGTGATTGGGAAGTTATGCATTGAAGAAGTGAGGGTTGACCTTGAGCACTTGTGTTCATGCTCACGGAAACAATGTAGATTTTTTCATGGAAGTCTATCTTAAATAATTATCCCCTTTATATATCCATTGTATTATAAAAATAATGTGCCAAGCTTTGGTTTTAGGATGATTAGATTGCTTGTTTTCTATGTGCAGAACAAAAATAGAAACTTTGGCTGTAGCGCGTGATTTTACATTTTTTACTGGAAGTTCAAATGGGTTTGAAACTTTTTGCACATTACTTCTGTTTTTTTTTAAATTGTCATATTTATTTAGAATTTTCTGGAGTTACAAAAGTTTACTAAACTTCCAGATTACTACAGACTGTCCTGTTTTTGACAGATTCTGTTTTCCATGTGTTGATCGCTTATTTTGATGAATCTATGGGTAGTATCGGGGGGTATGAACCATGGTGAAGTTGGAATACAGTAGATAAAGTGCTAATATGAAATTGGAATAAGTTTCCAGCAGTACCTAAAGGTAGTGATTTGCTTTATTATACTAACGGATCTCACAAAGTTTTTGTTAAAGTTTTGTGTGGATGAAGTGTTCGAAGATCGAGGAGATATCAATATGAGAAGAATAAAGAGAGGCAATAGTTCAAGCTTGAAGATGCCCAAGGCACCCCAAGTAAACATTTCAAGGATACTCAAGCATCTAAGCTAGGGGATGCCCCGGTTGACATCCCATCTTTCTTCTTCAACAATTATCGGTATACCTCGGTTTTGTTTTGTTCACATGATTTGTGTCCCTTGTGTTTTTTTCTTTAAGAACCATGCTAGTATGAGATAGCCCTTCCTTGATTTATAGAATTCTTCATGTGCTTCACTTATATCTTTTGAGTATGATCTTATAGAATGCTTCGTGTGCTTCACTTATATATTTTGAGCTTGGATATTTGCTAGTCGATATTAATCCTAGAATACTCCATGAACTTCACTTATATCTTTTGGAGTGTGAATAATACTATCATCTAAAGTGGATTTGGAAGAGTGTCAACTTTAGTTAGTAATGATTCCACTATTTCGAGTTTGCTCCCACTATTCCGAATGAGAAGAATTTTGCTTATGTGGAGAGTAGTAAATTTCTATGCTTGCAGATCATGAAAAGAATGATTTATGTGATAGTTATATTGTTGAACCCATTCATGATGCTACTAATTTTTTTATGAGGGAGGAATACATGCTTGTAGAAGTTGCAATAATATCAAGTTTCCTCTATATGTGCTTAAAGATTTGAAGTTATACTTGTCTTGCCTTCCTATGCCAGTTGATTCTTGTTCCTATAAATTATGTACTCACAAAATCCCTAGGCATAGGAAGTGGGTTAGATTTAAATATGCTAGTCATATTCTTCATGATGCTCTCTTTAAGTTTCAATTCTTCTCTTTTATGTGAGCATCATTGAAATCATCATGCCTAGCTAAATGGCATTAAAGAAAAGCGCTTGTTGGGAGACAACCCAATATTTACCCTTACTATTTTTCTGTGTTTACATGATTAAGCTATTGTAGTAATCATGCTTTATAGCTTTTGTTTCAATAAAGTGCCAAGTAAGACCTTTGGGAAAACTTGGGTGAAAGTTAATGTGATCTTGCTGTAAAAAACAGAAACTTTGCGCTCACGGGATTAGCTGCCATTTCTTTACAGAAGAGTGCTTTTGAGTTGATTCTTTTTGCAGAATATTAATAGACAAATTCCTCACATCCACCAATTTATTTCATAATTTTTAGAGTAGCAGAAGTATGGTTGTTGTTCAGATCATTACAGACTGTTCTGTTTCTGACAGATTCTGTTTTCACTGCATAGTTTGCTTGTTTTCTAGTTTCTATGGCTTATAATTCTCAATATACATTGTATAAATGATATGGTACAATAGGATTGTGTGTGAGCAATTATGAACCTTGTCTTTGACAGTACCAAAGTGAATGATTTACTCTTTATCATACTAACCTATCTCACGAAGTTACGTTAAGTTTTTTGTGGTTGAAGTTTGCAAGCTTTGGGTGAGATATCGATATGAGTAGAATAAAGAGTGGAAAGACCCTAAGCTTGGGGATTCCCAAGGCACCCCAAGGTAATATTCAAGTAAGACTCAAGCGCCTAAGCTTGGGGATGCCCCGGAAGGGATCCCCTCTTTTGTCTTCAAAACTATCGATATACCTTACTCGGAGCTATATTTTTATTCGTCACATGATATGTGTTTTGCTTGGAGCGTTTTTTCAATTTTACTTGATGTTTGAATAAAATCATTGGGTCTGAAATCTTGAATGAAAAAGAATCCTCCCATGGCTAGTTAATTATTTGACTACTCAGTGTCCTTCACTTATATCTTTTGGAGTAGTTTGTCATTTACTCACGTGCTTCACATACATCCTACGAGTAAATGGTTGAATGAATTGAATATCATAAATCTGAATTTATATATGTTTCATATGCTTATACCATGGGGAGTAATGACTTCACACAGAATAAGTATAGGTAGTAAACTTATTAAAACTTAGCAAACGCAGAATTGGTCACTTGGACAATTCTTGAAAGAATATTGAAGGAAGAGAGAGTTCACATATAAATATACTATCTTGGACATCTTTTGTAATTGTGAGCACTCATTAAAATATGACATGCTAAAAGGTTGATGTTGGACAAGGAAGACAACTTAATGGGTTATGTTTTTCTATATCCGAAACATTATATTGTCTTGGATCATCCAACATGTTGGGCTTGCCTTTCCCTCTCATGCCATGCACCAAGTAGAAATACTACTTGTGCTTCCAAACATCCCTTAAACCAGTTTTGCTATGAGAGTCCATCATACCTACCTAAGGATTGAATAAGATCCTTCAAGTAAGTTGTCATCGGTGCATGCAATAAAAATTGCTTTCTAAATATGTATGTTCTAGTAGTGCGAAGAAAATAAGCTTTATACGAATTTGTGATAGGGAAGAAATGAAAGCGATGGATTGCATAATAAAGGTCTTTATCACAAGCGGCAATATGAAGAGACGTTCTTTTGCATTAAGATTTTGTGCATCCAACCATAAAAGCGCATGACAACCTCTGCTTCCCTGTACGAAGGGCAAATCTTTTTCTTCTATCTTCTACCCTTATACAAGAGTCATGGTGATCATCACCTCTCCTTTTTACACTTTTTCCTTTGGCAAGCACTTTGTGTTGGAGCGATCCGGATATATATATCCACTTGGATGTAGGTTTTCATAAATTATTATCGTTGACATTACCCTTGAGTCAAAAGGTTGGGAGGCGAAACTATAAGCCCCTATCTTTCTTTGTGTCTGATTTAAACTTGGAACCCATAAATATCACATGAGTGTTAGCAATTGTGAAAGATTAAATGATAGTTGAGTATGTGGAGTTTGCTGAATCAAAGCTCTTACATAGACCCTTCCCAAAAATAAGATGAATTGCAATTGTTTGATGACTAAGAGCACTATTTGTTAGTTTTCAAGAAAGTCTATGATCTATACTTTAACATGTGAAAAGCTTGTTACATGATCATGAAATTTTTTATGAGATGAGCTACTGTTATGACATGTAATGATGCTAGAAAAGGTGATTGAAATTATCATTGATCAAACTTGTGCACCTGCTAGCATTCACACTTCATAAATTATTTCTTTTATCATTTACCTTCTCGAGGACGAGCATGAATTAAGCTTGGGGATGCTGATATGTGTCCAATGTATCTATAATTTATGAAGTATTCATGCTATTATATTATCCATATTAGATGTTTTATATATATTTATATGCTATTTTATATGATTTTTGGGGCTAACCTATTAACCTAGAGCCGAGTGCTAGTTTCTGTTTTTTTCCTTGTTTTTGAGTTTTACAGAAAAGGAATACCAAACGGAGTCCAATTGACGTGCCAATTTTTGATGGACCAAAAGAAGCCCTGGAGTAAAAGAGTTGGGCCAGAAGAGTCCCGGGCTGTCCACGAGGGTGGGGGCGCGCCCACCCCCCTGGGCGTGGGTCCCTATCTCGTGGACGACTCGGAGATCCCCTGGACGTGAGACCGACGCCAAAAATTCCTATAAATACAAAAACCTCCAGAAAATAACCTAGATCGGAAATTCCGCCGCCGCAAGCCTTTGTAGCCATGAGAAATAAATATAGGCCCTCTCTGGCACCCTATCGGAGGGGGCCATCATCACCGGAGTCCATAGAGGACGATCCCGGAGGGGCCATCATCGCCATGAAGGCCAAGGACCAGAGGGAGAACCTCTCCCCATCTAGGGGGAGGCCATGGAGGAGGAAGCACAAGGGGGAGAACCTCTCCTCCTCTCTCTCGGTGGCGCCGGAGTGCCATTGGGAGGGGAATCATCACCGCGGTGATCGTCTTCATCAACATCACCATCATCATCACCATCATCATCTCTTTTACGCGGTCCACTCTCCCACACGCCGCTGTAATCCCTACTTGAACATGGTGCTTTATGCCACATATTATGATCCAATGATGTGTTGCCATCCTATGATGTTTTGAGTAGATATCCTTTGTCTTTGGGTTGATTGATGATCTAGATTGGTACGAGTTGTATGTTTTATTTTGGTGCTGTCCTATGGTGCCCTCCATGTCGCGCAAGCGTGAGGGATTCCCGTTGTAGGTTATTGCAATACGTTCATGATTCGCTTATAGTGGGTTGCTTGAGTGACAGAAGCATAAACCCGAGTAAGGGGGTTGTTGCGTATGGGATAAAGGGTACTTGATGCTTTAATTCTATAGTTGGGTTTTACCTTAATGATCTTTAGTAGTTGCGGATGCTTTCTAGAGTTCCAATCATAAGTGCATATGATCCAAGAAGAGAAAGTATGTTAGCTTATGCCTCTCCCTCGTATGAAATTGCAATGACGACTATCGGTCTTGTTAACAATTGCCTAGGACAATTCCGCACACCGATCCATCATTATTCCACACTCGCTATTTATAATATTTAGTAATATATTCTAACTTTATGATAACAACACCTACTTTTATATTTTAGCTCTTCGATATCATGAAAAGTTATCCTCTTCATACCCACAACGTAGTTTTATTTATCGTTTCTAGTTGGAAGCAAACATTTGGTGTACGTAGAGTCGTATCAGTGGCAGATAGGACTTGAGAGAATATTGATCTTATCTTTAGCTCCTTGTGGGTTCGACACTCCATACTTATCACTTCCACCTTTGGGAATTGCTACGATGATTCCCTGCACTTGGGAATTATCAGTATCTCAGTGATCTTCACATCAAGATCATAGAATTTAGCTTCCACTATACTCTCAAGACTCTGAATCAAGTTGGCCAAACTTTTCTCAATCCTCAGAGTGGACTCAAGTAGATGGCTAAGTTGATCTTGCTTGGTCTTGGGGATTCCAGAAGCAATGGCTAACTTTGCTGCTTTTGCTTTCTCGATTTTCTCTTGGCCTTCAACTGATGTAGGATGAGATGCATCCATGACAACTTCATTGTTCTCAAAATCTGGCCTAAGGGGTAGATGCCTATTGTCAAGTAGATATGTCCCTTTATTTAGCCTGGAGTTGATCAACATCTGAATGTGAGGGGCATATCCACAAGACCTCTTCTGGTCTGCTGCAGTTCTCTTGATTGTCTCTACAATCAGGCTCATGACCTTGAACTTCTCTGGAACATCAAACATATGGAGCAAGTTTATGGAGTGACCTCGAATCATCCTATGATATCCTGACTTGGTTAACAAAGTGTGCCTCGATATGGTGTTGATAGTGGTCAGTCCAGACATCAGATGATATATAGAACCAAGCTTGTGTGTCTTCAAGTCTTTGTTAGGAATTGGCTTATACATGTTTGCCATAGAATCATGATCCTTCCTGGGCTTGGCATACACATTTGTGTCATTTTCATCTTCCTTGGGGGCATTGATCAAACTTGCCCATTCAGCGATTGTTGATTGATATCTTGTTCCTTCAGTCATCCATACAATCATTCCATCCTGATAGAAATGAGTAGTGGAGTAGAATTGCATGATCATCTCATCATTGCATCTGGTCAATTTCTTTCCAACAAACTTGTTAACCTCATTCTGCCTGAAACTTTCATGCACACCTGGAAAGTAGTCAGCATTGTCGTCAATGTATTTCCAGTCAACCCACTTCATATCACAAACAATGGGCTTCTTGTCCAACAAGACTGTCTCATAGAAATCTTGTTGTTCCTTGGTGTGAAATCTGTAGTCCACAACAGTCCTTCTTCTTGTAGCATATGGATCAGTCTGCTCCAACGTGTCAGACCTGCATCCTTTCTCAGCTTCATGTTCTCTGCAACAAGGCGAGCATCATTGTGATCTGGAATTTTTGGCTTGAGCTTTCTAGGCATCATAGACTTATCATCATCTGAAGATTCCTCCTCTTGATCTTGCTCTTCTTCTGTAACTTCTGGCACTAGGGCCTTGTTCTTCTCAGCTGCAGGAATATCTCTGGTGGATTTATGGGGTGCTAAAGCCTTGGGGGTAGCTTTGGGCTTGGATGGAGCAGCCCTGTATTTGATGGCATCCCCCATCAGCTTCTGAGTCTTTGCAGGAGGTGCAACAGGCTCATCTGCATCATCATCATTAACTTCATCTCTCATAGATGGCTTTCCAATCACTCTGGCAGTAGTCTTCCTAGCTCTCTTCTTTGTTCCAGCAGGCTCATCATCTCTTGTTTCAAGAGTAAACACCATGGTTTCTTGTGTGGAAGCTCTGGCCTTTGACATTGGAGCTCTCTTAGCAGGAGCCTTCTTGTTCAGACCAGGCTTGACAACTCTAGCAGTTTCCTCCTTCCTCATAGGCTGTTTCTTTGAAGTGACCTGTTGAGCCACAAAGTCTTCATCCTCACTGTCAGAATTCCTCTTCTTCCTTGTCTTGGTGGCAGCCTTTGTCAGAGTGCTTGGAATGCTTCCGCTGGTCTCATAGTAGCTGCTGTTGGAGGGACTAGAGCCCTCACTAAGATCTTCCTGCTCCACTGACCTTCTGGCTGTCACTGCCCTCAGACATTTCTAAATCTGACCCTGTGAATAGATATACTTGAGATAGAGTGGATGAGCATCACAAAGTGCAGAGATTTTGCAAAACAATTGAGTCAAAAACTTAGTTTTAGGTTTCTACAGAAAGCATTTCGGAGCTACGAATTTGTTGAACTCGGTGACACCGAAGCAACATTAGGGTCTAAACTGGTGAAATCGGTCAGACCAAGACACAGTTCGGTGACTCCGAGATTGCTAGGGTTTCATTGAGAATCAAACTCGGTCACACCAATTTGTAAGTTTCGGTCAGACCAAAAGTCACAAGTGCAATGGCCTAAGCCAAATCGATGAGACCGATTTCTACAACTCGGTCGGTCCGAGATGAGTTCGGCGGAAACCTAACCCTAAGATTTTGAATCATAACTAATCTAAAGGAAGTTTTTGCTGGATAGGATAATCTCAAACGTGGCAAGAATCATGGCATTGACTTTGTGCTAAGAATCAGATTGAGAGAGCACAAAGGATCGAACTCATACCCTAACTTGGCGATGAGTTCTCTACGGCGACAACGGCGATGAAGATTCCCATTGACGGCGATGGATACTAGCAGCATGGGGTCGCTAGCGGTGACGAGACGATCCAGAGACCTCGAGTCGGCAGAGCTGGACAGGCATGGGCGAAGGGTTTCGGAGAAATTTCCAAAAATTGACCCGTGGGTATATATATCCAGATACTGTCGGTGTGACCGAGTGGAACGACTCAGTCGCACCGAGATGCAGAATCACAAGCGGTTACTGCAACTTGGTGAGACCGAACTGTTCAAATCGGTTGCACCGAGATTTAAACCTAGATCAACTTAATGAACTCGGTATGACCTAAAGGAATGAAACGGTCAGACTGAAATACATTAAGAGATTTTGGAAGTTCAAGTCTATGACGAATCGGTGGCTCTGAGTGCTCCTCACCCAGAGGGTTCAAATCTGACTAGTTCAAACTTTGTGATGTAGCATGAATAGAGTTCGAGACAAGAAAAGCATAGATAGCTAGAGGGAGTTCTTAGGCATTCTTGTCCATCCATTTGGTGAAATAAGATAACCAAACAATCAAAGCAACAAATGGATGTCCTCGAATGAGAAAAATATGCACTCAACATGCTCAAACAATAAGATGGCAAATGAAATATGTGGCAAAGCATGCACAAACACTCTAGCATCTATCAAGCAATTGGCGATGACTAGGTCATCTATATATGAGTATATTGACTTAGGAGTCAAATGAGAACATTTGATCATAGGTCATACTCATCGTTTAAGCATAAGTGGGGTTATCACTTTTACATAGAGCATTGTTGTGTTCTCACCATTAGAGTTGCTTTAGCTCAATTCTTAGAGTATAGCTCCCCTAGATGTGATATCCCACCTGAGAGGGATGAACTAACCTTGGGTTTTGTCGATGATGACTTCATGTAGGTGTTAAAGATGTAGATGCTCAATGTTGATGTAGATCATTAGGAGCAATCCATTGGAGTGAGTTGCACTTTCAATACCTACATGGGTTAGTCCCACAAGGAACAAACAAGGATATCCATGGACATAGAGTGAACTACACACAAGATGATGTCCATGAAAGCATTAGGTTACCTTGTTCCTTGACATACCAACAAGAGGGTTTGTGACTCCTTGAACTAGTGCAAGATGTGCAAGTTGATTTCACTTGTCCTTGCCAATATGAATATGTGTGAAGTATGTTGGCAGGGCCGATCCTATGTTTTGGAAGGCCCTGGGCGACCTCGGCAAGATGGGCCGCTAAGTCGTAAGACCATATATTATACTACATGATACATAAACATCATTTTTTCAACAACGCTTCTTAGGAAATGTTCTAAAGCAGACTAGTATCCAAAAATGATGAATAAAAGAGAATGCAGACAATCACAAATTTGTAAATCAAAACCCTAACTATGTTTCATGTGGACAATACACTGAAATTGGGGATGACTTAACACGTACTTGTGAAAGACCGAACAAACTCATAGTCGCGATCTTGTGAAAATTTGCCAATGACCTATCGCGGATGGCTGATTGATTGATGGTCGTGGCCTCGTGGATGCCGGATGGGCGGGACGCCGGGTCGCCGGCATATGGCGCACGACGCAAAACCAAGCTGTCGGCCTACCGTGCGCAGCGCCACATCGGCGAGAACGAAAAAGTGGTTGGTGATTCCAAAGTGGCCGAGGCGGCTAGCGACGGTTGAGGAAGACTGGAAGATAAACTCAGGTTGATTATCGCATGTGTGCGCGGCCTTGCCTAACGCTTCACCTGTTTGTCGCTAAGCTTCAATACGTCCTAGCCCATATGAAAGTGCAACTATCCCTGGGTGGTTTTGGTAATTACTAACAACATATAGCTCATTGAACTAATGCTATTACAAGATAAATATTTCAGGAAAGTTCAATGATTGGCATGGCATGGACTAGGAATATGGACCCCTCAAAATGCTAAGGACACATATTGGCTCAAGCTCAAGACTCTACATTTTTCATTTTAGTGATCCAAGATCACATTGAGTCCATAGGAAAGCCAATACTATTAAAAGGGGATGAGGTGTTGCTTAATGGGTTTCTTGCTCAAAATGCTTAGTGATATGCTCCAAAAACCCTCAACCACTTTCTCACATCCACATATGTCCCAAACCAAAAGTCAAACTCGGCCCCACTAAAAAGTTCTATCCGGCGCCACCGAGTTCATTTAACATAGCCATTGCCACTAAACCCTAATCATTTCGGTCTCACCGAGATGGGATTGCAAACTCTCTGTTTCCCTTCGTAACATTTCGGTCTAACCGAGATGAGTGATCGGTCCCACCGAGTTCGCAATGCAAACTCTCTGTTTCCCCTTCGTAACGTTTCGATCCAACCGAGATGAGCGAATCGGTCCCATCGAGTTTGCTTGGCCAACTCTCTGGTTTGCTTATTACCAAAATCGGTCCTACCAAGTTTGTGTAATCGGTCTCACCGAGATTACGTTATGCCCTAACCCTAATGAAATCGGTCCTACCGAGTTGATCATATCGGTCCCACCGAAATGCCTAACGGTCACATTTTGAAATAAATCGGTCCGATCGAGTTCTATGAATCGGTCCCACCGAGTTTGGTAAATTGTGTGTAACGGTTAGATTTTGTGTGGAGGCTATATATACCCATCCACCAGAACATACCTACACTTCCATCATACATGTTCTGAGAGAGAACCACCTATTCAAGTGTTGAGATCAAGATATTCCACTCCTACCATATGAATCTTATTCTCTAGCCTTCCCCAAGTTGCTTTCCACTCAAATCCTTCTTCTACCATATCCAAACTTGTGAGGAGCTGTTTGAGTGTTGGGGAGACTATCATTTGAAGCATTTGAGCAAGGAGTTCATCATCAACACACTGTCTATTACCTTTTGGAGAGTGGTGTCTCCTAGATTGGTTAGGTGTCACTTGGGAGCCTTCGACAAGATTGTGAAGTTGAACCAAGGAGTTTGTATGGGCAAGGAGATCGCCTACTTCGTGAAGATCAACCCTAGTGAGGCAAGTTCTTCGTGGGCGATGGCCATGGTGGGACAGACAAGGTTGCTTCTTCGTGGACCCTTCGTGGGTGGAGCCCTTCGTGGACTCGCGCAGCCGTTACCCTTCATGGGTTGAAGTCTCCATCAACGTGGATGTACGATAGCACCACCTATCGGAACCACGGATAAAAAATCTCTATGTCTACATTGTGTTTGCTCCCTCAAAGTCCTCCCTTTACCTTCATATGCAATAGTTTTACATTCTGCTGCTATACTCTTAGAATTGCATGTGTAGGTTGATTGCTTGACTTGTGCTAAGTTTCTAAAATCTGCCAAGACTTCAAATTGGGAAAAGGCTAGTTCTTTATTTGGTCAAGTAGTCTAATCACCCCCCCATCTAGACATACTTTCGATCCTACACCATCTCCAGGCCCCGTGTAGGTTTCCATTGTTAACTCCACCTAATTTTTTCGCCTTTTTCTTTTTAGCAACTCGCTAGGCTATACTACACGTTACATACAGAATTTTGGGCCCCCTTCGGCCTGGGCCCTGGGCCATCGCCCCTCGGGCCATACCCCAGGGCCGGCCCTGTATGTTGGTGGAGTCACCCTCAAGATTTCTCTAGTTCTTCTTCTTTGGGATCCACATCATCTTGATGGGAATCCTTGGAGTTGTAGTCGTACTTGTTGAAGTAGAACTTGAAGTAGTCTTGGGAACCCACTTGACCAAGGCCTTAGGAGCTTCTTCAAATGCATCAATCTCCTCTTGAAGCTTGTCCTTGCCTTTTAGCTTGTGGTCTTGTGATGGAAGATCATCTTGAGCTTGTGTCCCTTTGAAGGAAGTAGGGTCATACTTTTCTTGTTAAGAAACAAACTTTGTCTTGGGGTATTGATCTTCTTCCCACTCAGCTCCGTTGGCATTGAACTTTTGTTCAAAACCAACACCTTGATTCTTCAGGTGCCTTCCTTGCTTGCGTACAATTTTCTCAAATTGCTTACTCCCTGCAAGGCTCTTATAAACACCTTTCTCTATAGTTCCCTTCAATAAGCTATTTTCTTGCTCAAGTGTAACTTGGATAATAGAATCATTAGTGGAATCAAGAGAACTACTAGAAGCAACAATATTTGATTGATCATGATTGTTGTTACTACTAGAGGAAGAATCTTTCTTGTTTTTATTGCTAGATTTTACTTGTGGCATATAAGTAGACAAGAGTAAACGCTTGGTAATGTAAGAAGAACTTTTTTTATGAAGATCATCATAGATTGCTTTTAAGAACCCATGCTCTTGCTCTAGATTGAGCTTTTCAAAGTGTAGCTTCTCATGAGTCCTCAAAAGCTCTCGATGATCTTCTGAGGTAGTTTCATGAGCCAACTTAAGAGTTTTTAGTTCTTTAGTTAGACGCTCAATCTCCTTCTTATCATCATCATTCGTTTTATCTTGATTAGCATGATTAATAGCAATTTCATCATAGATTTCATCACTAGTGCTACCAACAAGTAAATCATCACCACTAGCAAATCATCTTCATCACTATTTAAATCAAGATATTCGGGGTGTGATAACTTAGGGCCTTTAGCCATGAAGCATCTTCCAATTCCTTCATTAGGTGAGTCAAATATATCGTAGGAGTTGGATGACCCAAGAGCAATTCAGGCAACACCTTCATCTTGAGTATCCTCGGAGTCGGAGTAATAGCTTCTGTCGGAGTGGTCATCGAAGTCGAAACCGGATACCCATTCACCAACATGAGCTTAATTTCTTCGTCTTGTATAGCTCCTTGATGATTTGTCCTTCCTTTCTGAATCCTTGCTTCTATGAGAGGGTCTTCGTTCATAACGATCATCTCTAATCGTTCTCTCTCTTGGTGGTGATTCATCTCTTTTACTTCTCCTATTAGGTGAATCTTCTCTTCTCTTATGTGGAGCCTTACACTCATTGGAGTAGTGTCCGAGTCTCCCACAATTGTAGCAATTCTGATCACAACTAGAAGATCTTTTGTCATCGTAGGACCTTTACTTGGAACTTCTTTCTTTGTTTCTATCTTGTAGAACTTGTTGAAGTTATTCACCATTAAGCTCAATTCTTCATTGAAGACTTTTTTCTCACTTGATGATATAGGAGCATCACATGAAGCTTTGTAAGCGCCACTAGACTTGTTGTGAACTTTTCTTTGTCCTTGAGTGACATCTCATGAGCAACAATTCTACCAATGACTCCCATTGGCTTGAGATCTTTGTAATTGACCATCATTTGGATCAATGTGCACATGGTATCATATTTTCCATCCAAGGCTCTTAGGATCTTCTTGATGATGAATCTATCAGTCATCTCTTCACTTCCTAAGCCGGCAATCTCATTTGTGATGAGAGAAAGCGTAGAGTACATTTCAGCGACACCTTCACCATCCTTCATTTTGAACTTATCAAGTTGACTTTGAAGCACATCCAACTTGGATTCCTTGACGGAGTCGATACCTTCGTGCATATCAATCAAAGTATCCCAATATTCCTTTGCATTCTCAAGACAACTGATTTTGTTGAATTCTTCGGGACACAATCCATTGAAGAGGATATCGCAAGCTTGGGCATTGTATTGCAACATATTCAATTATTCAGTGGTAGCTTTATGATTCAGTTCTTTCCCATCGAAGAATTCACCTTGCAAACCAATACACACAATAGCCCAAACGGCGGGGTTATGTCCAAGAATATGCATTTTCATCGTATGCTTCCAATTAGCAAAATTAGTACCATCAAAGTAAGGACCTCTACGGTGGTAACTTCCCTTGCTAGACGCCATACTCTCCTAGGTTGTGAAACCAAGTCTATGGTCACCAAAGCTATGGAAATCAAGGCAAATGGAGACCAAAGCTCTGATACCACTTGTAGGATCGAAAGTATGTCTAGAGGGGGGGTGATTAGACTACTTGACCAAATAAAACTTAGCCTTTTCCCAATTTTATGTTTTGGCAGATTTTAGCAACTTAGCACAAGTCAAGCAATCTTCCTACACATTCAATTCTAGAGTTGTGGCGGTGGAAAGTAAAGCATTGCGTATGAAGGTAAATGGAGGGGATTGGAGAGTGCAAACGCAATGGAGACACGGATGTTTTTGGCGTGGTACCGATAGGTGGTGCTATCATACATCCACTTTGATGGAGACTTCAACCCACGAAGGGTAATGGCTATGCGTGTCCACGGAGGGCACCACCCATGAAGGGTCCACGAAGAAGCAACCTTGTCTATCCCACCATGGCCGTCGTCCACGAAGGACTTGCCTCACTAGGGTAGATCTTCATGAAGTAGGCGATCTCCTTGCCCTTACAAACTCCTTGGTTCAACTCCAAAATCTTGTCGAAGGCTCCCATGTGACACCTAACCAATCTAGGAGACACCACTCTCCAAAAGGTAATAAATGGTGTGCTGATGATGACCTCCTTGCTCTTGTGCTTCAAATGATAGTGGAAAGATGATTTGAGTGGAAAGCAACTTGGGTAGGATAGAGATCAAGATTCTTGTGGTTGGATTGGAATATCTTGGTCTCAACACATGAGTAGGTAGTTCTCTCTCAAAAAATGAGTTGTGGAAGTGTAGGCACGTTCCGATGGCTCTCTCTCTGATGGAGATGGGGGTGGAGAGCTATATATAGCCTCCACATAAAATCCAACTGTTACACACATTTGACCCAACTCGGTTAAACCGAATAGATGAACTCGGTCAGACCGAAGCAGTGCAAAATGTGAACGTTAGGCTTTTCGGTGGGACCGACAATATCAACTCGATGAGATCGATGCGCTAGGGTTAGGGCTAAACCTCATCTCGGTGGGACCGATCACATGAACTCGGTGAGACTGATTTCGGTAATGAGCAAACAGAGACTTGGTCAGGCAAACTCGGTGGGACCGATCGCTCATTTCAGTGAGACTAAAACATTATGAAAAGGGAATAAAGAGTTTGCATTGCCAACTCGGTGGGATCGATCTCTCATCTCGGTTAGACCAAAACATTATGACGGGAAACAGAGAGTTTGCAATCCCATCTCGATGAGATAGAGATCCCTATCGGTGAGACCGAACTGATTAGGGTTTGTGGCAATGGCTTTGTCAAGTGAACTCGGTGGCGCCGGATAGATCAAATCGGTGGGGCCGAGTTTGACTTTAAGATTTAGGACATATATGGAAATGAGAAAGTGGTTCGACACAGTTTTCGAGGGTAAAGTATTCAACCCAAATTTATTGATTCGACACAAGGGGAGCCAAAGAATACTCTTAAGTATTAGCAGCTGAGTTGTCAATTCAACCACACCTAGAAACTTAGTATCTGCGGCAAGATAGTTTAGTAGCAAAGTAATATGATAGTGGCGGTAGCAACAATAAAAGTAACAATAGTGTTTTTGTAGTTTTTGTAATAGTAGCAACGGAAAAGTAGATAAGCAACAAGCAATATATGAAAAGCTCGTAGGCATTGGATCAGTGATGGGAAATTATGTCGGATGCAATTCATCATGTAGAAGTTATAACCTAGGGTGACACAGAACTAGCTCCAGTTCATCAATGCAATGTAGGCATGTATTCCGAATATAGTCATACATGCTTATGGAAAAGAACTTGCATGACATCTTTTGTCCTACCCTCCCGTGGCAGCGAGGTCCTATTGGAAACTAAGGGATATTAAGGCCTCCTTTTAATAGAGTACCAGACCAAAGCATTAACACATAGTGAATGCATGAACTCCTCAAACTAAGGTCATCACCGGGAGTGGTCCCGATTATTGTCACTTCGGGGTTGCCGGATCATAACACATAGTAGGTGACTATAGACTTGCAAGATAGGACCAAGAACACACATATATTCATGGAAACATAATAGGTTCGGATCTGAAATCATTGCACTCGGGCCCTAGTGACAAGCATTAAGCATAGTAAAGTCATAGCAACATCAATCTCAGAACATAGTGGATACTAGGGATCAAACCCTAACAAAACTAACTCGATTACATGATAGATCCCATCCAACCCATCGCCGTCCAGCAAGCCTACAATGGAATTACTCACGCACGGCAGTGAGCATCATGGAATTTGTGATGGAGGAAGGTTGATGATGACGATGGCGATGCTCTCCACTCTTCGGAGCCCCGAACGGACTCCAGATCAGCCCTCCCGAGAGAGATTAGGGCTTGGCGGTGGCTCCGTCTCGTAAAACGTGATAATTCTTTCTCCTTGATTTTTTTCTCCCCGAAAGTGAATATATAGGATCTGGGGATACGTCGGTGGAGCACCAGGGGGCCCACGAGGCAGGGGGCGCGCCCTATGGGGGGCGCCCCCTACCCTCGTGGACAGGGCGTGGGCCCCCTGGTCTGGATCTTCTTGCAGGTATTTTTTATATTTTCCGAAATAATTCTCCATGGATTTTCAGGTCATTCCGAGAACTTTTTATTTCTGCACAAAAACAATACCATGGCAATTCTGCTGAAAACAACGTCAGTCCGGGTTAGTTCCATTCAAATCATGCAAGTTAGAGTCCAAAACAAGGACAAAAGTGTTTGGAAAAGTAGATACGTTGGAGACGTATCAACTCCCCCAAGCTTAAACCTTTGCTTGTCCTCAAGCAATTCAGTTGATAAACTGAAAGTGATAAAGAAAAACTTTGACAAACTCTGTTTGCTCTTGTTGTTGTAAATATGTAAGCCAGCATTCAGGTTTTCAGCAAGATCATGAACTATCCACATTCACAATAACTTTCAGGTCTCAAGACTACTCACATCAATGGCATAATCAACTAGCGAGCAATAATAATAAACCTCGGATGACAACACGTTCTCAAAACAATCATGATATGATATAACAAGATGGTATCTCACTAGCCCTTTCTGAGACCGCAAAACATAAATGCAGAGCACCTTTAAAGATCAAGGACTGACTAGACATTGTAATTCATGGTAAAAGAGATCCAGTCATGATCATACTCAATGCAAATTAATGGTAATACATGCAAATGACAGAGGTGCTCTCCTACTGGCACTCTTTGATAAGAGGATGATGACTATGCATAAAAGTAAATAGATAGGCCCTTCGCAGAGGGAAGCAGGGATTTGTAGAGGTGCCAGGGCTCGATTTTTAAATAGAGATGAATAACATTTTGAGCGGTATACTTTCATTGTCAACATAACAACCAAGAATCTCGATATCTCCCAGGCGGTTCCCAAACAGAATGGTAAAGTTTATACTCCCCCAACCACCAACAAGCACACTCCACGGCTAGCCCGAAACAACGGGTACCGTCCAAACCAGCAACAGCCCTGGGGGAGTTTTGTTTAATTATTATGATTTTGAGCATGGGACTGGGCATCCCGGTTAACAGCCATTTTCTCATGAATGACGAGCGGAGTCCACTCATCGTGAGAATAACCCACCTATCATGGAAGATATAGACAGCCCTAGTTGACACATGAGCTGTTCGAGCATACAAAACAGAATTTCATTTGAAGGTTTAGAGTTTGGCACATACAAATTTACTTGGAACAGTAGGTAAATACCGCATATAGGAAGGTATGGTGGAATCATGTGGGATAACTTTGAGGTTTATGGAAGTGGATGCACAAGCAGTATTCCCGCTTAGTACAGGTGAAGGCTAGAAAGGGACTGGGAGGCGACCAGTTAGAGAGCAACAACGGTCATGAACATGCATTAAAATCAATCAACAATGAATGCAAGCATCAGTAGGATATAAATCACTATGAACATAAATATCGTGGAGGCTATGTTGATTTTGTTTCAACTACATGCGTGAACATGTGCCAAGTCAGACCACTTGAATCGTTCAAAGGAGGATACCAACCCATCATAGTACATCTCAACCATTTTAATATCATGTTGGCACGCAAGATAGACCATTATAAACTCTCAGCTAATTAAGCATGGCATAAGCAGCTATGATCTCTAATTGTCATTTCAAGCATGTTTCATTCATAACAAGCTGAATTAGGAATGATGAACTATCATATTTAGAAAAACAAGAGAGGTCGAGTTCATACCAGCTTTTCCCATCTCAATTAGTTCATCATATACCATCCTTATTGCCTTTCACTCACACGACCGAACGGTGTGTAAAAACAAATAGTGCACGTGCATTGGACTAAGCTAGAATCTGCAAACATTTAATACAAGAGAGAAGACAAGGTAATATGGCTCAAGGTTAAATCAACAATAAAGCATATGAGAGCCACTAAGCATTTTAATCATGGTCTTCTACTCTTAACCCCCAAAGAAAAGAAAATAAACTATTTACATGGGAAAGCTCCCAACAAGCAAAAGAAGAACGGCAAATCTTTTTGGGTTTTCTTTTAGTTACTACTACAAGAAAAGTAAACTAGCTAGAAGTTGCAACTAATATATTTTTTGTTTTTCTTAAGGTTTTTCTATCACACGAGAAAAAGACTAAGAAAAAGAAATGAAATTAAACATGGATGGTACAGTGAAAGAGTGTGAGCACCGACAACTAGAATAAGTGTGAACATGAATGTAAAGTCGGTGAGAAAAACGTACTCCCCCAAGCTTAGGTTTTTGGCCTAAGTTGGTCTACGTCCACGGATCGAAGCTACTCCCTCTAGTGTACTGAGATGTATCCTCTGGGTGCCACTAGTTGGCGAGCTCATCCAGCTCCCACCCATAAAAAAAATGACGGTAAGGATCAAGTGGTGGCTCAGGCTCAGGCTCTGAAGCTTGTGCCTGGCTTTGGTACCTGTAGAAGGCATCTAATGTAATGAGGTATATGCCTATGGACAGATCAAACAAAGATGGTGCATGCAAGGTAAAAATTTCACAATATATTTCATCAAACCTCAACTTATAATTAAGCAACCTATCCTTGTCTTTAACAATAAAATCATGAGCTACCATGCTCTTGTAGTCTAGATAAACAGGGGCAAGCAATTTTTCTTCCTTCTCATGATGCCTAATAGGTATGCTAAAATGTTCAGCAAGGCAAGAAGGAAAGATGCCTCCAAAGACGGGCCCCTTTGAGCGGTTCAGACTCAGTCGTTTAGCAACGACGACACCCAAGCTAAAAGTTGTGTCTTGAAACAAAGCATGGCGTAAAATGACAATATCAGGGGCACTAAGATTCCCACTGTTCCCGCGACCAATTAAACATCTACTAGCAAATAAAGCAAAGTAGCGCAGAACAAGGAAGTGTATACTAGTGATTCTTGCCCCTGAGACTTGCCTTGTTTCCCCTACAGCTATCATGTCGATAAACCCTTCAACGTCTTCACGATGTGGTTCATCAAGTCTACCTCCAAAGGGTATCTTACATACTTCACAAAATTCTAAGAGTGATATCTTCTTAATCTCATCATACAAACGAAACTCCACTTTAGGTGGTGTTTTCTTAGCATGAAAATGAAAACTTTGCGTGAAAATATTGGTGAGTAAGAGATACTGTTCACGCTGGTCGTGGAGGAAGTCAGTGAGGCCTGCATTATTTGCCAACCAATAAAAGTCTTCGTAAATCCCGGCGGACATCATGAAATCGTCACAAGGACATTCACACGGCTGAACTTCCGCCATGCGAGGGAGATTATATTTAGTCTTCTTAGTTTCTTCTTCTTCTTCTCCTCTGAGCTCTTACTGGAGGATCCCCTCAACAATCTCTAACATTTTTCTCTTCTGAAAATTTCTGAAATTTTTAGTAACTCAAAAGAAAAGTTAACCAAACTCAACAAGATTGCTAGCAACAACTCCTACTAGTGCCTAGAGACTATATCATGTATTAGAACTACTTGGGACTAAGAAAATTTGACATGCAAGCTCAAGAACAAGGTCACCACAGCAGCAAAAATTTGCAATAAATAAAGCACTAGAACAAAAACTAATTGGACCAATGGAGGAGTCACATACCAAGGAACAATCTCCCCCAAACAATTTGGTGAATGGTGCTTTGAGCAAGGAGATCGAAAATGGCAGCAAGATGAGCTAGAACTCGGTTTTGAGCTGGTTGGTGATTTGTTTGGGAGGAAGAAGAAGAGTGTGGGTGTAGGAATAAGTGGAGGGGGCCACGTGGGGCCCACGAGGTAGGGGGCGCGCCCTGGACCCTCGTCGCCGTGTGTTCTGTGTCATAATTTCTCAAATATTCCAGAAAAAATCATATTTCATTTTCAGGGCATTTGGAGAACTATTATTTTCGGGGTATTTTTTATTGCACGGATAAGTCTGGAAATGGACCAAAAATACTATTTTTGTTTTATTTATCCTACTTAACAGAAAGTAAAAGGGGGATATAGAAGGTTGTGCTATCTAGATTCACCTATCCCATGCTCATCAAAAGGAAACCGTTAACAAGGTTGATCGGGTCTTGTTAATAAACTCTTTCCGAATAACATGAAACCGGAGAATTTTCGAATAGCACTAGGTTACCTCAATGGGGATATGTATGTCCCCAACAATAAGAGTATCATAAGTATTCTTGATAGTAGGAAGAGGAAATTCAAAACCTCCAATAGTGATAGTTGAAAATTTTCCGATGTAATTGATACTGTAGACCTGAGGTTGTTTTCTCGGGAAGTGTACCGTATGCTCATTATCATTGACATGAAAAGTGACATTGCCTTTGTTGCAATCAATAATAGGCCCTGCAGTATTCAAAAAGGGTCTACCAAGGATAATAGACCTACTATCGTCCTCGGGAATATCAAGTATAACAAAGTCCGTTAGAATAGTAACATTTGCAACCACAACAGGCACATCCTCACAAATACCGACAGGTATAGCAGTTGATTTATCAGCCATTTGCAAAGATATTTCAGTAGGTGTCAACTTGCTCAAGTCAAGCCTACGATATAAAGAGAGAGGCATAACACTAACACCGGCTCCAAGATCACATAAAGTAGTTTTAACATAGTTTCGTTTAATGGAGCAAGGTATAGTGGGTACTCCTGGATCTCCTAGTTTCTTAGGTATTCCACCTTTAAAAGTGTAGTTGGCAAGCATGGTGGAAATTTCTACTTCAAGTATCTTTCTTTTGTTGGTAATAATATCTTTCATATACTTAGCATAAGGATTTGTTTTGAGCACATCAGTCAAATGCATACACAAAAAGATAGGTCTAATCATTTCAGCAAAGTGCTCAAAATCCTCATCATCCTTTTTCTTGGATGGTTTCGGAGGAAAAGGCATGGGTTTCTAAACCCATGGTTCTCTTTCCCTACCGTGCTTCCTAGCAACAAAGTCTCTCTTATCATAACGTTGATTCTTTGATTGTGGGTTATCAAGATCAACAGCAGGTTCAATCTCTACATCATTATCATCGCTAGGTTGAGCATCATCATGAACATCATTATTAATATTATCACTAGGTTCATGTTCATTACCAAATTGTGTCTGAGCATCGGAAACAGATATATCATTGGGATTCTCAGGTGTGTCAGCTACATGTTCATTAGAAGCATGCAAAGTCCTATCATTTTTATTTTTATTTTTCTTAGAAGAACTAGGTGCATCTAAATTAGCTCTCTGAGAATCTTGCTCAATTCTCTTAGGGTGGCCCTCAGGATACAAAGGTTCCTGAGTTATCTTACCACCTCTAGTAGCAACTCTAACAACATAGTCATTATTCTTACTATTTAATTCATTGAGAAAATCATTTTGAGCTTTAAGTACTTGTTCTACTTGAGTGGTAACCATGGAAGCATGTATACTAATGAGTTTCAGCTCACCTTTAGCTGTAGACAGATAATCACTCAAGCATTCAATCATATAAGCATTGTGTTGTAATTGTCTACCATAATAAGCATTGAAGTTTTCTTGTTTCACAATGAAATTGTCAAACTCATCTAAGCATTGGCTAGCAGACTTATAACGAGGAATATCACCTTCATCAAATCTATAAAGAGAATTTACCTTTACTTATTGTGTCGGGTTATCAAGACCATGTATTTCTTCAATAAGTGGTAAATTCTTAACATCTTCGACTTTAATACCTTTTTCTTTCATAGATTTATTTGCCTCTTGCATATCTTCAGGACTGAGAAATAGAACACCTCTTTTCTTCGGAGTTGGCTTAGGGGCTGGCTCAGGAAGTGTCCAATTATTTTCATTGCAACATATTATTCAATAGTAGTTCAGCTTGATCAACTGTTCTTTCCCTGAAAACACAACCAGCACAACTATCCAGGTGGTCTCTAGAAGCATCGGTTAGTCCATTATAAAAGACATCAAGTATATCATGCTTCTCAAGAGGATGATCAGGCAAAGCATTAAGTAATTGGAGAAGCCTCCCCCAAGCTTGTGGGAGACTCTCTTCTTCAATTTGCACAAAGTTATATATTTCCTGCAAGGCAGCTTGTTTCTTATGAGCGGGAAAATATTTAGCAGAGAAGTAATACATCATATCCTGGGGACTACGCACACAACCAGGATCAAGAGAATTAAACCAAGTCTTAGCATCACCCTTTAACGAGAAAGGAAATAACTTGAGGATATAGTAATAACAAATCAGCGTTAGTAAACAGGGTGGCTATATCATTCAACTTAGTAAGATGTGCCACAACAGTTTCAGATTCATAGCCAAGGAAAGGATCAGATTCAACCAAAGGAATTAACTTAGGATCAACAGAGAATTCATAATCGTTATCGCTAACACAGATAGGTGAAGTAGCAAAAGCAGGGTCATGTTTCATTCTAGCATTCAAGGACTTTTCTTTCAGCTTAGCTAATAATTTCTTAAGATCATATCTATCGTTGCAAGCAAGAAAGTCTCTAGCAGTTTCTTCATCGATAACATAACCCTCAGGAACAACATGCAATTCATATCTATTGGGAGAAGCTTCATCATCACTTTCATAAATATCATCAGTTTCAATATTTGCATTCTCCCTAACCTTAGCAATTTGTTCATCTAGAAATTCACCTAGTCGCACAGTATTATCAAGCATAGAAGTAGTTTCATCATACATAGGAGAAGTGGCATCATCAAGAACATACGACATATCAGATTCAATAGCATGAGTAGGTGTCGCAAATTTACCCATAACAGAAGGAGAATCAAGTGCAGAGCCAGATGGCAGTTCCTTACCTCCCCTCGTAGTTGAGGGTAAGATCTTGGTTTTAGAGTCCTTTAAGTTCTTCATAGCGATCAACAGATATAAATCCCAAGTGACTTAAAGAATAGAGCTATGCTCCCCGGCAATAGCGCCAGCAAATAGTCTTGATAACCCACAAGTGTAGGGGATCGCAACAGTTTTCGAGGGTAAAGTATTCAACCCAAATTTATTGATTTGACACAAGGGGAGCCAAAGAATACTCTTAAGTATTAGCAGCTGAGTTGTCAATTCAACCACACTTGGAAACTTAGTATGTGCAGCAAGATAGTTTTGTAGCAAAGTAATATGATAGTGGCGGTGGCAACAATAAAAGTAACGATAGTGTTTTTGTAGTTTTTGTAATAGTAGCAACAGAACAGTAGATAAGCAACAAGCAATATATGAATAGCTCGTAGGCATTGGATCGGTGATGGGAAATTATGTCGGATGCAATTCATCATGTAGAAGTTATAACCTAGGGTGACACAGAACTAGTTCCAGTTCATCAATCAAATGTAGGCATGCATTCCGAATATAGTCATACGTGCTTATGGAAAAGAACTTCCATGACATCTTTTGTCTTACCCTCCCATGGCAGCGGGGTCCTATTGGAAACTAAGGGATATTAAGGCCTCCTTTTAATAGAGTACCGGACCAAAGCATTAACACATAGTGAATACATGAACTCCTCAAACTAAGGTCATCACCGGGAGTGGTCCCGATTATTGTCACTTCGGGGTTGCCGGATCATAGCACATAGTAGGTGACTATAGACTTGCAAGATAGGATCAAGAACACACATATATTCATGGAAACATAATAGGTTCAGATATGAAATCATGGAACTCGGGCCCTAGTGACAAGCATTAAGCATAGCAAAGTCATCGCAACATCAATCTCAGAACATAGTGGATACTAGGGATCAAACCCTAACAAAACTAACTCGATTACATGATATATCCCATCCAACCCATCACTGTCCAGCAAGCCTACAATGGAATTACTCACGCATGGCGGTGAGCATCATGGAATTGGTGATGGAGGAAGGTTGATGATGACGATGGTGACGATCTCCACTCTCCGGAGCCTCGAACGGACTCCAGATCAGCCCTCCCGAGAGAGATTAGGGCTTGGCGGCGGCTCTGTCTCGTAAAACACGATAATTCTTTCTCCTTGATTTTTTTCTCCCCGAAAGTGAATATATAGGATCTGGGGATACGTCGGTGGAGCACCAGGGGGCCCACGAGGCAGGGGGCGCGCCCTAGGGGGGCACGCTCTCCACCCTCGTGGACAGGTGTGGGCCCCCTGGTCTAGATCTTCTTGTAGGTATTTTTTATATTTTCCGAAATAATTCTCCGTGGATTTTCAGGTCATTCCAAGAACTTTTTATTTCTGCACAAAAACAACACCATGGCAATTCTGTTGAAAACAGCGTCAGTCCGGGTTAGCTCCATTCAAATCATGCAAGTTAGAGTCCAAAATAAGGGCAAAAATGTTTGGAAAAGTAGATACGTTAGAGACGTATCACATATCACTAAGCATTTTGAGCAAGTAAGCCAATAAGCAACACCTCATCCCCTTTTAATAGTATTGGCTTTTCCTATGGACTCAAAGTGATCTTGGATCACTAAAATGAAAATATAGACTCTTGAGCTTTTGCCAATCTTTGTCCTTAGCATTTTGAGGGGTCCACATCTCTAATCCATGCCATGCCAATCATTGAACTTCCTGAAATATTTATCTTGAAAGGATATTAGTTCAATGAGCTATATATTATTATTAATTACCAAAGCCACCTGGGGATTAGTCGCACTTTCATATGGCTATCATCATGTTGTGCTTTTGATCTCCATCTCCAAAGCATCATCATGATCTCCATCGTCACCAGCTCGACACCTTGATCTTCATCGTAGCGTCGTGGTCGTCTCGCCAACTATTGCTACTACTACTATCGCTAACTCATAGTGATAAAGTAAAGCAATTACATGGCGTTTGCATTTCATTCAATAAAGAGACAACCATAAGGCTCCTGCCGGTTGTCAGATATCTTACAAAACATGATCATGTCATACAATAATGTATAACCCATCACGTCTTGACCATATCACATCATAACATGCCCTGCAAAAACAAGTTAGACGTCCTCTATTTTGTTGTCGCAAGTTTTACGTGGCTACTACGGGCTTCTAGCAAGAACCGTTCTTACCTACGGCACAAAACCACAATGGTGTTTCGTCAGGTTTGTTGTTTGAACCTTCTTCAAGGACCAGCCGTGTCAAATTCGATTCAACTAAAGTAGGAGAAACAGACACCCACCAGCCACCTTTATGCCAAACTAGTTGCACGTCTGTCGGTGGAACCGGTCTCATGAACGTGGTCATGTAAGGTTGGTTCGGGCCGCTTCATCCCACAATACCGCCAAATCAAAATAAGACATTCGTGGTAAGCAATATGACTATGACCGCCCACAACTCTTTGTGTTCTACTCGTGCATATCATCTACACATAGACCTGGCTCTGATACCACTGATGGGGTACGTAGCATGCAATTTCAAAAAACTCTACGCTCACACAAGATCTATCTAGGAGATGCATAGCAATGAGAGGGGGAAAGTGTGTCTACGTACCCTCGTAGACCGAAAGCGGAAGCGTTTGACGACACGGTTGATGTAGTCGAACTTCTTCTCATTCCAAACGATCAAGCACCGAACATACGACACCTCCGAGTTCTGCACACGTTCAGCTCGATGACATCCCTCGAACTCTTGATCCAGCAAAGTGTCGAGGAAGTAGATGAGTTCCGTTAGCATCACGGTGTGGGGACAGCGATGGTGAAGTGATCCGCGCAGGGCTTCGCCTAAGCACTACGAGAATATGACCGGAGGCGTAAACTGTGGAGGGGGCCGCCGCACACGGCTAACAATTGTTGTTGTTGTGTGTTCTAGGCGCCCCCTTCCCCACATATATAGGTTGGAGGGGAGGAGAGGCAGCCAAGGGGGTGCCCCAAGTAGGAGGAATCCTACTTGGGGTCCTCTCTCCTATTCCTATTCGGAGTAGGAAGGGAAGAGGGGAAAGGGGGAATCCTATTCCCGTTTTCCTTTCCTCCTTCCCCTTTCCTTCTCCAATTTGGCCAACCCATATGGGGGGGTGCACCAGCCCCTTTGTGGCTGGTGCGTTTCCCCTCTTGGCCCATAAGGCCCATATCTTTTGTCGGGGGTGCCGAGAACCCCTTCCGGTGACCCGATAAGTACCTAGTGCTTCCCGAAACACTTCCGGTGTCCAAACCATCGTCCTATATATCAATCTTTACCTCTCGACCATTTCAAGACTCCTCGTCATATCCGTGATCTCATCCGGGACTCCGAACAACATTCGGTCACCAAATCACATAACTCATATAATACAGTATAGTCATCGAACGTTAAGCGTGTGGACCCTAAAGGTTTGAGAACTATGTAGACATGACCGAGAAACCTCTCCGGTCAATAACCAATAGTAGAACCTAGATGCTCATATTGGCTTCCACATATTCTACGAAGATCTTAATCAATCGAACCGTTATGACAACATACGTTATTCCCTTTGTCATCGGTATGTTACTTGCCCGAGATTCGATCGTCGGTATCTTCATACCTAGTTCAATCTCATTACTGGCAAGTCTCTTTACTCATTCTGTAATACATAATCCTGCAACTAACTCATTAGTCACTTTTCTTGCAAGGCTTCTTATGATGTGTATTACCGAGAGGGCCCAGAGATACATCTCCGATACTCGGAGTGACAAATCCTAATCTCGATCTATGCCAACCCAACAAACACCTTCGGAGATACCTGTAGAGCATCTTTATAATCACCCAGTTACGTTGTGACATTTGATAGCACACAAGGCATTCCTCCGGTATCCGGGAGTTGCATAATCTCATAGTCGAAGGAATATGTATTTGACATGAAGAAAGCAATAGCAATAAAACTGAACGATCAATATACTATGCTAACAGATGGGTCTTGTCTATCACATCATTCTCCTAATGATGCGATCCCGTTCATCAAATGACAACACATGTCTATGGTTAGGAAACTTAACCATCTTTGATTAACAAGCTAGTCTAGTAGAGGCTTACTAGGGACACGGTGTTTTGTCTATGTATCCACACATGTATCAAGTTTCCGGTTAATACAATTCTAGCATGAATAATAAACATTTATCATGATATAAGGAAATATAAAATAATAACTTTATTATTGCCTCTAGGGCATATTTCCTTCAGTCCTCCAGATCTCGGTCGTCCTAGCGACCTCCAAAACCGAGGTGCTGACGACCAGGGCTACCCAAAGCCTGCATGGTGCACCAGAAAGCCGGTGCCTTGTTGTTGTTGGAGAACGCATGCTTCCAAAGTTCCTTTGGGATGCTGCAGAATCTGGCAGTGGTATACCCCAACAAGCAAAAACAAAAGCGGAAATTTGGTGAGTTTTCATACTTAACATCATATAGGATCTTTATTGTACTGCCAAGCGGGGTCATGTTGATGGTCTTCCTTAGAGGCTCATCAACGAGATGCTCGACCCAGACACGGAGGTGCTCGTCGGCAATCTTTTTGCTTCGGTGAGCCACAACAAGGACCTTTGTGAGCTTGTCGTCGAGGATGTATCCCATTTCGACTGTCTTGATTGGCAGTAGAAGGCCCCAGATTTGCGCCCATAGCTTGATGGAGTCGAGGGGCACATCTTCCGGATTGCCGTCTCTGTCGAAGGCTGTTAGGATCAGAAAATCATTTATGAAATGCCATGGCCTAGCGTGCATAACACGATGTGGATCCCCACCCTCCGAGAATGTGATGAAGAAACGGCCGTCGTCCCTCGTGAGGCACTGTGCCACGGTCTCTCCTCAGAGCCGCCATGGCCCCTGAAGCTTGTTGACGACCTCCTTGGGGTCGACCAGGTACGACGAGATAACCTGGCCGACCGCCAGCTGGCCTGTCACCACGCAACACCGCTTCCATATCGATGACGATTGGTTTGTCGTCCATACTCGAAAACAATGCCGCCTTGCTCTTTCCGTTCCTCCGAAGCGGGGGAGGCGCCGCCGCCACAGTGAAACCAAAGGAGGCATTCGGCATGATGGTTAGAGCTAAGTCCGATGACCCGCCCATCGTAGCTTTCCCCTTCTCCACCAGAGGAGTTCTTGGAGCTGCCTCAATGATCAACGAATAAGGAAGCCCCTGTCGTGGTTCTAAGCCTGACAGTACGAGTAGGGGGTACGAATGAGGAGGCAAGGCCCTAGCTACGGTGGAGTTGTACACGAGGTGTTTTACAAGTTCAGGCCCTTCTCGGAGGAAGTAACAACCCTACATCTCGGTGCCCGGAGGCGGTCGACTGATGTGTGTATAGGTGTGAGTTACAGGGATGCGAACCCTTGTACAGGAGGAGGGGTGGCTTATATAGTGTGCCAGGACCCCAGCCACGCTCCACGTTACCAAGGGTTCAATGTACATTAAGGCAGACGTTACTGATAACGTCTACAGTAAAGAGTAATAAAGGCATTCACTGTGGCGAGTAAATACCAGACCGTTATTGTCCTAAGGGACCTTTGACCTTCGGGGGTCGAGTGCCTTGGATTGGTCGAGTAGAGTTGAGTCGTCTTGTAGGTGATGTCCAGTCGAGTGGGATGTCCTCTTGGGCTGTCTCAGTCGACTGTCTTCGTCATCGTAGGTTTTGTCTTTTGATCTTCTGGGGTAGCGATCTTGGGTGGGGTACCTTGGTCAGGCCTGTGACCCTACCCTAGGTCTGTAACCTCGTCAGTAGCCTCGGAATGGATTGAGGCTTGAGCAGGAGAGAGTGCTGAGGAAAGCTCCAGTTCTGGCTCGACGCCCTTGGGGTAGTCTTCTCTGAGCTCGCGGACTAGGCTGTCCTCCTCAATCTTGTCTTGGTCGCATTGATCGATTCTGGAACCGTCGAGTGCGTCGGCTGCGTCTTCCGTCGACTGAACTTTGCGCTAGGCGTCGGGCGCCGTTGGCATGCGCAGTTTTCGGCGGGGTTGGTTGCTCTTTGGTCGCCGGATTCCACGAGGTTTCGAAATTTGGGGAAGCACGCGGGACGTGCCGCAGCAATCGGACGGATATGCTCGGGACGCCTCGATCCTCGAGCCACCTTTTTCTCCACGTATCGCGTGCGCGCCTGTTGTGGGATTTGATAAGATCGCTCGGGGCCACCGGTCAGCCACTCGACCGGGGTGCTATAAGTGTGCGCCGAGCCCGAAGCGAGGGCACTATGCGCCCATTCCCTGCTCTTTCGCCCCTGCCTCTCCGCCGTCCCTCTGCTCCCTCTCGGTTTCTCCACAGCAACCGTCGGCTTGCGTGCCATGGGCAATGACAAGACCGCGGCGATGGAGTGTTCGAAGAAGGCGGCGACGGGGAAGGGGAGGCGGTCCGGCCATAGCGGATCGTCGTCGAGGTCCAGGCTCCCTCCTGGTTGGATCCAGGGGGATTGGATCCGGTCCACCATCACGGCGGAGGATTTGGAGTAGTTGGAGGAGGAGGGACTGGTCGCTCACGGCTCCTGGCAGGTGCCGGAGGGCGAGCTCGAGCCCCGGCCGCAGGAGGGTGAGTGCGTCCTTCTCGCGACCCACGTCGACCGAGGTTTCTCCATGCCTCCGCACCCCTTTTTTCGTTCTTTTTTGATATTCTTCGACGCCCAGCTGCATTACATCACGCCCAATTCCATCTCTTTCCTTGCTACGTTCGTCTCCATGTGCGAGAACTTCCTCGGCTGCCTGCCGCACTGGGTTTGTAAAGCCCAGGATGGGACTATACCTCCTACGTGTCGAGGCACGACTTAAAGGTATAAGCCCATCCTAGAATGATCTCAAGTTTGGTATCTTTGCACGACTCATGTAAAAGGGGGATTAAATTGCAAAAGGAGATAGTTGGCTTACACTCGCCACTTCACACAATACAATAAATAAACAAATCATCATCCAAAACATCACAACCCGACTACGGGTGAAGATCCAAAAGAAAGATACCAAAACAACATAAAGCCACAGGTCAGGATCGAATCCTAGTAGAAACCACTACTGATCGTCGAAACGTCACAAGCAAACGGCCAAACTCTTCATCGAGCTCCAGGTGAAGCACTTGAACCAGCTCCTGCTTCAAACTCGGTGGAACCTGCATCTGGTGTTCTAGTATCTGTGAGCCACGAGGACTCAGCAATCCCATAACCATGGGTAACAAGATTAGCAAAGCTTTGAGGGTAGGAAGAGGTAAAGTGGTGAGGCTGCAGCAGCGGCTAAGCATTATATGGTGGCTAACTTACGAGTACCAGAATAAGAAGAGCATCTACGCAAACGGTCGCAAAAGTAGTGATCGCTAAAGATCCTAACTACATACGATCAAACATAACCCCACCGTGTTCTCTTCTCAAAGTGAAAAGAGACAGTCACGGTTACTCACACAGTTGTGTGTTTTACTTCGGATCCTCTGTCAAGTTTTCTACAACCGGACATTAACAAATTCCAATCTGCCACATAACCGCGGGCACGGCTTTCGAAAGTTCATAACCCTGCAGGGGTGTTCCAACTTAGCCCATCACAAGCTCTCACGATTAGCTGAAGTGATAAATATAATATCATCACCCCTTATCTTAGGGAAAACCGATCAGGCTCGGCATCCCGGTAGCACAAGTCATTTCGACAATGGTAAAATAAGTCCAGCAAGATCTCCCGGCGTGCCGACACCCTGATAGTAGCCGCGCGCATCTCGTCTCAGGCCACGTCCGGATGAGCGCTACGTACAGTACCGAAGACCCCAGATAACTGGGTGGTACCGCAAGTGACTCTAGTTTGGGACCAACACCATCAGCACTGGCCCCCCCTGCTATGTAGAATTAAGAATCCTCGGGTAGCGCTAACTCCCTATGCAAATTTAATTAATTAATTAAGTTGTTATTATGAGGCAAATTAAAACCAATGTTGGGCCTTGCTGGAGGAGTTTTATTCAAAGTCGAACTGTCAAGGGGTCCCCATCCACCCATCGTGTAAGGAACGCAAAATCAAGGAACATAATGCCGGTTTATCGGCGCCTAAGGTGGCATGAGTGGAACAAAACACCGAGCAAAAGGCCAAGCCTTCCACCCATGCCCAGAATATAGGTGTGTTAA
The DNA here is from genome assembly GCA_902687465.1 of Secale cereale. Classification (NCBI taxonomy): domain Eukaryota; kingdom Viridiplantae; phylum Streptophyta; class Magnoliopsida; order Poales; family Poaceae; genus Secale; species Secale cereale. The sequence goes on along the minus strand of LR738711.1, from coordinate 687,879,360 downwards.
TAATAATTATAGATATTGTGATATAACCAACAACAAGTTCCCTCCTGGAACAGACTTCATCTTCACCTGCAACTAACAACGCTATAGGAGGGACTGAGCAAGCGAGGCTGAGCAAGCGGGTAACATAGCCAAACAGTGGTTTTGCTAGGAAGGTTTCAAATGTTAGAGGTTTCATGGCAACAAGGAGAGGCTGACATAAAGATGGGTAGCGCGACATGTAACGATAGCATCGAGACAACTAAGCATGGCAATGGTAGTAAAGGTATCCAAGGGTATGATCATCTTGCCTGGGATTCCACAAGGGAGAAGAACGGAGCCATGAAGCAGAAGGAGCACACAGTCGAGCGAATCCTCACAACTCCGGAACGAAACCGAAGCTAACAAGAGAAGCAACCGGAAAGAAGCAAAACAACACGGTAAACACACATAGCGTAAACATGGCATACGATGCACAAACAAGTATGATGCATGTCCGGTTTAATTATGCATGGCATGGCAAAATGCACAAACAAATACTACAAGTTAAGTGGAGCTCAATATGCAACGAGTTGCATATTGACGAAACACCACATTTTAATTATTTAGTTGACTCTCGTTATTTACAAGACAAGATTAAATGTTGTTAACATGGCAAGAGGTGAAGCATAAAGAAACTACACTATTAAGACATTTTAAATGAGGCCGGAAAATAACAACAACATATCCGGAAAATCCCCATATGCATGTTTAATAATTATAAAGCAACAACAATTAAACATTTTAGTGTTGGTAACATGATGCGGATGACATGAACAAGTTTTTAAGCAAGTTTTATTAAAAGGTTAACAAGAAGATGATATGAAGCATCGTCACCGTGGTGGAAAGAAAAGAGTGCCACGGCAACGATTCCGAAAATGATGCAACGGCATCATAACGGTTCCGGTAACTCGGTGAGAGACCGATGCAAAAGGATAAGTGGCGAAGCGGGTCAAACGAGATGAAGGTGGGGTGATCCCGTTGCCGGGTTCCCACGGGTCGGCGACGAGGCAACCGAGGAACATCTGGAATCTTCTGGAATCTTCTGGGACGTCGGTCTCGGGCGTCACAACTCTCCCACACTAACAGAGGATCTCGACCCGAGATCCTAGAGATATCACCGGGTAAAAACAGAAGAGGAAGAGGTAAAACAAAGTTGCTTCTTTGATAGACGAGTGAAACCACGAACCTTGAGAGGTTGAACAAACTTGAAAGAAGAATACAACAGAGATTAACGAAGTTAAGAGCACTTTGGTAAAAGGAGGAACAAGGAACATTACGAGAACCTTGTAGGTTGAAGGACATGAAAGCAGAGCTCACGGACCAAAAGAATAAGAAACCACAATGGCATAGCCAAGGAATAAGAATGACAGAATTTGGACAGCACTCCGTCTGAAAATGGAAGGAATAAACATGAACTTGAGAAGATGGAGTGATACTTGATGAAAACAACAACACACACAGCCTCTGAAACAATTAAAAGAATGGCACAAGGTGTAAGAAAGATTCAGACAGCACTCCGGTTAAAAGATAGGCAAAACTTGATAAGATGAGGGAACTTGAAGGAAGAATACAACACTTCGGTTAAATGATAAGCAAGGTAAAGAACATGATCTTGATAAAAACGAGATGATGGTTAAAGAAAACAACAACACAATGCCTCCGGAACGAAAGAATAGAATATAGTTCAATGAAAGAATGAATGGAGAATAAAAAATGACTTCTTCTCCCACAAATGAATATGAAAAACATCCTTACGAAGAAGTGTTGAACGGAGTTGATGGAAAAATCAACAACGAAACGAATAAGCTCATTGTGGGCTTAGGGAAAACATCTCAAAATTAAGAGGCGACAACCAGCCACTAACGGAAACATTTACTTGAATTGAGATCAACAAGGAGATGAAAAACTTATTTCACCGGGAGGATAAATGAAGAACTTGGGTCATTTATAAGCACCATAATAGCAACAATTCTCAAGGAAAGCTTTTAGGTGAAATACAACCCAAGATAACTCCAAGAGATAAAAGGAGGGGTTGAAAGGATCTCCTAAAGAGAAAGAAATGATGGTTTTAATTATCTCATTCTTGACAACTCGTGAATCATAAAACATGAAGGAATTGTCAAAATGACATAACCCCATCTGAAAAGATAAGAATTGCAAATGGAGAGCATGATGAAGAATGCTTGAGCTCCAACAAGAATCTTGATGAAGTCTTCGAGGATGAATTAAATCTTGATGAACCACCATGAAGAACTCCGGTAATGAAAGCATGAGAAGTGAAAGATGAAAAGAATAAGATTCAAGGCCTGCGATGAATTAGATGGAGCTTTGAAATGATATGATTGAAATAACTTGGAGCTCCGGAAAAAACAAGATGAACAACTTAGAACCGAGAATATGATATGATGAACAAGCTCCGGAAAAAGAATTAAATCACCTTGAAGGAATAAGAATAAGAATTATGTTATGCATCTCCTTCACCAATTTAAATTGATGACAACCAAAGGATTTGGCATACAACTTATTCTCGTTGCAAAGAATTAAAGAGAGATCTAGCACAAACTTGGGTAAATCTTCAACAAAGCACCGGTAGGATTATGAAAAGAAGAGATGAATTTAAAACGATAAGAACGGAAGAGGAATCTTGAAAGAACCACCGTAAGAATTAGGAGACGAACGGAGAGACATCAATGAAGAATAGTTGGAGGACGAAGTTGAAAACTGAGAACGAAGAAATCTTCTGAAATGATGGCCTTCGGAGGATCACAAAGAAAAGAATTCATGAAATGCTTCGGATGGCATAAAAGAGTTCCTCACAAACGGAACAATAATGAGGATGGCATGAAGCTAGAACCACAATTCTTGAGAGAATGGGCCAAGATTTAAGAGAAACACTTCTTCGGGTCTTCAAAAACTGAGAAAACGATGAGATACACCACCGTGAATTGTTGAGCACTCCGGAATAAAGAATTAAAAGGTTGAACCAATGATGAACAAGAATTTGAAAGCGATCTTGGAGAAGGCATGTGACTGATGGGGATCATTCTTATGTCACACTTGAAAAGAATTTTAGAATACTCCGGAAAATAGAAGAGTCAGGTAAGATCCTGGAAAAGACCTGTGGGTTAAGGCCCACTCAAAGAAATCACCGTTGAAAAGATTGCTTAAGAGATATTGCACCGGTTAAATTAAATGACTTGAGTAAGATGATAATCTCAAAAATAGCTGACAGGATTAAGAATGGAATTATGAATCTTCTGAGATATCTTGAGCTCTCCGGATATGAATAGCAAGAGGAGAATGATTAATTGGAGCACCGGAATAAGAAAGCATTGTGAAATGAGGAAAAGGATAAGATGAACACCAAAATCTTGAATTACATCCACTGGCAGAATATTAGAATTAAGAATGATGAACTTGAAGTTCTTGAGCATCTTCACGAGAATCACGGGATAAGAACATTGAAGGAAAAAGAATGGAGAAATATCACATGAATAAAATGGATACTCCATCTGAGAATTCCAGCTCCGAGAAGAAAAAGGGTGGGAGGGTGGGGAAAACAAAGACAACTTGGAATGAATGAAACAGACAATTCGTCAGATTTCTCAACGACGTCCGTATGGAATAACTTGAAGAGAAGGCACACCGGTTGAAAAGAATTAACATGAAAATCTCGATGATCAAGAAGGATTAGCACTCCCATAGAAATATGAGAACACCGATTAGGAAAGGTATGGAATCAACATTTGACATCGAAGCAACTCGAATACCAGAATCAAATCAAAACAAAGGATAGAATGTTGCAGAAGAATCTTCACAATATCATCCGAACAGCGAATTGAACGAATGAGTTCCGCAGGTACATCAACTTGTCGAGAAGCCACTTGGAAGAAGAAAAAGATAAATAAAAAGGAACAAGGATCAGATAGAACAAATACAAGATAGAAGCTTCGTTCGACATCTTCGTGCTGAAAGCTCATGGAACGTGTTACAAAAGGGTTTTGCAATCCCCGGATCAGCATAGCCAAGGACCCTTTAAGATGCAACTCCCGATCAGAACAAGTCCATAAAACCACTTCACTCAATGTAGAACCCCGAACTTCATATCGTGCATCCGTTGGAAGAATGCCTAGAACTACTAGATGAACCCACCTATAGATTTCCGAAAGTTTCCAGTTATGCAATCAGGTGTTGGGGATACACGGGAAGCACCGCGCAATCAACTCTAAACCTACATCCAGGTGTATCCATCCTTCAACACATAACCAGTCTTTCTCGGAAACTGTGTACCTCGGACCTTCGAAAAGCATCCACTATACAAGCTATGGCAATACTCTCGAGCTACCTCCCCAGTACTGGGTGATGTCGGGGTTATCTTGCCACTGGTCGTATAGGAGAGATTTTCGATGTCGGCCGTCTTAAGTATTTAGTACTGCCGCGATATGCTTGTGACAACAATACCCCGAAGCTCAACTCCTCGATAACAGGAGGCATTGAGAACAATATCCTCGTCACAAGAACATCGAAACAATCCCAGAATACTCGCGGGATCCTAAAAAAAATTTTGTGCGATTTTTGAAGATAGAAGAGACAAGAGTAATCGTCAGGAGTCCTCACCAGAGAGAAAGGGGATGAGAAGCAAAGAAATCCTACTCTCCGATATAATATATAGGACTCAAAACATTTTCAAGTGTGTGCCTAGACTCAACCGTCAACGATTCGATCAATCAGTGGGGGCTTCTAGGTCGGAGAAGGCTCTGAATACCAACTTGTAAAGCCCAGGATGGGACTATACCTCCTACGTGTCGAGGCACGACTTAAAGGTATAAGCCCATCCTAGAATGATCTCAAGTTTGGTATCTTTGCACGACTCATGTAAAAGGGGGATTAAATTGCAAAAGGAGATAGTTGGCTTACACTCGCCACTTCACACAATACAATAAATAAACAAATCATCATCCAAAACATCACAACCCGACTACGGGTGAAGATCCAAAAGAAAGATACCAAAACAACATAAAGCCACAGGTCAGGATCGAATCCTAGTAGAAACCACTACTGATCGTCGAAACGTCACAAGCAAACGGCCAAACTCTTCATCGAGCTCCAGGTGAAGCACTTGAACCAGCTCCTGCTTCAAACTCGGTGGAACCTGCATCTGGTGTTGTAGTATCTGTGAGCCACGAGGACTCAGCAATCCCATAACCATGGGTAACAAGACTAGCAAAGCTTTGAGGGTAGGAAGAGGTAAAGTGGTGAGGCTGCAGCAGCGGCTAAGCATTATATGGTGGCTAACTTACGAGTACCAGAATAAGAAGAGCATCTACGCAAACGGTCGCAAAAGTAGTGATCGCTAAAGATCCTAACTACATACGATCAAACATAACCCCACCGTGTTCTCTTCTCAAAGTGAAAAGAGACAGTCACGGTTACTCACACAGTTGTGTGTTTTACTTCGGATCCTCTGTCAAGTTTTCTACAACCGGACATTAACAAATTCCAATCTGCCACATAACCGCGGGCACGGCTTTCGAAAGTTCATAACCCTGCAGGGGTGTTCCAACTTAGCCCATCACAAGCTCTCACGATTAGCTGAAGTGATAAATATAATATCATCACCCCTTATCTTAGGGAAAACCGATCAGGCTCGGCATCCCGGTAGCACAAGTCATTTCGACAATGGTAAAACAAGTCCAGCAAGACCTCCCGGCGTGCCGACACCCTGATAGTAGCCACGCGCATCTCGTCTCAGGCCACGTCCGGATGAGCGCTACGTACAGTACCGAAGACCCCAGATAACTGGGTGGTACCGCAAGTGACTCTAGTTTGGGACCAACACCATCAGCACTGGCCCCCCTTGCTATGTAGAATTAAGAATCCTCGGGTAGCGCTAACTCCCTATGCAAATTTAATTAATTAATTAAGTTGTTATTATGAGGCAAATTAAAACCAATGTTGGGCCTTGCTGGAGGAGTTTTATTCAAAGTCGAACTGTCAAGGGGTCCCCATCCACCCATCGTGTAAGGAACGCAAAATCAAGGAACATAATGCCGGTTTATCGGCGCCTAAGGTGGCATGAGTGGAACAAAACACCGAGCAAAAGGCCAAGCCTTCCACCCATGCCCAGAATATAGGTGTGTTAATAATAATTATAGATATTGTGATATAACCAACAACAAGTTCCCTCCTGGAACAGACTTCATCTTCACCTGCAACTAACAACGCTATAGGAGGGACTAAGCAAGCGAGGCTGAGCAAGCGGGTAACATAGCCAAACAGTGGTTTTGCTAGGAAGGTTTCAAATGTTAGAGGTTTCATGGCAACAAGGAGAGGCTGACATAAAGATGGGTAGCGCGACATGTAACGATAGCATCGAGACAACTAAGCATGGCAATGGTAGTAAAGGTATACAAGGGTATGATCATCTTGCCTGGGATTCCACAAGGGAGAAGAACAGAGCCATGAAGCAGAAGGAGCACACAGTCGAGCGAATCCTCACAACTCCGGAACGAAACCGAAGCTAACAAGAGAAGCAACCGGAAAGAAGCAAAACAACACGGTAAACACACATAGCGTAAACATGGCATACGATGCACAAACAAGTATGATGCATGTCCGGTTTAATTATGCATGGCATGGCAAAATGCACAAACAAATACTACAAGTTAAGTGGAGCTCAATATGCAACGAGTTGCATATTGACGAAACACCACATTTTAATTATGTAGTTGACTCTCGTTATTTACAAGACAAGATTAAATGTTGTTAACATGGCAAGAGGTGAAGCATAAAGAAACTACACTATTAAGACATTTTAAATGAGGCCGGAAAATAACAACAACATATCCGGAAAATCCCCATATGCATGTTTAATAATTATAAAGCAACAACAATTAAACATTTTAGTGTTGGTAACATGATGCGGATGACATGAACAAGTTTTTAAGCATATTTTATTAAAAGGTTAACAAGAAGATGATATGAAGCATCGTCACCGTGGTGGAAAGAAAAGAGTGCCACGGCAACGATTCCGAAAATGATGCAACGGCATCATAACAGTTCCGGTAACTCGGTGAGAGACCGATGCAAAAGGATAAGTGGCGAAGCGGGTCAAACGAGATGAAGGTGGGGTGATTCCGTTGCCGGGTTCCCACGGGTCGGCGACGAGGCAACCGAGGAACATCTGGAATCTTCTGGGACGTCGGTATCGGGCGTCATAGGGTTTGTTCAAACACATCTTTACTTGCCGCTCGCAAACCGTCAAGAAGGCAAACCCGAGTGACGAGAAGACGCACGTCCTCCAGGCGTGCGGCGGGCTCGGCATCCAACTTAGGAATAGGAGCGCTTTCCCCCATGATTCTTCCGGAGTCGATTCGGGGCTTGCAGTCGACTTGGTTCTTTTACAAGGACAGCCCGACTCCTGGTCAGTCGACCGGACTTCCCCTTTTCTCTCTTGGTCGAGCCAGCCAGCCTCCTTCAATGATCGTGGGTCAAGCCGAGAGGGCTGAAGTGAACATGTTGGTGGAACGGGTCATCCAGTTGGTCCGCGAGGGGGTAACAGGGTTGGACCTGCTCGAGGTGTACCTCATGCGGAGGATCCAGCCGCTCCAGGCTCGGGACCACCCGATGTGGATGTACTCCAGCACCGACGACTCGTCGCGAGTCCATCCGGAGGCGGCCAACGTGAAGTACGTGGCGCAGTGCCTGAAGTGCGTCACGGGGAACAAAGACAACCACAAGGGGTCCGGGAGGGTCCTCCCATTCGATGCTGGCCATCTGCCTGACAAGGTCTATCCTCGGCTCCCGAGTGGTGTTCCTGTTGTTGGCTTGTAATTGTCTCGACTAGTCCGACTGACATTGATCTATACTGAAATGTACTCGCTGTCCAATGGGGATCAGGTCCAGGAAGGCGAAGAGGGTGTGGGCGACGTCTCCGAGTGGAAGTCGGAGGAGGAGACCGAAGAGGAGAGCGAGGACTACAGCAGCGGGGAGGAGGTCGAGTCACCTCCCCGTGACGAGAAGCGGTCCAAGGGGAAGCACGACCCAGGGGTCGTGCGCCCTCGGACGGGTCCCTCCACCTCCCAAACGCCCAAGCAAGCTCGCACGACCACGCCTGATCCATTTGAGAAGGTGCCCAAGCACCCCAAGGTTATCACCACCAAGCCTCGGAAGGCCCTACCCAAGATTAAGGTGGACGTTCCCATCGCCTCCACGCAAGTGCTATTCAGCTTTGTTATTTTCCGCCTTTCGGAGGTCGACTATGTCTTCGTCGACTCATCTTCAAGGAAATTCTTCAGTGCTTCTTCCTCCACGACCTCGATGGACATCAACAAGGGCCGGGACGACGAGGAGACCGCAGATGCCGCAACATCCCGCGCAGGTGCGAGTTGTAGATCGTGTCTTACTTTGCGTCGGTTAGGTTTGACGGTCGACAGAACCTCATAGTTGCTTGTTTTGAAGTGCCACGCCACGTCATAGAGCTCCCAGAAGATGATGATGTCGATGAGGAGTGCTTGGGAGGGGCTCGACGACGCACGGGGAAGAAGGGCCGGAAGGTGCCTTCTGGCCCGGAGGCCCAGCGACAGGAAGACGCGGTCCGAGCCACGGTCTCCTTTGCCGTCCCCGTGTCGACCGAATGCCCTGCTTCATCAGCTGGGGGGCCATCGACCCAGCGCCTGCTCCGGCTGTCGGCCCAGCGCCCGCTCTGGCCGTCGACCCAGCGCCTGGTCCGTCATCCGTTCTCTTCTCCTCCTATCGCCTCCTGGAGGATCCCGTGGGCGCAGCTCAAGAAGCCGTCCGTCAGGCGGGGTTGATAATGGAAAAAACGAAGGCGGTGTACGAGGCCAGCATGGCTGCTTATGACGCTAGTTCTGCCCTTCGGACCAACATCCAGGTTTTGTTTTCTCCAATTGATTGGCTTGCTGCGCTGGAATAGTCTTCGGTTTGAAAAAATCTACTGCTTTGTTCGTAAGATGATGCCACGCCCACTGGGTGAGAGTCTTGATGTGTAGTCTTTTAGCGTTTGCTTTCAACTTACCTTGAGCTCGAGCCAGACTGATCTTGGCCGAGTGAGAACCGGTGGGGGCACGCTCAGTGCACCCACTAGGTGTAGTCCCCGAGACCGTGGTCGACTGCTGGTAGTCGGCCATGGTCTGATGATAGAACTTTCCTCCTTGTTGTTGTTTTTTTAGCTCGAGCCAGACTGATCTTGGCCGAGTGAGAACCAGTGGGGGCACGCTCAGTTGGGTGTTTGACTCGACTGCAGTCTTGGAATTCTGTTTTGTTGTGTTGATGCAGAAATCTTGCGAGTTTGGAGCTAAATTTGTGGATCTTGAGAAGAAGCAAATCTAGCTCAATCTCAACTTACAGCTGGCTCGGGACCACCTGAAGAAGACGCAGGACGAAGCGGCTGGTAACTGACGTGAGCAATTCGTCGACTGGCCTTTGATAAGTATGGTCTGTGTCTCCTCATGTTCATCTGTCTAGTGACGTCTTCTGTAGGTCAACTGAAAGCGGCCTTGGAGCAGAAAGACCTCGACTTGGCGGCGGCGCAGTAGGCGGCTCAAGAGAAGGCATAACTGGCAGCACAGAAGCTGGCTTCCGTAGGTGCGCTTGAGGCGGAGATCACCAGGCTGAAGGGTTCACTCGACGCAGCTAACCAAGAGGTGACTCGGCTGAAGAATGCCAAGAGTGTTCTGAATGACAAATATGAGGCCCTCTTCCAGAAGAGGATTGATCTGGAGGTTTATCTGGGCGACCTTACCAAGAAGTGGTACCTCGTGTTCGAAGGTAAGTCCCTTTGGCTCACGCTAAGTTGGATCGGTCGACCCGTATTTTTCTTGCAGACTCGACTTGTTTCTTGTGGTGTAGAATTATGCCGCAACTTCGACGAAGAGACTGGGCGGGTCGAGCCCGGCCTGGACCCAGCCAATTCTATCGTCAAGGATGAAGCTGCCATGAATATCTTGAGGCTGGAGTCCCGTCTTACTGTTGCCACGGACTACCTGGGACGGCTGAAAGCGGTGATGGCCCGGATCGATACTGCGCTTTGGAGGGGGGTCATGCAGGAGAACGACCTGGAGTCTCTGATGACTTGACTCAATGAGATCCCCGGTCGAGTGCAGGAGTGGAAGAAGTCATCCGCCCGGAGTGGAGCCGACATGGCGCTATCCTTGGTCCATGTGCACTGCAAGGAGGTGAAGGAGAGAAGGCTCGCGGCGCTCAAGGTCGCCAATACGAAGGAGCTCCAGTTCCAGTCGTTCATGGAGACTTTCTTGGAAGCCGCCACCCGCATCGCCGATGGGATCGACCTGGACTAGTTTGTTTCACCTGCAAGCCCGCATCCTCCTGAGGAGTGAGTGAACTTGGATACTTTAATTCAATTTGCGTCGGAATGCCGAGTGATCCTGTAATCGTTAAACTCTGGTGGGCCCGTGGCCCAGGTACTCTTGCCCGAATCTTGCGGGACTTTATCTGGATTTGATTCCATTGTTTGTGACTCTTTTTGATTGCTTGGATTTTGAGTCGACGCCTTGATGGTGACGTTGTGCTCGTGGCGGAGCTCGGAGGACCGCGGCTGAGTCTCCGAGTGAGAGGATTGCTCTTCACTCGGCATGTTTTTTGTAACTTAGGCGAGTCACGGGATCGCAGCTAAGCCCCCGAGTGAGAGGATTGCTCTTCACTCAGAGTAGATTTTGTAACTTAGGCGATTCCAAGCTACGTTGTTGTGGCAGAGCTCGGAAGACAGAGCCACATTATACTTATGACGTTGCTCGGAGGACCGTAGCTAAGCCCCCGAATGAGAGGATCGCTCTTCACTCGGAGTGGGTGTTTGTAACTTAGGCGAGTCACGGGGTCGCAGCTAAGCCCCCGAGTGAGAGGATTGCTCTTCACTCGGAGTGGTTTTTGTAACTTAGGCGATTCCAAGCTACGTTGTATTTGTGGCGGAGCTCGGAAGACAGAGCCAAATTATACTTATGGCGCAGCTCGGAGGACCGCAGCTAAGCCCCCGAGTGAGAGGATTTCTCTTCACTCGGAGTGGGTGTTTGTAACTTAGGCGAGTCACGGGGTCGCAGCTAAGCCCCCGAGTGAGAGGATTGCTCTTCACTCAGAGTGGTTTTTGTAACTTAGGCAATTCCAAGCTACGTTGTATTGTGGCGGAGCTCGGAAGACAGAGCCACATTATACTTATGACGTGGCTCGGAGGACCGCAGCTAAGCCCCCGAGTGAGAGGATCGCTCTTCACTCGGAGTGGGTGTTTGTAACTTAGGCGAGTCACGGGGTCGCAGCTAAGCCTCCGAGTGAGAGAATTGCTCTTCACTCGGAGTGGTTCTTGTAACTTAGGCGATTGCAAGCTACGTTGTATTTGTGGCGGAGCTCGAAAGATATGGCCACATTATACTTATGACGCAGCTCGGAGGACCGCAGCTAAGCCCTCGAGAGAGAGGATCGCTCTTCACTCGGAGT
>LR738711.1:687851620-687867655 GCA_902687465.1 Secale cereale | reverse complement strand
CAAGCTACGTTGTATTTGTGGCGGAGCTCGGAAGACAGAGCCACATTATACTTATGGCGCAGCTCGGAGGACCGCAGCTAAGCCCCCGAGTGAGAGGATCGCTCTTCACTCGGGATGGGTGTTTGTAACTTAGGCGAGTCACGGGGTCGCAGCTAAGCCTCCGAGTGAGAGGATTGCTCTTCACTCGGAGTGGTTTTTGTAACTTAGGCGATTCCAAGCTACGTTGTATTTGTGGCGGAGCTCAGAAGACAGAGCCACATTATACTTATGACGCAGCTCGGAGGACCGCAGCTAAGCCTCCGAGCGAGAGGGTTGCTCTTCACTCGGAGTAATTTTTGTAACTTAGGCGAATCGGGTTCGCGGCTATGCCCCCGAGTGAGAGGATTGCTCTTCACTCGGAGTGGTTTTTGTAACTTAGGCGAATCGGGTTCGTGGCTAAGCCCTCGAGTGAGAGGGTTGCTCTTCACTCGGAGTAATTTTTGTAACTTAGGCGAATCGGGTTCGCGGCTAAGCCCCTGAGTGAGAGGGTTGCTCTTCACTCGGAGTAATTTTTGAAACTTAGGCGAATCGGGTTCGCGGCTAAGCACCCACTGGGGGATTTTGAAGACCAGCAACTTAGAAAACAACAATCATTAAAGGATCGCTGCAGACTTGTCTGTGAAATACATCGGAAAATCTTTATTACAACTCGACTGTTCGAGTGCTTCAAGTGTAGAAGCGGCGGAGCAGGTCCGCGTTCCATGAACGAGGTTCGTCCTTCTTCTTGGCGACGTTATAAAGGTGATATGCTCCGTTGTGCAGTACCTTGGTGATGATGAAGGGGCCTTCCCAAGCTGGGGCGAGCTTGTGCGGTCGTTTCTGATGCACTTGAAGAACCAGGTCTCTTTCCTGAAATGCTCGGCTTCAGACGTTGCGAGCATGGAATCGACGCAAGTCTTGTTGATAGATGGTCGACCGGATCAGGGCCATCTCTCGTTCCTCCTCCAAGAGGTCGACTGCATCCTGACGAGCTTGCTCTGCCTCGGCTTCAGAGAAGAGTTCCACCCGGGGGGCATTATGTAACAAATCACTTGGCAACACGGCTTCAGCTCCATAGACCATGCATAAAGGGGTACGGTCAGTCGACCGGTTTGGAGTTATCCTCAGACCCCCATAGGACAGATGGTAGTTCGGTTACCCAAGCTCCAGCGGCATGCTTGAGGTCACGCATGAGCCATGGCTTCAGGCCTTGGAGAATCAAACCGTTTGCCGTTTCTGCCTGTCCATTCGACTGCGGATGCGCCACAGAGGCATAGTCGACTCGTGTTCCTTGGGAAGCACAGAAAGTTCTGAATTCATCCGAGTCAAAGTTGGAGCCATTGTCCATGATGATGCTGTGGGGAACTCCATATCTGAATATCAACTCCCTGATGAAGCTGATGGCGGTGCTCGATTCGAGGTTCTTGATGGGTTTGGCCTCAATCCATTTGGTGAACTTGTCGACTGCCACGAGCAGGTGAGTGAATCCGCTTCTGCCTGTCTTGAAGGGGCCGACCATATCCAAGCCCCAGACGGCGAAGGGCCAGACTAGCGGGATGGTCTTCAAGGCAAACGCCGGCTTGTGGGATATGTTGGAGTAGAAATGGCAACCTGCGCACTTGTCCACAATATCTTTGGCCATCTCGTTGGCACGGGGCCAATAAAACCCGGCTCGGTACGCTTTGGCCACTATAGTCCGAGAGGAAGCGTGGTGGCCACAAGTTCCCGAGTGAATCTCATCCAGGATCAATCGACCTTCCTCTGGGGTGATGCAGCGCTGAGCAACTCCGGTGACGCTTTCTTTGTAGAGTAGACCCTGAATGACAGTGAACGCCTTGGATCGACGGACGACCTGGCGCGCTTCTTCCTCATCTTCCGGGAATTCTTGCCTGAGCAGATATGATATGTATGGCATAGTCCAGTCCGGCGTAATCACTAAAACCTCCATGATCAGGTCGACCACTGCAGGCACTTCGACTTCAGTCGGGTCTGACGCATTGACTGGCTGCGGGGGTTCTTCCGTGAAGGGGTCTTCTTTGACAGAAGGGGTGTGCAGATGCTCCAGAAACACATTCTTGGGCATAGGCTTCCGAGTCGACCCAATTTTTGCGAGGTCATCGGCAAGCTAATTCTTGGCTCTGGGCACGTGATGGAGCTCTAAACCTTCAAACTTCTTTTCAAGCTTCCATACTGCACTGCAATAACTGGTCATTGTCGGGCTCCTGACGTCCCATTCCTTCATCACTTGGTTCACCACTAAGTCTGAGCCGCCATAAACCATCAGGCGACGGACGCCGAGTGAGATGGCCATGCGCAACCCGTACAAAAGTGCTTCGTACTCAGCTTCGTTGTTCGATGAGTCAAAATGGATCTGAAGGACGTAACAGAGCTTGTTGCCCCTGGGAGATACCAGGACCACGCCTGCCCCGGATCCGTTCAGCATCTTGGATCCATCGAAGAACATAGTCCAGTGATCCGACTGAACTTGAGTCGGCAACTCTTGTTCTATCCACTCGGCCACAAAATCTGCTATAGCCTGAGACTTGATGGCTTTCTTCGCTTCAAACTTGATATTTAACGGAAGAAGTTCAATCGCCCAATTTGCCACTCGACCGGTTGCGTCTCGGTTGTTCAGGATCTCTGACAGCGGGGCATTGCTAACGACTGAGATTGTATGGTCCGAGAAGTAATGGGCAACCTTTTTTGCAGTCAAGTAAATCCTGTACACGAGCTTCTGGCAATGCGGGTACCTTTGCTTGGAGGGAGTCAAAACTTCAGATATGTAGTAGATCGGGCGCTGGACCTTGTAGGCATTGCCCTCTTCTTCCCGCTCGACCGTTAGTACAGTGCTGACAACTTGTCCGATGGCTGCAATGTATAGTAGGAGAGGCTCTTTGCTGACTGGGGCACCAAGCACCGGTTGGGTGGACATCAGGGCTTTGAGCTCTTCAAACGCTGCTTCGGCTTCGGAATTCCACTCGAACTTGTCTGATTTCTTCATGAGTCGGTAGAGACGCAATGCTTTCTCACCGAGACGAGAAATGAATCGACTCAATGCGGCCAAGCAACCAGTAAGCTTCTGGTCGTCGTGTATACGCTCGGGGCGTTTCATTCGGAGGATGGCGCTGACCTTCTCTGGATTGGCGTCGATTCCTCGTTCGGAAACGAGAAAACCGAGCAACTTGCCGCCAGGAACTCCAAATGTACACTTTGACGGATTGAGCTTGATATCATAGCTTCTTAAGTTTGCGAATGTCTCGGCGAGGTCGGTCAGCAGGTCGGAACCTTTCCGTGACTTGACCATAATGTCATCCATGTATGCCTCGATGTTCCGACTGATTTGCTTTATCAGGCACTTCTGGATCATGCGCATGAAGGTAGCACCGGCATTTTTGAGACCGAAAGGCATGGTGACATAACAGAAACACCTGAAGGGGGTGACGAAAGATGTCTTGATTTTGTCGGGTCCGAACAGACGGATCTGATGGTACCCAGAATACGCGTCCAGAAAGGACAGATGCTCGCACCCCGCAGTCGAGTCAACTATCTGATCGATGCGGGGGAGAGGAAAATGATCTTTCGGGCAGGCCCGATTGATGTGCTTGAAATCGATGCACATGCGGAGAGACTTGTCCTTCTTGGGGACCATGACGACATTGGCGAGCCACTCGGAGTGGTATATCTCGCGAATAAACTCAGCTGCCAGGAGTCGAGCCACTTCCTCGCCAATTGCCTTTCTCTTCTCCGCAGCGGACCGACGGAGATGTTCCTTCACAGGCTTCACTTTTGGGTCGACTCGCAAATGGTGCTTAGCCAGTCCCCTGGGTACACCCGGCATGTCTGATGGATTCCATGTGAAGATGTCCCAGTTCTCATGGAGGAACTGGATGAGCGCTTCTTCCTATTTGCTGTCGAGCGTAGTGGAAATGTGGGTCGGTGCTGAGTTGGGGTCGGTGGGGTGGATGTGTACGGGTTTCATCTCCCAGGCCGACTGGAAAGCTGACTCGGAAGCCGGCTTCTTTGCCCTCAGCAGATCACTCGGATCCACGCTCTTTTGGTACTCCTCCATCTCTACTGCTGCCATCTGCTCGTCAGCGATCTTCGAGCCTTTCAGGAAGCACTCTTCCGCTTTCTGACGGTTTCCAGTGACGGTTATAACGCCGTTGGGTCCCGGCATCTTCAACCTGAGGTAAACATAACACGGTCGAGCCATGAACCTGGCATAGGCGGGCCTACCCAGAATGGCGTGATAAGCGTTGTTGAAGTCCACCACTTCGAACGTCAGCTTCTCTTTGCGATAATTCTTCCACTCGCCAAAGACCACGTCGAGTGTGATTTGGCCAAGTGAGTCGGCCTTCTTCCCGGGGATGACCCTGTGGAACCTCATGTTACTTTCGCTTAGCTTGGACATTGGAATGCCCATATCCCGGAGGGTTGCTGCATACAAAATATTCAAGCCACTGCCTCCATCCATCAGGACCCTGGTCAGACGCGTGCCCACGACCACTGGGTCGACCACCAGTGCCTGCCGCCCGGGGGTGGCAATGTGCATAGGGTGATCAGACTGATCGAATGTGATGGGGGTCTTGGACCATTTCAAAAACGTGGTGGTCGCCGGGGCAACCATGTTGACTTCTCTATTGATGACTTTCAGTCAACTTTTTCTCTCAACGTCTGCGAAGATCACCAAAGTGGAGTTGATCTGGGGGTATCCTCCATCCCCTTCCTTGTCTTCGGACTCCTCTGATTCCTTTTCCTTCTCAGCCGACTGATCTTTCTGGAAGTTCTGGATCAGGAGCCGGCACTGTCGAGTGGTGTGCTTGGGATATACCAAGTTTCCCTCTTCATCTTTCTTCGTGTGAATGGGACACAGCTGGTCGAGTACGTCATTCCCAGCTTGATCTTTCACTTTCTTGGGGGCCCAGGGCCCCTTCGGCTTTCCTATGCCCTTTCCTTGATTGACCACTGCAGCTTCGCCCTGAGCAGCCGGCTCGGCCTTGCGCTTGTTCTTCCAATTGGAATTCTGATCATCCTGCCCGATTGGTTTCTTGCCACTACGGAGCCAATCGGCCTCTTTGCCGTTGGCGTACCGACTGGCAATCTCCATCATCTGAGACAAGGACATATCGTCTGTTTGACCAAACTTCAGATTCATCTCTCGGTTACGCACGCCCTCCTTGAAGGCGCAAACTGCCTGGTGCTCAGACACATTTTCCATCGTGTGGTGCAAGGTGGTCCATCGCTGGATGTAATCTCTCAAAGTTTCATTCGACTTCTGCGCGCAGTGCTGAAGCTCTGCGAGGCCAGTAGGCCGCTTGCAGGTGCCTTCGAAGGTCCGAATGAACACTCGAGCTAGCTCTTCCCAACTATACATACTCCTGGGGGCCAACTGATTGAGCCACGCCCGAGCCGAACCGCCCAACATCAGAGGAAGGTGCTTCATGGCCACGTCGTCGTTGCCGCCTCCGATCTGTACAGCCACTCGGTAGTCTTCTAGCCAGGTGTCTGGTTTTGACTCGCCGGTGAACTTACTTACCCCCGCCGCCAACCTGAAGTTCGGGGGGATCTCAGCGGCCCTGATGGCGCTGCAAAAACACTCGGGTCCAGAGACAAGCGCTCGGCTCCCGCTCGGATGATCTCTGTCTTGCTCTTCTCTGAACGCCCTATTCCGGTCGACCCGTCCCTGCACAAGGATAGACCTTGCGTCGAAACCTGGCCTCCAAGGGTCTGGGGGAACCCTCCGCTCGTCGTCGCACAGGCGCCTGCCCTTGTGTCGCCGGGGCGAGAACGATCCGCTTCCCGGAGGAGGCGTAGGCACTCGACGGCGGTCATGATGACCGGGTCGACGGTCGTGTTGCTCGTCATTCCGACCCAGATGCCGGTCTTGCCGCGGGCCACGTTCCTCACGCCTTGGGGGCGATCTTGGACTGTGGGCTGACCAAACGGTGTCTGCAGCCACCGATCTGCTGTGGATCCTGTTGCGCGACTGAGAAACAACCGCGCTTTGCTCTTCAGCCGTTCGGAGCAATGCTCGGATCTGTTGAAGGCCTCTCCCAGCCTCCGACTGAGATGTTTGAGTCGACTCCGCAATGCGAGCCGCGGCTTCGAGGTTCTGGACTGGTGTGCGGAACACCTGAGTCTCACGCGGGTGCGATTGCCGCGGTCGTCGACTGGACTCGGGGACCAATCGGCGGGCCTGTTCGTCAAGTGCGCGCTAGATATTTTCCAAGCACGCGCGCTTAGCCACGGTGGCCAAGCGCGTGGCTTCCAGGGCCAGAGCCTCTGGAGAATCTCCCACGATGGGAATGAGGAGCGCGTCTTCGTTGCGGCGACAGAGCTCATCCCTCTGCTCGACATTGAGGGGTTGAGGAATGTATCCGTCATTGTCGTATGAACGGCCGCCACCGCTGCCGCCGTCACCACCACGAGGAAAACCCGGCGGGCTGCGGCGTGAGTCGACCATGAGGACCTCCGCTGCGGGATCGCTGCTCCCGCACTCGGAAACAGAATCTACGTGCTCGATCGACAGATCGACCGTCCCGTAGAGGTAACCGTCGGGCTCGATGGCCGCGACTTGTGGGGTGGCCGTCCGGCGTGCCACCGCGTGTTTCACCCACCGCTCGAGCCGTGAGCGACCGGATCGCTTGCGACGGCGTCCGGCGGGGATGGGGGACGATGTTTGGATCGACAAGTACCGAGTCGACAGCTGCCGAAGGAGGACGCCGCAGGCGCTGGCGCGGAAGTGTGCAGCCCCGCGGACGGGTAGAGCCTCGACGTCGAGAGGGGCCTCCTGGAGCCATGCGGAGTCGTCGGCGATGAAGACAAGCGCGCCGAGCCGGATCTCGCGGCCCAACGCCAGACCACCACCTGACACCATGATGAAGGAGGTCGGAAAAAAGATTGCAACCTCACCAGAAGTCGCTAAGACGCCTTGCCCCATGGTGGGCGCCAACTGTCGTGGTTCTAAGCCTGACAGTACGAGTAGGCGGTACGAACGAGGAGGCAAGGCCCTAGCTACGGTGGAGTTGTACACGAGGTGTTTTACGAGTTCAGGCCCTTCTCGAAGGAAGTAACAGCCCTACGTCTCGGTGACCGGAGGCGGTCGACTGATGTGTGTATAGGTGTGAGTTACAGGGATGCGAACCCTTATACATGAGGAGGAGGGTGGCTTATATAGTGTGCGAGGACCTCAGCCACGCTCCACATTACCAAGGGTTCAATGTACATTAAGGCAGACGTTACTGATAACGTCTACAGTAAAGAGTAATAAAGGCATTCACTATGACGAGTAAATACCAGACCGTTATTGTCCTAAGGGACCTTTGACCTTCGGGAGTCGAGTGACTTGGATTGGTCGAGTAGAGTTGAGTTGTCTTGTAGGTGATGTCCAGTCGAGTGGGATGTCTTCTTAGACTGTCTCAGTCGACTGTCTTCGTCATCGTAGATTTTGTCTTTTGATCTTCTGGAATAACGATTTTGAGTGGGATACCTTAGTCAGGCCTGTAATCCTACTCTATGTCTATAACCTCGTCAACCTCTTCCCTCGCCTCATAGACCTCAGTACTGTCCGAAAGGACAACGCCCAGTCGATCGAGGGAGGAACAATAGTGCCCGTAGCAGGCATGTATGGAGCCGCCGCTCCCTACGGACCGCTGCCCGTCTCTGTGCTCGACGCCATCTTGCCCTGACCCTCATACAGAAAAACATAGCAGACAAGGGGACCAGAGACACGAGTTGTAATCGAGAGATTTGAAGCATTGTAAGTTACACAAAATGTAATGAAAAAAAATTGGGCCTCAGAGCATGTACTCCTAGGAGCCAAATTGACTTTCCGTATTCTCTCCATGCATATTCATTTAACAATGATTATATCTTTTTATAGAGGCATTTAAATTTAGAGTATTTTGTGGTTAGCTTGTCACGGCACTAATTATGTACTCCCTCCGTCCAGAAATACTTGTCGGAGAAATGCATAAAAATGGATGTATCAAAAACTAAAATACATCTAGATACATCCATTCCTCCGACAAGTATTTCCGAACGGAGGGAGTATAACAATAACTCTATGCATGGAAAGGCACATCAAGTTTGTCAGTTTACTATTATAATATTTTTGCAAGAGAATTTCATGCGTTTTTAACTACTTTTCTTGGGCCTATGATGGGTTTAGCACGCACCACATATGCACGGGTTTAGCATCATTGCCTTGTCTAAAAAAAAGTGAAGCCTTGTTGCACTTTCTGGTGAAGTTTTGCTTGCAAAGGGAATATATACACGCTTGATCTCGCAAAACAGACAAAAATGACAGCATATGGCAAGCACCTAATAGACATGTGCAGATAAGTGCCTAGATTTAGCATAGCTCTAGACGAAATCGTCTAGTTGAATATTAAAAACGATCAACATGTTCCATCTTGATATGCTTTGGAGATTTACCTTGTATCGTGCCCCCCACCATTAATATTCAGTCCTTTTCAAGTATATCTTTTGCATAACACTTTGCTAGTGCCTCTTGACATAAATTGCAGTGGTGTCTATCCATGTGGCCATCATCCAAAGAATGCCTTCCATTCAGCGGATAGACTCATATGTGCAAGAGAAAAACACCCGTAGGAAACAAAGAGGTAGAAAACAAAGAAACCATGTAGCAAATAAGTTTTGCCAAAAGATAAATGAACAAAGAGATTTCAAGTTGTCAACCTCCAAATGGATTGTATATATGCCCTACTCCAAATGGAACATCACCTAAGCCTTTATCGCAACAACAAAAAAACTAAGCCTCTTTCTAGTCTAATGAGAAATATCAAGTCCTAAATATTCCATGGTAAGGGCATCTTCAAGGAAGACCCGCAAAACTCCGGTATATGTCTGATCGGACACATTTGTTCACTTTTGCAATTCAATGAAGACTTATGTCGCTCGGCGAAGCAGTCCGGTTGTCCGTTTCTGGGCAAAGTGGAGACAAAAGTGGAGGTGATGTGCCGGAGTCTGGACATCCACTTGACCAACCAAAAGCCTCCGTGTGGTCCTCCTCTTTTCTTTCTCTCAGCACATGCATGGTCCCCCTCTCATCTTTCTCCTCCCAACCGAACAACACACCATAATACGAGTACTGCTATACACACGACTTTGTCCAGCCGATTTGTGCACGATACACTCATCCAACCGTACATGCGTTCCACAAAGTGGAAGCCAGCGGCTAGATCAAGCATCGTCTAGTGTTCGGCTGCTGTGTATCGTCTGCTTAGTACTTCCGCCATAATATCCCACCACATGCATAGTCTCCACCTATTTTTTCTTCTCCCAATCAGATACTTTGTAATTAACATTGAATGACTCCCTCCCGTTCATGTCCGTGGACCACGTCCGGACATAAAAACGGACATATACCGGACGAATTTGCGGGTCGGTGTTGGAGATGCCCTAAGTCCCACCTCTACTGCTTAGCTTGTTTTTAGATATAACTAGTCTAAATTTTCATGGCTATTATAGTGCTATGAATTGTACTTAGGTCCGGAATCCACACCATGTGATTCTTGTACTGTCTTTAACTCTGATCGAGATTATGTCTATAACGGTGGTTGAGCCTGGACAATCTGTTCGTGCGCAGCACAGCCTTTGAGCGACATACGGAGCACGTAAAAGAGACAATGATTTGGTCGTGGTACGTGCTGCAGAGGCACACACACGTGCGATGCGAAGCAACACAGAGGCGACGGAAGACAGAGGACGCACGAGTGAGGCGTTGCAGAGGCCGGGCTCCAGTGAGCCCGGTATACAAAAAAAAATCAAAATATACTTAAAAGTTTCAAAAAATGCCAATTTTTTTTGTACAAATACTTATGACTGTTCGTCAAGTATGTAAAAAGTTTCATCAGGTAATTCGATTATTTGCATGCTACACAAAAAAGTCAAATATCTGGCCCAAAAACAACATACATAAAGCCCATTTTAATCTGTGTATTTGTCTTTTTTGTATACATTACATGTTACCATATATGTTCATGAAAATTCGTACGTGTATACTATACATATACATCTACGTGTATACCAATTTTCAGATTTTTTCAAAATGTGAAAATAGTATTTTCGCTGAAAAAAAAATACCGGGCTCCCTGGAGCCCGGTCTCTGCAAGCCTTTTTCGGAGGACGCACCCTCATCCATGGGCCCTCGCCCCTTCGTTGCCCTGGCTGGCTTGAGGGTATCACACGAGAACGTGAAGAAATGGTGAGCCCGGTTTTACCAAAACTGGCTGTCCCACTCTGCAGTTCCCGGAGGTGCTAGCTACTGCTGTGGGTGATGGCGGTTATTATTAAAAAATGAGGCACTAACTGGGGACGGTTAGTGGAGGGGCCAGCACCGCCAGGTTTTGTATATAGCATTGACAAATCAGGGGGATGCTCATGACCTGATTAGTGGCTGGCCCAATCAAGGTACAAAGATGGCGATTTGTCAGAGCATTTTGACTAGGCACAGTCATGCTGCAAGAGAAAGGGGAAAGCCACTCCGCTCCACCACTTGGGTCACGCATCTAGGTCACGAGTACTTGACTTGTTTCTTCTCAACGGCTGCCAGTACCATCTGCTTGTGGACAAAATTTCTGTTTTGACCTTTTAAGCAAAGATTAACACGATTCGACCCTACCTCGCAAGTATTTCGCAGTATGACCTTTTCAGGTGACGCCAACCTGCCTGGCGTTTCGTTTGCATTGGAGACGCCATCGTCTCTGGCGTTTGGCCTCTGCGCCATATCTTTGCTGGCTGGCTGACGTGGCTCCGCCAAACGCCAAGGTGGCTGGCGTTTTCATGGCTAAACGAAACGCCACTAACTTTGACATTTGCATTCAGGAGCAGCAAGATGTAACGAGTATGGGTGATGGGTGCAACCAAATATATATTTCGTTTTAAAATTTGACCATGAGCACCCAATTCTAAGCAAGATCGATAAGAACCTTTGGTGACCACGAGCAAACAAGGGCATCCGCGGCAGCAATCATATGAGCTGACAGTATCTGCATCGGGTCCTATGAAAGCTCAAGGTCACCGCGCTACAAAAAAAGAAAGACTTCATTTCATGTATATGTGTATGCACCGGAACCTGCAAAGCTGCATTCGTACATCCTTAACTGCATCTTCAAACGCTGGCTTTTAAATTGGACATCCTGCGTCGACCGATAGAGACCAGTGTACCATATTGGCATTCATTTAAAAACAAATATAAAAATCAAACAAATTTATCAAACACGACGGAACAAAGTTTGGACATAATTTAAATAAAACACACGATATTTTGTTTGTTTAACTAAAACCTTTTAAAAATTAGGAGGCTAACTTATAGCGGACGGTGACCTCATACTCATGGCCGCCGTGCCAAGCCGCACCGCAGGCGTCGTCAATGCCGTCATCGCCGTCGTCCGAAGTAGTTCTTCCAGCAACGGAAAGGCGCGGGTCCACGGCAGCCTTGCCCGGCCGCCGCTTGACGCTCACGGAGGAGCCACTCCGCTTCCTCCTGCACTATGCGGAGGACCACCATGGCCAATGCATGCCCCAGTCGCGATGCCCTAGCGGCAGTCATGCCCGTGCTGACAATTGAGAAGGTGTCGTTTAGCGACCATTCGTCACCGATATTGGCGAGTTTCCCGTCGAGACAGCGGGTCCGACGAGTGACCGTCTTTGCGGTGGTGGCGGGCCGGTCGAGGGACCAGGCCACCGCCAGTCTGGGCCGTTGCAAATTTAGGTCGGCGCCTCGCCCGACTTGGTGGACATGGAGCGGCATGCCGCATTGCGTCGCTCGTGCCGCGCCGTCGGACTCACTGCACTGTCCTCGGCCAATACGATGGCCAGCGACACGAGGAGCCGTCGCCACCGCCAGGGCTGCCGAGATAGCGGAGGATGCGCCATCATGCCTCTACATTCTGCTTTGGGCAAATGTCGGGTCTTAAGATTAACTTTCATAAAAGTGAATTGTTCTGCTTTGGAGAAGATGTTGAGGCGGCGCCCAATTATGCTCACTTTAAATCTAAACCCTAAGCTATCCTATACTTAACAGTGACCTGATAGGCTACGCGGGGCTGTCCGGCGGCTCCTCCTTCATCATAGGTGCGTGATTTGGCGTCAGAGTCGGAGTCGTCGTTAGGTTTCGGGAAGTGGAAGGTGGCGGCGTCAGAGCAGGGCTTCCCAGAGGCCGCTTGCCGCTCGCAGATGATCCTCTCTACTTCCTCCTGCGTCGTGTGCAGTGCGGACGTGGCCACCGGCGACGTGGGCTGGGGTAGAGGGCGTGGGCCGTTAGAGGAGGCGGCGTCCATGAGGCGAGGGAGCATTCCTCGCTGTACCTAGCCATTTCACCGTTGAGGCGGCGGAGACGGCGATTGGCTGTCTCCGACGTCGTGACGGAGCGGTCCAGGGCCCAGGTGTACATGTCCGGGTCCACCACGATGTGTGGCGGCGGGACGTCCGAGTCCGCGTACTTGGACCGGTACGCTGCGTTGTCCTTGTCCCGCCGGCGCCGCTCCCGCTCGACGTATTCCGACGTCGTCATGGCGTTGTCGGAGTTGGTTTCTCGGGAACCTACATCCGCATTGAAGCGGCGGTTGCCGAGAGATCGCGTCGGTCAGCGCCGCCCTTCTTCCCTCCGGTCACATCGCAGCATCGATGCCGGTCTCTGCGTGCTCTGGACCGACATGAATGCGGCGCGGTAAGCGGCGCATGCATCGGAAGGAAAGCGCGGGACAGGCGGGGTGACGTGTTTTTGGTGGGCGGCAGTCAAAAGCGAGCGTGGGATCGGTCCGGATTCCCGCAAACCTCTCATACGTTTGTCTCTGGTTTGCGGGAGAGATCGCGTCCCGACCACCCTGCGGACCGATACATGACCGCATTGGATGGCTTCTGCGATCCGGACAATGCAGTCCAGATGATTACGGGAGGTTTGAGTGTCCGTCTTAGAGATGCTCTAAATGAACCACTTAACTTAAATTGGTGTCTTGTTTATATGAAAAAACTAGTAAAGTTTTTGCCAGGAGCTTCAGGGCACAAATAAAATAATATGCAACAAGAGAATTGTACGAGCACTGTTTTGCTTTCTATTTGCAAGGAGGAAGTGGAGCTCAAGCTTAATTAGAAACCGAAGCTGAGGAAACATAAGATCTTGCGGAGGAATCGTGACTACTAGTACTAGCGGTTTCGTCTAGCCATGCAAACGCCAGCTACCTTGGCGTTTGGAGGAGCCACGTCAGCCAGCCAATAAGGATGTGGCGCAGAGGCCAAACGCCATAGACAGTGGCGTCTCCTGTGCAACCGAAACGCCAAGCATGTTGACGTGATAAAAAAAGGTCAGATGAGAAAATACTTGCGAAGCTGGGTTAAATCCTGCTAATTTTTGCCTAAAAGGTTAAAACAGTGATTTTGTCCTCTGCTTGTCCCGTTCCATTGTGTGAGAGCATCTATAGCCGGACTTTACAAATCTGGTCCCTCAAGCGTCCACGGACGCGATCGGGCACGTTCGCGGACAATGATCGGTCACGTTTTAAATTAGCCATTCTGCATCCGCATCTTTCATATTTCAACCCCTATATTCATACAAAGCATGCAAAATCCTACGTACTACGTACTACCCTAGCTATTCTTCGTCACCGGAGATGTCCACGACGACGGTGCCGGGCGCCGACTGGATGGGCGGGTAGGAGGGCTTCGGCTCATCCTCCTCCTTCTCGACCTCATCCATGTAGGCCAGCACCTCCGCCTCCTCCGCGGCCTGCTTTGCCTCCATCTCCTGCCGACGACGGCGTCTGGCCTTCGAGCGGACTTCGACCGGAGGGAATCGAGGGTGGTCTGCTGCTCCACCTGCAGATCCGCGTCGCCATCGTTCCCCACGTCCTCCTCCTCTCAACCTCCTCCTCCTTGTCCTTGTACTCGTCCTCCTCCTCCTCCTCCTCCGGATCCACTGCATCCGAAGGTAGCCCCGCGGCGATTCGGGCCTCGCGCCTAGCCCAGATCTGCTCAAGGAGCTCGAGCCGGCGCTCCAGCGTCACACATGGCTCGCTCCTCACCCGACAGCGTGGGGGCATGACTACTAGGTGGACGGGTGCAGTGGAAAGTGGCAGCGGCGGCGGACAGGCGGAGAAAAATGTGGATGGATAGTAGGGTGTTGGTGCCACTAGTCGACTTGAATAGCCGGGATAGGCACTACGCGGTCCGTCGGAGCTGCGCGATGCGGTGCTGCCAGACGACGAAGGAGACAACCTTCGGACCTCCGGGTTTCCAGGCGTTTTCGGCTGGGTTCCCACCATCAGTCCGACGTGCCGGGCATGCCCAGGTGCCCCATATCTGCCCCATATTTGGGCTGGATATGAGGGGTGCCAGTCATCTCGGGCGTTTGAGGCATGTTTGAGGCGTCCGCCTGGGTCGACAAATCATGATGGGTCAATGACCGGGTGGTCCGCCCGGGCGTAGGAGGCGGGTTTGGGGCTCCCGACTGTAGATGCTCTTAGGCCATCTCCAGTGCATACCCTTTAAACACACGCAAACGTCTAAACCGAGGTACGTGTCTGAATTGCTGTAAACCGAACGTAAACCGGGGGAGGTTTGTGGGAGCGGACGTCCATCACATATGCGCCTAACCGCCGCACCAGCCACGTTCAACCCAAAACCCTCTCCGTGCGAAACGGTTGTACACATTCATGTCGGTTAGCCCGCTTCAGAGCAAACATTAGTCGGCAGCTTTTAAGCCGGTCAGAGCGACATGACTAGATGAGCGGGTGGGTTCTGCTACTTCAATGCAATACCGACGGGGCGACTAGGAAGCCTACTCCGGCTGGAGCACCGCATTGGAGTCCGCTGTCCATTTGTTCACATCGCCACTTCTATTTAAGCACATCTCTGGCGTCCACATCACATCTCCTATCCTATCCCCTTCGCTCACCGTCACTGACCGTCCTCTCTTCTCCACCACAATGCCAAGTTCCGATTCTCTGAATCTGGATCGTGGCGCCGCTGCCATTGCTCTCTGGGTCCATCTTCTGCATGAAGTAGAAGATCATCCTCTCCTTCGGTGACGAGGAGGCGCAGGAGCCACAACAGTAGCCACCCTTCCTCACGGTGGCTGCAGGATGGAGGAGGAGTATCGGCCGCACCTAACACTCCTTCTCCTCCTCTCCTACCTCCATCCCGGCGGCATTGATGACTCGTCATCACGGAGCACTGTGCCGATAGAGGCGAGGGTGGCGAGGGAGCGATATAATACAGTTCATGACTTCTGACGACGTGTCGGCCCGGGTCCTCAGGAACCCCGACTTTGCAGAGGCCTGGACCTGGGACTGGTCCAAGGCCACCGCGCAGACGTCCGCACGGCACGTTCGCCGCCTCGACGGGGTGCTCATCAAGTTCATGAAAGAATGGTGGCTGAGTGACACCTCCGTCGCCGCCGGCAAGGGCAATGGCAGGGCTCCCCGGTTAGGGTAGGGCGTTGGCCGACCCGGCCTTGCACATAGTGCAGGAGGAGGTCGAGTGGATCCTCCGCGAGTGCCTGATGGCGGCCGGGTAGGGCTGGTGCGGCCCCGTGCCGTTGAAAGGACCACTAGGAACTTTTGTCTCGGACGACGACATGGAGGTGCCACCGACCAGCCCAGCCAGACATACGAGGTCACCATTCGCTACAAATTAGTTTAGATTTTTGTAAGTTTTAGTTAAACAGACGAAATATCACCTGTTTTATGTAAATTATATGTTCGAATTTATGTCCATTTGTATAAATCATGTCTATATGAATTATATCTTATTTTATTTGTATTGTAAGATGAAGTTTGGGTCCAACGTTGGATGGGCGGCTCTGTATCGGTGTCCACGGATGCATCCACGACAAATACTATGCCAGGCTGGCGTTGGAGATGCCCTTAGGGCATCTCTAACATCGACCTCAAACCGCTCGCATACGTCTAGACCGCGGAATCCATCCAACACGGGCATTGTATCGGTCCACTAGGCGGCCCAGATCTGTTTTCTCCCGCAATTTGGATACAAAGT
>LR738711.1:687815391-687844764 GCA_902687465.1 Secale cereale | reverse complement strand
CGGGCGGGCGGCGTCCGCATGACCGCCATGCGTACGCGTGGCGCCGCACCTTCACTACGCCGCCCGTGAGGCATCAATGGATGTTGACCGGCGCGGCAGCGCGCCACAGCTTTGGCATTGATTCCCCCCGCGGGAACCGATGCGATGAGGACGACGAAGCGACGAGAAGCGTCGTGTCGCTGAATCGGCGGGCTCGCGGCTCTTTCACGCCACAATCGCTCGTCCGGCACCCCCGAGCGCCCCCAACGCGCCGGGTTTGACTTGGGTCCGCCGGCCGCCAAATTCGGCCCGAGCCGGCAAAAAAATGAGCTTCTGGGGTGCGGCTGCGACGATTTTTGGGCGCCGACGCGAAAAAATCGCATGGGGAGGGTGAGGGAGTCCTGGATTTAGGGGTCCTCAGGCGTCCGGGTCGATGTAGCTGGGCCGTATTGATGGGCCACAAAGATAGAAGCAGAATACTCTCCCCCATATTCGGTCAGGACTCCTATGTACGTAGAAAGGCAGGCATGATATCCGGATGTAGCTATTACTTCCTCCCCAAGTCACCTTTGTAACCCTAGGCCTCCTCTGGCGTTTATATAAGCCGGAGGGTTTAGTCTGTAGAGACAAGGACATAATCATTACATCGTCATAGGCTAGGCTTTAGGGTTAGGGTTTAGCCATTACGATCTCGTGGTAGATCAACTCTTGTAACACATATTCATCAAGATCAATCAAGCAGGAAGTAGGGTATTACCTCGACCAAGAGGGCCTGAACCTGGGTAAACATCGTGTCCCCAGTCTCCTATTACCATCGATCCTTAGATGTATAGCTTGCCCCCCCCCCACCCGAGATCTGCCGGTTTTGACATCGACAATGATGCTTTCATTGAGAGCTACGTTGTGCGCTCACAATAAGCGATTGATGGCTCGTGTCATCATCAACGATGAGATCACCCTCGGAAACAACTTTGCCGCTGGCCAGATTCTCCAGCTCGACGGGTTCGCTGTATGCGCCCGCATGGCCTCCGGGCCGTCCGCACTCCCTGCGGTCATTGAGCATCACCCTTATGTTGACTCCGGCCACTCCGATGACGCGACCTCGGCAGATCTCTCGCCCTTAAACGAGCTACTGGATCGCAACGCCGCCTTGGGGCTTTCATCGCCAGGAGATCAGATCGGACCTAAATCCGGTCAGGATGAGACTGATTCCATCCCGATCACTCATCTAGTGGCGGCAGTCGATGACGGAGCCGAAGATACTCCTCCTCTTGAGACGAAGACTGTCACAGTCCGGATCTCCGAACCCATCGAGCCGAACACGCCCCTGTCGGGTGGCACTTTGTGTTTTTTTAGCTATGGGATTGACGCCGGGCCCATGGAACGTTCAGATCCCGCGGGGCCCAGATCGTCCGCACGGGAGGTTGTCAAAACCCCGAATACCTCGTTGGGTCTCAAAATTACCAACACCCACCCACCCTGGGAAAAACTTTCCAAGTAAATCCGGACTCCCGGACATAAATGATCTCACGAACGTACATCAGCAGCCCGAGGAGACGGTCAACCACTTTTGGGCCAGATTCCTGCTTGTCAAAAACAAGATTAAGGACTGCTGCGACGACGATGTGGTCCCCTTATTTCACCGCAACTGTACGGATGAGGGAGTTTTAAGCGCCCTCAATTGACGTCGTGTTCTGAGTTTCACAGACCTGTCGCACTTAGTACGAAAGTACTGCGCAATGGAAAACACTTGGAAAGCCCAGAATACACCTCTGGAACAGTCCATATTCGGACAATACACTATTAAGGCTAAACGGACATACCCTAGCATGTCATCCGATAATATGCCTATCGGCAAGAAGAACAAACCTTCTATAGGACGCAGGTCCGTACTGGACGAACTGCTCGATAAACCTTGCCAAATACATGCAGCCCCGGACAATATCCCAAACCACTGCCTTAGGGCATGTTGGGTACTCCGGCAGGTAGCAAAGAGCGGTGCACCAATCCTTGCCACCGCATTATCAGAGGAGAAAGACATCAGTGTCTTCACTGTCTTCGAGACGTCCTCCTCAAACAACCACCACAAGAGAGGAAATCGCAAACTTGCCTAGGTCTATCAAATTAGCTCTGCAAGCCCATGGAGCGACACACCAATTAGTTTTTTTGCCGAAGACGCACCTTGAGTCCGACCGGTCCGAGCAACAACAACTCTTTTACTAGATCCAATAGTAGATGGCTTTCGCGTCACTAAGGTACTTATGGACGGAGGAAGCGGACTCAACCTCATATACGAGGAAACGCTTGCAGAAATGCAGGTTGACAAATCCCGCATTGAGCACACCAACACAACCTTCAGAGGAATTATTCCCAGCCGGGAAGCCCGGTGCTCGGGAAGCATTAAGTTCGACGTAGTATTCGGCACATCCGAGAACTACAGGTCGGAGGAACTGCTCTTCCACATTGATCCCTTCAATAGCGGATACCACGCCTTTTGGGACGGGACGCTTTTTCACGCTTTCAAGCCATACCCCATTATGGGTACATGAAGGTTAAAATGCTAGGGCCCAATGGAGTAATCACAATAACAAGTGATCCAGACAGAGCACTCCGCGCCGAAAACAAAACGGCATCTTTAGCCCTAGAGGCACTATCCGAAACCCTCGCGGCCGAGGAATTAACCAACTTGCGATCCACGATCGACAAGGACGATGTAATCCTTGCCAAAAGATCAAAATCTACCTCCTTCAAACCAGCAGATGAAATTATAAAATTCTAAGTGCACCCAACGGACCCTAATAAGACAACATCTATCGGGGCACAGCTGGATCCGACGGTAGATAGTGCGTTACGCACCTTTCTTCGGGAAAATTGGGACATATTCGCCTGGAACCCTTCAGATATGCCAGGAATCCCATGCAGGCTGGCCGAACACAGCCTCAATATTATCAAAGGGTTCAAACCAGTCAGGCAGTCACTGCGACGATTTTCTGAACCCAAAAGACAAGCAATGGGAGAAGAGCTAGCCAAGCTATTGGAATCCGGATTCATCAGAGAAATTAAACATCCGGATTGGCTAGCCAACTTAGTCATGGTACCGAAGAAGGATAATTCCTGGTGCCTCTGTGTCGACTTTACAGACCTAAACAAGGCTTGCCCTAAGGATCCCTTTCCTATGCCCTGCATTGATCAGATTATCGATGCAACGGCCGGACACGACTCTTTGTGTTTCCTTGACGCTTACTCCGGATACCGTCAGATAAAGATGAACGAATCCGATCAGGCCGCAACGACATTTATCACCTCGTACGGTCCTTTCGGTTTCAACACTATGCCCTTTGGACTTAAAAACGCTGGTGCCACGTATCAACGCATGATTCAAACATGCTTAGAAAAACAAATTGGCAAGACAGTGGAGGCATATGTTGACGACGTAGTCGTTAAGACCAAACACATTGAGACATTGGTGGATGATCTCTGCCTTACATTTGATAGCCTTACAGCATATGACATAAGGCTCAATCCGGAAAAATGCATCTTTGGCATTCCGGATGGAAAGTTATTAGTGTTCATTGTATCCCATAGTGGCATCAAAACTAACCCAGCTAAAATACGGGCATTGTCACAGCTCAAAACGCCAACCGATCTCAAACAGGTGCAAAAACTAGCAGGCTGTGTAGCGGCCTTGAGCCGCTTCATCTCCAGGTTAGGAGAGAAAGCATTGCCACTTTATAGATTGCTACGACGCACTGACAACTTTGAATGGACGGATGCGGCCACAGCTGGATTGGAAGAAATAAAAACTCTATTAGCAAGCAACCCAATCCTAGCCGCCCCAGGTGTTGGCGAACCAATGTTGCTGTATATATCAGCCACTCACCAGGTAGTGAGTGTCGTGCTCGTCGTCGAACGAGCCGAATAGGGGCATAAGTTCCCCGCTCAAAAACTCGTATACTACGTATCCGAGGTCGTCACACCGTGCAAGTCACGATACACCCACTATCAGAAAATTGCCTATCCGGTCTTCATGTCATCTCGGAAACTCCGACACTACTTGCAAGAGTGTTCGATCATAATGGCATCCGAGGTACCACTTAACGATATCATCAACAATAAAGACGCCACTGGACGCATAGCCAAATGGGCCATCGAGCTCTTATCGTTCGAAATATCATATAAGATGCGCCAGACTATTAAATCCCAGGTGCTGGCTGACTTCGTCGCAGAATGGACCGAAGCCGAACTCCCTAAAGAGTACAACACATATTCCCAGTGGACAATGTACTTCGACGGTTCCAAAATGCTAGCCGAATTGGGGGTCGGCGTCATCCTGATATCTCCAACAGGGGATACAGTCCGGTATGTACTACAAATCATGTACATGGACTCAAACAATGCAGCCGAATATGAAGCACTATTGCATGGTCTCTGCCTAGCTGTATCCATGGGCATACGACGCCTCGAGGTACGCGGAGACTCAAACCTCGCTATGTAATGCCCAGGATGGAGTTATACCTCCTACGTGTCGAGGCACGACTTAAAGGCATAAGTCCATCCTAGAATGATCTCAAGTTTGGTAATCTTTGCACAACTCATGTAAAAGAGGGGATAGTAAACTGAAAATAGTTGGCTTACACTCGCCACGTCACAGAATTATAGTACAAGTCTCAAACATCATACATTAAGAACATCACAACCCTCTAAGGGCAAAAGCCAAATGTCAAAGTACCAAACTCAGATAAATAAACCACAGGCGGATCGAATCCTAGTAAGAGACTCCACTACTGATCGTCCGGGTAGCGCACGTAGTACCGACTACGCTCCTCGTCGTACTCCCAATCCAGCTCGGTGCCATCACCGGGATAGCTCACAGCTGGACCTGCATCTGGTGTGTGAAGTAACTGTGAGCCACAGAGGACTCAGCAATCCCGTCTCCGGGTAACAAGACTATCAAAGCCTTTGGGTGAGGAAAAGGCTGAAGAAAGAATAAGTCTGCAGCAGCAACTAGCATCTAGCTTACGCAAGTGAGAGCGAGAAGAGAAGGCCTCGGCGAGAAGTGATCACGAAGTGATCCTAGCTACAAGCTCCACAATCATAACCCCTCCGTGTTCAACTCCCGAATCCCTATTCGGAAATTGACAGTCACGGAACACACGCTGGTAGTGTATTAGTAACATTGTGTCAAGTTATCTACAACCGGAATTAACAAGCTCCCATCTGCCACATAACCGCGGGCACGGCTTTCGAAAGTTCAAATCCTGCAGGTGTGTTCCAACTTGACCCATTACAAGCCCACGATCCGCGGAGTCGCAAGTCCAAAGTGGGAAGACCCGAGTATCCTCGGAATCCCGTGCTCAAGATATACCGAGCTAAGGTAAGGCTAATCCAGCAATTCCTCCCGGCGTGTCGACACCCTGATAGTAGCCGCGCGTATCTAAGTCTCAGGACACGACCGGATGGGTGATGCTACAGGTGTATGCCAGATACCTCGGGTTGCCCCAAGGCGGCCCTGCAGGACCCCCGTTTCGGACCAACACTCATGTGGAGCACTGGCCCGGGGTTGTTGATTAAGAAAGAGGGTTAATTACTCCCTATGCAAGTTTAGTTTGTTATTAGGCAAATAGTACCAATGTTGGGATTTGCTGGAAAAAACTTAGCACTTAGCGGTTTATCGAGGGGGTCCCATACACCCCAACCGTGTTAGGAACGCATAATCAAGGAACATAATACCGGCTTATACGGATCCTAACGGCATGAGTGGAACAAATCACCAAGCAAAAGGCTTAGCCTTCCACCCTTGCCAATATATAGGTGATTTCCATTTAAGCATTTATATAGTGTGATATAACCCAACCAAACTTCAACATGGAGCAAGCATCTTCACTTCACCTGCAACTAGCAACGCTATAAGAAGGGCTGAGCGAAGCGTACTTAGCCAAGCAACGGTTTGCATAGGTAGGTTGGTTAAACATGGCAATTGGTTACAAGTAGGAGGCTGACAAGAAGAACATGGGCATCGAGGCAAAACTATAGATCGAGACTACTAGCAATAGGCAAAGATAGTAATGTTATCGGGGTTCGGTCATCTTGCCTGAAGAGAAGTCGTTCGGATCGTAAGAAGGGTCCTCGTGCTCAACCTCGTTGGAAACCTCGTGCTCAACTTCGTACCCGGTCTCAGCTTCCGGCTCTAAACAAAACAATCACACCAAGCACCAATCAACAAGATGCAATGCGCACTCGAAAAACATGAATGCATGATGGATGCACTAAGGATGCACATGGAGCACGTAAAACATCACTCAAGCAAAACACCTCAAAACAAGATAACAATCTGATATTATTAATCTACACGGAAAAACAATCAAGTTTGATATAAGATTCGCTGAAATCGGAGTTACGGGCTAAAAGTTATGCCCGAAACAAGATTTGAGCGAAAGCTGAAAATTACAGCAACATAGCATCTTCGGAGCTCAAAATAATTGAGCTACAGCACCCAAAAAGCATGGCAAAGGACTTGAACACAAACTAGACATATAGTACAGCAACTATGTCCAAGGTGCACCCCCAACGGAGTCACGGATCAACAGCAATGATCTTGGACATATTGAACTTGACAATAAAATTCTGGCAGCAGAATTTTATTGAAACTTTAGAGCAAAAGATAAACATGCTACAGCCACTCAAAAGCATGTGAGGACATGGATGGAAATACAACAATATATACTACAAGGAACGATCAAAATCCACTCCAAAACTATCATGCTTTTTCCTAGAACATCACACGAACATGGCATCGGAACGTTACAGATTTCAGACTTAGTGAAAAATCACTAAGTCCTAAAACAGCAATAACATCATGGCATACAAAAGAGCATGTTTAAGTCACCTCGAAACTAAACATGGCAAAGGGTAAGCACCTCATCAACATACACATGAAGGTGATCCCGAAACACACAAGCATGCTTCATAGAGGTGAACACAACGATTACAACGAGCTCAACAAGATGGCATTTCATAACAAGTGAAAACACATCACATGAACATGGCACTTTGCAACGATGATAACAAGGCAATAACAAATCTACCATGCAACCTATCACAAGCAACACGTAGTTCGTGGCAAGACGAACACGTGGACATGTCATTTGCATCATTTGGACAAACGAGCTAAAAGATATCACATGGCAAAGGTGGCATGAAAATAACACATAACAGCAGTTTATATCATGATGCACTCTTGCAACAGCAAAACAAGCACCTAGATGATCTCTAACATGCATGACTACAACAGATAAAACGTAGAGCACAACTCCACGAACGTCTGGACATATTACACGCGCAAAACGGAGCAACAGGCACAAAGTTATGCATGTTGAAAGATAGCATCACAGATTAGAAAACCTGGTACTTAGTGAAAAAAAAGGGGAGGTCAACCTCAGATCTCAGATCGGATCTGGGAAAGAAGACGGGCCGGCGGCGGGGCTTCTGGCGCGGCGCGGCCCACGATCCGCCGGGCGGAGGCGGCGGCCCGGAGAGGCGGGGCGAGGCCCACCCGAGGCGGAGGCGGTGCGGCCTGGTAGGAGGAGGAGGAGGCCCGCGGGGAGGCGAGGCCCGGCCGGCGCGGGGCACGGCCCGGCGCGGAGAGGGAGCGCCCCCGTGGCTGGAGGGGTGGCCCGATGAGGCTGGGCCGGCTGGGCCCAGCGCGACGGCGGCTCGCCGAACTGGCGCTCGGGGCGGCCTGCAGGAGCGGTTGGCTCGGGCCTCCTAGCGACGGGGAACTGGTCCCCCGGGCACTAGCGAGCGGCCTGGCTCGATCGCCCGATGCGGACAGGCGCCGACCGAGCGGAGGGAGTGGCCGAGCGAGCCTGGCGCGTTGACTTCGGTGTCTTCGAGGGGATCTGGTCGGTCTGCTTCGAGCTGCGGCTGGATCCTTCGTGGATCTGGTCAAGTGGCAAGGAGGGGATGGCCAGATCTGAAAATGGAGGGGGAGAGGGTGGAGAAGAAGCTAGAAGCTAAAACAAATAGACTAGGGTCTATTATATAGCAGTTTTTAGGGTTAGGAGGGGATTTAGGGGCGCTAGGGGCCCTCCGATCGCGATCCGACGGATCCGATCGCGGGGATAGTTTTAAAAGGCCTAGGAGGAGGTAAAAGAATGTAGCATGGGTGTTTCCGGGACACGAAGCGAAGGCACTTCGGACCCACACGAACAACGGATGGGAAAGTCAACGGAGTCCAAACGAGACGAGATTGGAGAGGCGGGTTGCACACAACAAAACAACAACACACACAACAACCTCGCGGCACACCGGTAACGTTAAACGCCCGAACAACAAAGTAGGCCTACGGGACGTCACGGACACGTGAGGGAGCTCTGGAACGCGAAACGGACAACGGGAAGAAACACGCGGAACCGGATGCAACCCACAACACAAATGCAATGCAATGCACATGTCTACATGATATGAATGAAAGCCACACACTCACACAACAAAACGACGAAAGCCCGAAAGACAAAGAACCCGGAATGGAAATAGATGAAGCCGGAGATATATATATGCCCAAAAGGGAAAGTATTACATCCGGGGCATTACACGCTATCTCTCAAATAAACGGACATTTTAACGCGAAGGATTCAAAGATGGCAGCTTATCGCAATGCCATATTGAATATATCGGCTCGATTTGAGGGGTTGGAAATCCACCATGTAGCCCGGGATAATAACCAGGCGGCGGATATGCTTGCTCGTATGGGCGCTAAATGCGACCCAGTCCCGCATAACACCTTCGTGGAAAGGCTATTTAAGCCATCGGTAACATGGCAGGACGAGAGCGGCGATACTAATTCGGATCCGAACATACCCCCAGCCAAACTTAACATATACGTCATCAGGGACTCTGACACGGAGATAACACCTTCGGCTCACGAGATCATGGCTGTCATAGCCCCCTGTACAGAGCCCTTCTTAGCTTACCTTAATAGGTAAGAACTCCTCGATGACCAAAACGAGGCTCGCCGGATAATTCGGCGTTCTAAAGCCTAAAAAGTCCACGAAGGTGAACTATACAAGAAAAGCACTACTAGTGTTCTCCAAAGGTGCATCTCCGAAGAGGAGGGACGGCAACTTCTCACTGAAATACACGCTAGAATGGGCGGCCATCACGCCATAGCCCGGGCACTCGTGAGCAAAGCTTTTCGAGCTGGCTTTTTCTGGCCCACTGCCCGATCAGATGCCCATACCTTAGTCCAACATTGCGTTGGCTGCCAGCTATTTGCAAATCAAAGTCACATGCCTCACACCGCTTTGAGAACAATCCCCATTACTTGGCCTTTTGCGGTCTGGGGGCTTGATATGGTCGGACCTCTTAAAGGGGGAAGCCATAAAAAGAAATACTTGCTGGTGATGGTAGATAAATTCACTAAATGGATAGAAGCCAAGCCAGTAGAAACAGCTGAGGCAGGGCCGGTGATAGATTTTATATCCAGTATAGTACACCGTTATGCTGTCCCGCACAGTATTATCATAGATAATGGCACCAACTTTACAGCTGATGATGTAAAAAACTGGTGCGCAAAGTTAGGCATTAAACTTGATTACGCTTCCGAGTACCATCCTCAAACAAACGGTCAAGTCGAAAGAGCCAATGGTCTGATAATGAGCGACATTAAACTCCGACTAGTGTGCTTCCTACGGGAGTCTGATAAACACTGGGTCAAAGAGCTTGACTCCGTCCTCTAGGGGCTGCGGACCACACCTAATCGGATGACCAGATACACACCTTTTTTCATGGTGTACGGCGACGAGGTTGTTCTGCCCTGCGACATTATTCATGACTCACCTCGAATGCGCATGTACGAAGAGAAAGAAGCCGAGCTAGATTGGCAGGACGACCTAGATGGACTTGAAGAGGAGCGCGATACAGCATAGGCCCGTTCGCATTTTATCAACAACAAGCCAGGCGGTACCAGAGTAGAGAAGTGCAGGCTAAGACATACAATGCCGGCGAACTTGTTTTTCGCCTCCCGAAGAAGAAAAAGGACAAGCTCAAAACAAAATGGGTGGGCCCCTTCATTATCGACGAAGTACTCACCGGTGGAGCCTATCGCCTTCGAAATGCGCAAGACAACCGCCTGGAGCCGAACCCGTGGAAAGCTGCCAGGCTCCGACGATTCGATGGATAGTTCGGTAGCATTTTTTCCTCCTTTTAAGTTAGGTTTTTTTCTCCTCTTCCTCTTTTTACTTTCCTTTTCATTGGTAAGTATTCGGCTGACCTGAACTACCACATGATAGCACATCTTTGAATGTATCTACCTCAAATTTACTTGGGGGCTTCTTTTACGCATTATCAAAAGGCTTCTTGCTTACAATGTCGTCTATTTCTACAGTCTTTCCTTGCCATTATATGCACCAATACGACTTAAGTTTTGGCCAAGCTGGGTTGCCTGGCTCCTGTGCTTACCCCTATATTCCTGATTGTTTGGCTAGGGTGTAAAGGGAGCACCTCTGTGATTGTTATAACCGGGTAATCCGGACATGTACCTCAGACTGGGTGAAGCCAAAAGCTAGCGTTCTTAAGGGAATAATTGGTCGGCGGATACACGACATATTGCTTTTAATGCATACATTTTAAACTACCATAGGATATGGCATCCTACAATCCCTTTTATAGGATCAAAAGCCTAGGCATGCACATGCACGCATGCTGACCCAAGGAAAGGAACCCTTAACAGAACTATTCTCTCTGGAAGATGTTCCTTACGTTAAATAGTAATATAACATAACTCCCCGAGCACAGTTTGTCTGTTCAAGCAATTATGACCGGATTGCTTGGTTTCCGAACATACCATGTGTTTACCATAGGTATAGTATTCGGAAACACTCCAGCCTTTGGGTTTATGGAGGTTAAAGCGGAATGTCGGCCATGACAATCATTTTATAATTTTGGCCGGAGATAAGTTTGATGTTAAAGTACATCGATACGTAGAATCGAACGACTAATCTTTCTCTATTCCCTCTATAAGGCTGTCTAGTTTACAGTCCTGTTGGGAAAACTTGGCAGCTATGTTCACTTGGTCATATACCAAGCTCACGGGAATTTCTTGTCCATCCGATCCTTGAGGTCCCACATGGGCCATATGATTCGGATCAAGGCTGGTGTAGCATGTCTTCACCATAGCCCAGGATTCTCGAGCACCCATGCGACATGCTGACGCTTTCCACAGTTTGAGGCACCGTCAAGCCCCTTTGAACAAATCCGCCAAGTCCTCCATAGTTTCTGGAGGGGAATCACCCGGCCATAAAGCCTTGGCCATATTCTTGGCCTTCCAAGCTCGCTCGTGTACTATGGAAAGCTCTTGCAGCACGTTGCCTTGAAAACCGGGCACTTCCCCTTCGGGCCACCCAGTTAACAAACCAGCAGGAATAGTTTTATGAAGAACTTTGAAAACAAGGGACTATAAGGAGAGCTAGGTTTAAGGACATACCGAATATGCCGCCTTTAAGCTTCCGGTTCTCTTACAAGGCATTTGAGAGTTGGGCTCTTACGTCCTTTAGCTCCTATTCTAGCCTGGCATTTTTATCCCGCGCTTCGTTTCTTTTATCTATGGCTTACATCAATACACACTTACCAGCAGCTATTTCCCCTTCGGCATATTTTTTATCCGCCAGAGCAGCCCTTAGCTTCTTCTCCCATTGGTCGGTCGGCCCTGTTGCTGTATTTCAATCAGTATGTACTTAGAGACTATTGATCGGCACAAATATCATACTATCAGCACACCATTGTTCTTATTATCAGTGTCCTTTTAGGATTTCTTGAAATTCTCCAATTCGATGGTGACAGTCGTCAGCTGGGTCTGGCATTCTAACAGCTCCTTGGATAAAATGTTATTATTTTCTTGGAGCACCTGCAAAACACAATGATCCTCAAATCAGTTGGACCAACTGCTTTAAGTCTCGGGGGCTACTGGCATGGGAACACTAAATTAACACTTGCCCGCATATCTTTTGAAAGCTGGTGAGTGGCTCCAGTGAGTCCGTCTTGAGTGGCTCGGTTATAAGCATCTGCAGAACTGAGGGCGTTAAACGCCTCATCAGAAAAGTCTAGGTCACACATGGCTGCTTTTCGCCGCCAGTGAACCATTGCAACCTCCGCTTCGGAATTAGTGACAAACATTTCATCCGAATCCTCTTGAAGAGGACAATCCGGCACTGTATCTGCATTAACCCTTGTCCTCGTAGACGGGCCGGATGCCGGATTGGTTGGAGCTTGATCTGCAGGATTTCCGGACACAATCCGGTGTATGTTCCTCCTAAAAGGAAAAACAAGGCGAAAGGTTGTAATACCGACTTCACCACCCAATATATGTTAAAACAAACATACCTCTTCGAAGGTTCGGTGGTGTTCACTGTCCTCTTTCGCTTCAAGGCCTCACCCGATGCAGGCGTCGCCCTCTGGGATGACGGTCTTCGCACAGTTTGGCGTGAGGAGCGCCGCCCCTTGTGAGCATAAAAAAGTGCGATGGGTAAGGCGCGATGGGAATCTTATCTTTGGGGAGGTATGTCTTGGGTACTTACGTGAGAGCGGGATAATCGGCTACGATAGCAACTTGGATGCCGTCATGGCTGGCTTGATAGAATACTCCATCTTCTAGCTCTATGAATATTTCTGGATCCTTACCGAATCCAGGGCCCACATTTTGAAAGTGGCCCACTGGCTGTGGGGCGGGACTATTTATCCCCACGACCACCTTCCTCCACTCATGTTGGTAATAACCGAATTTAGTTCGGCCAACACATCTTATAACAAAGAACGGGCAAGAATAGCGGTCAAGAGAAAGACTTACCTAGTCGGGAGGATTGTACATAGAGAAACCTTCCCGGCACTTCAAGCGAAGAAAGTCTTGCTTCTCTCCTTTGTAAAGATCTGCTAGATGGTGGCTAGAGCGGCATGGTCGTCTGGACCTAGGCATAAGCAGCGTGAGACATCATCCTGGCCATTATAATGCCACATAGGAAATCCTCTAGCTTGGAGCGGCTGCACGCATTGCTTCATTGAGATTGCCATCACTTCGATTATTGACAGCCCTGAACTGGCAAGCAGTCTGATCTTGTTGGCCAGTCTTTTGACCTCCACGCTTTCTTCTTCCGTGGGACTATAGGGACGCAAGTTGAAAAGCTTCTTCGGAGGAGCATTGGAGTATTCGTGGAGACTCTACTGAACTGGATCCGACAAGGCAATATCCTCGATATAAAACCACTCCGAAGGCCACTCTTCGGATGCCTTCTTTGGAGTACCGGACAGATGACCTGTCCCAGCTATGCGCCATACTTCGGCGCCACCAACTTCAAATATGGATCCCTCCTCGGAGCAAGGGACAATGCAGAAGAACTTCCACCACAACTCGAAATGAGGCTCGCAGCCCAGAAATAATTCGCGTAAAGCGACGAATCCCGCGATGTGCAGGATAGACCCCGGCGTGAAATCATGGAGTTGAAGACCATAGAACTCCAGGAGACCCCTAAGGAAGGGGTGGACGGGAAATCCTACGCCTCTTAGAAGGAAGGAGACGAAACATACCCGCTCTCCACTGGATGGGTTGGGAAAACTCTCTGCCATAGCTTGATTGTCGGCGGAAGTTAATCCGGTCCGGACAGGGACTAGATCCTCGAGGAAGATATCCCTGCGATTGAAGCTTTCTCAGATGCGCATGGGATACGAAGCAACTTTCCCAATCGCCCGCTCGAGGGCCGTGAGGGCGCGAGGAAGAGCTGGAAACGCCGGCCATGTTCGAAGATTTTTGGTAGACAATAGGGATTTTTCCGCGTGGAATGGAATGGAATGGCATATGAGATCTAGTCTCTTTATATAGGCGCCTTCCCTACACAGTCAAGGGGTAATTGCAAAAATTGAAGGAAATATGCCCTAGAGGCAATAATAAAGTTATTATTTATTTCCTTATATCATGATAAATGTTTATTATTCATGCTAGAATTGTATTAACCGGAAACTTAATACATGTGTGAATACATAGACAAAACAGAGTGTCCCTAGTATGCCTCTACTAGACTAGCTCATTGATCAAAGATGGTTATGTTTCCTAGCCATAGACATGAGTTGTCATTTGATCAACGGGATCACATCATTAGGAGAATGATCTGATGGACAAGACCCATCCGTTAGCTTAGCACTATGATCGTTTAAGTTTTACTGCTATTGCTTTCTTCATGACTTATACATGTTCCTATGACTATGAGATTATGCAACTCCCGAATACCGGAGGAACACTTTGTGTGCTACCAAACGTCACAACGTAACTGCGTGATTATAAAGGTACTCTACAGGTGTCTCCGAAGGTACTTGTTGGGTTGGCGTATTTCGAGATTAGGATTTGTCACTCCGATTGTCGGAGAGGTATCTCTGGGCCCACTCGGTAATGCACATCACTATAAGCCTTGCAAGCATTGCAACTAATGAGTTAGTTGCGGGATGATGTATTACGGAACGAGTAAAGAGACTTGTTGGTAACGAGATTGAACTAGGTATTGAGATACCGACGATCGAATCTCGGGCATGTAACATACCGATGACAAAGGGAACAATGTATGTTGTTATGCGGTTTGACCGATAAAGATCTTCGTAGAATATGTGGGAGCCAATATGAGCATCCAGGTTCCGCTATTGGTTATTCACCGGAGACGTGTCTCGGTCATGTCTACATAGTTCTCGAACCCGTAGGGTCCGCACGCTTAAGGTTTCGATGATAGTTTTATTATGAGTTTATGAGTTTTGATGTACCGAAGGAGTTCGGAGTCCCGGATGAGATCGGGGACATGACGAGGAGTCTCAAAATGGTCGAGACATAAAAATCGATATATTGGACGACTATATTCGGACATCGGAAAGGTTCCGAGTGATTCGGGTATTTTCGGAGTACCGGGGAGTTACGGGAATAGAGGAGAGAGGCCAAAAGGAAGGAGGCGTGCACCCCCCTTCTGGTCCGAATTGGACAAGGGGTGCAGCCCCCTTTTCCTTCTCCCTCTCCCCCTCTTTCCTTCTCTCCTACTCCGGAAAGGAAAGGGGAATCCTACTAGGACTTGGGAGTCCTAGTAGGACTCCCCACACTTGGTGCGCCCCCTCGAGGGCCGGCCTCTCCCTTCCTCCTTTATATACGGGGGTAGGGGGGCACCTCTAGACACAACAATTGATCTCTTGATCTCTTAGCCGTGTGCGGTGCCCCCCTCCACCATAGTTCTCCTCGATAAATATTGTAGCGGTGCTTAGGCGAAGCCCTGCGACGGTAGAACATCAAGATCGTCACCACGCGCTGACGGAACTCTCCCTCGACACTCGGCTGGATCGGAGTTCGAGGGACGTCATCGAGCTGAACGTGTGCTAGAACTCGGAGGTGCCGTAGTTTCGGTGCTTGATCGGTCGGGCCGTGAAGACGTACGACTACATCAACCGCGTTGTTCTAACGCTTCCGCTTTCGGTCTACGAGGGTACGTAGACTCACTCTCCCCTCTCGTTGCTATGCATCTGGTAGATAGATCTTGCGTGATCGTAGGAAAATTTTAAAATACTACATTCCCCAACAGTGGCATCATGAGCCAGGTCTATGCGTAGATGATATGCACGAGTAGAACACAAGTGAGTTGTGGACGATACTAGTCATACTGCTTACCAGCATGTCATACTATGATTCGGCGGTATTGTTGGATGAAGCGGCCTGGACCGACATTACGCGTACGCTTACGCGAGACTGGTTCTACCGACATGCTTCGCACACAGGTGGCTGGCGGGTGTCAGTTTCTCCAACTTTAGTTGAATCAATTGTGGCTACGCCCGGTCCTTGTGAAGGTTAGAACATCACATACTTGACGAAATATCGTTGTGGTTTTGTATG
The DNA here is from genome assembly GCA_902687465.1 of Secale cereale. Classification (NCBI taxonomy): domain Eukaryota; kingdom Viridiplantae; phylum Streptophyta; class Magnoliopsida; order Poales; family Poaceae; genus Secale; species Secale cereale. Next base: position 687,828,884 of record LR738711.1, on the reverse strand, counting down.
CATAGGTAAGAACGGTTCTTGCTAAGCCCGTAGCAGCCACGTAAAATTTGCAACAACAAAGTAGAGGACGTTCAACTTGTTTTTGCAGGGCATGTTGTGATGTGATATGGTCAAGACATGATGAGTTATACGGTTTTGTATGAAATGATCATGTTTTGTAAAGTTATCGGCAACTGGCAGGAGCCATATGGTTGTCGCTTTATTGTATGAAATGCAATCGCCATGTAATTGCTTTACTTTATCACTAAGCGGTGGCGATAGTCGTAGAAGCAATAGTTGGCGAGACGACAATGATGCTACGATGGAGATCAAGGTGTCGCGCCGGTGACGAAGGTGATCATGACGGTGCTTTGGAGATGGAGATCAAAAGCACAAGATGATGATGGCCATATCATGTCACATATTTTGATTGCATGTGATGTTTATCTTATTATGCTTCTTATTTTGTTTAGTTCGACGGTAGCATTATAAGATGATCCCTTACTAAATTTCAAGGTATAAGTGTTCTCCCTGAGTATGCACCGTTGCGAAAGTTCGTCGTGCCGAGACACCACGTGATGATCAGGTGTGATAAGCTCTACGTTCAAATACAACGGGTGTAAGCCAGTTTTGCACACGCAGAATACTCGGGTTAAACTTGACGAGCCTAGCATATGCAGATATGGCCTCGGAACACTGGAAACCGAAAGGTCGAGCGTGAATCATATAGTAGATATGATCAACATAAGATGTTCACCATTGAAACTACTCCATCTCACGTGATGATCGGACATGGTTTAGTTGATTTGGATCACGTGATCATTTAGATGACTAGAGGGATGTCTATCTAAGTGGGAGTTCTTAAGTAATATGATTAAATTGAACTTTAATTTATCATGAACTTAATCCTCGTAGTATTAGCATATCTATGTTGTAGATCAATAGCTCGCGATGTTGCTCCCCGTTTATTTTTTATATGTTCCTAGAGAAAACTAAGTTGAAAGATGTTAGTAGCAATGATGCGGAATTGTTCCGTGATCCGAGGATTATCCTCATTGCTTCACAGAGAATTATGTCCTTGATGCGCCGCTAGGTGACATACCTATTGCAGGAGCAGATGTAGACGTTATGAACGTTTTGACAAAAGCTCAGTATGATGACTACTTGATAGTTTAAGTGCACCATGCTTTATGGCTTAGAACCGGGACTTCAAAAACGTTTTGAACGCCACGGAGCATATAAGATGTTCCAAGAGTTGAAATTAGTATTTCATACTCATGCCCGTGTCGAGAGGTATAAGACTTCTGACAGTACTTTGCCTACAAGATGGAGGAGAATAGCTCAACCAGTGAGCATGTGCTCAGATTGTCTGGGTACTACAATTACTTGAATCAAGTGGGAGTTAATCTTCCAGATAAGATAGTAATTGACAAAGTTCTCTAGTCACTATCACCAAGTTAGTAGAACTTCGTGATGAACTATAATATGCAAGGGATGACGAAAGGAATTCCCGAGCTCTTCGCAATGCTGAAGTCGGCAAAGGTAGAAATCATGAAAAAGCATCAAGTGTTGATGGTTAACAAGACCACTTGTTTCAAGTAAAGGGCAAAGGGATAGAAGGGGAACTTCAAGAAGAATGACAAGCAAGTTGTCACTCCCGTGAAGAAACCCAAAGCTAAAACTCAAGCCTGAAACTAAGTGCTTCTACTGCAAAGGAAATGGTCACTGGAAGTGGAACTGCCCTAGATACTTGGCGGATAAGAAGGATGGCAAAGTGAACAAAGGTATATTTTGATATACAGATTATTGATGTGTACTTTACTAGTGTTCATAGCAACCCCTGGGTATTTGATACCGGTTCAGTTGCTAAAATTAGTAACTCGAAACGAGAATTGCAGAATGAACAGAGACTAGTTAAAGGTGAAGTGACGATGTGTGTTGGAAGTGGTTCCAAGATTGATATGATCATCATCGCACACTCCCTATACTTTCGGGATTAGTGTAAAACCTAAATAAATGTTATTTGGCATTTGCGTTGAGCAAGAATATGATTTGATCATATTTGTTGCGATACGGTTATTCATTTAAAGTCATAGAATAATTGTTATTCTGTTTACATGAATAAAACCTTCGATGGTCATAAACCCAATGAAAATAGTTTGTTGGATCTCGATCGTGGTGATACACATATTCATAATATTGAAGCCAAAAGATGCAAGGTTAATAATGATAGTGCAACTTATTTGTGGCACTGCTATTTAGGTCATAATGGTGTAAAGCGCATGAAGAAACTCCATAGTGATGGACTTTTGGAATCACTTGATTATGAATCACTTGGTGCTTGCGAACCATGCCTCATGGGCAAGATGACTAAAACTCCGTTCTCCGGAACAATGGAGCGAGCAACAGATTTGTTGGAGATCATACATACAGATGTATGTAGACCAATGAGTGTTGAAGCTCGCGGCGGGTATCGTTATTTTCTGACCTTCACTGATGATTTGAGCAGATATGGGTATATCTACTTAATGAAGCACAAGTCTAAAACATTTGAAAAGTTCAAAGAATTTCAGAGTGAAGTGGAGAATCATCGTAACAAGAAAATAAGAGTTTCTACGATATGATCGTAGAGGTAAAATATTTGAGTTAGCGAGTTTGGCCTTCAGTAAAAACAATGTGAAATAGTTTCACTACTCACGCCACCTGGAACACCATAGTGTAATGGTGTGTCCGAACGTCATAACCGTACTTTATTAGATATGGTGCGATCGATGATGTCTCTTACCGATCTACCACTATCGCTTTTGGGGTTATGCATTAGAGACAGATACATTCACGTTAAATAGGGCACCATCTAAATCCGTGGAGATGACACCGTATGAACTGTGGTTTGACGAGAAACCTAAGCTGTCATTTCTTTAAGTTTGGGACTGTGATGCTTATGTGAAAAAGTTTCAACATGATAAGCTCGAACCCAAATCGGAGAAGTAAATCTTCATAGGATACCCAAAAGAAACTGTTGGGTACACCTTCTATCACAGATCCGAAGGCAAGGTCTTTGTTGCTAAGAGTGGATCCTTTCTAGAGAAGGAGTTTCTCTCGAAAGAAGTGAGTGGGAGGAAAGTGGAACTTGATGAGGTAATTGTACCTTCTCCCGAATTGGATAGTAGTACATCACAGAAACTGGTTCCAGTGATTCCTACACCAATTAGTGAGGAAGCTAATGATGATGATCATGAAACTTCGGATCAAGTAACTGCTGAACTTCGTAGATCAACCAGAGTACGTTCCGCACCAGAGTGGTACGGCAACCCAGTTCTGGAAGTCATGTTACTGGACCATGATGAACCTACGAACTATGAGGAAGCGATGATGAGCCCAGATTCCGCAAAATGGCTTGAGACCATGAAATCTGAGATGGGATCCATGTATGAGAACAAAGTGTGGACTTTGGTTGACTTGCCCGATGGTCAGCAAGCCATCGAAAATAAATGGATCTTCAAGAGGAAGACTGACGCTGACAGTAATGTTACTGTTTACAAAGCTCGACTTATTGCGAAAGTTTTTCAACAAGTTCAAGGAGTTGACTACGATGAGACTTTCTCACCCGTAGCGATGCTTAAGTCTGTCCGAATCATGTTAGCAATTGCCGCATTTTATGAAATCTGGCAAATGGATAACAAAACTGCATTCTTTAATGGATTTATTAAAAAAGACTTGTATATGATGCAACCAGAAGGTTTTGTCAATCCTAAAGGTGCTAACAAAATGTGCAAGCTCCAGCGATCCATCTATGGACTGGTGCAAGCATCTCGGAGTAGGAATATACGCTTTGATAAGTTGATCAAAGCATATAGATTTATACAGACTTGCGGTGAAGCCTGTATTTACAAGAAGTGAGTGGGAGCACTACAACCTTTCTGATAAGTATATGTGAATGACATATTGTCGATCGGAAATGATGTAGAATTTTCTGGAAAGCATAAAGGAGTGTTTGAAAGGAGTTTTTCAAAGAACGACCTTGGTGAAGCTGCTTACATATTGGGCATCAAGATCTATAGAGATAGATCAAGACGCTTGGTAAGACTTTCGATGAGTACATACCTTGATATGATTTTGAAGTAGTTCAAAATGGATCAGTCAAAGAAGGAGTTCTTACCTGTCTTGTAAGGTGTGAATTTGAGTAAGACTCAAAGCCAGACCACGGCAGAAAAATATAGAGAGAATGAAAGTCATTCCCTATGCCTCAGCCATAGGTTCTATAAAGTATGCCATGTTGTGTACCAAACATGTTGTGTACCTTGCCATGAATTTGTCAAGAGGGTACAATAGTGATCCAGGAGTAGATCACTGTACAACGGTCAAAATTATCCTTAGTAACTGGATGACTAAGGAAATGTTTCTCGATTATGGAGGTGATAAAGAGTTCGTCGTAAAGGGTTATGCCGATGCAAGCTTTGACACTAAATCCAGCTGACTCTAAGTATCAATCTGGATGCGTATTGAAAGTGGAAGCAATTAGCTAGAGTAGCTCCATGCAGAGCATTGTAGACACATAGACATTTGCGAAATACATACGGATCTGAATGTGACAGACCCGTTCACTAAACTTCTCTCACGAAGCAAAACATGATCACACCTTAGTACTCTTTGGGTGTTAATCACATAGCGATGTGAACTAGATTATTGACTCTAGTAAACCCTTTGGGTGTTAATCACATGACGATGTGAACTATCGGTGTTAAATCACATGGCGATGTGAACTAGATTATTGACTCTAGTGCAAGTGGGAGACTGAAGGAAATATGCCCTAGAGGCAATAATAAAGTTATTATTTATTTCCTTATATCATGATAAATGTTTATTATTCATGCTAGAATTGTATTAACCGGAAACTTAATACATGTGTGAATACATAGACAAAACAGAGTGTCCCTAGTATGCCTCTACTAGACTAGCTCATTGATCAAAGATGGTTATGTTTCCTAGCCATAGACATGAGTTGTCATTTGATCAACGGGATCACATCATTAGGAGAATGATCTGATGGACAAGACCCATCCGTTAGCTTAGCACTATGATCGTTTAAGTTTTACTGCTATTGCTTTCTTCATGACTTATACATGTTCCTATGACTATGAGATTATGCAACTCCCGAATACCGGAGGAACACTTTGTGTGCTACCAAACGTCACAACGTAACTGCGTGATTATAAAGGTACTCTACAGGTGTCTCCGAAGGTACTTGTTGGGTTGGCGTATTTCGAGATTAGGATTTGTCACTCCGATTGTCGGAGAGGTATCTCTGGGCCCACTCGGTAATGCACATCACTATAAGCCTTGCAAGCATTGCAACTAATGAGTTAGTTGCGGGATGATGTATTACGGAACGAGTAAAGAGACTTGTTGGTAACCTGATTGAACTAGGTATTGAGATACCGACGATCGAATCTCGGACATGTAACATACCGATGACAAAGGGAACAATGTATGTTGTTATGCGGTTTGACCGATAAAGATCTTCGTAGAATATGTGGGAGCCAATATGAGCATCCAGGTTCCGCTATTGGTTATTCACCGGAGACGTGTCTCGGTCATGTCTACATAATTCTCGAACCCGTAGGGTCCGCACGCTTAAGGTTTCGATGATAGTTTTATTATGAGTTTATGAGTTTTGATGTACCGAAGGAGTTCGGAGTCCTGGATGAGATCGGGGACATGACGAGGAGTCTCAAAATGGTCGAGACGTAAAAATCGATATATTGGACGACAATATTCGGACATCGGAAAGGTTCCGAGTGATTCGGGTATTTTCGGAGTACCGGGGAGTTACGGGAATAGAGGAGAGAGGCCAAAAGGAAGGAGGCGTGCACCCCCCTTATGGTCCGAATTGGACAAGGGGTGCAGCCCCCTTTTCCTTCTCCCTCTCCCCCTCTTTCCTTCTCTCCTACTCCGGAAAGGAAAGGGGAATCCTACTAGGACTTGGGAGTCCTAGTAGGACTCCCCACACTTGGTGCGCCCCCTCTAGGGCCGGCCTCTCCCTCCCTCCTTTATATACGAGGGCAGGGGGGCACCTCTAGACACAACAATTGATCTCTTGATCTCTTAGTCGTGTGCGGTGCCCCCCTCCACCATAGTTCTCCTCGATAAATATTGTAGCGGTGCTTAGGCGAAGCCCTGCGACGGTAGAACATCAAGATCGTCACCACGCCGTCGTGCTGACGGAACTCTCCCTCGACACTCGGCTGGATCGGAGTTCGAGGGACGTCATCGAGCTGAACGTGTGCTAGAACTCGGAGGTGCCGTAGTTTCGGTGCTTGATCGGTCGGGCCATGAAGACGTACGACTACATCAACCGCGTTGTTCTAACGCTTCCGCTTTCGGTCTACGAGGGTACGTAGACTCACTCTCCCCTCTCGTTGCTATGCATCTGGTAGATAGATCTTGCGTGATCGTAGGAAAATTTTAAAATACTACGTTCCCCAACAAAAATACCCAGATGGTTCGCATTCATTGGAAACGTGGAGGCAAAGGCGGCGGAGGTGAGGAATCAACGGGATATAATATTAAATCAAGTCGAACTATCATCCAGAAGGACTCACTTTGCAAGACCGTAGACATGAAGCTAGAAAAAATCTTGTCCTTGAAGGCAAGTCCGGGGCTACTGAGGGAGTCCTGGATTCAGGGGTACTCAGGCGTCTGGGTCGATGAAGATGGGCCGTATTGATGGGCCACAAAGATAGAAGCAGAAGACTCTCCCCCGTATTCGATCAGGACTCCTATGTACGTAGAAAGGCAGACATGATGTCCGGATGTAGCTATTACTTCCTCGGTTCCTCCCCAAGTCACGTTTGTAACCCTAGGCCTCCTCCGATGTGTATATAAGCCGGAGGGTTTAGTCTGTAGAGACAAGGACATAATCATTACATCCTCATAGGCTAGGCTTTAGGGTTTAGCCATTACGATCTCGTGGTAGATCAACTCTTGTAACACATATTCATCAAGATCAATCAAGCAGGAAGTAGGGTATTACCTCGATCTAGATGGCCTAAACCTCGATAGACATCGTGTCCCCAGTCTCCTGTTACCATCGATCCTTAGACGCATAGCTTGGCCCCCCCTACCCGAGATCTGTCGGTTTTGACACCGACAGAGGGTGTGTTGGGGGCGTGGCTGGAGATGCTCTTAGGCCTTGTTTGTTTCGGATTATGGGACCAGATTCAGCTTTGCCAGTGAAGCTGAATCTGGAATCTGAAACAAACAACTATTTGGAATCAGCTTTGCCAGTGAAACTGAATCTGGATTTGGACCATGTTTAGTGCAATTTCTTGAAGCACCTCAAAGTGTACTTCAATGGTCGCCACTGAAGCGAATCCACAGGTGATTAAAATCTAAGCAAAGATGAAACAAACAGAGCCTTAGTATGACCGGCTTGGACCACTCCCCTCTCCTTCTTTATTTGTAGGAGGGTTCTCCCTCTAAAGCAAACCAATTTCATTTTGAGAAATTTTGACTGCTCCACATGTGCTTCATGGAATCAATTCACCTAAGGTAGGTAGTGCCAGTCGCTACTCCTCCTCGATCATTAAGTGCGGTGGACATTTAGCATCACTACGCCAAAGAATCTTGTGAGTTTGTGCGAGGGTTGGAGCTAAAATCAGGGCTGCCCCTCATCCCCGTAAGGGAGATCTCCTGAACCAGATTTGGGCCATTTGTCCATGCATCTAATGTGTCCGGCCTTACCGCTAAAGAGTGCGGAAGGAGCATGGTGCTTCCATGTTTGATTTTGGTAATTGATGACACTCCCTATAGACTAATGGTTGCCTTAAGTTATATTTGAAGGGTTTCTTCATAGGCTTTTCTTGAAGACCATTTGTTTGTTTCAAGTTTATAAGAACGAGAATGTGATGACCAAGGTGTTATTGAAGGAGTTATCCAAAGATTGGTCAGGTGAGAGTTGAGCCTATTGCAAGCATGTCTTGCAAAAGAAGATTGTGTGAGCTCTCATGTTTATCTTCAAGACATCATCTTTATGAAGAGAGAAAATAAGATACAAGGTTGATCAAGACTAAGTACAAAGACTGGATTCATGTTAATGAACACACATATCATAGAAGATATACCAAGTGGAATCAAGTGATCTCATGGCATGGTAAGGATTGTCCATTGCACTTTATGTACTAACCATGATCTTTGTGAGCTTTCTTAGTGGGGTTAGGTATGTCTCCATGGGCTTGCATCAAAAGTAAGATCTCATACGACCCATGGAGGATGACATCAAATGGTGATTGTCATCAAGGTTGTGGTGTGCAAGTTCAAGTGGAGCATCAAGAAGAGATCACAATCTTGAAGCTTGTCGTCCATTCTCATGATAATGTACATGTGAAGATGTGCGAACAGAGGCTCACCCATAGTGGAGTATGGGGGAGTAATATACTAGTCTTCATCGAGCCAAAGCAATCAAGATATGTGGTCCAAATTGAGTAGGACAAGATCGTCATCATCTAGCTCAAGTGTACTGTGCGCAAGGCAAATATTTGACCTAGATAGGTTTTCTATTTATCGGCCTCATGGTATTAGTTGGGAGATCGGCTTATAGGATCAATAGTCGTTCTATCAAAGGCAGCTCTTGGGTGAGTAGCTTGATCGTATCATTCATTGAGAGAGCTCAAACCATTGCATCCATGGCATCATCTTTCTTGGTTCTTGTTTGGCTTTTCTCTGTTTGAGTTTTGGAACTTGTGGCCTTCTTCTTGACAAGCTCAAATAATATGGGGCAAGACGGATTGCATTCATTGTCAAGCATAATAAAATTAACGGGTACAAAATTTCTATTTTCTAGAATAAAAACATCGTTAATTCTACCCAAAGGATTTTTAATGGAAGAATCCTCCAAGTGCAAATTAATAGAGCATTCATCCATATTACTAAAACCTAGCACATCACATAGAGATTTTGGTATGGTGGAAACGCTAGCACCCAAATCACATAAAGCATTGCACTCATAATTTTTATTTTTAGCCTTAATTGTAGGTTCCCACTCATTATATAATTTTCTAGAGATTAAAACTTCCAACTCTAGCTTTTCTTCTAAATACTTCATCGCTGCTTCTACGATATGTTTAGTAAAAGCATTATTTTGCTAATAAGTGTTTGGAGAGTTTAACATGGATTGCAACAGAGAGATACACTCAATCAAAGAACAACTATCATAATTAATGTCTTTGCGGTCCAAGGTAGTGGGCACATCACTATTTAAAGTTTTTACCTCTTCAAACCCAATTTTATCAAATTTTCATCTGGGACGCCTTCTAACTAAAGTTGAATCTTCTTTGGTCCCTTTTTCACCAAGTTTAATATTACTAAACTGAGAGTCAATAGAAGAAACACAATCATTTAAACATCTGTATCATTACGGAAAAAATCAGGCGGAATCGCATTTTCTAAAAATTCCCGCATCGATCTTAATCTAGCAGTTCTTTCCTTACTTTCATCCATGTATACATAAAGAGCTTTAATTGATTCATTAATATCAATCTTAGGTGGCAATGTTTTTTAAGAATTTCCACATCATCAACAATTTTATGAAAGCTCCTAGGCATATCATCAAGTTTACTCATTTATTCTTTGATCATAGTGGTGAAAACTTTTTGAGCACTAATAAATTCTTTTATATTGCTTTCAAGATGTGAGGGGATCCTATTATTATTGCTATAGGAATTACCATAGGAATTGCTATTATTAGAGAATTTCTGGGAAATGGTCTTGGATTAAAATTACCTCTATAAGCGTTGCTATTAAAATTATTTCGCGAGACAAAATTCACATCTACATGATAATTATTTTGCTAAATTAAAGTGGACACTAGCACATCATTAGGATCAATAAGAGCATTTTTACTAGTAACAAATTTTATAAGCGCATCAACTTTCTTACTCAAAGTACTAATCTCCTCAATAGAATTAAGTTTTTTACTAGTAGGGGTTCTTTTAGTATGCCATTGTGAATAATTTGACATAATATTATCAACCATTTCAGTAGCTTCTCCCAATGTGATTTCCATAAAAGTACCTCCCGTTGTGGAATCTAAAAGATTTCTAGAAACAAAAATCAATCCCACATAAAAAAAATTGTATGATAATCCACAAATTTAAACCATGAGTAGGGCAATTTCTTGTCATCAATTTCATCATTTCCCAAGATTGGGCAACACGTTCATGCTCCAGTTGTTCGAAATTCATAATTTGGTTTCAAAGAGAAATAATTTTCACGAGTGGAAAATATTTAGTAATAAAAGCATCTTTGCACTTACCTCAAAAATCAATACTATTTCGTGGCAAAGATGAAAACCAAATTTTAGCGTGATCCCGTAATGAAAATGGGAATAATTTTAATTTAACAATATCATTATCTACATAAATTTTCTTTTGCATATCATGCAATTCTAGAAAGTATTAAGATGGGATGCAACATCTTCATTTGGACTACCAGAAATTTGTTCTTTCATAATTAGATTTAACAAAGCGGCATTAATATCACAAGTTTCCACACTAGCGGTGGGAGGAATCGAGGCAAACCTCGAGAAGGTCAAGGCCATAGAAAAAATGAGTCTGCCCAAGAACCTCAAGGAGATGCAGAAGCTAGCCGGCTGTGTAACGTCATTGGGGCATTTCATCTCCAAGCTAGGGGAGAGAGCCCTGCCCTTGTTCAAGCTGATGAAAAGGAAGGGCCCATTCGAATGGACCCCTGAGGCTGATGCGGCATTCGAAGACCTCAAGAGATACCTCACTAGCCCACCAGTAATGGTGGCACCCAAGCCTCAGGAACCACTGGTGCTTTACCTGGCCGCGACACCGCATTTAGCTAGCGCAGCACTGGTGGCTGTACGAGAGGGGCGCCAAGACAAGACCTTGCTACCCAAGGGCGGCACTCCAGAGGCCCCAGCCGGGCCAGGAAACGACCGCGCCCTACAAGACGACTCCCCCGAGGCCGCAACCACCCCAACTGGCGACCAAGACTCTGGAGCGCCTTCACCCAGTCAGGCCACACAACCACTGGCAAGTTCGGACCTCATCTTTGTCGAGCATCCGGTATACTTCGTCAACACGGTGCTTCGTGATGCCCGAGCACGCTATCCCATGCCGCAAAAGCTCCTGTTTGTGCTCATCGTTGGTTCACGAAAGCTGCGCCACTACTTCTAGGGCCACCCCATCAAGGTCGTCTCAGCTTACCCTCTGGAAAGGGTACTCCAGAGCCCAAACGCGGTAGGAAGGGTCGCGGAATGGAATATAGAGCTGCAGGCGTTCCAGCTGGAGTTCTGCACCACCAGGGTTATCAAGGGGGCCGCGCTTGCTGACTTCGTGGCAGAATGGACCGACGCCCCGGGACCCGAAGCGAGCCCGAACCAGTCCCTCTTGCCGAGGAGAGAAGCACCGGATGGCTGGGTCATGTACTTTGATGGCCCGTTTGCCCGCCAGGGCGCTGGGGCAGGGGTTGTGCTCATCTCGCCCACTCAAGACAAGCTCTACTACGCCTTGCAACTCTGCTTTCAGCCAGGCGATAAGGTCTCCAACAACATGGCGGAATACGAGGGCCTCATCGCTGGTCTCAAGGCGGCGATAGCCCAGGGGGTGAAATGCCTCGTCATTAGGGGTGACTCCCAGCTCCTCGTCAACTTCTCCAACAAGGTGTACGAGCCAAGGGATGAGCATATGGAGGCATACCTCGCGGAGTTACGCAAGATGGAGAAGCAGTTCTTGGGCCTGGAGCTGGAACTCGTGCCCTGCGGCACTAATAAGGAGGCCGACGACATCGCCAAGAGAGCATCCAGGCGCCTGCCCCAGGAGCCCGTCGTCTTCGAGGAAAGGCTCCTCAGGCCCTCAGCGTCACCCCCGCAGAAAGGACCGGCGAAGCCTTAGGAGGAATTCCCCCAAGCCACCGACCTCGGGAGCTCCCGCCTGCGGCCCGGCTTCAGGAGCTCGCTTGCTCCCGGCGCTCGAGCCTCAGGAGGGATGCTAGACTGAGGAATTCAAGTTATACCTGGTGCGACGAGTGTTGCCGGAAAAGGAGGAAGATGCTGAGCGCGTGGCCCGACAGGCTACGGCACACTGAATCCAAGACAGTGAGCTTTACAGGAGGCGACCACATGGCGTTTCTTTATGAAGCATCTCCAGGAAGCAGGGGGGCGAGCTACAAGATGACATCCACGCCGGGGACTGCAGGCACCACTCATCGTCGCACACCTAGGTTGGCAAGGCATTCCGCAGTGGTTTTTACTGGCCCACGGCACTTAACGATGCCGCCGAACTGGTCAAGTCTTGCGAGGCTTGCCAGTTCCACTTGACCAGTTCCATGTCAAGCAAATCCACGAACCGGCTCAGGGCCTGCAAACCATCCCACTCTCCTGGTCGTTCGCGGTCTGGGGACTGGACATCCTGGGCCACTTCCCTCAACCGCCCGGGGGCTACCGGTACCTCTACGTCGTCGTCGACAAGTTTACCAAGTGGGCTGAGGTGGAAGCAGTCCGAACCATCCCAGCCGGCTCCGCAGTCAAGTTCATCAAGGCCCTCATAAACCGGTTTGGGGTCCCTAACCGCATCATTACCAACAACGGCTCGCAGTTCACTAGTAACCTTTTCAAGACATACTATGATAACCTTGGAAAGCAGATTTGCTACGCCTCTGTAGCGCATCCCAGGAGCAATGGCCAGGCCGAGCGCGCCAACACGGAGGTCCTGAGAGGCCCCAAGACCCGGACCTTCAAGAAGAAGCTCGAAGCCTGCAGACGGGGTTGGCACGACGAGCTCCCGTCCGTGCTATGGTCCATCCGCACCACTGTCAGTAAGCCAATGGGCGAGACCCCATTCTTCCTTGTCTACGGAGCTGTGGCGGTCCTCCCTCACGAGGTCACGCACCAATCGCCGTGAGTCGTAGCATTCGACGAGGCACAACAATGCACCGTCCAGGGGACAAACCACGTGCTGGGGGAGGAGCGCCGGCGCGACCCTTCACTCCGGGCAGCAAGATACCAGCCGGCGTTGCGGCGGTACCATTGCCGCAGCATTCGCCCCGGGACGCTTGAGGTAGGTGACCTCGTTTTAAGGAGAGTCCTCTCCAGAGAGGGGCTGCACAAGCTCTCACCCATGTGGGAAGGGCCATTCAAGATCACCCACATCCCCAGATCCGACGTCGTGCGCCTGGAAACAGGGGACGGCGTCCCCGTCCCGAATGCATGGAATATCCGGCACCTCCGGAGGTTCTACCCATTAAACAAGGCCCTTGCGCCTGAGAAGACTAGGCTCCGTGCCTGCGAGGAACAAGGCCCTTGCGCCTGAGAAGACTAGGCTCCGTGCCTGCGAGGAACAAGGCCTTGCGCCTGAGAAGACTAGGCTCCCTGCCTGAGAGGAACAAGGCCCTTGCGCCTGAGAAGACCAGGCTCTGTGACTGCGAGGAACAAGGCCCTTGCGCCTGAGAAGACCAGGCTCTGTGCCTGCAAAGAACAAGGCCCTTGCGCT
>LR738711.1:687751208-687815189 GCA_902687465.1 Secale cereale | reverse complement strand
GCTTGAGAAGACTAGGCTCCGTGCCTGCGAGGAAGAAGGCCCTTGCGCCCGAGAAGACTAGGCTCTGTGCCTGCGAGGAACAAGGCCCTTGTGCCTAAGAAGACTAGGCTCCGTGCCTGCGAGGCACAAGGCCCTTGCGCCTGAGAATACTAGGCTCCCTGCCTTTGAGGAACAAGGCCCTTGCGCCTGAGAAGACTAGGCTTCGTGCCTGTGAGGAACAAGGCCCTTACGCTTGAGAAGACTAGGCTCTGTGCCTGCGAGGAACAAGGCCCTCGCGCCTTAGAAGCCAAGGCCCAGTGCCTATGAAGCAAGGCTCTGGCCTGTGAAGATCTCCGCTCGTGACACTCTCACGTAATAATGAGTGGGGCTGTACACACCCCGGAGTTTCCGAAGAGCCGCGCTTGAGCCATGTTCCTAGTGGCCGTTCATTTGCTTTCTCGAGTTGGCTGGTGAGAAAGCAAATGAACTCCTAGTGGCAGCACTTAGCTCCGCGCTGGTGAGAAGACTAGATTAGGTGCCAGAAGCGGCCGTTCATTTGCTTTCTCGAGTTGGCTTGCCCATGTCTTCCCTTTTAATGGATTCTGAAGGTTCTGGTGTTCCTCGATTGCTTGGTTTTGATTTCTCTCTGTGGTCGTCCCCTCCATTTTTTCGGCTAGCTCAGGAAGAGCCGTAGTTGCACGACGCTCTCCCCAGCACTCCCCCTCTTTAGCCTCCATGATCCGCTCGAACCAGGGCTCGTGATTGGCACGTCCCCTCACCCTACGTCCATGACCCATGGGTACCGCGGCAAGGGGCGGCCGACCATTTTAGTGCGCGTCAAGGGACACGGGCAGGAAGGGATAATGACTACCTAACGAGTTTGAGCAGCTTCACGAAGGGCCAAACATCACGGGATGAGGGCAATCCCAAGTGCGTCAAGATAGGTTTCCTCGCCCTACAGGCGTGTGACACACAGGTTGTGCAACAATGGACAGAGACACTAAGTGTGGTGCTGAATATCATAAGTCACGGTTCATTACATACCCTTCCAGGGCTCCATACTTGTTTGTTCGAGTAATGCAGGGAGAAAGAAGGACCAAGAACGACAAATGACGACCCTTGAAGCGCGACTGCTCCCGAGGACCCGCACTCCAAGCTCAGCCGGAGCCCTCCTCACGCTTCACCCGAGCGTGACAACGAGACGACCCAGCGCTACCTTCCAGGCAGCCACGGAGGCGTGGCGGCTGGTCATAGCCACCGCTACTAGAGCTGCCGCTGAAGGGAAGAACATCCGTAGCTGGACGAGCTGCGGCCATCGCATATGCCAAGCACCGCGCCGCCACCGTTGTCCTCGCGGAAGCACTCGGCGCGACGCCCGTCTCCCCAAACACCCTCACGAAGAGGGTCGAGCCGTCACCATACCTAAAATGAAGGGTGCATCGTCCGCCCCAGCCACGCGCACGGGCGAACGTCTGCCAGCCACAAGCCAAAGCCACATCGCCTGAGGCGGAGGCCTCCACTGCGACCCATGAAGCTCTGCCGCAACAACCATCCGCCTGCAGCCAAAAGCCACCGGAGCTCGCAGCACGGAGTTCGCGGGCTAGGGAGCGTGGAAGGTGGAGCCGGGTGGTGGCTGGGCTCTCTAACCACACGACGAACTCCGGTATCACCCCCGCTGAGTGGGAGCGTGGCTGGGGAGGTATGACGACCCCAGAGCGCCTCCCTTCGTTCACAGGACCGCCAACGCCATGTCGGCCTCCGCCGCTTGAAGAACCGTCGCCGCGGTTACCGAGGGTGGCTACGGGCATTGTGGGGGTCCGCCCACGCCCGCTAGCAGCCTCGACGGGAGTTGTGGCACGCTTGCGAGGACGGCCTCGTCCCCTCTTGGCCGGTGGTGAACCAGGCCCCTCCTGCCGGGCCTTCCCCTTCTCCACGGACGAAAACTTCCTGGTCGGTGCCATGAACAGATCGGCCAAGCGAAGGGAAGGAAGAACGGGAAGCAAGAGGAACGGAGGAAGAAGATGGGTAGTGAGGACCCCCCCACTCGTCGCCTCATTTATAGCTAGGAGAAGGCCAACCGTCGGCCTCAATAATCGCAGGTAATGATGATGTGCTATGCATGCAGGGACCCGTCAAGTCGTGCAGTCGCTGAGGCAGCGTGGGGAAGTGGAGACGCCCACGTCCCAATCAATCGCCACACGCCAGTCAAGGTCGCAGGCTTTTGGGGCCCGCGACGCTCCGCACTTGACCCTTGGCTTCGCAGCGAAGCCAAGTCCGAGCGCACCTTGGGCCCGGGGGCTACTGTCGGCGTTCTGGGACCGGGGGTACCCAGACTTGCCTGCGCGCGGCCCAGGGCCTGGCTCAGCAGGAGGCCTGGTACGGCCCGACATCTTCAGCGACCACTCCATACCCTCGCGAGGCGGGCGGCACAAGGCATCCCCTGAGGCGGCCTCTCCAGGCCGCCTCGTGAGGATCGGAGATATCGAGGCGAGGGGCACCTCACGAGGTCCTCGTGACGTGAGCAGTGACAACCAAGGCCAGGCGGGCGCCAGGGGCGCAGAGGTGCCAGTTTCCTATTTGGTGCTAAAGGAGCAGGTGCAGACGAAGAGTCCCGAGGCATCAGGCAAAGGTTTCCATATCAGTGCAACCAGACCAAGACCAGCAAGACAGCATAACGGATGTCATCACGGAGCCCACTGCGGCGTCACCACCAGAGCCTTTGGCAGGCGAAGACCACCTTTTGTTAGGATAGCTTGTACTAGCTGTCCCCCTTCAAATTTGGCCGTTGTGGGATTCCTTCCCGCTCAATATTTGGGAAGAGTATTCGGTCCACTATAAATAGGACTAGCCACCACCATTGGGATCATCTCATCAGAGAGGGAGTTGATCTCATCTTGAGTTGATCAGATAGAAGGACACACACCACCAGCTCACTCGAGCACAAGAACTACTCTCCTCAGGAGGCAGTTCATCCATGTACTAGTTCTTCCTCAGCCTACAAGGCAATCCACCACACCACACTGGATTAGGGTATTACACCACAACGGTGGCCCAAACCAGTATAAATCTTCTGTCACTTGTTCTTCGGATGTGACGAGCTAGGCCTAGGGTTGTTGAGTAGACGAGCTAGGGTGGAAGGAGAGATCTTCGTGCGCACCCTAGAGTTCAAACCTTAAGGGTTTTTCCGGAACCCTATATCCGACAAATTCTACCAACGACAATTGGATATCGCATTGCAGAATTGAAACAAGCAGTTAACTAAACACCACAACAAATGAACCAAACGTTAACGGAGCACCACATTGCACAATATAACATACTCCTAATAGAATATCAGACAACTAACCAAACCAAGCATGCTTAACAACTTGGAAATATAGCAATTGTATTTGTTTCTCATGTATTTAGTACAACCAAATTTGATTTATTTCTCACATGGTATACAATAACAGAATGCACCCACAACAATTGAACATCGCATTGCAGAATTGAACCAAACAGTTAACTAAACACCACAACAGATGAACCAAACATTAACTCAGCACCACATTGCACAATATAACATACTCCTAATAGAAGATCGGACAGTTAACCAAACCAAGCATGCTTAACAACTTGGAAATATAGCAATTGTATTTGTTTCTCATGTATTTAGTACAGCCAAATTCGATTTACTACTCACATGGTATACAATGACATAATGCACCCACAACTATTGAACATCGCATTGCAGAACTGAACCAAACAGTTAACTAAACACCACAACACAAATGAACCAAACATTAACTGAGCATCACATTGCACAATATAACATCTCCTAATAGAAGATCGGATAGTTAACCAAACCAAGCATGCTTGACAACTTGGAAAATTGCACCCTGAAGAATTGAACATCAAATTTGCAGAATTGAACCAAACAGTTAACTAAACACCACATTGCACGACATATAGTACATATACTCTAGAGCAGAAGATTGCATGGTAAAAGTAGATAGCACAATTCACTAGAATTTGTTAAGAAATGCAGTAGCTAGAAAAATGGACATGGGTCCTTACAGTGAGCTAATAAGATAAGCTACTCCTCATTGTTGGAGATATCGACGACGATTGGCTCCTTGGACATGGAAGAGGGCGAGGCCTCTGCTTCATGGCCGCCCTCGTCGTAGTGGTGAGTTTCATGAGCCGCTCCGGGCGCCAGCCTGCTAGCTCTCGAGATGAGGTAAGCACGTGAACGCTGAGAAAGCACCTCATAGACTTTGTCGAAGGCATCGACAGTGGCCTCGAGAAAATGCCACAAACTATCGTTTAAAGCAGCCAACCGCATCGCGGCGTCGGCGTGTGAGGCGTCGACGGTGGCCTCGACGGCAAGGTGCTCCTCCAAGATCTGGGGGTCGGCATGAATGGCAGCTATCGCGACCTCATCCGCGCGTGCGGCCGCGATTTTCTTCTCCGCTGCCAAATGCTCCTTGAGACCCTAGCTATACTGCGTGCACCATAGCTTAGGGCGGCGCTTATTTGGTGGAGGGGTCAGAGATTTGGGTGGAAGATGTCGCGCTCGCGCCAGCGGTCGGGGCATGTTGGATGTGGAAGGAGGAGGAGGATGGGGGTCGGGTGTCGATTACCTGCCTGGATAGACGAGGCCGAGCAGCGTGAAGGAGGGTCGCCGGCGAGGAAGCGGCACTGCAAGCAAGGAGTGAAGGTTTCAACTTGTAAAGGAAGGCGGAAACAGGGGAAATGTGGATTTTGGTAAGGAGGAGGAGACGGGAGTGAGGGAGTCCTGGATTGAGGGGTCCTCATGTGGCCGGATAACTCGTGGTGGGTCGGACTGGTGGGCCGTGAAGATCATTGCTGAAGATCGTCTCTCTTATCCGGATAGGACTCCTGTGTGCATATAACGGCAGGTTTTAGGTTCGGGTGTAATCTTTCCTTCCTATGCAAGATAGTTATGTACAAACCCTAGTGCCCTCCGGTGCATATATAAAATGGAGGGTTTAGTCCGTAGAGACTAGACAACAACAGAATCATAGGCTAGACTTTTAGGGTTTAGCCATTACGATCTCGAGGTAGATCAACTCTTGTAATCATATTCATCAAGATCAATCTAACAGGAAGTAGGGTATTACGTCGGTCGAGAGGGCCTGAACCTGGGTAAACATCATGTCCCCAGTCTCCTGTTACCATCGATCCTCAGACGCATAGTTCAGGACCCCCTACCCGAGATCCGCTGGTTTTGACACCGACATTGGTGCTTTCAATGAGAGTTCCACTATGTCGTCGACCGAAGGACTGATGGATTGCTTCGTGAACCACGATGACACTACCACTGAGGGGACTTTTCCTCCCGACCAGCTTTTTGTGTTTGGCGGCTTCATGCTCCATGCCAACACAGAAGGCCACCTTGAGCAGGTTAAGAGCTACACCCCTGGCCATCAGGTAAGATTTGGAAGCTTGAACTACGTTGCTGATATCCGTGGAGACTTGATCTTCGACGGATTCGAGCCCACGGCGATCGCTCCCTGGCATCACGATGAACACGACCTAAATCTGTCATCGGACCACCTCCAGGGGATACCACCTGTAACTGCTCTGGCCCTAGATCCGGAGCTGATCGCGCCACCTGAGGACGAGAAGCTCAACCCCGCCATGGAAGCCGCAAACTCAGCAGCGCTGGAGCCGCATACGGACCCAACCCTGAGCGGGATCTATGTTACCGGAACTTCGGACTCGTCTCCGGCTACAGGTTCCAAACCATGTGCATCTGCGTCCTTCAAGCTTGATCAGGCGTCTAACGTCGAATTCAGCTCCGCAGATATCTTCCGGCACTCACCTTTAGGCGATGTGCTAAACTCATTAAAATCCCTCTCCTTAGCTGGGGACACACAACCGAATTATATTCAGTTTGAACTGGAGGCTGATGATGGAGAATTTTGCTTCCCACCCACCACCCACTTGGTAGGCATGGTCGAAGATCTAACCAATCTACTTGACTACGCTTTCGAAGACTTCAAAGGGATGGACCTCGAAGCTGAAGCAGACCTAGACCATAACCCGCCCATAACCGGGTGATGGACGGCTACGTCCTCATACGATGTGTATATGGTGGATACACCTAAGGAGAAGGAGGGCGACGGTGAAAATGATCCTACAAAGGATAAGCCTGTCGATGAATCTCCCAAGTGTCGGCGTCCGAAGCGCCGAACTAAACCCCGTAAAGGGAAGGATAGCAACACTATCACTAACGATGATAATAATTTGGACCAAGCCGATGACCACGCAGACCCAGCAATGGAGCAGGACGAACGGGAGGATGGCGAACACAGTCCAGGACCGCTGTCTGATCAGAGCGATGCCGAAGACAACAATTATGAACCTGTCTTCGAAGCAGATGTTAGCCTGGGCGACGACGAATACATTATCCCAGAAGAACCCTTAGAACAAAAGCACTTCCATCGAAGGCTTATTGCCACCGCAAGGAGCCTGAAAAAGCAGCAGCGGCAGCTTCGAGCCGCACAAGATACACTCAATGATAGATGGAACGAAGTGCTAGACGCTTAGCAAAAATATGGCTGCAATCGCCAAACAAAGGGCTATCCTAAGCGTAAATTGCTGCCCGGATTCGACGATGAGCCTATTGCACCTATACCGCCGAAGAATAGCACCGCTGATAAGCCAGACCGACTACCTCGTGGACGGAACAGAGTGGCTAGCAACGGCGTAAACAAGCCCGCACCCCCTCCACGTAAAGGAAAGGAGGCAGTGGCTCAGGCTCGGAAACACGATCTACGTGAGGACCTGAACAAAAAAGCTGGCAAGACCAGATCCATGGATGGTGCTCGCGCACGGGATGACAACTATCAAGCCAAATATGCCGGTCATATACCAGCTCGGGGTCAATACCGAACATCACAACCGTCGGACATACGCCACGACATAGCAAAATACAGGGGTGCCGCACACCCTTTGTGCTTCACCGATGAGGTGCTAGATCATGAATTTCTAGAAGGGTTTAAACCCGTAAATATCTAGGCGTACGATGGAACGACGGATCCTGCTGTATGGATAGAAGACTTTATTCTTCACATCCACATGGCTCGTGGAGATGATCTCCACGCCATCAAATACCTACCCCTCAAGCTAAAACGACCAGGACGACACTGGCTGAACAACCTCCCAGAGAATTCCATTGGAAGTTGGGAAGAGATTGAGGATGCTTTTCGGGCCAATTTTCAAGGGACCTACGTCCGGCCCCCGGATGCTGATGATCTAAGTCACATAATCCAACGACCTGGGGAGTCAGCCCGCAAGCTTTGGAATCGGTTTCTCACTAAGAAGAACCCAATCATCGATTGTCTAGACGTCAAAGCCTTAGCGGCCTTCAAGCACAACGTCCGGGACGAATGGCTAGCTAGGAACCTCGGCCAGGAGAAGCCGAGGACAATGGCTGCCCTAACTACACTCATGACCCGTTTTTGCGCATGCGAGGACAGCTAGTTAGCTCGTAGCAGCACCAGCGACCCTGGCATATCTGAAGTCAGGGATGGCAATGGAAAGCCACGACGTAATAAAAACAAACGTCAAAATAATGTGGGAAGCCTAGATGATACAGTGGTAAACGTCGGATTCAGTGGCTCCAGACCCGGTCAACGGAAGAAGCCATTTAAAGGCAACAAAGACGGTCCATCTAGCCTGGAAAAAATATTAGATAGGCCCTACCAGATTCATGGCACCCCAGATAAACATATGAACCATACCAACCGTAGTTGTTGGGTCTTCAAGCAGGCCGGCAAGCTCAACGCCGAACACAAGGGAAAGGGGCCTCAGAGCGAAGACAAGGACGAACCTCGCCGGCCGAACACATGGGGGCATAAGAAATTTCCACCGGAGATCAAAACAGTGAACATGATCTACGTCACTCATATCCCAAAGAGGGAGCACAAGCGCGCACTCCGAGATGTCTATGTCGTTGAGCCTGTTGCCCCCAAATTCAACTCATGGTCGGCCTGTCCGATCACCTTTGATCGGAGGGATCATCCGACTAGTATCCGTCATGGGGGTTTGGCTGCCCTAGTGCTCGCCCAATAATTGATGGATACCATCTCACTCGAGTCCTTATGCACGGCGGCAGCAGTCTCAATCTGATATATCATGACACTATCCGCAAGATGGGGATAGACCCGCCAAGAATCAAGCCAAGCAGCACGACCTTCAAAGGAGCGATACCTGGCGTAGAAGCCCGTAGCACGGGCTCTTTAACATTAGAGGTCGTATTCGGCTCTCCCGATAACTTTCGAAGCGAAGAGCTAATCTTCAACATAGCTCCATTCCGAAGTGGCTATCATGCACTGCTCGGAAGAATGGCCTTCGCCCGCTTTAATGTAGTCCCGCATTATGCTTATTTAAACCTCAAAATGCCTGGACCACGAGGTGTCACCACGGTCAACGGAAATATGGAGCGCTCTCTCCGTACGGGGGAGGACACTGCGGCCCTAGCAGCCGAAGTCCAAAACGGCCTATTCAAGCCGAACAGCTCATCGATCGTCAAGACCACAGACACAGCTAAACGTGTCTGGCATACGCTTGAGTGCGGCAGCTCGGATGAACTTGAGCTCAATTAGCAGCTACGCCCCCATCAACTGCCCCATAAGGTGGTAGCATACGTACCTCGTGTACACAATTATGCCCTTAAAATTCCTTGGGCGGCGATGGGGGCACACTTCATACAAATAGTCCATAGTTCAGCTCGACCCTATTCGGACTCTAAAATTATCTTTCAAGGTTCATTAAACGAACCAGCTTTGTTTACGGCCATACTTGTTTCTTTTTCCGGGTTTTTTCTTTTTCTTTTTTTTACAGATGGCCATCATACTCCCCCCTTCAAGGACACATCACATAGGAGAAAACGGTGCAGACATGCAGCAGGGACCCGCACTAAGGTTTATTGTTATATTAAGACCCTTTGTAAACCTCTTATCTCTTTTTGTTTTATAATTTTCTGGCATGTAAGATGTCCAAGGAAGTTATCGGCATTATCTGTAAGTTTACGGCTCGCTGTACTATAACGGGATATTATAGAAACAGCTTGGTTCATATTATGTTTGGAATTTTATTCTCTCACCACATGCGTTCGCTCCCCATGTCAGATTGCCACATGTGCCTTGATAACAGGGTCCATTACCAGGGGCTGTATTCAGCCCGGTATATGTCGAAAAGTCCGAACACCTGTAGGGAGTGTTCGGCGACTTGGATGTTTTTCTTTATATGCATCAGTTCTGAACAATGTCTAGGGTCAATAGTTGGGTTGCCCAGCTCCTGTGCTTACCCCTACGTTCCCGATTGTTTGTCTAGGATGTAAAGGGAGAACTACTGCGATTGTACTTCTGGCTCGTCCGGTCAAGTACCTTAGTAGAGAAAGCCGAAAACTGACTATCATGATATGCGAGAATCTGGTCTGCGATCCAGTGACTTAGTGTTACACCGCGATCGATGGAGATCTACCCCGTGTTATACGAAGGGTTGGTTTTTTGCCCAGTCGCGTACAAAAGGATACCTTAAATTCGAAAACACCATATACGCACCAGGGGCTAGTACCTAGCCCCACTTGTCAAACTCCTATGGCTAAGTGAAAGCAATAACGCCGCATAGTCTGATTGCCTGGTTCGCTCCGCATACACCTCCTACATGGACCAAGACGTTGGATAAAGAGTGTTTATGCATATGACCGAACACCCCAGTAATATTTACATGGGCACCGAAGCCGACGACTGGAAACTTTCAGATTTAAATAAACGGCCCCACAGGAGGTGAAAGTCGCTCGCATTATAATAGCGCAAAAGTTATATACAACGGTTCATAAACTTAAGTCTTTACAACCGGATACAATTACTCAAAGATGATATATTTTGAGCACTGGCCTTCTACAAGGCGGGCGCTTTCTATGGCATCCTCGAAGTATCTCTCCGGCTTGCAGTGCTCCTTGCCTTCGGGCGGGCCAGCAGTGCACTTTTGCGCGGGCAAAGGCCTTCCGAGCATCTTTTATGCAGGCCGAACGCTTCAACGCGTCAACCCGCGGACTCGCTTTGATGAGCCGCTTCACCAATATGAAGTAGCTACTTGGGACAGGCTCAGCGGGCCACAACCGGACTATCAAGTCCTTCATGGCAGAACCCGAAATATTGTGCAGCTCGACCAACTACTTCATCTGGTCGTTCAGGGGCACCGGATGTTTTGGCGCATAGAACTGCGACCAGAACAACTTCTCCGTGTCGTTCCCCTCCCGGGCTCGGAAGTATTGGGCGGTGTCCGCACTGATCCTCGGGAGATCAGCAAACACTCCTGGAGAACTCCATAACCGTGTCAGCCCAAGGTACTTCTGCCCTCCGAAGATGCTCTGTAAGAGAAAAGTCTTACCACATGCTATGTCTCGTGCCTGCCTGATTTCTCCACAGATGTTGCACGACTCGCTTCGCGCCTCCTAGGCAGCCTTAACTACCGAAGTGAGCTCGGATGCTTGTTCTGAAGTCTTCTCTTCCAACGCCTCGCATTGGCGAATAGCATCTTTGAGTTCATCTTCGACTTCAGACACCCGAGCCTCGTGCTTTTGGCTCGCGGCCTTTTTGGCCTCTAGATCGGCAACCGCTTTGTCAGCGATTGCCTTGCTCGCTTCGTCCTCCTTCTTGGCCTTCGCGAGTTCGCCGTTGAGGGCGTCGAGCTCAGTGGCGCCAACTGTTTAATACAAAATATCATAAAGAGTTTATACTCATACTCAATTAATATTATCTGTCTTGACATCTCGATTTTTCAAATCCGCATATCTTGCGTCTCATCTAAACGCTGGTTGACGCGATCGAGGTCCGCGTTGGCCTGCGAAAGCTTCTGATTTAGTTCGGCAACTTCCGCATCTTGTGCAATTGCCACAACTAGTGAAGCATGTTCAAATGCAAAAGCATACAGTTTAGCTCTATAATATGCTATATTATGGATACTTCATCCGATTCTGTTCTGAATCACACAAAGCATCAGGGGCTACTCGCTATATATGTGCATATAAAAATAAAGTTCCACAAAGAACATTACATTGCTTACCTCAAAGCCTTTTACTAGGCTGTTGAAGGCTTCATTCAGTCTGCCTTTGACGGACTGAATCTTCTTCATCACCGCACCCATTACGGTGCAGTGCTCCTCCACGACGGAAGCACTTCGTAGTGCTCCCTCCAGAGGGTCCGGTGCCTCCGGATTGACTCTGGGCGCCGTAGGAACAGTGGTAGCCTCCCCCGCCTTGGGGGTCTGGTCTTCGGACCCTGGAGCTGCGCTAGGCTCCGGATCAGTATTCGGCGGGGCCCCGGATTGTTTGGGCCCCCCGTCTTCGGTCTCCATGGGGATTGTTTCCCCATGGTCAGCGGAAACAGAGGTGTTACCCTCGGCCACCGTATCACTTGCCCCGCCCTCATCTCTTTGAGAAGGAGACGCATGCTGAGAGGACACCTCGGTGTCCCCGCGGGCCACGGGCGATGGAGCTTGGACCAGCGGGTCACTCTCCGTCTCTCCAGGCGCCAGAGAGTTCCCCTCCGATAAGGAGGCGTCGGGGTATGCTCGGGGAGGGCTGTAGGTCAGCAGGTGAGAAATACTTAAAAGGCATCAATATGCTGAATAAACAAGGTGCAACAATTAATATATCCGAACAACTTACATTTTGGCTAGGGGCTTCTCCCTAGGCTTCACCACAAAGCTATGTTCAGACGATGAGTCCGAACAGGCGGGGAGGTTTAGCTTCCTCCGGGGTGCGGCCTTGCCTGTGTCAGCAGCGGCCGCCCTTTTCTTCCCCCTGCCATGGGCGGGGAACTCTTCTTCTTCATTACCCTTCTCCTCTTCGGAGGAGAGGATGTTAATCTCCTCGGACTTCGAGTCCGCGGGGCGGGGGCCGCTCTCGGCCTCCTTTCTCTTCTTCTTGGGTTTCTTGTCCGGCGCCTTGTACGGCGTCGGAACCAGCATCGCCGTTAGTTGAGGCATGTATGGGTCTTCTGGCAAAGGCGCCGGACACTTAATCCGGATTGCCTTCTTCGTCCAGCTCTGTATATCATGCAGAAACTCCAATTCCTATCATTGCTGAAATAAGAAGGGGATATATGTTCGGCATAGTTTTTAATTACCTCTTGTGTGGTAAACGCAGTGCTATAGCTTGCGTCCTCAGTTTCCTTTGGCCACTCCTTCTGTCTCTTGAAGAGATGTTTCCAGATCTCTTTGTGCGTGGACCGAATAGATGCTTCAAGGGATGGTCTCCTGCTGGATCGAACTCCCATAGGGAGGAGTCCCAGCATTGGCAAGGATGGACAAGGCGGGCGAGCATTACCTGAACCACAGTTGTGAGTTGGTAGCCCTTGGTGATCATGCCGAACGCAAGGCCTTGGAGTGCCGTCACCTCAACCTGAGACCCCCAGTTTGGACTCTTATCGGTCCAGGAGGTTAGCCTCTCCGGGGGACCAGATCCGAAGGCAGGCGTCGCCGCCCATTTGGTGTCGCAGGGCTCAGTGATATAGAACCACTCCTACTGCCAAACCTTGTTTGTCTCCACGAACGACCCCTTTGGCCAGGTTGCATTCGGGGCCTTGCTTATCATAGCGCCCCCGCACTCCGCGTGTTGCCCATCCACCACCTTCGGCTTCACATTGAAGGTCTTGAGCCATAGGCCAACGTGTGGGGGAACACGGAGGAAAGCTTCACACACCACTATGAAAGCGGAGATGTGAAGGATTGAATTTGAGGCCAGATCATGGAAATATAGCCCGTAGAAAAATAGCAAGCCCCGCACAAAGGGGTGAAGAGGGAATCCTAGCCCACTAATGAAGTGTGAGAGGAACACGACTCTCTCAGCCGCCTTCGGGACGGGAATCACCTGGTCCTCAGCGGGGACTCGGTGCGCGATGTTAGCAGCGAGATAGCCCGCGCTCCGGAGATCCTCCACGGCCTTCTGAGTAACCGTGGAGGCCTCCCACTTGCCCTTGGCACTGGATCCAGCCATTGTTGGGAAGGAAGTGGTGGTTGAGGAATGAAGAACTACGGGCGCAAGAGATGACGATGCTAGCGCTAGGGAGATTGGACAGCTCGGGCTTGAGGAAAGCGTGGGGCTGATGGAAGCGATTGATATCATTTTATAACGATGTGAATACAGAACGTTCCCCCACTTTGGCCGCAAACCTCGCCGGTTCCCAAAGCGGTCGTGCGTAATGCGCGGTTTGGATGCTCACGTTACATTGATGAGGATCCCCTAATAAGCGGACACGATCTCTGTATTGATAAGATATGCCAAGTGGGGTTATACCTCGAAACGCGAAACTAGGAGCAAATCAAACGGTCTGATATGTTAGTGGGATGGACGCGACGCTTCACCAAAAAGTTTTCAATAGAGACACATTATTCGTTTTCTTTCAATGCCTTGCCTTCGAGGCTAAGGGTTGTACTAACCATGCAGAGCCGGACATAGTTAACTTTTTACAGAAGATAGTGCCTCAATATGTTTGGAAGAAGGAACCCATTGTAATGCCGAAGACAATACGGAAGCCGAACTCATCATCATCGAAGACAGGTTCAGGGGCTACTGAGGGAGTCTTGAATTGAGGGGTTCTCATGTGGCCGGATAACTCGTGGTGGGCCGGACTGGTGTGCCGTGAAGATCATTGCTGAAGATCGTCTCTCGTATCCGGATAGGACTCCTGTGTGCGTATAATAGCAGGTTTTAGGTTCGGGTGTAATCTCTCCTTCCTCTGCAAGATAGTTATGTACAAACCCTAGGGCCCTCCGGTGCATCTATAAACTGGAGGGTTTAGTCCGTAGAGACAAGACAACAACAGAATCATAGGCTAGACTTTTAGGGTTTAGCCATTATGATCTCGAGGTAGATCAACTCTTGTAATCATATTCATGAAGATCAATCTAGCAGGAAGTAGGGTATTACCTCGACCGAGAGGGCCTGAACCTAGGTAAACATCGTGTCCACAGTCTCCTGTAACCATCGATCCTCAGACGCATAGTTCGGGACCCCCTACCCGAGATCCGCCGGTTTTGACACCGACGGGGAGGTAGATATTTCCGCGGAAGCCAAAAATTTGGAATCACTTCAGCGAAAAAACTAGTGTGCAAAGTGTTATCAGACACTGTCCCTTATTCAGAACTGTGTACGATATGTGAACATCACAAACGATTCATATAGGTTAACCCATGTGTGATGAGTTTTAACGTCAAAAATTTTGGTTCGAATTTCCATGGTTACAATGGTCATCCACGTCATTGCATAATTTGGGTACACAAAGGAGGCTACATCACACCCACACTTCTTAATCGAGCAAGTTCAGCAATTAAATAGAGCTAGCTGACCTAAACATTACTCTAACAAATTAAAGACCGACACTCTTAATTATATAATGGAGTCATAGCGGCAATGGACGGTGTTTGAATTGCTAGACCTTTTGTCTGCAGTGAACATCAACTATATGTGTGTCGTAAAAGAATTGGAATTATTCAAGGTTTGTTTGAACATTTTATACATTAAATTGGTTTTCTATCCATTTCAGGTGCACAATTCAAAATTAAACTACATGAACATGCTCCGGTGCACCAACATGGGTTGTAAA
The DNA here is from genome assembly GCA_902687465.1 of Secale cereale. Lineage (NCBI taxonomy): Eukaryota > Viridiplantae > Streptophyta > Magnoliopsida > Poales > Poaceae > Secale > Secale cereale. The sequence continues at coordinate 687,800,586 of LR738711.1, read as the reverse complement.
ATCATATATGTGTCCATTGGTTTATGCTTATGTCCCGTGCAAAAAATGGGGATAAAAGTCGAACACCATAGCACTATGGCTCTTCCGCAAACATCGACGTAATTGCTTTTGTAATTCTAGCAAATCCATAATTCGTCCGAAATTCATGAAACTTGGCATGCTATCATGGAATGGCATCAACATGCCATGGTTAAACTTTTGTCCCATTTGGGTCAGGTTTGGGTATAAGCTTCACATAAACCAGAGCTTCTCAGAACAAGCCTGATGGTTTTGGTAGGGAATGTTTCACCTTTCTGGACGAAAAACGATATCCGTTGCCTCTTCTCGATTTCAATTTTTTCCTAGTGTCAATATAGAACAACAGGAGCATTGTGTCAATTTTTGGGATTTTTCAGGGTTCACTTGGACATTTTTATACATTAACTGAGTTTTCTATGCATTTATGTGCATAATTCAAATTTGAACTACATGCACATGCTCTAAAGCATATAAATTGGTTGAAAATTCAAATCCATGTCCTTGGTTGAATGCTTAGGTCCCATGCAAGAAATGGGAATGAATGCCAAACACCCTGCCACGGTCACTCGGCCGCAAACATTGAGATACCTTGTTTTTTAATTCTAGTAAATCCAAAGCTCATCTGAAATTCATGAAACTTGGCATGCTGTCATGGAGCGGGATCAACATGCCATGGTAAAAAATTTGTCCCATTTGGGGCAGGTTTGGGTATATGCTTCTCACAAACCAGAGCTTCTGACAACAAGCCTGATGCTTTTTTAATTCTAGTAAATCGAAAGCTCGTCCGAAATTCATGAAACCTTGCCATGCTGTCATGGAGCGACATCAACATGCCGTGGTAACATTTTTGTCCCATTTGGGGCAGGTTTGGGTATAAGCTTCTCATAAACCATAGCTTCTCACAACAAGCCTGATGGTTTCGGTAGGGAACGTTTCACCTTTCTGGACGAAATGATATTCGTTGCCTCTTCTCGATTGCAATTTTTTTGCTAGTGTCAACATAGAACAACAGGAGTGTTGTGTCAATTTTTGGGATTTTTCAGGGTTCACTTGGACATTTTTATACATTAACTGAGTTTTCTATGCATTTATGTGCATAATTCAAATTTGAACTACATGCACATGCTCTAAAGCACATAAATTGGTTGAAAATTCAAATCCATGTCCTTGGTTGCATGCTTACGTCCCATGCAAGAAATAGGAATGAATGTCAAACACCCTGCCACGGTCACTCGGCCGCAAACATTGAGATACTTGGTTTTTAAATTCTAGTAAATCCAAAGGTCGTCTGAAATTCATGAAACTTGGCATGCTGTCATGGAGCGGCATCAACATGTCATGGTAAAAAAAGTATCCCACTTCGGGTAGGTTTGGGTATATGCTTCTCACAAACAAGAGCTTCTCACAACAAGCCTGATGGTTTTTTAATTCTAGTAAATCGAAAGCTCGTCTGAAATTCATGAAACTTAGCATGCTGTCATGGAGCGGCATCAACATGTCGTGGTAAATTTTTTGTCCCATTTGGGGCAGGTTTGGGTATAAGCTTCTCATAAATCAGAGCTTCTCACAACAAGCCTGATGGTTTCGGTAGGGAACGTTTCACCTTTCTGGACGAAACAATATCCGTTGCCTCTTCTCGATTTCATTTTTTTCCTAGTGTCAACATAGAACAACAGGAGCGTTGTGTCAATTTTTGAGATTTTTTTGGGTGCACTTGGAATTTTTTATACATTTACGTAGTTTTGTATGCATTTATGTGCATAATTCAAATCTAAACTACATGCACATGCTCTAATGCATATAAATTGGTTGAAAATTCAAACCTGTGTCCTTGATTGCATGCTTAGGTCCCATGCAAGAAATGGGAATGATTGTCAAACACCCTGCCACGGTCACTCGGCCGCAAACATTGAGATACCTTGTTTTTTAATTATAGTAATCCAAAGCTCGTGTGAAATACATGAAACTTGGCATGCTGTCATGGAGCGGCATCAACATGTGATGGTAAAAAAATTGTCCCATTTGGGGCAGGTTTGGGTATATGCTTCTCACAAACTAGAGATTCTCACAACAAGCCTGATGGTTATGGCAGGGAACGTTTCACCTTTCTGGACGGAATGATATCCGTTGCCTCTTCTCGATTTCAATTTTTTTCCTAGTGTCAACATAGAACAACAGGAGCGTTGTGTCAGTTTTTGGGGAATTTGGGGGTTCGTTTGGACATTTTTATGCATTAATTGAGTTTTCAATGCATTTATGTGCAGAATTCAAATTTCAACTACATGCACATGCTAGAATGCATATAAATTGGTTGAAAAATCAAATCTGTGTCCTTGGGTGCATGCTTAGGTCCCATGCAAGAAATGGGAATAAATTTCAAACACCAGCACACCATTGATTGCCGGCAAAACGTTGAGATACTTTGTTTTCTAAATTCTAGTAAATCCAAAACTCGTCTGAAATTCATGAAACTTGGCATGCTATCATGGAATGGCACCCGGCATGATGTGGTATTTTTCGTGTCCATTTTGAGAGAAGGCGCACTCGAATAACAGCCAACAAAGGCATTTTGAAAAATAGCTGCCACTTTAAAATCTCAAACGTTTGTATAATTCAAATCATGTGTGTTCTGTTAACCATTCACGTGACGCCACGTGTCTTCGGTTGAATGGTTATAGGAGGTGCGGTGCGGACAGCTACTTGACATTGGTTGAACGGGTGGCGCGCGAGCGGAGTCCGATGCGCAGGCTGACCGAGAGGCGTGCACGCTGTCCTCCAATGCGCAGGCTCATCGGGAAGCGTGTGAGCTGTACACTGCGTAGGCTCACTGGGAAGCGAGCCCTTTGACTTCCATGGCCGCCCGCCTTCCTCTCCATTAATGGCGACCGAGCCGCTGTTTAATACGGGCGGCCTTACTGTTCGCCTCCCATTCCCCTCCCTCTTGCAGACCTCCACCAACGCCATGGCAAAGAATGATCATCTGCCACTAGTATTCAAGTTTGGTGAAGTCGACTCTGAGCCGGAGGAAATAGAAAATAAGGACGAATGGGACCTCATGGACATGGCCCCGAACGAGCTGGCCGCGGCGGTTGCTGTCCCCGCTCCCGTCCCAGCGCCCACGCCATCGACCATTCCCGTGGAATTGACGGGCTGGTCGCCGAGCACTATCGTAGAGTTGGAAGCCGCGGGCGTCAGCAAGGTCTCCACGGACCCGCGCGAGCACGTGTACATGCCAGCACCAGCGCCCGTGCACGTGCCCGTGCGTGGCCCTCCACCCACCGTGGCACCGGCCCCCGTGCGTTTGGTTGCACCCACAGCGCCCGTGCCCCTGCCCGTGCACGCCCCTCCACCCATCGCGGCGCCGGTCCCCGTGTATTTGGCTGCACCCGTCGCGCCCGTGCCCGTGCGCGCGCCCCCCTCAGCGGCATGGGACGCTGCTGTCGACCGCTACCTCTCAACGACGCCAGTTGCCGTCCTCCCGTGCCCCGCCCGTCGATCGCACGACGACATGATGTTTGATTTGCAAGTGAAGAACATTTTGTGCTGCCTTGAAGACTTCAAGAACGGCGTCTCGGAGGACACCAACGACAATGACGGCGCGGCACGCCGCCTTCGCCGCCGCCGGAAATAGTTTTTTTGAGGTTTAATAATGTATCTCGAATTCTTGATCATATGAATATTAATTTGTAGTGTGACTGAATGAAAGGTATGGTTCAAACGAACTTGCGTTTTTCTCTCTTAATGTACAGACTTATCAAATGATTTTCTTTTGAAAAAAGCTTCAATGGTTTTCAAATATACAACACTCATCGCAAACATTTTAGTTAGAACACCCGTATGCAAACCGACAGCTTCCCCGGGAAGCCAAGGGAAAATGTGTCGAGCAGGATTTGTGAAGCTCTTGAACGCAAACGTTTTAGATAGAATACCTGTCTGCAAAGTGAGAGATATGGAAAATTCGTAGTGGAGGATTTGTGCATCCCTTCAATGCAAACGGTTGTTTTGGATGACCCGTGGGAAACCACGTAGAAACAATTGGGTAAGATTTGCATATGTCATATTGGGTATGCTGCCATTTGTCAAACTGGAAAGATTGACATTTGTTTATCTAGTTACATTGCCATTTGTCAACCTTGTAACACAGCGATTTATCAAAATCAGTAGCTAAAAATCACTAGCACTATCTAATTTTTGCAACTAAAATCACTAGCAATGTTAATATGGACACCAATACGAAGTGGCATTGTACTTTTTTTGGCATCCAAATAGAAAAATAATATATGTGCCGCCACGCGACCCGTGTGACGTGCGAGCATGCGTGAGTTGATGGGACGCATATGCAAATGTACTATTCATTACATACAACAAGTCATCAACACACAATAACAACGAGGATACATGTTGGATTATAGATTATTTCCAACAAAACATGATAGTAAAGTAAAGTTTTTCTCACACAACAAATAACAAAGCGATGAAATAAACTTCAGCTCAACCAATCCTCGGCGTTGGAAACACTTGCTTTGAACCATAACTGATTCTCTGGAAAGGGCCAGCTATTGTCAATCTCGAGACCAACGCAGGACTGATCATCCAGGCTGAAGCGGACTATATCAGGACGCATATTGTGATAGTTAGGGTAGGGAACCATAGCAATGGCCAAGGTATAGATACATTCGCTTCTCATAAATGGTAGTAACGTTGTGTCAACAGCAACTGGATCGCCTTTCACCATCATTAGATAGTTTTGTCCAAGGAAGAGTGAGTTCCCTCCAAGAACTTCAATACGGAGTACACTAGTATCCATCCCGAATACCCTGCAACGGATGTTGGAATAGGTCCGAATAGTGCGACCATGGGAGACAACACCTGCTTCGTTGGTAACATCAGCAGTGCCTTGTATACATACAAGAAGAGGCGATCCATCGTAATAAGTTGCCAGGCGCCATTGAGTATATAGGTGATGTCAACTATGCAACCTTCTTCTTGTAGACGTTGTTGGGCCTCCAAGTGCAGAGGTTTGTAGGATAGTAGAAAATTTCCCTCAAGTGGCCTAAGGTTTATCAATCCGTGGGAGGCGTAGGATGAAGATGATCTCTCTCAAACAACCCTACAACCAAATAACAAAGAGTCTCTTGTGTCCCCAACACACCCAATACAATGGTAAATTGTATAGGTGCACTAGTTCGGCGAAGAGATGGTGATACAAGTGCAATATGGATGGTAGATATAGGTTTTTGTAATATGAAAATATAAAAACAGCAAGGTAAAAAGTAATAAACGTGAGCATAAATGGTGTTGCAATGCGTTGAAACAAGGACCGGGGTTCATACTTTCACTAGTGCAAGTTCTCTCAACAATAATAACATAACTGGATCATATAACTATCCCTCAACATGCAACAAAGAGTCACTCCAAAGTCACTAATAGCGGAGAACAAACGAAGAGATTATTGTAGGGAACGAAACCACCTCAAATTTATTCTTTCTGATCGATCTATTCAAGAGTCCATAGTAAAATAGCACGAAGCTATTCTTTTCGTTTGATCTATCTTAGAGTTCGTATTAGAATAACACCTTAAGATACAAATCAACCAAAACCCTAATGTCACCTAGGTACTCCATTATCACCTCAAGTATCTGTGGGCATGATTATACGATATGCATCACACAATCTCAGATTCATCTATTCAACCAACACAAAGAACTTCAAAGAGTGCCCCAAAGTTTCTATCGGAGAGTCAAGATGAGAACGTGTGCCAACCCATATGCATAGATTCCCAAGGTCACGAAACCCGCAAGTTGATCACCAAAACATACATCAAGTAGATCATGTGATATCCCATTGTCACCACAGATAAGCCCATGCAAGACAAACATCAAGTGTTCTCAAATCCTTAAAGACTCAATCCGATAAGATAACTCCAAAGGGAAAACTCAATCCATTACAAGAAGATAGAGGGGGAGAAACATCATAAGATCCAAGTATAATAGCAAAGCTCGCGATACATCAAGATCGTGCCATCTCAAGAACACGAAAGAGAGAGATCAAACACATAGCTACTGGTACATACCCTCAACCCCGAGGATGAACTACGCCCCTTGTCATGGAGAGCGCCGGGATGATGAAGATGTAATTTTCTCAATGTAATTATCTTTATTGTGGCATGAATGTTCAGATCCGAAAGATTCAAGACAAAAATTCAATATTGACATAAGAACAATAATACTTCAAGCATACTAACAAAGCAACCATGTCTACAAAATCATATAGTTTGGCTACATTCCATCTTCGTCACACAAAATACTCAAATCATGCACAACCACAGTTTCAGCCAAGCAATTGTTTCATACTTTAATTTTTTTCAAATTTTTTCAACTTTCACGCAATACATGAGTGTGAGCCATGGATATAGCACTATAGGTGGAATAGAGTGGTGGTTGTGGAGAAGACAAAAGGAGGAAGATGGTCTCACATCAACTAGGCGTATCAATGGGCTATGGAGATGCCCATCAATAGATATCAATGTGAGTGAGTAGGGATTGCCATGCAACAGATGCACTAGAGCTATAAATGTATGAAAGCTCAACAAAAGAAAACTAAGTGCATGTGCATCCAACTTGCTTGCTCACAAAGACCTAGGGCATTTGAGGAAGCCCATCGTTGGAATATACAAGCAAAGTTCTATAATGAAAATTCCCACTAGTATATGAAAGTTACTAAACAAGAGACTCTCTATCATGAAGATCATGGTGCTACTTTGAAGCACAAGTGTGGAAAAAGATAGTAGCATTGTCCCTTCTTTTCTTTTCTTTTTCCTTTTTTCTCCTTTTTCTCTTTTTTCCTTTTTTGGGCCTTTCTTTTTTTTCTTTGGCCTTTCCTTCTTTTTTTATTTTTTTATTTGGGACAATGCTCTAATAATGATGATCATCACACTTATATTGATTTACAACTCATTGATTACAACTCGATACTAGAACAAAGTATGACTCTATATGAATGCCTCCGACAGGGTACCGAGATGTGCAATGAATCAAGAGTGGCATGTATGAAAAATTATGCATGGTGGCCTAGCCACAAATACAATGTCAACTACATGATCATGCATGTCAATATGACAATGATGAAGCGTGTCATAGTAAACCGAACGGTGGAAAGTTGCATGGCAATATATCTCGGAATGACTATGGAAATGGCATAATATGTAGGTATGGTGGCTGTTTTGAGGAAGGTGTATGGTGGGTGTATGGTACCGACGAAAGTTGCGTGGTACAAGAGAGGCTAGCAATGGCGGAAGGGTGAGAGTGCGTATAATCCATGGACTCAACATTAGTCATAAAGAACTCGCATACTTATTGCAAAAATCTACAAGTCATCAAAACAAAGTACTACACGCATGCTCCTAGGGGAAGGGTTGGTAGGAGTTAACCATCGCGCGATCCCGACCTTCACACAAAGGATGACAATCAAAGAAATACCTCATGCTTCAAATTTGTCACACAGCGGTTACCATATGTGCATGCTACGGGACTTGCAAACCTCAACACAAATATTTCTCAAATTCACAACTACTCTACTAGCATGACTCTAATATCACCATCCTCATATCTCAAAACGATGATTCAATCATCAAACTTCTCATAGTATTCAATGCACTTTATATGAAAGTTTTTATTATACCCATCTTGGATGCCTATCATATTAGGACTAATTTCATAACCAAAGAAAACTACCATGCTGTTCTAAAAGATTCTCAAAATAATATAAGTGAAGCATGAGAGTTCATCTATTTCTTCAAAATAAAATCACTGCTGTTCTCTAGAAAGATATAAGTGAAGCACTAGAGCAAATGACAAACTACTTCGAAAGATATAAGTGAAGATCAATGAGTAGAATAATTATGTAACTATGTGAAGACTCTCTAATATTTAAGAATTTAAGATCTTTGGATATTATTCAAACAGGAAGCAAAACAAAATAAAATAAATTGACGCTCCAAGCAAAACACGTATCATGTGGTGAATAAAAATATAGCCTCAAGTAAAGTTACCGATAGACGAAGACAAAAGAGGGGATGCCATCCCGGGGCATCCCCAAGCTTAGGCTTTTGGTTGTCCTTGAATATTAACTTGGGGTGCCTTGGGCTTCCCCAAGCTTAGGCTCTTGCCACTCCTTATTCCATAGTCCATCGAATCTTTACCCAAAACTTGAAAACTTCACAACACAAAACTCAACAGAAAACTCGTAAGCTCCGTTAGTATAAGAAAATAAAACCACCACTTAGGTACTGTTGTGAACTCATTCTAAATTCATATTGGTGTAATATCTACTGTATTCCAACTTCTCTATGGTTCATACCCTCCGATACTACTCATAGATTCATCAAAATAAGCAAACAACCCAAAGAAAACACAATATGTCAAAGACGGAACAGTCTGTAGCAATCTGTTACTTTCGAATACTTCTGTAACTCAAAAAATTCTCAAATAAATTGGTGGACATGAGGAATTTGTCTATGAATCTTTTGCAAAAAGAATCAACTTAAAATCACTCTTCTGTACAAAATGGCAGCTAATCTCGTGAGCGCAAAGTTTTTGTTTTCTACAACAAGATCACATTAACTTTCACCCAAGTCTTCCCAAAGGTTCTACTTGTCACTTTATTGAAATAAAACCTATAAAACATGATTACTACAGTATCTTAATCATGTGGACACACAAAAACAGTAAGGACAAATATTGGGTTGTCTCCCAACAAGCGCTTTTCTTTAATTCCTTTCTAGCTAGGCATGATGATTTCAACGATGCTCGCATAAAAGATAAGAATTGAAGCATAACGGGAGAATCATGAAGAATATGACTAGCACATTTAAGTCTAACCCACTTCCTATGCATAGGGATTTTGTGAGCAAACAACTTATGGGAACAATAATCAACTAACATAGGAAGGTAAAACGAGCATAACTTGAAGATTTTAAGCACATAGAGAGGAAACTTGATATTATTGCAACTCCTACAAGCATATATTCCTCCCCCATAATAATTTTTAGTAGCATCAGGAATGAATTCAACAATATCACAAGCACATAAAGCATTCTTTTCATGATCTACTTGCATATAAATTTTACTACTCTCCACATAAGCAAATTTATTCTCATCAATAGTAGTGGGAGCAAACTCAACAAAATAACTATCATGTGAAGCATAATCCAATTGAAAATTATAATCATGATGACAAGTTTCATGGTTATCTTTATTCTTTATAGCATACGTGTCATCACAATAATCATCATAAATAGGAGGCATCCTTTCATCATAATAAATTTGTTCATCAAAACTTGGGGGACTAAAAATATCATCTTCATCAAACATAGCATCCCCAAGCTTGTGGCTTTGCATATCATTAGCATCATGGGTATTCAAATAATTCATACTAACAACATTGCAATCATGCTCATCATGCACATATTTTATGCCAATCATTATATGTAATTCTTCTTCTAGTACTTGAGCACAATTTTCCTTCCCATCATTTTCACGAAAGATATTAAAAAGATGAAGCATATGAGGCAACCTCAATTCCATCTTTTTTGGTATTTTTCGTTTATAAACTAAACTAGTGATAAAACAAGAAACTAAAATATTCGATTGCAAGATCTAAAGATATATCTTCAAGCACTAACCTCCCCGGCAACGGCGCCAGAAAAGAGCTTGATGTCTACTACGCAACCTTCTTCTTGTAGACGTTGTTGGGCCTCCAAGTGCAGAGGTTTGTAGGACAGTAGCAAATTTCCCTCAAGTGGATGACCTAAGGTTTATCAATCCGTGGGAGGTGTAGGATTAATATGGTCTCTCTCAAACAACCCTGCAACCAAATAACAAAGAGTCTCTTGTGTCCCCAACACACCCAATACAATGGTAAATTGTATATGTGCACTAGTTAGGCGAAGAGATGGTGATACAAGTGCAATATGGATGGTAGATATATGTTTTTGTAATATGAAAAATATGAAAACAGCAAGGTAAAAAGTAATAAACGTGAGCATAAACGATGTTGCAATACGTTGAAACAAGGCCTAGGGTTCATACTTTCACTAGTGCAAGTTCTCTCAACAATAATAACATAACTGGATCATATAACTATCCCTCAACATGCAACAAAGAATCACTCCAAAGTCACTAATAGCGGAGAACAAACGAAGAGATTACTGTAGGGTACAAAACCACCTCATAGTTATTCTTTCTGATCGATCTATTCAAGAGTCCGTAGTAAAATAGCACTAAGCTATTCTTTCCATTTGATCTATCTTAGAGTTCGTACTAGAATAACACCTGAAGATACAAATCAACCAAAACCCTAATGTCACCTAGATACTCCATTGTCACCTCAAGTATCCGTGGGCATGATTATACGATATGCATCACACAATCTCATATTCATCTATTCAACCAACACAAAGAACTTCAAAGAGTTCCCCAAAGTTTCTACCAGGGAGTCAAGATGAAAACGTGTGCCAACTGATGTCTACACACGCTTCTATTCTTGTAGACTATGTTGGGCCTCCAAGCGCAGAGGTTTGTAGGACAACAGCAATTTCCCTCAAGTGGATGACCTAAGGTTTATCGAACTCAGGGAAGTAGAGGTTGAAGATGGTCTCTCTCAAGCAACCCTGCAACTAAGATACAAGAAGTCTCTTGTGTCCCCAACACACCTAATACAACTAGGAGTTGTATAGGTGCACTAGTTCGGCGAAGAGATGGTAAAATATGGATGATAGGAGTGGCAAAGCAAAGTAATATAAATCTGTAATAAAAAGTGCAGCAAGCAAACAAGTGGTAAACGTGAGCACAAATGGTATTGCAATGGTGGAAACAAGGCCTAGGCTTCATACTTTCACTAGTGGCAACTCCCAACAACATTAACATAATCGAATCACATGATATTTCCCATAATGGAGACGCACTCGGAGGTCATTCCTTTGTGGTCAAGAGAGGACGAGAATTATGTAGGGCTACAAAAGCACACCTCTAAGTTCGTAGTTCTCAATCTATGGATTTTCCAATGTCACCGCGGCCATCCAAAGAGAGTACCACAATCACCACAGCATATCTCAAGGATAGTCAAAGACAATCACCAAGAGACTCTCAATCTTCAATCAACACACAAAAGAGGAAATCACTCATGAAAATATTCTTCTAATCCATGTCCAATAGACCGCTGTCACCTTGGTCTCGGGGATTATACTAGATAAAGACAAGTGAGTACATCAATCCAATACATAGAGGAAGGGGAAATATCATGGGATCACCCTAGATTAACATAGCCTATGATCACAACGAAGATCACATCATGGGAGAGAGAATTGACCACATAGCTACTGGTAGAAACCCCAGCCCCGAGGAGGAACTACTCCCGCATCATGGAGGGAGGAAGCAACGTCGATGGAGATGAATCCGGGGGCACTTCCCCGTCCCGGCAGGATGCCGACACAGGAATTCTGGTCCCCCGAAACTTGGTGGCGATGACGGCGGAGATCGGAATTGCTTCTAGAGAAAAGGGCTTCGGAATCAGGGTTTTCGCGACGGGAGATAAATATATGCGAAGGGGGGCAACCAGAGGCGGAGAGGGGGGCCCAGGCGCCCCCCTAGGGCGGCCAGGGGTGGGGCTGCCTGGGGTGGCCGCCTGGGCTGCCCCTGGCTCCCCTCTGGCCCCACTTCTGGCGCATGGCAGCTTCTGGAGCGCTGATTTTTTATATATTTTTCCCGGAATTTTTCTGGCGATTTAAGTAATGGGAAAAACTGAAATACAAAAACAGCAGAAAACAGAAACTGGCACTGGGGTGCACTGAGTTAATAGGTTAGTCCAAATATGATCAAAAGTGTACGGAAGTGCATCAATATCATAGCAATATCACACAAAAGAAGCATGGAGCAAGCATAAATTATAGATACGTTTTGGACGTATCAACATCCCCAAGCTTAATTCCTGCTCGTCCTCGAGTAGGTAAATGATAACAAGCATAATTTCTGTGGTGACATGCTACCAAAGAGTCTTTCACAATCACATGACAAATGCTTATTGAGATAATGAATCTTTAGTAATTAAGTTACCTCATGAGAATATCACAAAGAACTGAAAGTTTACAATATGATACTGAAACACCCAATAGATTTGTAGTGAGCATGGTGTGCAAACATGACAAAGTGATACCTCGCTTGCCCCCCTTTAGTGAAGCAAAACATAAATGCAGGAGCACCTCCGAAGTTTAAGTGACGACTAGATACAATGATTTCAGAATAAGCGCTATCACAATCATGCAGAAGACAATGGTACTTTGGGACAATGCACATTACACTCAGAATGACAATCATGCTCTCAATAGTTGGTGCTTTGAAGAAAGAAGGTGGAGACTCTCGAACCGTGGATTTTGATGGCAAGGTTGAAAACCCGTGGCTGGAAGCAAAGACTAAACAAGTACCAGAGCTCGTGGTTTTAAAAACAGAGATAAAAAGCTTTTGGGAGGTGCATAATTCATCAACGAATGCTAGTAGATAACCCAATTACTTATGCTGGACAAGTTTCGAGGAACGGCTCCCACGCGGGGATGATCACATCCCCTTAATCTCCTTTGTTTATCACTGCCAGAGTTTTCTGATTTCTCATGAACAAAGCGTGAAGGAGGGTTTGTTTGTTGCTATTATCTTTTGTGAGCTGGGCGCACTCATGCCAGTCCCTCCTCGTATTAGGGGTTTGCAGATTAGACATGCAATCCCGGGGTAAAATTTGTCCAACAACATAAGAAGATCATGAATTACCTACTACTTCCTCATGAGCTAAAACAGAGGCACAAAAGAGAAATGCTTTTGAATAATTTTGAGATGGTACAAGGAAGTCTTCGTTAGGAATGGCAAGTAAATACCATATATAGGAAGGTATGGTGGACTCATATGGCATAACTGGTTTCAAGGATTTTGGATGCACAAGCAGTCAGTCCGCTTAGTACAGGTGAAGGCTAGCAAAAGACTGGGAGCGACCAACTAAGAGAGCAATGACGGCCATAATCATGCAGAGCGACAAAGCAACATTGAATCGGGCATGGAAGTTATATCACTACTTAGAAATTAAAGATCATCAAGGCTTGATAGACTTTCTTTACAGTCTTAAATATGCGTGAGCATATGCCAAGTCAATCAAAATAAATTCTTGGAGGAAGATATCACTAAACCATACCACATCATAGGCAAACAAATCATGCTGGTACTTCAATAACACATTAAGAACCCCCCAGCTATTTGAGACTAACCATAAGAAAACATGAAGTACTAAGCACCATTATGCACATAGCATTTTTATCATAGAAATATCAACCAGTGCCACAGCAGCAAACTCTCTTAACAAGATAAGCATGATAACTCAAGAGAGTTCCAGAAGCAACAACCTAAACAAAAGCTCTTAAAAAAAGAAAAGCATGAAAACTAAGAGCTAAACATGACAGCAGCTATGGAAAGACAAAGAACACACAGCAAAGATAAGCATGAAAATCCTATGTTGTGTTCTAGATTGAAGTGGAGCATGTTTCTCTTCCACACAAAGAAAGCTGGGTTCTAACTTGTTATGAACAGCAAGCAAAGCTAAAGAAAACTAAAAAGGAAACTAAGAGCAAGACACTCCAAGCATAGCACATAACGCATGAAGTGATTAAAATATAGTGGAACGAAAGACGAACTGATAATTGTTGATGGAGAAGGGGATGCACGGGGGCATCCCCAAGCTTGAGCGTTTGACCCTCCTGAATATTCTTTTATCATCTTCCCTCGCACACTTGAAAACTCCCTTCATACATAATTCATCATAATCTGATTAGCGAGGTTAGTACCCACAATAAAATATTTTTTCCCTACTGGAAATAAGGATAATCTTGAAGAGCTACTGTTTCTCAAGATTCCAAAAGGTTTTTGCAAAGAAAAAGCAAGCTCAAGGTTTGCAAAACGAAGAAAAGGCAAAACAGGACAGAATCTATGAAAAACAGACCAACAGGTAGTAAATAATTTTTTCGGGGCACTTCTGCAACTCAAATCAAAAAACTCAAAACAGATGCTCGAAATCCAATTGTATAGAGCACGCTGTCAAAAAAATTCAGATCAAAAAGATGATCTGGTGATTTTATACGAATTTTTTTGTCCAAGGACAGAATCTGTTTTCTGGACAACACGTCACAACTTTTGAACTTTCTTGCAATCAGAGGCTAAACTTGGCACAAAGCTGAAAAGAAAAGATACAATGATGATGCTACTGTAGTAACAAACATCAAGACACAACAAAAGCAAAATAAAACCTTATTCGTTGTGGGCTGCCTCCCAAAAGCGCTTTCTTTTATGCCTTTAAGCTAGGCATGAGACTTTAATGATGCTCTCGTAGGAATAAGAGTTGAAGAACAAAAGAGAGCATCAAGAAGCAAATACCAAACACATTTAAGCCTAACATGCTTCCTATGCATAGGAATATTGCAATAGAATAATTCATTGAAGCACAAAGCAATAAGCATAGGAAGACAAAACAAGTGCAGCTTCAAAACCTTCAACATAAAGAGAGGGAACTTGATATTATTGAAATATCTATAAGCATATGTTCCCTTCTCATAATAATTTTCAGTGGGATCACGAATAAACTCAACAATATAAGCATCACATAAAGCATTGTTACCATGATCCACATGCAAAAAGGTACTCTTACTCTCCACATAAGCATAATCTTTCTCATTGGTAATAGTGGGAGTAGGACTATCATAAACAACTTGAACACTATAGATTAATTGTGTATTAGGAAGATGGTGTTCAACAAGGGAGTAATTCCCTCCATGATTATGACAAGTTTCATAAGGATAATTTCTCCTTATGTCATACGTACCTTTATAATCACTATAGATTGGAGTTACAACATCATCATAGTAGAGAAGAGCATTATCATTGCTAGCAACTATATTTGTAAACATGTTGTCTTTATTCTTACTAGCAAAAGAATTATCAATTATCACATCACTAGTGGGTAAAGGATTTGCAATCCTATCATCCCCAAGCTTAGAGCTTTCCATATCATCACTTTCAGAGTTGGTACCAAAAAGATTTTCAAGATCATAAGTAGCATTATCATCATTTTCCCAATCACAATAAGTAACATGCATATCATAATCAAAATCATCTTCAATAGTACCTACGAACGTATCATCAAGATGATAATTAAGGCAATAAACTTCACCTTCTTCTTTAAACTTACAACCGTTAGGATAAAAGTTGATGGGAGGAATATGCTCAGGCCAGGTTGATACCCATTCTTCTTCCTTCTTGCTCCTCTTCCTCCTCCTCTTCTTTTTCTTCTTCTTCACCTTAGGAGGGAGTAATTGGAGATGAAGCTTCTCCACATATCCTGGTTTATCATTAGAAACAATAGGGGAAACTTGGGAGAAACTCTCCTTTTTATTAGCAGAAATATAAGAGACATTTTTATACTTTGGTAAAGTTCCCTCCTTTCTAATCTTACTTATGTAATCAATTTTATGGCAATTAACAACACAATAGAGATGGTAATTTTGCAAAGTGTTTTTTATTCCTATGGCATTAACATCTAGCCAAGAAGTCTTTTCTGATAACTCTTCACACATCAAAAATAACATAAGCTCATCATAAAGATCAGGGGTGATCATGTTATCACACAACTGGTTAACAATTATGTTTTGAAAGTGCATGCATTGAAAATTAAAGTGACCCTTTATACAGCAAAGTTCACAAGTAAAAGGATAAAGGTCATACAATTCTCTAGCAATTTCATTTAAATCTTTGACCCAAGTGATTGTTCTTTCATGCTTATGTTGCTTACAATACTTCTCTTCTTCAATCATAGGCCTTTCACAAGGTCTATCCACTCCACAAAAATTAACATGCTTATATAAAACTTCATTTTTAGGAATTGGATCATGCATGTTGCAATCATCATGAACAACTTCATTTTCTTTGCAAATCTCTTAAAAAGGTTCATGATGCTTGATCCAATCCTCCTTAGGCATATTAAGATGTGAAGCAAAAGATTTGAGGAAATCAACAAGGAGTTGAGAATCAAGCCCAAACTTAGCGCTAAACTTATTAAAACTTGTAGTTTCAACAAAGGACTTAATGCAATCATACTCATAAATTATACCTGACTCTTTACCTTTGTCGATCTCCCAATCTTTAGTGTTGCGTTGAATTCTTTCAAGGAGTTCCTGTCGTGGAATTAGCACGGCAGATGTCCGGTTTAACGGACTTGATGATGGAACCATCGCACGGGTTAGCTTGAAGGGGTTCATAGCACACAAAGGACACAGAGAGTTTATACTAGTTCGGCCCCTTCGATGAAGGTAAAAGCCTACGTCTAGTTGGTTTGGTATTGCTTGGGCGTCGGTTTACAGGGAGCGGATCGCTTGCCTGTAGTCTCGACGGGTTGATTCTTGCTTGTCCCTGAACCGTCGCCGGGTCGTCCCTTTATATAGAGGTGACGTCTGGTCCGGTTTACAGAGTCCTGAGGCCGGCTCATATTTGTGTCCGCCTCGGTCTCTATCCTTTCTTCCTTATCTCTCAAGTTACATCGCAGGGCGGTTTACAAACCATGATTCTATACATGGGCCCTAAGATCTCATGGGCCGTAGCCTTTACTAAATATTACAACCAAGCATACTATAGCTAAGCCGGTTTACACTAGCCGGTTCATACCTGCTAGTAATATCCCTGACATTAGGCCCCAGAATGATTTGAACTTGTTCATATCAATCTCCCTTGTCTTGTATAATTTTCCTCTGTGCTTTTTCATTTTTGTAAACCGGCTCTGACGTCATCCTCGAGAATCATTGAATCTGACCGTGACATCATCTCCGCATTTAACGCTGCAAGCTGTACTGTGACTTTGTTTTAATGGTTATCCCGAAAATCGAGGCGTCAAGGGATCTTTATCCGATCTTTGCTCCCTCGAATCCCGCACCTGTCGCTTCATATCTGACCTTCCCTTATAAATACCGCCATCCTCATTCATTATCTTCTTCTCGCATCTTCTTCCTCGTCCGTCGCCAGAGCTTCAAGACGCCATTGACGCCCGAGCTTCGAACCGCCGCCGTCGACCGCCGAGAACAAATCCGTGCCGGCTGCTGCATCGCCCTGACTTTGACCAGAGAACTCCACCACCGATCTCCGCTGTTCCAGGTATGTCCTTCCTCTTCGTTGTAGATCCGTGTCTTCTAGGGTTCTTCCTCGCGCTTCCGCCATTAGAGCCTCTACGAGAGCTTCGTCTTGTACACAGAAACTTTAACCTTTACGTCCTACTCTTAGATCATGCCTTTATTTTGTTGTTTCTATGCTTTAGATCTCGTTACTTTACATAACCTGTAGATTTATCCGCTCCGTCTATCACCCTTGCAGTTCTTCCCGTATCTTCACATATTTATTTTTCTTTTTCTTGCATATTCAGATCCTGTTCTGCCCTAGTTGTCTGTCAAAACTTGTTTCTTCCCTTTTGTAAATCTGCTAAGTATACTCCGGTTTATACTGTCATGCCCTGTTCCTGTAAAAAATTTGAAGTTGAACGTGACGGTTTAGTTGTTCCTCTTTTGCTGTCATGAACCGGCAGTGACATAGCTCCCTGTTATTGCCGGTTTAACCATATCATTAGTCCCCTGTCTAAACCGTTGCGTAATCTTCGTAGATATCTTCCGGTTTATACTGCTGTACCCGCATAATCCGTTTTTTGCACTTTATCTTTTCAGCACTCGTTCTTCTACCATTATGGCCAAACAATTTGTGTCTTGTGACTGGGTTCCTTCCATCATCACGGAAGACGACCTGGTCAAAATCGCTGAAATTGGTACTTTAGGCCCTCAATCCGTTTTGAAGTGGCGGGCTCCAGGAAACGAATGCCCTCCTACTCCCAGGCAAGGGGAGGTTATTGTTTTCTTTGATCACATAGCTCGAGGCTTCACCCCCCCCCCCCGGTTCAAAGTTTTTCCGGGATGTTCTTGCCGTCTTTCAACTCCATCCTCGGGTCATAGGTCCAAACTCTGTCTCCAATATTTGTGACTTCCAAGTGTTTTCAGAGGTGTATCTGCAAGAAGAACCGTCTGTTGATCTGTTCCGGGATTTCTTTCACTTAAACCGGCGTACGGAATTCACCAGTGGGCCGGATCAGGAACTCGGCGGGGTTAGCATCCAGAAAAGGAGAGATGTAGTCTTTCCCCATGCCGCTCTCCACACACACCCAAAGGAGTGGAACAAATTTTGGTTTTACTGTCTTGATACTTCCCCTGAAGGGGAAAACCCACTGCCGGGTTATCGCGAGCACCGTCTTCCGGAGGATCACCCTCTGCCACCACGACTCAGCTCCACTGAACGGCCCCGGTTTGCATCTCAGCTCTCCAGACTGAAAGCCTTTATAGCCAACGGTTTAATTGGAACCGATTTTATGCGTTGTTGGCTCTCTTGGAGTATTCTTCCTTTGAGTCGGCGATCGCAGTTGATGTGCCAGTATTCTGGTAAACCGGACGACCCTCAACGGTTTACCAAGGATAAGCTTTCTGAATCGGAGGTTATTGAATCGGCTAAGAAGATGCTCAACGTCTCCTTAGCAGACTGCAGCAAAGTCGGATTAGCCCCGTATTACAAGAAGAACAAGCTGCCTGCGGTAATCTTTGCTTTCTTGTATATATTGTTTAATCCGTTTATATAAATCGTCCTCTAACTTTCTCTTTTTGTTCAAATAGGCTGATGATCCTTTCTGGAAAAGGAAACCTGTGGAGAAGCCCGGCAAACAAGCACGCCGGAAGACCTTTGCTAACAAGAAAAGAAAAGCAGCCGTTGGCTCAAGCTCTCACGCTGAGAATGATGATCCGGATTCCGAGGTATGAATTAATTCGGCTTTAATTTGATTGCTTGTACTCACATCTGTGTCTAATGATAACTTTCCACAGGAGCTGGCTGAAGGTGATAATCCGGCCGAAGTTGAGGTAACTATCCTTTCTTCCGATTCAGAACCACTCCCACAAAAAAGTCGTCGGACAGTCCGGAAATATCAATTTTCTCATCCTTACGCTCAATTGGATCCTAGTTTTCTTTTGAAGAAACAACAACATGAAGCTCTTCGCTGGACCACTCGCCATAGCGGCTTGGCAGTGGAGTCATCCGGAATTTCTCTCACTCCGGCTCGGAGGCACCGTTCTGAGGTTATACTCTCTCCAACTCTCCTTCATACCAAGGTCGGGCTTATCCGCAAACCTCTTAAACCGTCTGACCCTGATTATCAGGAGACTCCACTATCCTCCTCTGGTGAATCGTCTGCCACGCAACTTCCCCCACTGAAAACTGTTCCAGGGTAAATCTCTTTAACTTTTCCGGTTTATGATTATCTTTTGCTTCATAATCTTAACTCATTTTCCAAATTTCTTCCAACAAGCCAAAGCCTAGCAAGAAACCCAAGGCCAATAAACCCACTGCCGAGCCTACCGTTAATAATCCGGCGGTTGATCCGGCGACAACCGTCCCTCCAGAGGGCGAGCCCACAATTCCTCTTGAAAATCCTGCGCCTACGGATCATATCTCAGTGCCCGAGAACCCTACTGCTGATGATATCCACAATCCGCCAAGTCCTGCCCGGGTCAACTCTCCTCAGGTCAATCCGGCTTCTCCCAGTCCGGTTCATACTGCGACTCCACCAACTGCACCTGCTTCTCCAGAATTTGTAGTGACTGGGGCTGCTTTCGTTGCTCCGGCTGAGCCCACCGTTTTAGCCAAACATACGGCTAAAACGGAAAAACTACATAAAGAGAAGGGTAAATGGAGTACTGAGTTATCCAATCTTGCTGATATGAGTGCCCAAGAAATCTATTCCGGGTACTTAAACCGGCTCCACAGTAGCCGAGATTACGAAGCGGGCTTGGTTAACTTGATGAAGGAAAAATATGAGGTAATCCTTTCCTTCTGACTTTGTGCTTTTGATATGCCTCTATCTCATAGTAGCCCCCAAGTTCCGGTTTAGCTGCATGTTGAAGGTGATCCGGAACTTATAACTTGAACAATTTGACCTTACATTAGCCCCCAAGTATCAAGTAGATAACTTGGTTATGTATTTGATACTTGTAAGAATCTCTTCTGATACTGCAATTATCCATTAGCCCCCAAGTGTCAAGTAGACAACTTGTTTGTGTGCTTGAGACTTTTGACTTTGAATTGCTGCTTTTTATTACTTCAACTGCCCATTAGCCCCCAAGTGTCAAGTAGACAACTTGTTTGTGTGCTTGAGACTTTTGACTTTGAATTGCTGCTTTTTATTTCTTCAAATGTCCATTAGCCCCCAAGTGTCAAGTAGACAACTTGTTTGTGTGCTTGAAACTTGTCGGATTTTCGCTTCCTGTCACTTGATTATGCTTGCAGGCTGACTTAAACCGGAATGCTGATGAGATCAATGAGCTTCGGAGCCGTCTTGCTGAGACAGAGTCTGCTGCTTTGAAAGCCAAGAAAGATCTTCAGGTAAGTTTAAAGACTGCTGAAGATCTAAAAAAATTCTTTGGAGAAGAGCGGACCACTTTTGAGGTTCAGAAGAAAGAGCTGGAGAAACGGGTTCAGGATGCTGAGGGGGCGCTTAATCCGGTTACTGAAGAATTAACTGGCTTAAAGCGGCAAATTGAGTTAATGACTTCTGCACTCTTTGGTAAGTATAATCTGAACTCCTGCTTCATCCTTGCAAGCTTCCGTCTGTGCCGGTTTAATTGTGATATTCATATGCAGGGCGCCGTGTCACCCATCTTGGGGATGACCTACGGAAAAAACTGAAGGCATGTTACACTTTGGTCGAGCAGCTGTATTCCGGTGCTCAGAGGATCATCAGTGCAACATCTTTCGGTAAACCGGCCCCGACGATCATCCAAGGCACGTTTGAGAAGTTGTCTGTTCTGCCAGTGCGTCTCGAAGAAGTTAAGAAATCTGCTGCTCGAGCCGGTGCCCTCATGGCACTTACCAGGGCTAAAGCCTGGGTCCCGGATCTTGATCCGGAAGAAGCTTTGACTGGATTTCCTGACACTAAAGAAGTTGGATCCGCTTTTACCACAAAGGACCTCCATGCTTTGACGAAGGAGATGCGTCCCCTCGCCAGCAAGCTTGCAGCTGAATCCGACTTATCTAGGTATCATCCGGGATACGACTTGCAAAACGAGCGGGTGGAGCGGCCGGTTTATGATACCGTCAATTTAATCCCACCAATTCGCCCTCATACCTTCGCTCCAGATATCGAACCTTCTGAACTTATCAACGAAGAGATGTACTTCCGGGCCCTGACGAAGATTGACTGGTGTGTTCCGGACTTCCAACCGCTTCAAGAAGAAGAAGATATTCCGGATCAAGTCGATGCCCAGCCGTCCCAGCAGGAGGGAGCTTAGCTCATAACTTATTCTTATAGTTGCAGTCCCGGTTTATCGAACAATCTTTTTAATCCGTCAGGCTTGCTACGCCTTGTAATAGGATAGCTGAAACATTATCCGCTTTGATCCGGATATTCTGTCTTCTTGTGTTTGACGTTTGCTAATTTAAATGTTGTCTGATGTCGCTTATCTTGCGTATCATCTGTTCCTGCAGAAGTAATACTGAAAACATGTCCTAGCGGTTTACCATTGGACAGATTAAATTGTTCTCTCAAGATATCAAACAAGTATATACCTATACCATAAAAAATATTATACCTGAGATCAAGTATGCTCAATACTCTTAATCCGGTAGAACTTAAAATCTCTTGATGAAGATCTTCATGGATCCAATAACAAACCCGGGTTTTGATAACAGACACCGGTTTATCTCGTTCTGAAACTTTGTTCAGAAATTTGTAGCTTGTTGCATGATGGATGATCCGGGTTATAATGAACACCGGTTTATTCATGCTGGTATTCATGACCCAGACTTTTCACTTTATAGATATGTGGCCAACTTCTGTAGCTGTTCCACTCCGGTTTAAAGAGTCATAAAACATAAACACCAAAGATGCGAATTTGCAAATAAAACCATGTAGTCGAGGATTTTTAAGAGCTGCCAGGCTCAAAGCAAGGTTCAGCCAATCACTGGATGTGGACTATCCATCTTTCCAGAGGGCCGTTGGATGTGGATTATCCATCTTTCCATATGAACCATAAGAAAAATTTAGCCAATCACTGGATGTGGATTATCCATCTTTCCAGAGGGCCTAGCCAATCACTGGATGTGGATTATCCATCTTTCCAGAGGGCCGGTGGATGTGGATTATCCATCTTTCCACTTGAACCGTAATAAATAATTTAGCCAATCACTGGATGTGGATTATCCATCTTTCCAGAGGGCCTAGCCAATCACTGGATGTGGATTATCCATCTTTCCAGAGGGCCGGTGGATGGATGCGGGTAAACCCGACTGTCCATATAGTTTTCCCTGGCTCCATGGACTCATGGGTAAATCTTGAAGCGTCCTCTCTTGAACCGGATGTGACCTCATGCTCTTTAGAGAGTTTTATTGCTTCTGTGTATATTCTGCAAAAAATCAATTTCAAACCAACCAATATGTTGAAATATAACATATGATAAAACATGCATGGTTGTCCTCACAAGATATTTGTATTGGAAAAAAGGTTGAGCCCCCGGTTTACCGAGGGTGCCGGTTTATTCATTAATCATAATATATGCATAGGATACGGTGGAGCTCATAGCTCAAGTATAGTAGGGCCGTAAGTGGGCGATGTTCCATGGCCTCTTCGTCTCCTCCTCTGATGTCCGTGAGTCCTTATGTTCTCGAACGTCCACCAAGTAATATGAACCGTTGTGTAGGTTCTTACTGACCACAAAGGGCCCTTCCCAAGGTGGGGATAGCTTGTGCATATCTGTTTGATCTTGGATGAGCCGGAGTACCAAGTCGCCTTCCTGGAACGTCCTTGTTTTGATCCGGCGGCTATGATATCTGCGTAAATCTTGTTGATAAATTGCAGATCGTGCCGCAGCTATATCACGCTCTTCATCCAGCCGGTCCAAACTGTCTTGCCTTGCTTGCTCGTTAGCCGCTTCAACATAAGCCGTTACCCTTGGTGAATCATGACGGATATCACTTGGAAGAACCGCTTCAGCACCATATACCATGAAGAAAGGTGTATAACCTGTGGACCGGTTTGGTGTGGTGTTGATACTCCAAAGAACAGATGGCAACTCCTCAACCCAACATCCTGGGGTTCTCTGCAAAGGAGTCATAAGCCGGGGCTTGATACCTCGCAAAATCTCCTGATTTGCCCTTTCGGCCTGACCATTAGATTGGGGATGGGCCACAGAAGATACATCCAAGCGAATATGTTCTCGTTGACAGAATTCTTCCATCTCGCCCTGAGATAAATTGGTGCCATTGTCTGTGATGATGCTATGCGGAAAGCCAAACCAGAAAATTACCTTTTTGATGAATTTGACTGCCGTTGCCGCATCACACTTGCTTATAGGCTCTGCCTCAATCCACTTTGTAAACTTATCCACTGCTACTAGTAGATGAGTTTTCTGATCTTGGGATCGCTTGAAGGGTCCAACCATATCAAGCCCCCCAAGTCGCAAACGGCCAAGTTATTAGTATCATCCGGAGCTCCTGCGCCGGAACCAGAGCACGCCTCGAAAATTTCTGACAAGCATCACACTTCCGGACCAGATCCGCCGCATCAGCATGAGCGGTTAACCAATAAAAACCATGCCGGAACGCTTTAGCCACCAATGATTTTGAACCGGCATGATGACCACAATCCCCTTCATGGATCTCGCGAAGAATCTCACATCCTTCCTCAGTTGATACACACCGCTGAAATACTCCAGAAGTACTGCGATGATGAAGCTCTCCGTTTGCAATTGTCATGGATTTAGAATGCCGGACTATCTGTCGTGCTTCTTCTTCGTCGTCCGGTAGCTCTCCTCGGCTCAGATATGCCAAATAAGGCAGCGTCCAATCTGGGATAACATGAAGCGCTGCAACTAACTATGCCTCCGGATCAGGAACAGCTAGGTCTTCCTCCGATGGTATTTGAACCGAAGGACTGTGCAATTCATCCAAAAAAGTATTTGGCGGCACCGGTTTACGTTGGGACCCCAGCCAGCTTAGAGCATCGGCCGCTTCGTTCTGTCGCCGGTCTATACGATCCACCTGATACCCTTTGAAATATCCTGCGACTGCTTCAACTTCTCGTCTATAAGCTGCCATGAGGGGATCTCTTGAATCCCACTTGCCTGAAACTTGCTGTGCCACCAAATCTGAGTCGCCAAAACACTTAATCCGACTCAAGTTCATTTCCTTTGCCAACCGCAAGCCATGAAGTAATGCTTCATATTCCGCTGCATTGTTAGTACAAGGAAACAATAGGCGGAGGACGTAACAAAATTTATCACCTCGGGGGGAAGTTAAGACAACTCCAGCCCTCGAGCCTTCCAACTGTCTTGAATCATCAAAGTGAATCGTCCAGTAAGTAAGATCCGGTTTCTCCTCAGGGGTTTGCAACTCTGTACAATCATTGATGAAATCCACCAATGCCTGAGATTTTATAGCGGTGCGTGGCACATACTTCAACTCATGTGGGCTGAGCTCAATAGCCCACTTCGCTACTCTACCTGTAGCTTCCCTGTTCTGGATTATGTCCCCCAACGACGCTGAACTAACCACAGTTATTGGATGACCTTGGAAATAATGCTTCAGCTTCCGGTTTACCATGAACACACCATACACCAACTTCTGCCAATGAGGGTACCTCTGCTTGGATTCAATGAGTACTTCACTCACGTAATAAACCGGGCGCTGAACCAGGTATTCCTTCCCTGCTTCCTTGCGCTCAACCACAATTGCGACGCTGACTGCCCGTGCATTGGCAGCGACGTACAACAGCAACAGCTCCTTATCAATAGGGGCAGCTAAGACCGGCGGCTTTGCCAGTTGCCGTTTCAGATCCTCAAATGCCTCGTTTGCCTCATCACTCCATATAAACCGGTCTGTTTTCCTCAGCATCTGGTAAAGCGGGATCGCCTTCTCTCCCAAACGGCCGATGAACCGGCTTAATGCTGTGATCCGGCCAGCGATACGCTAAACATCGTTAATGCAAACCGGATTAGTCAAAGATGTGATGGCCTTGATTTTCTCCGGATTAGCTTCTATTCCTCTGTTTGAGACCAAGAATCCCAGTAGTTTACCTGCCGGAACACCAAAGGCACACTTCTCCGGATTAAGCATCATCTTATAAGTTCGAAGATTATCAAAAGTCTCTTTAAGATCCTCTATCATCGTCTCCTCTTTCCTTGATTTAACCACAATGTCATCCACATAGACATGAACATTCCTCCCTATCTGCCCTTTAAGACAATTTTGAACGCAACGCTGATAAGTTGCTTGAGCACTCTTAAGCCCAAAAGGCATGGACACATAGCAAAAAGCACCAAAAGGGGTTATGAAAGCTGTCTTCTCTTGGTCTTTAACTGCCATCTTGATTTGGTGATATACTGAATATGCATCCAAAAAGCTTAGTCGCTCACATCCTGCTGTGGCATCGATAATCTGATCAATGCGGGGGAGAGCAAAGGGATCAGTTGGGCAAGCTTTGTTGAGGTCTGTGTAGTCCACACACATTCTCCACTTCCCATTCTTCTTTAATACCAGCACCGGATTAGCCAACCACTCTGGGTGAAAGACTTCCACTATGAACCCTGCGGCCAAAAGCCTGGCCACTTCTTCTCCTATAGCCTTGCGCCTCTCTTCATTGAAGCGGCGCAAATATTGTTTAACCGGTTTGTATTTCGGATCAATATTAAGGCTCTGCTCAGCGAGTTCCCTCGGTATACCTGGCATGTCAGAAGGCTTCCACGCAAAGATACCCCGGTTCTCACGGATGAACTCGATGAGCGCGCTTTCCTATTTAGGATCAAGGTTAGCGCTGATAGTGAACTACTTGGACGAATCACCTGGCACAAAATCAACTTGCTTGGTCTCCTCTGCCGATTTAAACTTCAACGCCGGATCATGCTCGGTAGTTGGCTTCTTCAGTGGAGTCATATCTGTCGGATCAACATTATCTTTATAAAACTTCAACTCTTCTGTGGCACATACCGCCTCCGCATAAGCTGTATCTCCTTCTTCACATTCCACTGCTATCTTGCGACTTCCATGAACCGTGATCGTGCCCTTGTGACCCGGCATTTTGAGCTGTAGATAAACATAACAGGGCCTGGCCATAAACTTTGCATAAACCGTCCTCCCAAACAGAGCGTGATAAGGGCTTTTGATCTTGACAACTTCGAAAGTTATCATCTCTGACCTGGAATCATGCTCATCTCCAAAGGTAACTTCCAAGTCAATCTTTCCAACCGGATAAGCCGACTTACCTGGGACCACCCCATGGAACACTGTGTTCGATTGTCTTAACTTCTTATCCGTCATGCCCATACGACGGAAAGTCTCATAGTACAAGATGTTGATGCTGCTACCACCGTCCATGAGAACTTTAGTGAATTTATAACCTTCCACCTGGGGTGCCACCACCAAGGCCAAGTGGCCCGGATTATCCACCCGCATTGGGTGGTCTTCCCTACTCCATACAATGGGCTGTTCTGACCAGCGCAGAAATTGCAGTGTTGCCGGTTCAACCGCGTTAACTGCCCGCTTCAAAACCTTCTGGTCTCGTTTACACAGACTTGTGGTGAATACATGGTATTGCCCACTACTCAACTCCTTCGGATTACTTTGATACCCGGACTATGGCTGCTGTTGCTGACGCTGCTGATTACCTTGATTATTGTAGTTACCTTGGCCCTGCTGTTGACTGCCTTGGTTATTGTAACCACCCTGATTACGTGGCTGATTGCCCTGGTTGTTATAACTTCCTTGACCATTTTGATTACCGCCCCGGTTTTGATAACCATTGTTGTTGCCTCTATATCCTGATCCGGAGCTGTTCCCCTGATAACCCAGACCCAAAAAACCCTGGTCCTGAACCGCCATTTGGAGGCCTGTCATTAGCTTTAAAGCGGCCCATCATCCCTTCCATAAAGGGCCTGCACTCTCTTATAGTGTGTTTCGCCGGTCGTTGTTTCGTGCCATGCTTCGGGCAAGGCTGATCTAACTCTTGGTCCCAACTAACATCCCCTCCACCGGTTTGTGGAGGTGGGTTGCCCATACTACGCTGAAAACCCCCTTGAACTTGGGTGCTGGCTACGAAATCAGAGCCACCTTCTGCCTTTCGCTTGCCCAAGAAACTTGCAGTAGCCAGGTTAACTTGCGCCGGTTTACCAGGTTTGTTAACCTTCCCTGCCTTGTCTCCTTCAGCTTTTGGATGCTTGGTATTATCAGAGTCCCCATACTTTACCAAAGCACTCATGAGAGTTCCCATATCATTACAATCCCTTTTAAGCCGTCCTAGCTTTAACTTTAAAGATTCAAACCGGCAATTGTTTTCCAAAGTCACTATCGCCGTACTAGGATTGATACCATTCGAAGAGTGCAAGATCTCCGCTACTCTCCGCACCCAGGCACCTGTAGACTCCTGCTCTCCTTGCACACAAGCTGCTAGATCCACCACTGACATCGGTTGCTTGCATGTATCCTTGAAGTTTTTGATAAACTGGCTGCGTAGTTCCCCCCATGATCCGATGGAATTCGGGGGTAAACCCTTCAGCCAGGTCCGGGCTGTACCCTCAAGCATCATAGTAAAGTACTTTGCACAAGCCGATTCATCCACGTCCAGCATCTCCATGGCCATCTCATAACTTTCAACCCAAGCTTCTGGAGCCAAATCTGCTGTGTAATTAGGTACCTTGCGGGGCCCTTTGAAATCCTTAGGCAACTTGACACTCTGTAAAGCGGGGATAAGACATTGCACCCCGAAAGAACTCGTCGTAACTCCTGTTTCTGTTGTGGCTGTGTGAACCGGCGTCGTTTGACGAACCTCCTCCCGGGCTCCTGATCTAACCCGGTTTGCATCTTGAGCTTGAGCATCCGCACCCGCCGGCTTATCCTGTCTGCGCCGATGTCGCCTGCGCTCACTGCTAGACACTTCCGGCTCCTCCCAATGCCGAGTGTAACTCCGGCTGGGACGGGGTGTTGAATGTAGCCTTTCCCTGCTATGAGAGTATGCTTGCTGCTGTATTAACGCCGTATTAAGCAGCTCCTTGACTCTGCGTGCCTCCAATGCCACCGGGGACGTCTCCTCCACGGGTAAAGCGGCCAAACGTGCAGCAGCAACAGCGATGTTATCCAAAGGATTTGAATAATGACCTGGAGGGGTGGGAACGTAAGGTGCAGACGTGATCCGCCGATCTTGCTCTGCGGTGGGCTGCTGAACCGGCTCCTCCCTGGCCGGAGGTGCTCTCCGGTTTAAAGCCGGATCATTGCTAGTCCCAGCCCCAGGTGTCCTGAACAGATCCGTCGCTTCATAAACCGGCGGTAGACGAGATTGGTATTTTCGACCCCTTACTCCTTCCATTGAGGCCTGCTCCATCCTTAGATGAAAAGCCTGATCATTCAGCTCCGCTTGTCTTACCGCTATCATTGCCTTCTCTGCTTTCATATCCTCCTTTAATTGATCAATCCGGCCTTTTAACTAAAGGAGCTCTGCATAATGATGCGCCTTGTCTGCTGGAGCTACTGTTTCCACCGCTTTAGCTGTGAACTCCTCGATCAAGGTGGATAGAACGTCAGTAGGTGAGAGGGCCGAGCCGCTCCCCCCTACACCAGCTTCTGCTGTCGTCCGTTCACCGTGCGCTGTGAACCGGCCATAAAGACAGCCACCCGGTATGGCGGGTCGAAGGGGTCCGGAATACTGTTTCCATCGGACTCGCCCTCAGACCGGCCGTCCTGCAACTGATACAAAGACTCAGTTTCTCCGGATGAAGATTCGTCGTCGGAGTAGACAACTGTTGCACCATCGGATTCCGATCCGTCTTCGACTCGAACTCCGTGGATTGCTCCAACGAACACGTGCTTTATGGCGGGCTGAATCCGGGCCGATCTCGCACGCTGAGCCAGCTCGACGATGTTGGGGAAGATGTCCGGCTCAGGTCCCGGTTCGCCGATTTTGCCAATGAAGACTTGGATGCCACCGAAGGGAACCCGGTACCCGTATTCGATTGAATCGGCCTCCGGTCCCCAACCTGCGTCGTTGATGTAGATCCGGCCGCGGCGACTCTTGGTCATCCGGCTGACCGCGTAACCCTTGAGCCCTTCAAAGCTGCCCTTCAAGAACTCGAAACCATCATGCGGAGGCCCCACGGTGGGCGCCAACTATCGTGGAATTAGCACGGCAGATGTTCGGTTTAACGGACTTGATGATGGAACCATCGCACGGGTTAGCTTGAAGGGGTTCATAGCACACAAAGGACACAGAGAGTTTATACTAGTTCGGCCCCTTCGATGAAGGTAAAAGCCTACGTCTAGTTGGTTTGGTATTGCTTGGGCGTCGGTTTACAGGGAGCGGACCGCTTGCCTGTAGTCTCGACGGGTTGATTCTTGCTTGTCCCTGAACCGTCGCCGGGTCGTCCCTTTATATAGAGGTGACGCCTGGTCCGGTTTATAGAGTCCCGAGGCCGGCTCATATTTGTGTCCGCCTCGGTCTCTATCCTTTCTTCCTTATCTCTCAAGTTACATCGCAGGGCGGTTTAGAAACCATAATTCTATACATGGGCCCTAAGATCTCACGGGCCGTAGCCTTTACTAAATATTACAACCAAGCATACTATAGCTAAGTCGGTTTACACTAGCCGGTTCATACCTGCTAGTAATATCCCTGACAGTTCCCATTTAGCATCAATCTTTTCGTTTGTGAAAGAACCCATAGAGGAAGCATCGAGCAAATCTTTATCCTGTCGAGAGAGCCTCGCATAGAAATTAGTAATAATCATATCTTTGGGGAGCCCATGGTTAGGACATTTTAGCGTTAACATTTTCAGTCTCCCCCAAGCTTGAGATATGCTCTCTCCGTCATGAGGATAGAAATTATAAACATAATTCCTATTCTCATGGGCTTCATGAAGAGGATAAAACTTGGAGTAAAGAGAGACTGGATCTCTTCCCAATCTAGCAGGTGAGAGTCATCTAGTAGCCTATACCATTCCAATGCTTTTCCTTTCAGTGACAAGGCAAATAATTTCCTCATGACTCCGTCTCTTGTCAAACCTGAAATCTTAAACAACTCACAAAGTTCTGTAAGTTTCAACAAATGAATACTAGGATTGACTGTCCCATCATAACAATCATTCCTAATTATTTCAATTATCCCAAGTGGTATTTGGAACGGGATACATTCAGTAGGTGGAGGAGACTTCTCTACCACGGGTGTGGTAAAGCGGCCTTCCCCAAGCAGCAAACTAAGAGTGCGGTTTTCCATAAACATAACTAGTGAAACTAAAAACAAGAAACGAAAAGATTTAAAGATTTAATTGCAAGATCTAAAGATATACCTTCAAACACTTACTTCCCCGGCAACGGCGCCAGAAATAGCTTGATGTCTACACACGCTTCTATTCTTGTAGACTATGTTGGGCCTCCAAGCGCAGAGGTTTGTAGGACAGCAGCAAGATCCCTCAAGTGGATGACCTAAGGTTTATCGAACTCAGGGAAGTAGAGGTTGAAGATGGTCTCTCTCAAGCAACCCTGCAACTAAGATACAAGAAGTCTCTTGTGTCCCCAACACACCTAATACAACTAGGAGTTGTATAGGTGCACTAGTTCGGCGAAGAGATGGTAAAATATGGATGATAGGAGTGGCAAAGCAAAGTAATATAAATCTGTAATAAAAAGTGCAGCAAGCAAACAAGTGGTAAACGTGAGCACAAATGGTATTGCAATGGTGGAAACAAGGCCTAGGCTTCATACTTTCACTAGTGGCAACTCCCAACAACATTAACATAATCGAATCACATGATATTTCCCATAATGGAGACGCACTCGGAGGTCATTCCTTTGTGGTCAAGAGAGGACGAGAATTGTGTAGGGCTACAAAAGCACACCTCTAAGTTTGTAGTTCTCAATCTATGGATTTCCCAATGTCACCGCGGCCATCCAAAGAGAGTACCACAATCACCACAACATATCTCAAGGATAGTCAAAGACAAGCAACAAGAGACTCTCAATCTTCAATCAACACACAAAAGAGGAAATCACTCATGAAAATATTCTTCTAATCCATGTCCAATAGACCGCTGTCACCTTGGTCTCGGGGATTATACTAGATAAAGACAAGTGAGTACATCAATCCAATACATAGAGGAAGGGGAAATATCATGGGATCACCCTAGATTAACATAGCCTATGATCACAACGAAGATCACATCATGGGAGAGAGAATTGACCACATAGCTACTGGTAGAAACCTCAGCCCCGAGGAGGAACTACTCCCGCATCATGGAGGGAGGAAGCAACGTCGATGGAGATGAATCCGGGGGCACTTCCCTGTCCCGGCAGGATGCCGACACAGGAATTCTGGTCCCCCGAAACTTGGTGGCGATGACGGCGGAGATCGGAATTGCTTCTGGAGAAAAGGGCTTCGGAATCAGGGTTTTCGCGACGGGAGATAAATATATGCGAAGGGGGGCAACCAGAGGCGGAGAGGGGGGCCCAGGCGCCCCCCTAGGGCGGCCAGGGGTGGGGCCGCCTGGGGTGGCCGCCTAGGCTGCCCCTGGCTCCCCTCTGGCCCCACTTCTGGTGCATGGCAGCTTCTGGAGCGCTGATTTTTTATATATTTTTCCCGGAATTTTTCTGGCGATTTAAGTAATGGGAAAAACTGAAATACAAAAACAGCAGAAAACAGAAACTGGCACTGGGGTGCACTGAGTTAATAGGTTAGTCCAAATATGATCAAAAGTGTATGGAAGTGCATAAATATCATAGCAATATCACACAAAAGAAGCATGGAGCAAGCAGAAATTATAGATACGTTTTGGACGTATCACCAACCCCTATGCATAGATTCCCAAGGTCACGGAACCCGCAAGTTGATCACCAAAACATACATCAAGTAGATCACGTGATATCCCATTGTGAGCATGGATAAGCACATGCAAGACATACATCAAGTGTTCTCAAATCCTTAAAGACACAATCCGATAAGATAACTCCAAAGAGAAAACTCAATCCATTACAAGAAGATAGAGGTGGAGAAACATCATTAGATCCAAGTATAATAGCAAATCTCATGATACATCAAGAATGTGGCATCTCAAGAACACAAGAGAGAGAGAGAGATCAAACACATAGCTACTGGTACATACCCTCAGCCCCGTGGATGAACTACCCCCCCCCCCTCGTCATGGAGAGCGACGGGATGATGAAGATGGCCACCGGTCTAGATTGGTTTTCGGTGGCAACGTAGGCTTTCGGCGGTGGAACTCCCAATATAGGTTATCTTCTAGAGGTTTCTGTATATATAGGAGGTGTTGGAGTCGAGAACAAGTAAGGGGGGTCTCCGGGCTTTCCACGAGGTAGGGGGCGCGCCCGAGGGGGGGGCGCCCCCACCCTCGTGGGCAGCCCGAGACTCTTCTGGTCCATCTCCGGTACTCCTTGGGCTTTTTCTGGTCCAAAAAAAACCTCCGTTGAGTTTCAGGTCAATTGGGCTCCGTTTGGCATTCCATTTCTGCGATACTCAAAAACAAGGAAAACGGAAATTGGCTCTGTGCTCTGGGTTAATAGGTTAGTCCCAAAAATCATATAAAAGTGTATATTAAAGCCCATTAAACATCCAAAACAGATAATATAATAGCATGGAACAATATCGAAAATTATAGATACGTTGGAGACGTATCAATAGGTCATGCTCGTCCTCATGCTCATGATCATCACCATCGTCATCTCCCCCTTGGTTATAAATTATTTCAAGTATAGGTGGTGGAATGTTCACAAGACCTTGGAAACACAAGAAGCTTAATTAGTAAAGGGAAATTAGCTAACCCGCATGCATGTGGATGAAACAATTATAATTACGTTGGAAGAAAAATGTACCAAAACAATAAGGATCCCGTGCAAAAATAGTGCCACAAGTGGTGGCAGCAAACACAAGATGCTCGTATTGAATTGCATCACAGTACTCATTCGTGTCCAGAAATTGATTTTTGAGCAATATCCATCCATCCGTGGAAGCAGGGACGGTAATAAGCTTGTCAAAGATAGCAACAACATCATAGTTCTTGTAATTCCAAGAGCGGTAGGGAACTAGAGAAATTACTATCATCCATAGACGACAGTCATGATGATCATATCTGAACGTACGTAGACTATCTGTGTGATGTACCTCATGGCAGTCTGAGATTTTTTGGAAGTGGAACCCGGTGACGAGTGTACACATTCACAAGTTCCCACTCACAGTTGTTCCCAATATAAATAACCCAATCTCCATTTGCGCCTGCCCAGGCCTTAACCTTAAGCGATGGCATCTTAACATCACATGTATCATTATCAAGCAGCATCAACTTGCAGAAGGCAAGGCTTCCATCGTCCTCACGACAGCGAGCAGGGTCATGGAGAAGAAGATAGGGGAGATCAAACTGCTCCTAAACCCTTGGGTTCTTTGTAATGATCCTATTTGTTGACTCGAGAATGGTCTTGTACGAACCTGTCATGCAAGCCGAGGTGATGACGTCGCAATGATCAATGAATTCCTCCATCGTGTCATCTTTCAGATCGGGGCAAGAATAACGGGGTCGTTTCCGGCCTGTTCCCTCCATGGAGAAGACGATCGAACAATGGCGGAAGGAAGGGTGAAGGCAAATGGAGGGAGGAAGAGCATGCGACAGCAGTTCCAAATCGAGAGGGAAAGGCGAAGAGGCGGTGGACGGTTGCCGCGGTACAAGATGAGGCTAGTGGGGAACGAACGGTTGCCATAGAGGTCACAAACTTACGACAAGGCCGAGTGATCCGCATGGCTGACCATTTATTTTGTGTTGCCTAATCACAAACAGTTCATCCGAGTGAACCGCATGCTGTATATCACACACGCCTTGATCTGGCTGACCGTTTCATTTGTGTTATCTAATCACAAACAGTTCATCCGAGCGAACCGTATGTTGTATATCACACACACCTTCATTTGGCTGCCCGTTTCTTTTGTTCCTTCTCATCGCAAATAGTTAATTGAACTGAACTGTATGCCCTGCATTGCACACGCAACTAAAATCTGAACCGTGTTTGATGCACCCTCCATCGCAAACGTTTTGCACCTTTTTTGACGGTTTTTTACACCCCCGTTTGCGATTATGGCATAGCACACAATTTCGTCGAAGGGTCTCTGATTGTAGTGTCGCGTTAGCAGCATCCTGCAGTAGTGATAATAGCAAAGCTCGCGGTACATCAAGATCATGCGTAATCAAGAACACGAGAGAGAGAGAGAGAGAGAGAGAGAGAGAGAGAGAGAGAGAGAGATCAAACACATATCTACTAGTACATAGCCTCGGTCCCATGGGTGAACTACTCCCTCCTCGTCATGGAGACCACCGGGATGATGAAGATGGCCACCGGTGATGGTTTCCCCCTCCGACAGGGTGCCGGAACCGGCTCCTGATTGTTTTTTCATGGCTACAAAGGCTTGCGGCGGCCAGACTCCCGATCTAGGTGTATTTTTGGGGGTTTCGGTATTTATAGGAATTTTTGGCGTCAGGGATAGGTCAGGGGGAGCCACGAGGCGGCCACGAGGTAGGGGTGCGCCCCCCTAGGGCGCACCCCCACCCTTGTGTTGCCCTCGTGGCTCTTCTGGTCCACCCCCGGCGTTCTGTGGTCTTCTTTTGGTCCATAAAAAATCACCGTAAATTTTCGTTCCGTTTGGACTCCGTTTAATATTCCTTTTCAGCGAAACTCAAAAACAAGGAAAAAACAAAAACATGCACTGGGCTCTGGGTTAATATGTTAGTCCCAAAAATCATATAAAATAGCATATAAATGCATATAAAACATCCAAAAGAGATAATATAATAGAATGGAACAATCAAAAATTATAGATACGTTGGAGATGTATAAAGCATCCCCAAGCTTAATTCCTGCTTGTCCTCGAGTAGGTAAATGATAAAAACGGAATTTTTGATGTGGAATGCTACCCAACATATTTATCAATGTAATATTCTTTATTGTGGCATGAATGTTCAGATCCATAAGACTCAAAACAAAAGTTTATCAATATCAAAACAATAATACTTCAAGCATACTCGAAAGTAATCTACGAAGCTTCAAAAATAACATGGCTAAAGAAAGTTATCCCTACAAATCATATAGTCCTTATGCTCCCTTTTCTTAACACAAAATACCCCTCATGCCCATCCCGGAGTCAGCCAAGCAATTTCTTTCATACTCTACTTTTTCAAACCTTTTTTCAACTCTTCACGCAATATATGTGCTCGAGCCATGGACATATCACTATGGGTGGAATGGAGGTGGTAATAGACAAAAGGTGGGAGAAAGTCTCACATCAACTAGGCAAATCAATGGACTATGGGATGTCCATCAATCGATATCAGTGTGAGTGAGTAGGGATTGCCATGTAACGGATGCACTAGAGCTATAAGTGTA
This sequence comes from Secale cereale, assembly GCA_902687465.1. Lineage (NCBI taxonomy): Eukaryota > Viridiplantae > Streptophyta > Magnoliopsida > Poales > Poaceae > Secale > Secale cereale. The sequence goes on along the minus strand of LR738711.1, from coordinate 687,765,004 downwards.
TGAAAGCTCAAAAAGACAACTAGTGGGTGTGCATCTCTTGCTCATGAAGACCTAGGGCATTTGAGGAAGCCCATCACTGGAATATACAGGCCAAGTTCTATAATGAAATATTCTCACTAGTGATATATGAAAGTTACAACATAGGAGACTCTCTATCATGAAGAACATGGTGCTACTTTGAAGCACAAGTGTGGAAAAGGATAGTAACATTGTCCCTTCTCTCTTTTTCTCTTTTTTTGAAGACTCCTCTCTTTTTTAGGAGTCTCTTTTTCTCTTTTTTTGTAGACTCTTTTGGCCTCTCTTTTTATAACCTCACATGGAAAAATGCTCTAATAATGATGAACATCACACTTTTATTTACTTACAACTCGATATTACAACTCAATGCTAGAACAAAGATATGACTCTATATGAATGCCTCCGACGATGTACCGGGATGTGCAATGACCAAGAGGGACATGTATCAAAATGAACGGTGGCTTTGCCACGAATACTATGTCAACTACATGATCATGCAAAGCAATATGACAATGATGAAGCGTGTCATAATAAATGGAACGATGGAGTTACATGGCAATATATCTCGGAATGGCTATGGAAATGCCATAATGGGTAGGTATGGTGGCTGTTTTGAGGAAGGTATAAGGAGGGTTTTATGCACCGGCGAAAGTTACGCGGCACTAGAGTGGCTATCAAGGTGGAAGGGTGAGAGTGTGTATAATATGTGGACTCACATTAGTCATAAAGAACTCACATACTTATTCCGAAAAATCTACTTAGCCCTCAAAGCAAAGCACTACGACACATGCCCCCGACCTTCCCGCAAAGAGGAAACAATCAAGATACAGTGCGCGCCAATTTGGTTACATAGGCCATACATGCATGCTACGGGAATCACAAACCTTAACACAATTATTTCTTTAGCCTCACAAACTACCACTAGCATGACTCTAATATTTCCATCTTAATATCTCAAAACAATTACAAGGAGTCAACTTCACATAATATTAAATGCTCTATATGAAAGTTTTTCTTATATCTCCTTTGGATGCCTATCATATTAGGACTAAATTCATAACCCAAGAAAATTACCATGCTGTTTTTAAGGACTCTCAAAATAATATAAGTGAATCATGAGAGTCCATCAATTTCTATAAAATAAAACCATCGTTGTGCTCTAAAAAGATATAAGTGAAGTACTAGAGCAATTGACAAAGTACTCCAAAAGATATAAGTAAAGATCAATGAGTAGTCAAATAATTAACTAGCTATGAGAAGACCCTCTCTCATTTAAGAATTCGAGATCTTAAGTACTTTATTCAAACAGCAAGCAAAACGAAATAAAATGACATTGCAAGGATAGCATATATCATGCGAAGAAGCAAAAACTTAGGCTAAACCGATACTAACTGATAATTGTTGATGAAGAAAGGTGGGATGCCTACCGAGGCATTCCCAAGCTTAGATTCTTGAGACTTCTTGAAATATTATCTTGGGATGCCTTGGGCATCCCCAAGCTTGAGCTTTTGTGTCTCCTTAATTCCTCTCATGTCTCGGTTTCCCTAAATCTCAAAAACTTCATCCACACAAAACTCAACAAGAACTCGTGAGATAAGTTAGTATAAATCAACTCAAAACCTTATCATTCCATATTGTAGAAAATGACTAAAACTATAAATCAATATTGCATACTAAATGCATCTGCATATTTAATACTCTTATCCTCAAATAGAATCAGTAAACTTGCAAACAATGCAAACGAAACTGCAATCTGTCTAAGCAGGACAGTCTATCTCCATCTCACTCAACCCTCCGTATCCACGGCAACAATGGCCCGAAAATGGAGAAAGTTGGACACCGGTCAGCCTCTCCCGGTAGAGCCGTGCGCTCCCGGCAGAGACCCTGCCGGAAACAACTCCATACAACCTGCCGGACCATCCTCTCCAGTCGGGTCCATGGAACCCACGAACGAGGCATGTGCTCCCGCAGCAGAGGAGGTGCCGCTAGTCCTCGTTGCCGAGCCCCAGGCTCCAACTTGAGCAAGGCACATTTCAACTTCCTCCAAACCGGAGAGCTTCCCAGCGACCAAGATGAAGTTGAGAGAGTAGCCCGGAGGGCCAGTATGTATCAGTTTGTCGATGACACTCTATACAAAAGGAGGCCCAACGGCGTGAAATTGAAGTGTGTCTGCCGGGAAGAAGGAAAGGAACTGCTGGCTGAAATACACATAGGCATGTGCGGCTCCCACATTGGATCAAGGGCATTAGTTGGGAAAGCATTCCGGCAAGGATTCTATTGGCCCACATCCCTCCAAGATGCGGTCGAGCTCGTCATGAAATGTGTAGCCTGCCAGTTCCATTCCAAGAAAACCCACTTGCCTGCCCAAGCTCTTCAAACAATCCCTCTGTCATGGCCGTTTTCGGTCTGGGAGCTCGATATCCTCGGCCCTTTCCCCCAAGCTGTCTAGGGCTTTGAATTCTTGTTTGTTGCCATCGACAAGTTTACAAAGTGGCCGGAAGTAGTTGCTGTGAGAAAGGTGACTGCTCAGTCAGCTATCAAGTTCTTGAAAGATCTGGTGTGTCGTTTTGGAGTTCCGACAAGGATCATTACTGACAACGTCACCTAGTTCACAAGACAAGCCTTCATGCAATATGTTCATGCCCTTGGATGCAAGATCTCAGTTGCCTCTGTGGTGCACCCCCGGAGCAATGGACAAGATGAGAGGGAGAACGCTGAAGTGCTGATTGGACTCAAGACAAGAACTTTTGATATGTTGCAGAAGCACGACATGCGGTGGATTGAGGAGTTTCTGGTAGCTCTATGGTCCCTTAGAATGACACCAAATCGAGCTACCGGGCAGACTCCCTTCTCCCTGGTCTACGGGGTTGAAGCAGTTATCCCCGCGGAACTCTTTTATGGGTTGCCTCGAGTGCTTGCCTACAATGAAGTAGTGCAAGTTCAGCAATGGCGTGACGACACTGTGCTACTCGAGGAGAACCGTCTCCAGGCTTCTACATGTGTTGCACGCTGTCAGCGAGCCCTGCATCACTATCATAGCCGCAGGGTTCATGCCCGGTGTTTTGAGGAAGGTGACCTAAATGCCCGGTGTTTTGGGGAAGGTGACCTTGTCCTTAGGCGCGTTTAGTCCGCCAAGGGTACACACAAGTTATCACCAAAGTGGGAAGGCCCTTACCGAGTAGTATGAGTCACCAGACCTGGCGCAATCCGTCTGGAGACCGGAGATGGCATTCAATTGCAAAACTCATCGAATATTGAGCATCTTCGTAAGTTCTAACCGTAAGGTGCGGCTATCGGGCCTTGCCCGGCAGCCACCCATTTGTACAAGCCTTGCCTCAGCTGCATGTAACCCCTTGTACAAAGCCCGGGCGATGTCTCTGTGCAAGAGAAAATAATGAAGCGCTGTAGGGGGGCCCCCAACCAAGATTGCATGCATGCATAAGCATTCCAAGATCACTGCATAAGCATTTCATGAGCATTTGCATATGCATATAGATAGGATCGCATCTAGCATTCATTCTCATCTGCATGAAGATGCAGGTTCCTATCGTGAACTTGGCTTCGATAAGGGGTTGAGAAGATTGCCCGGCACTGCAATCCCCGGCAAGCCAAACAGCTAAGTTCTACCTCCTGTCCATTAGTGTTCTGTAAGCTATAACTTGTGCATAAGAAAACCTCGTCACTCTTTTTGACACTTAGGTGTTCCCATCCCTAACTCGAACACTACTTTGAACGGGATGGTTGTAGTGGCCTTTAGTAAAAAGGAGTTTGTGGGGGGATGGCCCGTTAGTCTGTTCCCCGGCAGATGTGATTCTTCGGCAGACAAAAAGGGTGCCGGCAGGATAGCTTGCCGGGAAAACTCGTTTATTTACATTAAAGAGGTATCTCACCTCTGCATGAACATACACATGCGCGGGATCCGGAAAGGTTCATCTTTTTCATTAATATGCTGATACAAGTACAAGCATTACAGAACACAAGCATGGACTCAAGGGTTACATTATTTGAATTACAATTTGGAAAGTGCCTACAGATTTAAGATTGAAAAAAGATAAGTACCCCATAATCCCCTCCTTTTGTTTTCCCTCCTTCATGCACTGCGACGGAAGGAGGAAAAGATGAGAAAAGGAGCACCCAAGCAGGATCCCATCCTCATCTCGTCAAGGCCTGCCGGGCACAGCCTGACAAGATCGGGAGTGGCGAGGCTGCGAAGGAGGAGTGCATGGAGCAGCTCGGTGGTGCCCTCCTCACCATCTTCAGGACCGGCCGGAAGCCCCAACTTGAGCAGCGGCAAGGCCACTCGCCGAAGCTCAGCTGGAAGACTGTTGGAGGGGAGCCGAAGGCACCAAGAGAACATCCCTCCTCGGCCATGATACGTCTCCAACGTATCTATAATTTTTGATTGTTCCATGCTATTATATTATCTACCCTGGATGTTTTATATGCATGTATATGCTATTTTATATGATTTTTGGCACTGGCCTATTAACCTAAAGCCCAGTGCCAGTTTCTGTTTTTTTCCTCATTTTTGAGTTTCGCAGAACTGGAATATCAAACAGAGTCCAAACGGAAGGAAAATTTACGGTGGTTTTCTATGGACCAAAAGAAGCCCACGGAGTGTCGAAGGTGGACAGAAGAGCCATGAGGCCAACATAAGGGTGGGGGCACCCCCTACCTTGTGGCCGCCTCATGGGTCCCCTTGACTTGTCCCCGACGCAAAAAAATCCTATAAATACTGGAAACCCCAAAAATAAACCTAGATCGTGAGTTTCGCTATCGCGAGCCTCTGTAGCCACGAAAAACCAATCGGGGCCCCGTTCCGACACCCTGTCGGAGGGGGAAACCATCACCGGTGGCCATATTCATCATCGCGGCGGTCTCCATGATGAGGAGGGAGTAGTTCACCCTCGGGGCTGAGGGTATGTATCAGTAGCTATGTGTTTGATCTCTCTCTCTCTCGTCTTCTTGATTTGGCATGATCTTAATGTACTACGAGCTTTGCTATTTTGGTTGGATCTTATGATGTTTCTCCCCCTCTATCTTCCTGTAATGGATTGAGTTTTCCCTTTGAAGTTATCTTATCAGATTGAGTCTTTAAGGATTTGAGAACATTTGATGTATGTCTTGCATGTGCTTATCTGTGGTGACAATGGGATATTCACGTGATCCACTTGATGTACGTTTTGGTGATCAACTTGCGGGTTCAATGACCTTGTGAACTTATGCATAGGGGTTGGCACACGTTTACGTCTTGACTCTCCGGTAGAAACTTTGGGGCAGTCTTTGAAGTTATTTGTGTTGGTTTGAATAGATGAATCTGAGATTGTGTGATGAATATCGTATAATCAAACCCATGGATACTTGTGGTGACATTGGAGTATCTAGGTGACATTAGGGTTTTGGTTGATGTGTGTCTTAAGGTGTTATTTTAGTACAAACTCTAGGGCTATTTGTGACACTTATATGAATAGCCCAATATATCTATCAGAAAGAATAACTTTGAGGTGGTTTCATACCCTACAATAATATCTTCGTTTGTTCCCCGCTATTAGAGACTTTGGGGTGACTCTTTGTTGCATGTTGAGGGATTGTTGTATGATCTAATTGTGTTATCGTTGTTGAGAGTACTTGCACTAGTGAAAGTATGAACCCTACACTACTGCAGGATGCTGCTAACGTGACACTACGATTAGAGACCCTTCGACGAAACTGTGTGTGATGCAATAATCGCATACGATGGTGAAAAAACCCGTCAAAAAGGTGCAAAACGTTTGCGATGACGGATGCATCAAACACGGTTCAGGTTTTGGTTGCATGTGTGATGATGGGCATACGGTTTAGTTCAATTAACTGTTTGCGATGAGGAGGAACAAAAGAAATGGGCTGCTAGATGAAGGAGTGTGCGATGTACATCACACGGTTCACTCGGATGAACTGTTTGTGATTAGGGAACACACAAGAAACGGTCAGCCAGATCAAGGTGTGTGCGATATACGACATGCGGTTCACTTGGATGAACTGTTTGTGTTGAGACAAGAGAACAAAAATGGTTCAATATAAGAAGATGTGATATGGTCTGTCTGCAGAACATCTATGTTCTATGTACAATAGAACAACATATATATACTTGTAACATGACATGATTGCAATACCAAATTAAACATCCAATTACGTTATATAACAAATACCATAAATATTTTAAGGTTCAGATTCAAAGATTACAATGCCCAAATTCAAACATTGCAAACCTCTTCATTTCTACAAAGGGATCAGCCACTGACAAGTCATATGTTGGTTTGACACAATGAATTCCAGTTACTCTAGCATATGCTCTTCCAATATGAAGTTTAGCTTTTTTGGAGCCTCTTCCATTCTACGATACCTGCAGGCTCTGATCAGCATACCATTCATCTTTCTTAGTTAAATGTGTGCTCAACCTCAGTACCCTCAACACCCTTGCTCTGGCAAGAAAGAACCTGACGAGTGTAATCTTCGGTCAGGTCCCTCTATAGGAGTTCAAAGTAATATTTGAGAGATGGAGATCCAGGCATTCGATGTGATTGTCGCTATAAACATTATCCACCTCCGGGCCTATTATTATCTGCAAAAGAAGAGAACGTGTTAGTGCCTACATGCTGTTTTGAACAGTAGTACACGCCTAAATGCACCAATGTGCCATCTTCAATCTGACATGATTAACATGGGCATTTGATTACTATCTAAAAAAATGTACCCTTCTTCACAAGAGGATGGATTGGATGAAAAATTCCTTAAGAAAACTAGTACAAATGAATCCAATGAAATGCTTATGGCTTGTAACCATATGAATAGCAACCAATATGGGGTGGGGGTGTATGTCCTGAAATCCTCCAAAATTCCTTCAGAAATCGTAGTACAATGTCATTGTAAACTTGGGATGAGGTGCAAAAAATTGAACTCCCTTATGCTTAACATATAACAGGAAAGGAACATCACCTCGATATACATCTTCTTCAGGCACGGAAAGCATCTCACGCAACTGACAACTTGGTCTAGGTTGGGGCCGACAGATTCTAGTGCGGGGACCTTCACAGTACCCAGAATTTGGGTGAAGCCTTACTGGATGACAGACAAAGATACATCTTCAAAACTAGAAAGAATGTTGATATCAACAAGGAGAGGAATAAGGCGAGTGTTGTACCTGAAAGTAGTAGTATGTGATAGACGAGTAGCCCACCGCTCTCAATTTCGGGGCAGAAATGACATTGATTCTTGTTGGAACTTGTTGATCAACTACAAGTAATCTCTCAAGTGAAGGCGTGTCCTCAATAAAAATATTGTGGTCCACCTTTTGTGATCTCTTGTTGCAGCACCAAGAACACACATAAATAGTCCGGAGAGTCCCAGAGGTGATGTCGAAGGTACTCGACCAATTCATCGCCTGAAGACGAAGGAACTCAAGTGTAGTACAGCCATGGAGCGGGCGCTCCATGTCATCCTTTGGGGTGTAGATGGCGACAAGCTCGAGGTGCTTCAGTTGTGGTAGAAAAAGAGAGGGTGTGTCATTAAGTGGGGGGAAATGGCAGTTCATGAATTGGCGAGGCGCAGCATGGGCGCGAAGCGGAGCGCAGACGTTGGCAGCGAGCGCATATGCCCATCATTAAAACTGAGCTCCTCGTGCTGGTCAATGGTGGGGGATTGGAACCACTCATCAAGCTTGGCTCAGTCCTTGCCATTCGAACGGAACTTGCCCGTGATAAGGCCTCGGATTGGGCCATGGTGACTGCCGAGGATCTGGGAGAATGCATCCAAGCTTTTGCGATAGCTATGGCAGAGCTCGTGGGCGTCGAGGAGGTCGATAGGGGTGAGGAGCCATAGGGGGCGCCACCGCCGGGAAAGGGTGGTTGTCCTCGCCCCATATTTGATTGGGAGGAGGGATATGATGATTGTCAACATATCATCGGGGAGGTTGCTGATGAAGTCTAGGCCTGCTGGAGTCAATTGCGGTTTTTGCTCGACCGTCTTCGCTTGTTGGCAGACTCGTTCTCCACCTCGTCGGCGGCGATGGAAACCTTTGTCTCCATATTCACGCCATGCTCTGGTGCTTCAGCAGCCCTGGCATCGTGATACGGTGTATCCTAGGGCCATCCCCATGGACCCTCCTTCACCTCAACAAGTGCCCAAAGGACCAAGGACTAGAGCTCCCGAGACCGAGGTGACGTCACTCCTAGCCCTACTTCCATACAAATCTTGCGAGACATGGTCGCTACCTCAGACGGACGTGTTGTGTGTGCTCAGGTGTGAAGAAGACCACATCGGAGAGGGGCGTGAAGATGGACGAGTCCTCAAGTTCATGGACGAGCCAATGCATCGAGAAGAGCAGAAGAGAGCTCCAGGACCCGGACATCCGGCCCCCTGGCCCGGACATCCGGCCCCTGGGCATTCACCCACAGAAGGCCAACAGCAGCCAAGGCTACAGGGCCCGGACATCCGGCCAGGGCCCGGACATCCGGCCAGGCACGGCCCGGACATCCGGCCCCGCGCCCGGAAATCCGGCGCCTCTGTCCAGAGAGCACCCGAGGCGCGTCCACTCCAGCCCGGACATCCGGGCCCCCGCCCCGGACATCCGGCGTCCTGTGAAGTCCCGGACATCCGGCCCGCCGCCCGGACGTCCGGCCCCTGAATTGCCTGCGTGCATCCCCCGGGCCGAGGCCCATGTACCCATTCGCCCCGTAGACTATATATACTCCTCTCCTCTTTCCGTTTAGGGTTAGCTGTGGTTTTAGCTCATTTGACACTTGTGTGGATTTCTCCCACGAGACCGGTGCGCCTCTACGGAGAAGATCCACCTCTGGATTCAAGACCCCTAACGGGAAGATCCCACGGGATTCCAAGACCTCCTCCGGGAGAAGACTATCTGTATCACCGTTGTTGACTTTGGATCATGTATCTCGACCTTGTATCGCGAATCTAGCACTTGTGTGATTGCTTCCGTGTTGATTTGAGTGTTCTCTCTTGTGTTTTCCCCATCTTTCTCCGTGTTTTCCCCGTGTTCATCGTGTGCCAACCTCCAAACGTGAAAGATCCGCTGATTAGGGTTCCACCCTACATCACATAATGATATAGGGTGGAACCCTAATCAGCGGATCTTTCACGTTTGGAGGTTGGCACACGATGAACACGGGGAAAACACGGAGAAAGATGGGGAAAACACAAGAGAGAACACTCAAATCAACACGGAAGCAATCACACAAGTGCTAGATTCGCGATACAAGGTCGAGATACATGATCCAAAGTCAACAACGGTGATACAGATAGTCTTCTCCCGGAGGAGGTCTTGGAATCCCGTGGGATCTTCCCGTTAGGGGTCTTGAATCCAGAGGTGGATCTTCTCCGTAGAGGCGCACCGGTCTCGTGGGAGAAATCCACACAAGTGTCAAATGAGCTAAACCACAGCTAACCCTAAACGGAAAGAGGAGAGGAGTATATATAGTCTACGGGGCGAATGGGTACATGGGCCTCGGCCCGGGGGATGCGCGCAGGCAATTCAGGGGCCGGACGTCCGGGCGGCGGGCCGGATGTCCGGGACTTCACAGGACGCCGGATGTCCGGGGCGGGGGCCCGGATGTCCGGGCTGGAGTGGACGCGCCTCGGGTGCTCTCTGGACAGAGGCGCCGGATTTCCGGGCGCGGGGCCGGATGTCCGGGCCGTGCCTGGCCGGATGTCCGGGCCCTGGCCGGATGTCCGGGCCCTGTAGCCTTGGCTGCTGTTGGCCTTCTGTGGGTGAATGCCCAGGGGCCGGATGTCCGGGCCAGGGGGCCGGATGTCCGGGTCCTGGAGCTCTCTTCTGCTCTTCTCGATGCATTGGCTCGTCCATGAACTTGAGGACTCGTCCATCTTCACGCCCCTCTCCGATGTGGTCTTCTTCACACCTGAGCACACACAACACGTCCGTCTGAGGTAGCGACCATGTCTCGCAAGATTTGTATGGAAGTAGGGCTAGGAGTGACGTCACCTCGGTCTCGGGAGCTCTAGTCCTTGGTCCTTTGGGCACTTGTTGAGGTGAAGGAGGGTCCATGGGGATGGCCCTAGGATACACCGTATCAAAATGTTTCACATGTGGTGGCCGTGGACACAAGTCCTTCGAGTGCACCAACAAGAGAACAATGATCTTCCACGACGACGGCACATATGACTCGATGAGCGACGACGAAGTGGACGCCATCAAGCACTTGGCCATCCACCGGCGTATCAATGAAGAAGAAGATCGTCAAGTGTTTTGCGACAATGACTCAAGCCCGAACCTAGTTGTCTCCAAAGTCTTGACACTACAACATCAACAAGATGACGACCAACGATGCCATATTTTCCATACGAAGGCCGCCATCAATGGACGCTCCGTCAAGGTTATCATCGATGGAGGAAGTTGCCACAACTTGGCAAGCGATGAGCTATGCGACAAGCTTCATTTGGTCAAGACGAAGCATCCGCACCCCTACAAGGTCCAGTGGCTCAACGACGCCGGAATTCTTCGAGTCGAGCACACCGTGCAAGTCTCTTTCAAGATCGGCGCCTACGAGGACACTCTCGAGTGTGATGTGATACCCATGTCCGTGTGCCACCTTCTTCTTGGACGACCATGGCAATATGATCGTGGAGTCACACACAATGGACGGACGAATCACTATCACTTCACGATGAAGGGCAAGGAATTCGTGCTACGACCTATGACTCCAAGTCAAGTAGCCGCCGACAAGCTTTTACCTACCACCCATCGTGGAGAGAATGGTGAGAGAGCGAGCCACCTAAAAGAGAGCGAGAGCCACAAGCCAAATATGAGCGACTCCACGATGAGCTACACGAAGAAACTAGTGCTATTTGCCACCAAAAGTGAGATGAGAGAAGTGTGTGAGAACCCATCGAACGTCGTTCACCTTGTGCTCTTATGCATAGGAGAAGACAAATCTACTAACACTTCACAATCTCTACCTTTTGTGTTGTCACCTTTATTGCAGGAATTCTCGAACACCTTTACCGATGAGGTACCACCGCTTCTACTTCACGGGATAGAACACCGCACCGAACTCGTACCCGGTGTACCATTTCCCAACAAGGTTCTCTACCGTGTCAACCACGAGATACAACGGCAAGTACCAAAACTCATCGACAAAAGTCATGTACGTGACAACTTTAGCACTTGCGCCGCTCCGGTTATTCTATTGCCTACGAAACATGGAAGTTTTCACGCAAATGCATGCTTGTTACGCAAGTGCTTACCTCTTACACAATTTAAGTTGCATGTGATTGGCTTCGAGCAGCTAAAAGATTTATATGAGCATGATCCTTTCTTTGCAAATGCCTATGCTAAATGCTTGACTCAAACTTCTTGGGAACATCATTACACCAAGGGTGGATATCTTATGAGAGCTAACGAACTTTGCATCCCCGAGTCTTCGCTTTGTTTGCTCCTTTTGCAGGAATCGCATGGAGGAGGACTCATGGGACACTTTGGACGCGACAAGATGCTTGCTACCCTCTCTAAGAACTATTTTTGGCCCAAGATGCTACGTGACGTCTCAAACCTCACCAACCGATGTCCGACATGCCGCAAAGCTAATGAAATACTCAAGAAGGTGCACGAACAAATACGGGCAACAATCGAGCGACAAGTACATCGCCTCACCAACAAGATCAACGTCAACAAGGCAACAATGGCGTTTCACCCGGAAGATCTCAGTTGGCTACATCTTCACAAGGACCACTTCGCGATAGAGCACAAGTCCAAGCCTCTACCTCGTGACGACGGACCATTCAAGGTGCTCCATGGTGATGAAGATTTCGATCCGAGGTCGGATCTTTCCCAAGGGAGGGGAGATGATACGGTGTATCCTAGGGCCATCCCCATGGACCCTCCTTCACCTCAACAAGTGCCCAAAGGACCAAGGACTAGAGCTCCCGAGACCGAGGTGACGTCACTCCTAGCCCTACTTCCATACAAATCTTGCGAGACATGGTCGCTACCTCAGACGGACGTGTTGTGTGTGCTCAGGTGTGAAGAAGACCACATCGGAGAGGGGCGTGAAGATGGACGAGTCCGCAAGTTCATGGACGAGCCAATGCATCGAGAAGAGCAGAAGAGAGCTCCAGGACCCGGACATCCGGCCCCCTGGCCCGGACATCCGGCCCCTGGGCATTCACCCACAGAAGGCCAACAGCAGCCAAGGCTACAGGGCCCGGACATCCGGCCAGGGCCCGGACATCCGGCCAGGCACGGCCCGGACATCCGGCCCCGCGCCCGGAAATCCGGCGCCTCTGTCCAGAGAGCACCCGAGGCGCGTCCACTCCAGCCCGGACATCCGGGCCCCCGCCCCGGACATCCGGCGTCCTGTGAAGTCCCGGACCTCCGGCCCGCCGCCCGGACGTCCGGCCCCTGAATTGCCTGCGCGCATCCCCCGGGCCGAGGCCCATGTACCCATTCGCCCCGTAGACTATATATACTCCTCTCCTCTTTCCGTTTAGGGTTAGCTGTGGTTTTAGCTCATTTGACACTTGTGTGGATTTCTCCCACGAGACCGGTGCGCCTCTACGGAGAAGATCCACCTCTGGATTCAAGACCCCTAACGGGAAGATCCCACGGGATTCCAAGACCTCCTCCGGGAGAAGACTATCTGTATCACCGTTGTTGACTTTGGATCATGTATCTCGACCTTGTATCGCGAATCTAGCACTTGTGTGATTGCTTCCGTGTTGATTTGAGTGTTCTCTCTTGTGTTTTCCCCATCCTTCTCCGTGTTTTCCCCGTGTTCATCGTGTGCCAACCTCCAAACGTGAAAGATCCGCTGATTAGGGTTCCACCCTATATCAACTTACTTGCTTGTGATGATGGATAGGCCAAGTTCATCTACCAACCCGATCTTCGACGATCCTCAAGAAGCGAACAACTACGTCACCAAACTACATCTATTCGGTGTCCAACGAGCTCTACATCAAGAGAGTGAAGCTATGCGAGAGTACATTGGTCAAGTTGCCGAGGACGCGCGACAATTCCAACAAAGCACCAAGGAGCAAATCGACCTCATCAACACCAACATGTCTACTCAATACAATGAGCTACGGACATTGATCATCAACCGACGTTCTTCCTCAACATCATCTCATCGACGAAGCCGCTCAAGTCGACATACCGACTCAACGCAAGACTCAAGTACACCTACGTCAAACACTCTTCGTCAAGCCGCACGTCAAGCTCGACATGAACATCGGCAACCTCTACATGACAAGAGTTCCCAAGAGCTATTCGACGAACAAGAAAATCGACGTCGTCACAACCAAGCTACACTTGAGCAAGCACACGAACGGCAACGACTACGCCAACAACAACAAGAGCGAGCTCGTCAATATCAAGAAGAACAAGATGCCGAGGCTAACCGCCAAGCACAACAACGTCGTGACGCTCAAGCTATGGAGGCGCAACGTGCTTTACAAGATGCACACCGCAATGTGGCCGCCCGCAATCGACACACTCGTCAAGAAGAGGATTTTCTTCGAGATGAGATGCAAGAACGGCGCCATCAAGCAAGCATGCAAGAAGAAGCTCCTCCTCAAGCGCGACATGAACATCAACTCCAACAAGAACGTCTACATCATCAAGAGCAACACGATACGGCAAACCGCCAAAATCGAGATCATCCTCCCAATAGACAAGGAAACAACGACGAGCATCGCTATGGCAAGCTCAAGTTCACCATGCCAAAGTTTTCCGGAAGCATTGATCCCGAAGACTACCTCTCATGGGCATT
>LR738711.1:687471077-687748497 GCA_902687465.1 Secale cereale | reverse complement strand
TCCGGCGTCCTGTGAAGTCCCGGACATCCGGCCCGCCGCCCGGACGTCCGGCCCCTGAATTGCCTGCGCGCATCCCCCGGGCCGAGGCCCATGTACCCATTCGCCCCGTAGACTATATATACTCCTCTCCTCATCCCGTTTAGGGTTAGCTGTGGTTTTAGCTCATTTGACACTTGTGTGGATTTCTCCCACGAGACCGGTGCGCCTCTACGGAGAAGATCCACCTCTGGATTCAAGACCCCTAACGGGAAGATCCCACGGGATTCCAAGACCTCCTCCGGGAGAAGACTATCTGTATCACCGTTGTTGACTTTGGATCATGTATCTCGACCTTGTATCGCGAATCTAGCACTTGTGTGATTGCTTCCGTGTTGATTTGAGTGTTCTCTCGTGTGTTTTCCCCATCTCTCTCCGTGTTTTCCCCGTGTTCATCGTGTGCCAACCTCCAAACGTGAAAGATCCGCTGATTAGGGTTCCACCCTACATCACATCGCCACTTTGGTGGCATCCTCATACACTGACAGCTTTGAGGACTAAGAACGGCGTCGAGGATGCGGGCGGAGAGAGAGGATTGTGTGTGTGACGAGGATGGGAGGGGTGCTGCCGCTCGGGCGCGCCATTAATACAGACGAGTGGGAGCGAGGCAGGCGGCGGTCAAAGTCTGTCTTGCTTCCTGGTGAGAATGACTGCTTAACGTTTTGTCGGCAATCAACAGTGCCCTGGTGTTTGAAATTCATTCCCATGTCTTGCATGGGACCTATGCATGCATCCAATGTGGCACCCCGGCTCAGAGAAACCGGAACGCCCCGTATTCCAGCCCAGAGATCAAGGTGAAGTCTTCTGGAATACGGAACTGCTTAGCATAGAACAAACCAGCTTTCTATTACAACACGAATATGGATACAAGGTCTCTGATATTACAATGAATAACACCTGCACGACAAAGTTATGCCAACCACGGTTGCTCTATGCAAGCAGCAAAACTACTCGAGGCAGCGGAACCTCTACTGGCAGCGGAACAATGAACGGCGATGATGGACTCCAATCCACAGGGACTCTGGCTAGAACGTTTATCCTAGCTCGCAAACACAAGAACCACACCAAAACAAGCAAGCAATCTAGGCTCGACCTGCAAACTAGCATGACACGCCAGGTCAGTACATTGAATGTACTTGCAAGCTCACAATAAACCAAAAGCAATCAGGACAAACAACAGCATGGCATTACTAGGTTAATATGAACATGATACTAACAGGACAACATGGCATGCACAACTGAACATGATACAACTAGAACAAGCATAGCATGAACATGATGATAATGCATGCAACATGATGATACTATCATGCACCAACTTACTCTACTCGGGTTACCTCGTAACCGTCGCATGCACAAACTTACCACCACGAACATCACACGATCATCTCAAGCTTGGTATAAACAATACCATAGTAATCATTAACTGACCACAAGGAGCTTGACTTTTACCATTGATTCTCGCATAACATCCCAAATATCCAACAACTCGGTATCCTCGATACCATCGTGATCATCTCACGATCACATCCAACAACTCGGTATCCTCGATACCACCGTGATCATCTAACGATCACATCCAACATCTTTCTCATCATCGAACCGGGGTTGTTATTAATCAAGTTATTATTATTACTGTTGACTCACAGTGTGACCGACACGAACTGGGCCCTTATCCGCGCACACGGCTATCGATAGATTAAGACACACACTCTGCAGAGGTAGCACACTGTACCCACACCACAGAACCCATGGCCTCGCACTCCCATTCGGGTGGACCAATGGCGTTCCGACAAAACTGTCCTACTACCATGACACTCTCCCGGCCACTCTGACTCACTCCCCACTGGGCTAGTCCTGGGTGGCCCCGGTGTCTACCAAAGACACCATCGACCACCGTCATGGCCAAAACATAAACGGTCCCAAACAGGGACCCGAGCTCATAACAACAACAATGGGCACACAAGGTTATGTCCGCCTACCAGATCAAGGTAGCGCGCGCCCATAACCTTCCCTCGTTGGAAGCACCAGTGAGAGGCATGACAATAGACCCAGTTAGGGCCTTCCCATGAAAGGCAAGTGTGGCTGCACTGGTCAGCTCGATTTGATGGCACCATGACTCAGCCAACAGTTGTTCAAGTTCATTATTATCTGGTTAAACTTGAATGCAATAAGCTGAGTCATAATAAAATAACATGATGCAACTACAATGCATGAGCATGATATCAACATAAGCATGGAGGTGCAACATAATCATCGAGCATAACCACAATGAACAATATATCCAAATGAGCATGGCATACTGACGAGCATGAATATCGCAAGTATAACGCTACTCATGGCATATAGGACTACTAGCATCATAAATAAATACCATGCAAGAACATAGCAAGAACACTACCAAGTAATCATGTAACTACTAGTTGCAACAGAACATGCATATCAACGGTACTTGACAGACAACAAGCATGCAACAGATGATTATTACTACTGCTAGCATGTACTTCTACTACCAATCATAACATGTGAACTTGATACTAACAAGAAGCATCAGATCATAGCATGACGGTGAACATGAAACCACGAGCATAACCGAAACAACGACAGCAATAGCAAACAAACAGACATATAACAGGCAAACTTATAGTAAATATTCAAGTTGAAAACCATGGCTGCTGCATGGCTATCATGCAAGTGGCTATTGTGACTTGCCTGGGGGAGACGAAGACTCCGGGAAGAAGTGCGGTGAAGCCGCGGAACGAAACACCGGACGGTTCTCTCTCTGTAGGCTAGAAAGAGGCAAGGGCATAATGGTCATTTTCATAGTGTGAACACTTAGTGAAAATGGTACCAATAGAAAGAGCTCGACGAGGCGAAGCCATGAGCGTTGGTTTCACCTGATTTGGAGTTACGTTTGAAAAGTTGTGAGGTGTTGAAGGAGAGGGACCAATCTATGAATATTTCTTCAGCAAACAGGTCCCTGAGTGGATAAGACAGAAACAGATTTGAGAAAATACGCTTTCTGGAAAGGAAAGCGTATTCATAACCGAAGTAGACCAAGAATACGTTTTCTGAACAAGAAAGCATACCATGCGAAATTCGTCTCCACTTATCCACGTGGACCCGTGGCTGGAGCCACTTACAGGTGGGGCCTAGGTGCAGGGGGGAGGGGCCAGGCGCTCATCTTCTTCCTCCTCGCACCTGTCCTCCTATGAAGCAGAGCAGGGCGGCAGAGGAAGAAACGACGATGGGGCCGGCCTGCTCCGGCCGTCTTCGGCCAGGGCGCGGGCACCGGCGGAACCGGTGTGGCGCGGCGTGTCCGTCCAGGGGGTCGGCCGGTCCCGGGGAGAAGAGGAGGACGCGGGGTGGAGGAGGATCACGGGGAGGCAGAGGCGGGCGGCCGACGGTGGAGCGGACTACTCCGGCCACCTCAAGCCAAGGCGCGGGCATCAGCGGCTTCAGGGCGGAGCACTGCACCCATTCAGAGGCAAAGGAGGTGCCGGAGAGTGGTGGAGAGACGGCGAGGTCGCGACGATGGGAGGTTATAGAGGGCTTGGGCGGTGGAGGTACTCGGCGAAGCAGGGGCTCTAGCGAGGGGGCAAGGGATTGGGGCAGCTCGGTGGGACGAGGGGAACACGATGGACGTGGAGAGGGTCGCGGGGAGGACTAGGCGCAACGGAACCATGCCGAGACCGAGGCGGCCAGGGTGAACGGTGACGGACAGAAGTGAGGGAGAGGTGCTCTGGTGGTCAAATGATGTGAGAGAGGAGCTGGTGAGGTGCGGAGGACCTCGTGGCACTCTTTATATAGCCGAGGGGAGGCTCTCGAGCTCACAAACGAGCTGGAGCAGTGCACTAATGGAGATCAGAGGCTGGGCATCGCATGGTCACTATGCTTGCGGTGCATTGATAGAGAACCACGACGAGGCAGTGATGCAGGGCGATGCAGACGAGCACGGGCGAGCTCCAGGACATGGATGGAGGTCGAGACGAGGACGGAGGCGACGGGAACAGTGGCCGGATCGATCCAGAGCGTGCGCTGTGCATGACGCAAGCGTGATCACCACGAGCACTAGCGCAAGCGGCGTGCTTTGGCATGGCCAACCATGTCTAGTACATGGACATTAGTGCCCTTAGTAAAGATGCAGAAAGAAATTGGTCCAGGGGCAAAGAAGAGATTTGCACTTAGCTCCAAAGCAAACCAGCAGCCAAGTGCTTGTGCTGTGCAGTGGGGACACCAGCTTGGTAACTCAGTAACTAAGTTGTCTGGCGATGTTCTTACACTAAGATGATGTAGATCACCAAAAATCAGACTAAGAGGGTGGGTTTAGATGACACTTGTTGTAGAAAGTGCAAAACTGGACAGATTAAGGAACCATGATGTTGCACTCACATACTTAAGTGTCATGAGCTGAAATTTGGTGGAGTGGAGTTATTTGACCATATGGAGCTGCTATAAGAATCTCGTGCCATTTGGAGTTATCAAAGTGGCACTTGCTTCACAAAGTTCCATTCTGGACAGAAGCTCGGAAAATTTACTAAGGGTAAATGGCTAAGTGGTTTGAGTCAAAACTTGGTGGAGGGAGTAGATGTATATGTAAGAATGTCATGGTAAATTTTCAGCTCAAATGAAGCAAGATAAAATAGGGTTGCTTCACAAAGTGAAAATTTGACCAGAAACCAAGATTTGGAGCTGAGCTCACATAGATGATCTCCATGATCTCAACTTTGGTGGAGATGCATAATTTGGTCAAATGAAGGAAATGACCAAGTTTCACCTCATTTGGGACATGCCTAGTATATACTTCTTTCACAAAGTTCCTTTCTGGACAGAAACTTTGGAAAATCACTAAAAATTATTTACTAGGCAAATGAGTAGGAAATTTGGCACAGGGCAACGACATGGACAGGAAAAGATGTCCACAAAGTTTTGAGGCAATTGGGCAAAGATAAATAGCACTTGCTTCACAAAGTGCCATTTATGGCAGAATAGTAAAATGATTATTGGAGGATTATTTTTGAACCTGGAAATGAAATGTTTTGCCATATTTGAGCAACATAGGACCCAAACAATTTATTAGAATTATTTGGGAATTTTTAGAATGACAGAGATATAGGTTGCTTCACAACCTAGAGCAAAAAGAATTATTCCTTTAATAGAAAAGGAATATTCCTTGGAAAAAGAATTTTGGATTAGGTCAAGGATGGAAATGACAGGGCCTTAGGATGATTAGAAGGATGGCAAGCCACTATAAAACCTAGGAAGACAGGATCTTCCCAAGTTTCAGAACCACATAGCCGCTGAAAAGCAAATAAAATCAGGAATGTCAGGACCCCGATCCTAAGTCACACAGGTCTAGCCTATAACACATCATATTACTTTGCGTCCTCACGCACGGTATCCCCACGGGTGCCACCTTACCTGGCCCGGGACCGTTTGCGCATTTTGGCTCACATATATGATAGTGTCGCTAGCATCCATATGACAGAGAACCCGGGCCGACATGACTAGTTATAAACCAAAAGTGGCACTAAATTACAGAGACATGCATACATGACTTAGCAACGAATGTGTCGGTCATCAACGTATGAACCCAAGCCGTAGCAAGCTACAAGGACTTAAAGGAACAACGCGTGACATTTTCCCTAAGGGACAGACACAGGAACGAAGAATGACACATCCCGGCCAGCCTAAGTGTTCCGGAACAGTAGCAAGCTACCAAGGCTCAGTGGAAGCACTAGGAGATATTTCCCTGTAAGATAGGCTACCAAGGGTAAACAACTACGTGTCGGATCCCACACATAGCAATACACATTACACGTATACAACATGCAAGTATGTGCTGTACAACATGGCATCACAACATAACTCAACAACTCATATAGATAAAGGCCCAGAAGAGCCATCATAACATTTATTACAAACAGAGGTCACATGACCCAACATACAGAGCATACAGGCAACGGAAGCATAACATGTCCGAGTACAGACAACTACAAATGAAAAAGGCTAAGAAGCCTGACTATCTACAAGACCCTCCCAAGGGTACAAGACGGTAGCTGAGGTAACAAGCTAAACGTCGAAGTCCACGCGGAACCACTAGCAAGACTGAAGTCTCTCTGCAAAAACATAAATTAAGCAAACGTGAGTACAAAGGTACTCAGCAAGACTTACATCAGAACTAGCTACATATGCATCAGTGTCAACAAAGGGGTGGTGGAGTTTGACTGCAGCAAGCCATCTTTGACTCGGTGGCTATCCTGAACTACGACTGCAAGTAACTCTTTTGAGGTGGCGCACACGAGTCCACATATTTACCAATCAATACACCACTATGGATCCGCTCCCGTCTCCCTACGAGAAGGCCATCCATAGCCCTCACGCTTATCTTGCGTGTTTTAGAGTGTCCACTTTCACTTGTCTATGAACTGTAAAGGTAACCCAGAAGTCCATTTCCGCGGACACGGCTATTCGAATAGATCATATATAACCCTGCAGGGGTGTACTTCTTCACACACGCTCTCACCACTTACCATCGTTTACACGACATGTACTCGGCAACCTTCAAGCGGAAGCCCAGCGAGGGTGTCGGCCACGGCCTGACTAACCACACAATTCCCTAGTCCAGGTTTATCGTCTATTTGGGTTCCATCCGTGGGGAGATCCGGCCGGGGTGTCGCTCACGGCCCCAAACGATGTGTACAGGGTTCCCGAGTCACCAAACGGGCGACCGGTACACTGTGCCACGTACCTGCCGCGTCACAGCCCACCTCGAGGGTCAGCGCTGCGCACGACCTCCAGTAAACTATAAACACCAGAAACTAGTTGCAACTCCTGGACAGTGGACAAGGGCAGTTAATAAGTCGAGAGAGCTTGGAGCGCCCGGAGCCCAATGTGTGGTAGTAGTTGTTCATGGAAAAACCAACACAGAAATCAGTTCCTGTGGACGGCTGCAATGAGACAACCCACCATGTACTCCTACATGGCCTCTCATCGCTACCTTTACCAAATCGTGTTCACACACTTAGCTCTCAACAGTAGGACATGTTCACCACATTCCAATTCATCCCCGATGAATCAGACCTAACACAACTCTAAGCAATAGCAGGCATAACCAGAAAGCATGAATGAGTAGGCACAACATGGCTCAAACAACTCCTACTCATACTAGTGGGTTTCAACTATTTACTGTGGCAATGACAGGTCATGCAGAGGAAAAGGGGTTCAACTACCGCAGCAGGTAACAGTTGAAGCGTTGTTGTCCTAATGCAGTAAACAGAGCAGGAGCGAGAGAGTGGGATTGTATCGGAATGCTCAATGGGGTTTTGCTTGCCTGGCACTTCAGAAGATAGTAAAGCTCTTCATCTGTGTCATCGATCTCATCGTCCGAACACGTCTACTGAAAGGGGACAAACATCGGCAAACAAGAGAGAACACAATCAATGCAATGCGACAGTATGATGCATGATCATGACATGGCATTATGCTATGATTTGAGCTAATGCAACTAGCAACCATATTAAATGAAGTTGGTTTGAACCAAAGGTTCAAATTCAAACTCCATATGTGATTATTTAAATGTCATTTAATTGATTTGACCTGAACAGCAGGTTTAGCTTATTCAAACATGCATGAAAATGCCATAAACAGATTCCTTGAATTTTTCTGATCATTTTTCATATATAAGTTATTTTCATTGGATTTATAGATTATTTTCTGTGATTTTTAGAAGTTTTGGCTATTTTCTGAAATAAATAAATCATTTAAGATTTATTTTAAATTCCAGAAAACATTACTGCGTCAGCATGATGCCTGTGTGATGTCAGCAAGTCAACAGGGGCTGGTCCAGGTCAAACCTGACCAGTGGGGCCCACTGGTCAATGGCACAACTAACTAAACTAAATTAACTAACACTAACCTAGTTTAGTTAGCCGGGCGGGGCCCGCATGTCAGTGAGTCAAAGGGTTAACTAACTGCCAATTAGCACTAATCTAAATTAGCAGGGCTCTGGGCCCACCTGTCGTCGTCTACTTAAGCTAATGACAGCAATTAAAACTTAACTAAAAACCTAAACTAATTAAGTCAGACGCCGACCCCACGAGTCAGTGACTCAGGGGAAGTCAAACCCGGTGGGCTCGGGTCAAACCCACCGGCGGTTAGCCGCCGGCGAGGCCGAACGCGGCGGAGGGCGTCGGAAAACCGCCTCAGGCGACTAAAAGAGCGGCGGAGGGGCTCTACATGGAGATGGGACTCGCCCGCATCCAATGGGGGCGGCGGCTGGAGCTATGGTGGTCGGAGCTCGCCGGAACAAGCTTGCGGCGGCGGCCGGAGTTCGGGCAGAGAGGGGAAGGAGCTATGGGGCATGAGGGAGTGAGCTAAGGGGCTCTACGGCCTCCTCAGAGCGTGCTAAGTACGGCTGTGTGCTCGGTTGCCACTCTAGGTGACGATGGCCACGGCGGCGACAAGAACGGCAGCGACGAGCTCTCGGCTCCGGTGGACAGCGGGGCTAGAGGAGGAAAATTACTACGGGGAGAGAGGGATTCGGTAGAGGAGCTCACGTCGGGGTCGTCGGTGATCTCAGCGGGCTCGGGGATGGCCTGGTGACGACGAATCGGTCGACGACGGCCGTCGGTGCAGAGGGCGAAGATGGCGTCGACGACGGTGCTCCAGGGTGTCCGGCGTCATGTGGCTCGAAGGAGAGGACCGGGGCATCACGGCAGAGCTCGGGGGCGCGTCGGAGAGGCTCGGAGATGGCTGTGGCCGTGGGGAAGCTTGTCGGCGGCGATGGCTGTGTTTGGTTGCGCTCGTGGAAAGCGAGAGAGAGAGAGACGAGGGGGAGAAATGGAGTGGTCAGAGCAATCGGGACGGCTTCGAGGGGGTCATCCACGCGTCCAGAAGCTCGGCGGCAAGCAGGAGGTGGCGTGCGGTGGCCGTGCGCGCGTCGGGCACGCACCGTGCGTCCGACTGGCGGGAGGAAGAAGACCTCCCTGCCCCTGGTGGGCTGGGCCAGCCAGATGGGCTGCCAAGTGAGCGCCAGGTAAGTGCTCTCTCTCTTTTTAATTCTTGTTTTCTATTATTCTGTAGACTTTAGGGCTTTATTAAAAATACTTAGGCACACTCAAAAATCGCCAAACTTCTCATGGCCACTGTTTGGAATATATCCAACATGGAACATTTCAGTTTAGGATAATTTGGACATTTCAATATTTTATAGTATTTAAATGCCCAAATTCAAATAGAGTAAGATTTAATTCAGAGCCCAAATATGTCATGGAAAAATGTGCATCACCTCTGGTTACTGTTTACATCTTTTTCCATAAAATGATGAACATTTTTGAAAGCCATTTGGATTACTGAAAATATTTTAGTTGAACCTAGTGAATTCCTTTAATGCGAGGGTTTAGGAAAACCCCATTTCAAATTTTTGTGAAAAGTAAACATGATGCATCACCAAAGGCTAGTACTTGTGCAAAGCCAGAAGCTAGGGATGTGACAAGGAAATCCAAGAAAATTAAAAGAAAAAGAAAAGGGCAAAATCCAGGCTATCACAAACCTTCCCCCTTTAAAGAAATCTCGTCCTCGAGATTTGTGTGCTTAGGGAACAAGTAAATATTCTGACTTGAAGAAACTGTTTCCATCTCGGGTTTATCCATTTATTCCGGTATAGTATGTCCACTGAATTTGATCTGACTGACTGTCCTGATCTGGGGTGGTTTGCTTTACTGTACCTGAAATTTTGACCGGGCTTGCCTGATATTCTCCTGTTCATACTGTCTCAAATT
Organism: Secale cereale; assembly: GCA_902687465.1. Lineage (NCBI taxonomy): Eukaryota > Viridiplantae > Streptophyta > Magnoliopsida > Poales > Poaceae > Secale > Secale cereale. The sequence goes on along the minus strand of LR738711.1, from coordinate 687,738,679 downwards.
TTCTTTTCATGCTGCTGACTTAGCTGACGTCTGAAAGATTATCATTCCGACATATGTGTCCTTCTCGATATTGATCCTTGAGAGAGATATTAGTCTGTATCGAGTATCGAGAATATTCCGCGGAGTTGGCAATACCTTCTCGTGAAACAAATAATTCTCTTTTATCCAAGCATCGTGTTGCTCAAATATATATGGATACCTTCTGGTGTCAAAACTGTGATGTGAACCATACCTGTTCTTTTGATGGATTCTGACCTCTTGCGGAGTTTCTGACTTATATTGTTTGGCTTCACAGTCTCGAGTATCCAGAGTTTTCATTGCTGCTTGATGTGTTTGAATAGAAAAATGCACCAGCTTACTGATTCTTTATTTTGCTGGTATATCCATGGGGATGACTGTCCGTGCGATGCTTCGCTGAGGTCAATATATTGAGCTATCCTGAGGTCGGACGTGACAGACTCGGGTATTCAATGCTTGTCAGTTCTGAGCATACTATGGACTGAGCAAGTTGTCCTAATGCGAGATCCTTACTATATTGTCGGTCTTGATCCTTCATTATTATTTTCCGTGTCTGGATTTTTAACTAAAAGACTGGTCATTATATATCCTTGATTATTTTTGCGACCCTTAGTGTTGTCATATGCAATATTCTGCCATTATACCTTTTTTTCAACTGATTCTCATTTCTGACTTAACCGTTGCAGATCTGACACTTGAAATAAACTGTCGTATGCTGGCAATTTATTGTTTTATCTCTTGTATGAGTGTCGTACTGAAGAAGACTGGGCAGCTTGCACTAGAAACCACCGCGATATCTTGCTGAGGAAGACTAGATCGAGATGGCCTCGAGCTCTGACGAGAGCTACAAGCCGCCGAGTCGTCGCTCTCGCCGCCGCAGGGGAGCAGCATCCTCCAGTCGTCGTCACCGCTGAAGGAGCCCGGGCCGTGTCCCTCCGGGAGCGGCCTTCTTTTGCTTGGTCCCTGCGAGGCAACCATGGATGGCCCCATGAGGGCATGTAAATCTTTTGCGACACTCTTGCGGTTATCCGATGTCATGAACTTATGTTCCTCATGAGATCCTTCGCTAGAGCAAGATTTTCCCTTTCTTCCGTCCCCGCGGTAGCTTAGGGCCCTACGCCTGTGAGACCCAGTCCCTAGGCAGGCTTCAGCCGTCGCTGGTATGCCAGGTCGCGATGCCGTGGTCAAGGCCATGAGGTGAGCGGCCCAGGGTCCGGTAAGAGCCCCCGGGGCGCGATGCTTGGGAGGTCCCCCTTGGCGTGCAGGTAGCAACTGCGAGAGCAGGCGAGAGGGGCCTTCATGCTCTAGCGAATTCACAATTACGGTGGGTGGAGGCGTTCCTCCGGGTCACTGCTGTCGCGGCCGAGGAGTCGGAGGCTGGTGATGGTGCGCTCGGCGATGCCTGACCTGTCCCTGTCAAGATGAGAGAAATGCAAGTGCCCCGGGGAGGCGTAAGGCTCGCTTGAATTTGGAGAACTTGATCTTATTGTAATAACTAGGCTTGAACTTGGTGATTTCCGTGCTTGCTTCCTTTCATGTTTGCTTAGGTGCTCTACATCGGCAGGGCCCAACCCCGCGCATACCTCGATCGCCATTGAGCCCTCCGGGTCACCGGGGCAGGCTCAAGGAGTGAGGGGCTACGTGGCTAGTGAGGCCCCTGGGTCGCGATGCCCAGGGGTCCCCCTTAATGCTCAAGCGACCCCGTTTGCATTCTGCGTCGGCAGGGCCCAGCCACGCGCATACCTCGACCGGCGTTGAGCACCAGGCTCAAGGAGTGAGGGGCTACGTGACTAGTGAGGCCCCTGGGTCGCGATGCCCAGGGGTCCCCCTTGACGTGCGAACGACTTTCATGAGGGAGAACGAGCACCATACCTTTCTCACGAGCCTTCACCAAGGATGGGGGTGCGAGAAAGCCAGGTGTCTGGGCACCTGGTAGGGTGGCGTCTGCCAGGCGTGACTTGAGCATAGCCCACGTGCCTAGCCCCCCTCCCGACACCCTTCCAAGGAGAAGCTATGAGCGTCGTGAGCTGAAAAGCTCCCTGAGGTTGTTGCGACCGCTGGGGGCCGCCCTTAGTTGTTTATAACTAGCGCGGAGCATAGAGCTACCACACTTGCGTGAAGTGTGGGCATATCCACGCCTCGGTCATAGCGGCCAGCGCGGAGCTTGGTGCTTCCACTGGTTCGTTGGAAAAACCGCTCCTTGGTTGGTTCTGCCAGCATGGAGCATGGTACTTCCACTGGACCGTGGGAGGGAGCCTCCCACCGGGAGAGACTCCGGGGCGTGTACAACCCCGTCCTGACACATGGCTTGCACGGCAGGACAGCCAAGGTGTATATGGGCCCTCCTCAGGACGAGCTGAACAACTCTAAGGAAGTTCTCGTGAGCTTACGCATCACCCACGAGAACCTAGCCTGAGGCGGGTTGCACCTGAGTCTTCTTTTGCGAAATGTGAAAAGAGATGCGTTGTATCGACCTGCGTCGAGTGCATCTCTAGAGGACATCTCATGAGAAGGCCACAGCACCAACGACCCCAGGAGGTGACGTTAGTGGGACTGGCCCGTAAGACAGAGCTCAGCCGCAGGATTTATCGATGCTGCAGGGACGGATCCGAGCACAGACGCCGTGCCAGGTCTTCTCATGCAATAGTCCAAAAGAAATATAATCGGTGCATGGTTCCCGTGTGAGCGAGGCACCTGCCACGGGCCCCCACTTACCCATCCACGATTATCCCATGCGAGAACAAGGCACCAAGGACCATGGGAGGTGACGTCACAGGAATGGCTCGTGAGATAGAGCTCAGCCCTTGACATCACAGGACGGACCCGAGCACAGACACCATGCCAGTCCTTAATCATGGGACGGTCGTGGGAGGGCTCGCAAGGGCTCATGACCTTAGTGGCGGTGAGGACGCCAAGCATATAGATAATGCAAGTAGGGAGAAACAACTAGCCTTGATTTATGCGCAAAAGAGACAGCTGTGGGGGTGAGCCCCGAGCAGCTCGAGGACTGCTGTGGGGGATGAGCCCCCGACAGATCGAGGATGATGCAGCCTGGGGGGCGCCCTCGATTGAATACCTGAGACATCACCTGATACTTGTCGTCGAATAAGAGTTGGGGTAGCTGAAGACGCGAGTCATGCGGGTCGCTCCTGAGGATCACCGGGCTCCTGAGGTGCAGGGGCTCCGAAGGCCCTCAGTGGTCACGGGGGTCCGGCTCCTACTCCGTCAGGACCGCCTGCCACTGAGCCTCCTGAGCCCCCAAAGCCTGCCGCGTGAGGTACTGGAATGAGGCAGCTGCGTTGCGGAAGCCGAAGAGCGTGCAAATGTAACTGCAGGGGAGAGTCCTCCTCCAGCAGACAGCCGTCGGCCAGAAGGGCTCCAGAGAAGCGGCTCGGTTGAGGCCTGCGATGTCGACGCAGACGCGGAATTGTTTCCTTAGGTTGCGGGTAGGTGAGCTTGGTGTCGTGCGGTTGTGCCCACTGCATATGAGCCTTGCGTATTGAAGTTCCTCGGTAGCCTAGTCGATGAAGTCTTGAGCCCCCAGTGTTGTATGGCTCACGCTGGGTTCACAAAAACGCGCGTCGAGACACGCTTGCCGGTGGTGCCCGAGCACCTCCCTCGTGACGCTGGTCAGACCAGAGGCACTCCAGAGGAGAGCCCCCGAGCCCATCCTGAGAGGGGTGCCAGGTGCGCCTCCCTATGCGAGGATGGAGGGCGCCTCGTCAGCAGGCGCGGGACCCGAGGCGGTGCCGTGAGGAGCCCCTGCATCCTAAGGTCCGTTTGCGGGCAGGTGCTTCTTCTTCTTGGGGGAGGTTTGCAGAGTGAAGACGGCTCCATCTCCGTCGGAGATCTCGACCGCTGCATTCTAGTAGGCGCGCTCCAGGGAACGCCCTGCTTCCTTCTCGTCGCATGCGATCGTGATGACCCCGCCACTCCCGGGCATCTTCAGGACGTTGTAGCCGTGATGGGTTGCTGCAATGAACTTGGCGAGGGCCGGATACCCTAGGATGGCGTTGTACGGGAGGTGAATGTTGGCGACGTCGAAGTCGATGAGCTTGGTGTGATAGTTGTCACGATCGCCGGAGGTGACGGGGAGGCGGACCTGCCCCATCGGGAGTGTGGAGCCATCTGTGACTCCGTAAAATGGCTTGGATGGGTGCAGCTGGTCGTAGGGGACTTGGAGCGTCTCGAAGGTCTGGACGGAGAGGACGTTGAGCCCTACTGCACCGTTGATGAGGGTCTTGGTCACGAGGACGTTGCTGATGGTCGGAGTGCAGAGCATCGGGAGAGTGCCTAGGGCTGCAGTGCACTTGAGCTGGTCCTTGGGGTCGAAGGTGATGACCTGCTTGGTCCACCTGAGGTTGCGCGCGGCATCAGGCCTGGGGAGCGCCGCGTTCACCTCACGAGCGAACTGCTTGAAGATGCGGTGGGAAGCCGGAGCGTGGGCTCCTCCCAGGATGCATGCAGCCGCGCGTGGCTCCTGAAAGCCCCTTGCTTCGTCTCCCTGGCGGTCGTCGTCGTTCCTTCTTGGCAGTGGTGGCAGCGAAGGCAGGCCCGCGTTGCCCTAAGGGCGACCCTCACGAGGCTAGTCGCGCCAGGGGGCGTCACGTGGCTGCTCCTGTCAGCGGTCTTCACGAGGTTGGTCACGCCATCCTTGGCACGAGTTCCTGCCGTCCCAGCGTCCTCCACCATGACCCCCTCCGCGGCCGTAGCCGCGGTTGTCGCGCTCAGGACGCTGCCCGACGCGCCCGTCACGCATCGCCCTGAGTTCTTGGCAGTCGTTGGTGTTGTCGCTGTGAACATCGTGGAAGACACAGTACGGACGGTTGTCTCTAGGGGGTCGTTGTAGCCGCAGCCACGCTTCACTTCTGGCTCCGCAGCCATCACGATGGGCCCCTTGCGCTTTGCTTCCTTGGCCTTGTCCTTCTTGTCATCATCCTCCGCTTCAGGCAGCTCCAGGAGAGAGAGGCGGTCTTCCTCTGCCCTGGCGCACTTCGCCGCGAGGTTGAACATCTCGAGGGTCATGCACAGGTCCTCGTGGATGGCGAGCTCCTCCTTCATCCTGACATCGCGGACACCGTTGGAGAACGTCAAGATGATTGCCTCGTCTGAGACCCTGGGGATCTTGAGGCGCACGGCGTTGAGACGCTGGATGTAATTCTGCAGGGTCTCCCCAAGTTGCTGCTTCACGCGGCGCAGATCCGTGGCCGCCGGGGCTCGGTCGCGGGTACCTTGGAAGTTGGTGACGAAACGCTCACGAAGCTCCCCCAGGAGGAGATGGATCCTGCGGGAAGCGCCGTCCTTGAGGGCCATGGGGAACCAGTTCACCATGACCTGCTCGGTGCCGTTGGACGCCTGGATGCTCAGCTCGTAGAGCTGGAGGAACTCTGCAGGGTCAGCGGTGCCATCGTAGCGCGGAGGCAGATCCGGCTTGAACTTGCTGGGCCAGACGAGGTGTCGCGGCTCTAAAGCTAGGGCGCGACATCCAGCCATGCTCATAATTGTAGGCGCCCCCTGCGCCTGTGGTGCTGGTTCCTGGGGTACAGGCGCCACCACCTCGTGTGGTGCACGGTTCTGGTGCTGCGGAAAGGGGAGCCCGCGAGCTTCTGCCTGGGGACGCGGGACCACCTAGCAGCTCTCCTCGTCGCGCGCAGGGGCCTTGCGGGGCTGCTCGCGCCGTGGAGCCTCGTGTCTGAGCCCCTGGCCAGCGCCGTGCAGTGGAGGTGGAGCCGGGACCCCGTGGTCCACGTTCCCCGCCATGAGCGACGGAGGACGGGAGCAGTGAGTCGGTGCAGGTACCTCCCCGGCGGCGTTGACGAGCTCGGTGATGTGGTGGAGCCACTCGTCGTAGAGGTCGTCCGCTGGACGGTAGTGTAGGAGCTCCCGCGCCATCAGTAGTGCAGGCTACTGGTAGACCGGCCCGCGGCGGATCAGCGAGGACAACGCTACGGCCGGCGAGGGTTATGGTGTCGCCATGCGGCCATCGCGCCGCACGGACAGCGGCAGCGACGAGTCCTGCTGCTCGTGGACGGCCGGGTCGGTGGCAGCGTTGGCGACCGACGAGTTGGGACGGAGCGGTGCACCGTTGCCCGTGGGCGCCGTCTGAGCGACGTTGGCGGCGCGGCGGGCGGCGCGCGCTCGGCGTGTGTCGACCATGGCGGTGAAGCGAGGTCGACGAACGAGAGCGGGACGAGGTCGTCGGAGAGGCGAGATTTCGACACGCCCCCCTACCTGGCGCGCCAAATGTCGGATTACGGGCTCCGCAAACCTAAAGAAGTTCGAACACAGGGGCATGAACAAAGATCTCTCCCGCTCACGTCTACCTAGTGCCACGCCCTCGCCTGGTGGTGAGATTCAAGCAAGCAACAAGTAAAAGCACACACGAGTTTACCCAGGTTCAGGCCACCTTACGGTGTAAAACCATATGTCCTGCTTGAGTGGATTAGCCTCAGGAGGGCTTGAGTATGAACAAGTACAGTGGTTCTTGAGCTCAGGAGCAGAGCTCAAGAGGGCCAGGAGGCAAGTGTTCTTGCTCCTTGAAGCGAAGGTGGGATGTTCGAGATGAGGTCCACCCAGATGCCTCCACAGTGGAAACCCTAGCTCCTTATATAGGAGGCTAGGGTCCTCTTCCCCAGAAATGTTTAGGCGGGAAGGGATCCCACAACAGCCATTTTGAGCGGGAACACAAGGACGTTCCTATCCCGACAAAAGCGGTCTTCGCCTGCAAAGAGATCAGACGATGACGGGGTGGTGGGCTCGGTGGTGACATCCTCCCTGTCGTCCTTGCGGTCTTCGGTCTTGTTGCACCTAAGGGGAAACCTTTGTATCGCCCCTCAGGAACCTACGCCTACGTTGTCTCCTTTGCACCAAAATGGTAACTGCGCTGCTGGCATGCGCTGGCACCCGCTGGCGTGGTGCGTCACTGCTCGCATCACTGCCTCCTCCTGAGGCAGGCTTGGCCTTGAGTTCTCCGCCCCTCCGGAGCAGCCTAGCCGAGGCCGCTCCTGAGAGGGCCTTGGTGTTGTTCTCCTCGCAAGGCTTAGCCCCCCTCACGAGGGTCTTGAGCAGCTGGTCGATCAGCTGGGCCGTACCAGGCCGTAGTAGGAGTGCGTCGCGGGCCGCAGGCAGGCAAGTCTAGGAAACCTGGTTCCCAGGACGCCGACAGTCTGGAGAGGCAAAGAGCGCTCGAGGTGCGTCGCTGAAGCTGCAACAGCGGCACACACCGTATTGCGGTTGCCCAGCTCGTCGGTAGGCTCCTCCTCCGCCGCCTCTTACTGAGCATGCTCGGCAGAGGAGAGGCAGCCGAAACTAGTACAAAGCCCCTCCGTAGTAGTAGTAGTAGTAGTAGTAGTAGTAGTAGTAGTAGTAGTAGTAGTAGTAGTAGTAGTAGTAGTAGTAGTAGTAGTAGTAGTAGTAGAAGTATTTAGGGGCAATTTTGTTCAGTTCATCTGACTATAGATGTGGTGGAACTATACAACGTACTTAAAATTAGCTAGTATATATATAGTTGAACTAGCTATTTCAGTACGTGGTTGGCAGCAATTGGGGAAAAGTTTGGTCGGTTCAGCTATCGAGTTGAACTGTTTGTATAAATTAAGAACGACTACATAATCTATGAATGAAATCTATGCTTAATTGCTGAATTTTAGTTGCAAAAATTAGATACTGCTAGTGATTTCTAGCTTCATATTTTGACAAATCGTAGTGTTACAAGGATTGACAAATCTTACCAAATTGTTTGTACGTGGTTGCACACGGGTCATCCAAACAACCGTTTGCGTTGAAGCGCTGCACAAATCTTGCGCTGCTCTCGCTTTGCATACGGGTGTTCTATCTAAAACGTTTGCGATCAAGAGCTGCAGAAATCCTGCTCGACACATTTTCTCTTGGCTTCCTGGGGAAGCTGTCGGTTTGCATACGGTTGCTAAACTAAAACGTTTGTGATGAGTGTTTTATATTTAAAAACCGAATTAAACTGCGGCTTGGGCGCCATTAATGGAGAGGATGCCAGCAAGGCGGGCAGCCATGGAAGTCAAAGGGCTTGCTTCCCAGTGAGCCTACAGTGCGTACAGCTCGCATGCTTCCCAGTGAGCCTGCGCATTCAAGGACAGCTTGCATGCCTCTCGGTCAGCCTGCGCACTGGACGGCGCTCGCACGCCTCCCATTCAGTCAAGGTCAAGCAGCTGTCCGCACGGCACCTCCTACAGCCATTAAAACTAAGACACATGGCATCACGTGAATGGTTAACAGAATGCACATGATTTGAATTATACAAACATTTGAGCGGCACCTCCTATAGCCATTAAAACCAAGACACGTGGCATCACGTGAATGGTTAACAGAACACAAATGATTTGAATTATACAAACGTTTGAGATATAAAAGTGACATCTGTTTTTTCAACATGCCTTTGTTGGCTGTCATTATTCGAGTGCGCCTTCTCTCAAAATGGACACGAAAACTACCACAGCATGTCACGTGCCATTCCGTGATAGAATGCCAAGTTTCATGAATTTCAAACGACTTTAGGATTTACCAGAATTGAAAAATAAAGTACTTAACATTTTGTCGGCAATCAACGGTGCCCTGGTGTTTGAAATTCATTCCCATTTCTTGCATGTGACCTAAGCATGCACCCAAGGACACATATTTGATTTTCAACCAATTTATATGCTCGTCTACTCGCAGATCCCTAGGCCTAGCTCGTCACATCCGAAGAACAAGGGACATAAGGTTTATACTGGTTCGGGCTACCGTTGTGTTGTAATACCCTAATCCAGTGTGGTGTGGTGGATTGCCTTGTAGGCTGAGGAAGAACTAGTACATGGATAAACTGCCTCATGAGGAGAGGGGTTCTTGTGCTCGAGTGAGCTTGTGGTGTGTGGCCTTCTATCTGATCAACTCCAGTGAGATGATCCCAATGGTGGTGGCTGGTCCTATTTATAGTGGACAGGGTCCTCTTCCCAAATATTGAGCGGGAAGGGATCCCACAACGGCCAAATTTGAAGCGGGATAGCTAGTATAAGCTATCCTGACAAAAGGTCGTCTTCGCCTGCCAAAGGCTCTGGTGGTGACGCCGCCGTGGGCTCCGCGGTGACCTCCGCTCTGCCGTCCTGCTGGTCTTGGTCTCGTTCCACTGAGGTGGAAACCTTTGCCTGACGCCTCAGGACTCCTCACCTGCACATGCTCCTTTAGCACCAAAGAGGAAACTGGCACTCTGTGCCCGCTAGCGCCCGCCTGGCCTTGGTCGTCACTGCTCACGTCGCGAGGACCTCGCGAGGTACCCCTTGCCTTGATATCTCCAATCCTCATGAGCCGGCCTAGTGAGGCCGCCCCAAGGGATGTCTTGTGTCGTACGCCTCACGAGGCTCGGCCCCTCGCGAGGGTCTTGAGTGGTTGCTAGAGAGGTTGGGCCGCACCAGGCCGCCTGATGAGCCACGCCCTGGGCCACATGTAGGCAAGTTTGGGTACCCCCGTTCCCAGAACGCCGACAGTAGCCCCCGGGCCCAAGGTGCGCTCAGTCTTGGCTTCGTGGCGAAGCCAAGGGTCAAGTGCGGAGTGGCGCGGGCCCCAAAAGCCTGCGGCCTTGACTGACATGTGGCGATTAACGGGACGTGGGCGTCTCCACTTCCCCATGCAGCCTCGGCGACTCCGCGACTTGACAAGTACCTGCATGCACAAAAGACCATCATTACCTACGATTACAGAGGCCGGTGGTTGGCCTTCTCCTGGCTATAAATAAGGCGGCTAGCAGGGTTCTTGCTGCCCATCTTCTTCCTTCGTTCCTCCCGCTTCTTCTTCTTCTTCCTTGCCCTTCGCTTGGCCGAGCTGCTCATGGCGCCGAACCTGAAGTTTTCGTTCACGGAGAAGGGGAAGGCCCGGTAGGAGGGGCTCGGCTCACCACCAGTCAAGAGGGGACGAGGCCGTCCCCACAAGTGTGCCGCAACTCCCGTCGGTGCTGCTAGCGGGCATGGGCGGACCCCTACCGCACCCGCAGCCGCCCTGAGTAACCGCGGCGACGGTTCCTCGAGCGGTGGGGGTCACCGTGGCGTTGGCGGTCCTGTGAACGAGGGGAGGCGCTCTGAGGTTGTCAGGCCTCCCCGACAGCGCTCCCACTTGGCGGAGGTGACGCTGGAGTTTGTCGTGTGGTCAGAGAGCCTAGCCGGTACCCGGCTCCAGCTCCCGCGCTCCCTAGCCGGCGAACTCCTTGCCGCGAGCTCCGGCGGCTTTTGGTTGCAGGCGGATGGTTGCTGCAGTAGGGCTTCGTGGGTAGCGGTGGAGGTCTCTGCCGCGGCTGCTGTGACTCTCGCTCGTGGCTGGCATACGTTTGCCCGCTCGCGCGGCTTGGGCAGGCAGTGCACCCTCCATTTCAGGTACGGTGACGACTCGACCCTCTTCGTGAGGGCGTTTGGGGAAGACGGGCGCCGCGCCGAGTGCTGCCCTGAGGACAACGGCGCTGGCGAGGTGCTTGGCCTGGGCGATGGCTGCAGCTCGTCCAGCTGGCGGCTCCTCCTTCAGCGGCAACTCCAGCAGCGGTGGCTACGACCAGCCGCCACGCTGTCGCGCCCGCGTTGAGGGTGGCGCTGGATCGTCTCGTCGCCACGCCTGGGTGAGGCATGAGCAAGGTTCCGGCTGAGCTCGAAGAGCAGGTCCTCGCAAGCAGCCGTGCCTCGAGGGTTGTCACCACCCATTCTCGATCTTTCTTTCCCCCTGCATCGTCTAAGTAGACAAGTATGGAGCCTTGGGAGGGCATGTAATGAACCGTGTTTTTATGATGTTTAGCGCCATGCTTAGTGTCCCTATCCATCACTGCGTGATCTGTGTACTATGCGCTCTTAGGGTGAGGAAACTTATCTCGACGCACTCGGAATTGCCCTCATCTCGTGACGTTTGACCCTTCATGAGGCTGCAAAAACTCGTTAGGTGGTTATTATCCTTTACCGCCCGAGGCCCTTGACGTGGGCTGAGCATGGTCGGCTGCCCATTGTCGCGGTACCCGTGGGGCACGAACATAAGGAGGGGGTGGCGTGCCAATCACCAGCCCCGATATGGGCACCTCATGAAGGCTAAGGGAGGCGCGCTGGGGAGAGCGCCGAGCAACTGCCGCTCTCCACGGGCTAGCCCAAAAACTGGGGGAAGGACCATGGAGGGAAATCAAACCGAGCAATCGAGGAATGCCAGAATTTTCAGAATTCATTAAAAGGGAAGAAAAGGGCAAGCCAACTCCAGAAAGCAAATGAATAGCCGCGTCCGGCACCTAATCTAGTCTTCTCACCAGCGCGGAGCTAAGTGTTGCCACCAGGACGTGGGAGGGAGCCCCCAAGACCCAAGGGCGGCTCTCCGGAGACTCCGGGGCGTATACAGCCCCACTCATTATTACGTGAGAGTGTCATGAGAGGAGATCTTCACAGGCATGAGCCTTGCTTCACAGGCACTGGGCCTTGGCTTCTCAGGCGCAGGGCCTTGTTCCTCGTAGGCACAGAGCCTAGTCTTCTCAGGCACAGGGCCTTGTTCCTCGTAGGCTCGCAGCCTAGTCTTCTCAGGCGTGGGGCCTTGTTCCTCGCAGGCACGGAGCCTAGTCTTCTCAGGCGCAGGGCCTTGTTCCTCGCAGGCACGGAGCCTAGTCTTCCCAGGCGCAGGGCCTTGTTCCTCGCAGGCACGGAGCCTAGTCTTCTCAGGCGCAGGGCCTTGTTCCTCGCAGGCAGGGAGCCTAGTCTTCTCAGGCGCAGGGCCTTGTTCCTCGCAGGCACGGAGCCTAGTCTTCTCAGGCGCAGGGCCTTGTTCCTCGCAGGCACGAAGCCTAGTCTTCTCAGGCGCAGGGCCTTGTTCCTCGCAGGCACGAAGCCTAGTCTTCTCAGGCGCATGGCCTTGTTCCTCGCAGGCACGGAGCCTAGTCTTCTCAGGCACAGGGCCTTGCTCCTCGCAGGAACGGAGCCTAGTCTTCTCAGGGATAGAACTTTCGGGGGTGCCGGATGTTCCACGCGTTCTGGACGGGGATGTCATCCCCCGTTTCCAGGCGCACAGCGCCAAGCCTGGAGACATGGGTGATCTTGAACGAGCCCTCCCACATGGGTGAGAGCTTGTGCAGCCCTTCTCTGGAGAGGACTCGCCTCAAGACGAGATCACGTGCCTTGCGTGTCTTGGGGCGGATGTTGCGGCAATGGTACCGCTGCAACGCGTGCTGGTATCTTGCAGCTCGGAGTGAAGCGTCACGCCGGCGCTCCTCCCCGAGCACGAGGTCAGTCCCCCGCACGGTGCCCTGCCGCGCCTCATCGAATGCTAGGACTCGCGGGGAGCGGTGCCTGGCCTCGTGAGGGAGGACCGCTTCGGCTCCGTAGACGATGAAGAATGGGGTCTCGCCTGTAGGCTTGGTGGCAGTGGTGCGGATTGACCATAGCACGGACGGGAGCTTGTTATGCCAACCTCTTCCGCAAGCTTCGAGCTTCTTCTTGAAGGTCCTGGTCTTGAGGCCCCTCAGAACCTCCGCGTTGGCGCGCTCGGCCTGGCCATTGCTTCTGGGGTGAGCTACAGAAGCGTAGCAAATCTGCGTTCCAAGGTTAGCACAATATGTCTTGAAAAGGTTGCTAGTGAACTGTGAGCCGTTGTCAGTGATGATGCGGTTGGGGACCCTGAACCGGTTTACGAGGCCCTTATTGAACTTGACTGCGGAGCCGGCTGGGATGGTTCGGACAGCTAATACCTCCGCCCATTTGGTAAATTTGTCGACGGCGACGTAGAGGTGTCGGTAGCCACCGGACGCTCGAGGGAAAGGGCCCAGGATATCCAGCCCCAAGACCGCGAATGGCCAGGAGAGCGGGGTGGTTTGGAGTCCCTGAGCCGGTTGGTGGATCTGCTTGGCATGGAACTGGCAAGCCTCACAAGATTTCACCAGTTCGGCGGCATCGTTGAGCGCCGCGGGCTAGTAAAAGCCACTACGGAATGCCTTTCTGACCAAGGTGCGTGATGATGAGTGATGCCCACAGTCCCCGGCATCGATGTCAGCTAGCAGCTCGCCTTCCTGCTTCCTGGAGATGCATCGCAAAGAAACATCATTTGGTCGCTTCCTGTAAAGCTCACCGTCTTGGATGCAGTATGTCGTAACCTGTCGAGCCACGCATTTGGCATCCTCCTCCTTTTCTGGCAGTGCTCCTCGCACCAGGTATGACTTGAGTTCCTCGGTCCAGCACCCCTCCTGAGGCTCGAGCGCCAGAAGCAGGCGGGCTCCTGAGGCTGGGCCGCAGGCGGGGGCTCCTCATGAGGCTTCGCCGGATCTTCTCGCGAGGGTGACGCCGAGGGCCTGAGGAGCCTCTCCTCGAAGATGCCCGGCTCTTGGGGCAGGCGCCTGGACGCTCTCTTGGCGATGTCGTCGGCTTCCTTGTTAGTGCCACGGGGCACATGCTCCAGCTCCAGGCCCAAGAACTGCTTCTCCATTTTGCGTACCTCCGCGAGGTACGCCTCCATATGCTCGTCCTTCGACTCGTACACCTTGTTGGAGAAGTTGACGAGGAGTTGGGAGTCGCCCCTGATGACGAGGCGCTTCACTCCCAGGGCCATCGCCGCCTTGAGACCAGCAATGAGGCCCTCGTACTCTGCAATGTTGTTGGAGACCTTATCGCGTGGCTGAAAGCAGAGCTGTACGGCGTAGTAGAGCTTGTCTTGAGTGGGCGAGATGAGCACAGCTCCAGCCCCCACGCCCTGGCGGGCGAACGCGCCGTCAAAATACATTATCCGGCCATCCAGCGCTTCACTTCCCGGCGAGAGGACCGGTTTTGACTTGCTTCGAGGCCTGGGGCGTCGGTCCATTCTGCCACAAAGTCAGCAAGCGTGGCTCCCTTGATGACTCTGGTTGTGCTGAATTCTAGCTGGAACGCCTGTAGCTCTATATTCCATTCCGTGACCCTTCCTACCGCGTTTGGGCTTCGGAGTACCCTCTCCAGGGGCTAGGCCGAGACAACCTTGATGGGGTGGCCATGGAAGTAGTGGCACAGCTTACGCGAAGCGACGAGGAGCGCAAGAAAAAGCTTCTATGGCATGGGATAGCGCGCCCGAGCATCACGGGGCACCGTGCTGACGAAGTATACCGATTGCTCGACGGGAGTGAAGTCCTGGCTCGTCTGTGGCTGTGTAGTCTGACTGGGTAAAGGGTCTCATGGGGCTTGGTCGCCACATGGGGCAGCTGCGGCCTCAGGAAAGTCGTCTTGAAGGACGTGGTCGCCCACCGGCCCAGCGGGGGCCTCGGGAGTACCACCCCTGGGCCGTAAGGCCTTGTCTTGGCGCTCCTCTCGGACAGCCAGCAATGCTGCACTGGCTGAATGTGGTGTTGAGGCAAGGTAGAGCACCTATGTTTCTCGAGGTTTGGGTGTCACCATTACTAGTGAACTGGTGAGGTATCTCTTGAGGTCTTCGAACGCCACATCAGCCTCTGGGGTCCATTCGAACGGGCCCTTCCTTTTCACTAGCTTGAATAAAGGGAGGGCTCTATCCCCTAGCTTGGAGATGAAACGCCCGAGCGATGTTACAAAGCCGGCTAGCTTCTGCATCTCCTTGAGGTTCTTGGGCGGACTCATCTTTTCTATGGCCTTGACCTTCTCGAAGTTTTCCTTGATCCCTCGGTGCGACACCAGGAAGCCCAAAAGCTTGCTTGACGGGTTACCGAACACGCACTTTTCCGGGTTGAGCCACAGGTCTACCTTGCGCAGGTTGGCGAAGATTTCTTCCAGATTTGTGATAAGGGTTGCGGCCTCTAGATATTTTACCACGATGTCATCTATGTATGCCTCAACGTTCCTCCCGAGCTGCTTTCCCAGTGCGATGTGCATCAACCGCTGAAAGGTTGCTCCCGCGTTCCGCAACCCAAACGGCATGCAGGTGTAGCTATATACTCTACACGGGGTGAGGAAGGCAGTCTTTTCGATATCTTGCATCACCATCTTGATCTGGTGGTAACCTGATAAGGCATCCAGAAAGCACAATAGGTCGCACTCGGCGGTGGAGTCAACGATCTGGTCGATGCGGGGCAAGGGAAACGGGTCTTGCGGGCAATATTTGTTGAGGTAAGTCGACACACATGCGCTCTTTCCCGCCTTTCTTGGGTACGACGACGGGGTTTGCCAGCCACTCCGGGTACCGGACCTCGCGGATGACACCTGCCGCTTCTAGCTTACGAGTCTCTTACACAATGAAGGACTGCTTCTCCACAGATTGGCGCCGGGCCTTCTGTTTTATGGGGCGCATATTGGGGCACACGTTCAGGTGATGCTCAATCACCTCCCTCGGGACTCCCGCTAGGTCCTTGGGTTCCCATGCGAACACATCCTTGTTTGCGCGCAGGAATCCAACCAGCGCTTCTTCTTGAGCTGGGGGAATACCGGCACCTATGGTGAAGGCGACACCTGACGACTCGTCTTCATCCACCAGCACCTGCTTTGTCTCGGCTCGGTCTTGGGAGAAAAGTTGTTTCTTATTTTCCGGTGCATCCCCCTCGGTTCCAGGGGCAGCTTCACTAGCCGGATGTGCCGACGCAACGGTCCGAAAGGCGGGCTTGAGGGCCGCCAGAGCTTCCTTGGTGTCTCCCACCATGGTGAGGACACCGTTGCTCCCAGGCATCTTCATGAGGTTATAGGCCGGATGGGTCACGGCCATGAAGTGAGCCGGCGCGGGGTACCCGAGTATGGCGTTGTACGGGAGGCCGATACGGGCGATGTTGAAGTCGACCAGCTCGGTGCGGTAGTTGTCACGGGTGCCGAAAGTGATTGGGAGGTGGGTCAGCCAAAGAGGGCTGGTGGAACCGATGCCGACTCCAGAGAAGGTCTTGGTGGGGCGCAGCCGCTCAAGCGGCACGTGAAGCAAGCTGAAAGCATCCACTGAGAGCACATTGAGGCCAGCTCCACCGTCGATGAGGGTCTTGGTGACTGCCACGTTGCAGATGGTGGGGGTGTAGAGCATCGGGAGAGCGCCTGAGCCCGCGGTGGAAGCGGGGTGGTCCCATGAGTCAAAGGTGAGGTCGGTCTTGGGCGCCGACCATCCAGGAGGAGCCCCTAGCGTATGGAGGCGACGCCCGCCTAGCGAAAGAACTACTTGATTTGGCGGCTAGAGGATGGCACTTGGGGTCCGCCGAGGAGGGCCGCAACGACGTGGGGCGCCGATGCCCTGAAGCACGCGATGAAGAGGTCGCGCAGCTCCTCCCAGGACGCCACGGATGATTCTGGCAGGCTAAAAACCAGGCGCGTGGTACGCCGGTGAGCGCCATGGGGAGCCAGCTAGCCATTGTTGGGGAACGTAGTATTTTAAAAAAATTCTACGATCACGCAAGATCTATCTACCAGATGCATAGCAACGAGAGGGAAGAGTGTGTCTACATACCCTCGTAGACCGGAAGCGGAAGCGTCAAGTGACGCGGTTGATGTAGTCGAACTTCTTCGCGATTCAACCGATCAAGCACCGAACGTACGGCACCTCCGCGTTCAGCACACGTTCAGCTTGATGACGTCCCACGAGCTCTTGATCCAGATGAGCTTCACGGGAGAGTTTCGTCAGCACGACGGCGTGGTGACGGATATGATGTATTCACCGGCGCAGGGCTTCGCCTAAGCACCGCGACGGTATGACCGAGGTGTGTTTCTGTGGAGGGGGGCACCGCACACGGCTGGAACAATTCAACTTGTCTGTCCTAGGGTGCCCCCTGCCCCCGTATATAAAAGAGCAAGGGAGAGGCCGGCCCTAGAGGGGGCGCGCCAAGTGTGGGGAGTCCTACTAGGATTCCCCTTTCCTTTCCGGAGTAGGAGAGAAGGAAAGAGGTGGAGAGGGGGAAGGAAAAGGGGGCTGCACCCCTTGTCCAATTCGGACCAGAGGGGGGGCACGCGCCTCCTTCCTTTTGGCCTTTCTCCTCTATTCCCGTATGGCCCAATAAGGCCCATATACTCCGAAAAATACCCGAATCACTCGGAACCTTTCCGATGTCCGAATATAGTCGTCCAATATATGAATCTTTACGTCTCGACCATTTCGAGACTCCTCGTCACGTCCCCGGTCTCATCCGGGACTCCGAACTCCTTCGGTACATCAAAACTCATAAACTCATAATACCGATCGTCATCAAACTTTAAGCGTGCGGACCCTACGGGTTCGAGAACTCTGTAGACATGACCGAGACTCATCTCCGGTCAATAACCAATAGCGGAACCTGGATGCTCATATTGGTTCCTACATATTCTACGAAGATCTTTATCGGTCAAACCGCATAACAACATACGTTGTTCCTTTTGTCATCGGTATGTTACTTGCCCGAGATTCGATCGTCGGTATCTCCATACCTAGTTCAATCTCGTTACTGGCAAATCTCTTTACTCGTTCCATGACACATCATCTCGTGACTAACTCATTAGTCTTTTGCTTGCAAGGCTTATTGTGATGTGTGTTACCGAGAGGGCCCAGAGATACCTCTCCGACACTCGGAGTGACAAATCCTAATCTTGATCTATGCCAACACCACGAATACTTTCGGAGGCACCTGTAGAGCATCTTTATGATCACCCAGTGACGTTGTGATGTTTGATAGCACACAAGGTGTTCCTACGGTATTCGGGAGTTGCATAATCTCATAGTCATAGGAACATGTATAAGTCATGAAGAAAGCAATAGCAGAAAAACTAAACGATCATAGTGCTATGCTAACGGATGGGTCTTGTCCATCACATCATTCTCCTAATGATGTGATCCCGTTGATCAAATGACAACTCATGTCTATGGTTAGGATACATAACCATCTTTGATCAATGAGCTAGTCTAGTAGAGGCATACTAGGGACGCTCTGTTTTGTCTATGTATTCACACATGTACTAAGTTTCCGGTTAATACAATTCTAGCATGAATAATAAACATTTATCATGATATAAGGAAATATAAATAACAACTTTATTATTGCCTCTAGGGCATATTTCCTTCAGTCTCCCACTTGCACTAGAGTCAATAATCTAGCTCACATCGCCATGTGATTTAATACCGATAGTTCACATCGTTATGTGAATAACACCCATAGTTCACATCACCCTGTAACCAACACCCAAAGGGTTTACTAGAGTCAATAATCTAGTTCACATCGCTATGTGATTAATACCCAAGAGTAATAAGGTGTGATCATGTTTTGCTTGTGAGAGAAGTTTAGTCAACGGGTCTGTCACATTCAGATCCGTATGTATTTCGCAAATTTCTATGTCTACAATGCTCTGCATGGAGCTACTCTAGCTAATTGCTCCCATTTTCAATACGCATCCAGATTGATACTTAGAGTCATCTGGATTTAGTGTCAAAGCTTGCATCGGCGTAACCCTTTACGACGAACTCTTTATCACCTCCATAATCGAGAAACATTTCCTTAGTCATCCAATTACTAAGGATAATTTTGACCGCCGTACAGTGATCTACTCCTGGATCACTATTGTACCTCCCTGTCAAACTCATGGCAAGGTACACAACGTGTTTTGTACACAGCATGGCATACTTTATAGAACCTATGGCTGAGGCATAGGGAATGACTTTCATTCTCTCTATATTTTTCTGCCGTGGTCTGGCTTTGAGTCTTACTCAACTTCATACCTTACAAGTCAGGCAAGAACTCCTTCTTTGACTGATCCATTTTGAACTACGTCAAAATCTTATCAAGGAATGTACTCATCGAAAGTCTTATCAAGCGTCTTGATCTATCTCTATAGATCTTGATGCCCAATATGTAAGCAGCTTCACCAAGGTCTTTCTTTGAAAAACTCCTTTCAAACACTCCTTTATGCTTTCCAGAAAATTCTACATCATTTCCGATCGACAATATGTCATTCACATATACTTGTCAGAAAGGTTGTAGTGCTCCCACTCACTTCTTGTAAATACAGGCTTCACCGCAAGTCTGTATAAATCTATATGCTTTGATCAACTTATCAAAGCGTATATTCCAACTCCGAGATGCTTGCACCAGTCCTTAGATGGATCGCTGGAGCTTGCACATTTTGTTAGCACCTTTAGGATTGACAAAACCTTCTGGTTGCATCATATACAAGTCTTCTTTAATAAATCCATTAAAGAATGCAGTTTTGTTATCCATTTGCCAGATTTCATAAAATGCGGCAATTACTAACATGATTCGGACAGACTTAAGCATCGCTACGGATGAGAAAGTCTCATCGTAGTCAACTCCTTGAACTTGTCGAAACCCTTTCGCAACAAGTCGAGCTTTGTAAACAGTAACATTACCGTTTGCGTCGGTCTTCCTCTTGAAGATCCATTTATTTTCGATGGCTTGCCGATCATCGGGCAAGTCAACCAAAGTCCATACTTTGTTCTAATACATGGATCCCATCTCAGATTTCATGGTCTCAAGCCATTTTGCGGAATCTGGGCTCATCATCGCTTCCTCATAGTTCGTAGGTTCATCATGGTCCAGTAACATGATTTCCAGAACTGGGTTGCCGTACCACTCTGGTGCGGAACGTACTCTGGTTGATCTACGACGTTCAGCAGAAACTTGATCTGAAGTTTCATGATCATCATCATTAACTTCCTCAATGATTGGTGTAGGAATCACTGGAACAATTTTCTGTCATGTACTACTTTCCAATTCAGGAGAAGGTACAATTACCTCATCAAGTTCTACTTTCCTCCCACTCACTTCTTTCGAGAGAAACTCCTTCTCTAGAAAGGATCCACTCTTAGCAACAAAGACCTTGCCTTAGGATCTGTGATAGAAGGTGTACCCAACAGTTTCTTTTTGGGTATCCTATGAAGACTTACTTCTCCGATTTGGGTTCGAGCTTATTATGTTGAAACTTTTTCACATAAGCATCGCAGTCCCAAACTTAGAAATGACAGCTTAGGTTTCTCGTCAAACCACAGTTCATACGGTGTCATCTCCACGGATTTAGATGGTGCCCTATTTAACGTGAATGTAGCTGTCTCTAATGCATAACCCCAAAAGCAATAGTGGTAGATCGGTAAGAGACATCATCGATCGCACCATATCTAATAAAGTACGGTTATGACGTTCGGACACACCATTACACTGTGGTGTTCCAGGTGGCGTGAGTAGTGAAACTATTTCACATTGTTTTTATTGAAGGCCAAACTCGCTAACTCAAATATTTTACCTCTACGATCATATCGTAGAAACTCTTATTTTCTTGTTACGATGATTCTCCACTTCACTCTGAAATTCTTTGAACTTTTCAAATGTTTCAGACTTGTGCTTCATTAAGTAGATATACCCATATCTGCTCAAATCATCAGTGAAGGTCAGAAAATTACGATACCTGCCGCGAGCTTCAACACTCATTGGTCCGCATACATCAGTATGTATGATTTCCAATAACTCTGTTGCTCGCTCCACGGTTCCGGAGAACGGAGTTTTAGTCATCTTGCCCATGAGGCATGGTTCGCAAGCACCAAGTGATTCATAATCAAGTGATTCCAAAAAGTCCATCACTATGGAGTTTCTTCATGCGCTTAACACCAATAAGACCTAAACGGCAGTGCCACAAATAAGTTGCACTATCATTATTAACCTTGCATCTTTTGGCTTTAATATTATGAATATGTGTATCACACGATCGAGATCCAATAAACTATTTTCATTGGGTGTATGACCATAGAAGGTTTTATTCATGTAAACAGAATAACAATTATTCTCTAACTTACATGAATAACCGTATTGCAATAAACATGATCAAATCATATTCATGCTCAACACAAACACCAAATAACACTTATTTAGGTTCAACACTAATCCCGAAAGTATAGGGAGTGTGCGATGATGATCATATCAATCTTGGAACTGCTTCCAATACACATCGTCACTTCATCCTTTAACTAGTTTCTGTTTATTATGCAACTCCCATCTCGAGTTACTACTCTTTAGCAACTGAACCAGTATCAAATACCGAGGGGTTGCTATGAACTCTAGTAAAATACACATAAATAATCTGTATATCAAATATACCTTTGTTCACTTTGCCATCCTTCTTATCCGCCAAGTATCTAGGGCAGTTCCGCTTCCGGTGACCATTTCCTTTGCAGTAGAAGCACTTAGTTTCAGGCTTGAGTTTAGCTTTGGGTTTCTTCACAGGAGTGACAACTTGCTTGTCATTCTTCTTGAAGTTCCCCTTCTATCCCTTTGCCCTTTACTTGAAACAAGTGGTCTGGTTAACCATCAACACTTGATGCTCTTTCTTGATTTCTACCTTCGCCGATTTCAGCATCGTGAAGAGCTCGGGAATTACTTTCGTCATCCCTTGCATATTATAGTTCATCACGAAGTTCTACTAACTTGGTGATAGTGTCTAGAGAACTTTGTCAATTACTATCTTATCTGGAAGATTAACTCCCACTTGATTCAAGTAATTGTACTACCCAGACAATCTGAGCACATGCTCACTGGTTGAGCTATTCTCCTCCATCTTGTAGGCAAAGTATCGTCAGAGGTCTTATACCTCTCGACACGGGCATGAGTATGAAATACTAATTTCAACTCTTGGAACATCTCATATGCTCCGTGGAGTTTCAAAACGTTTTTGAAGTCCCGGTTATAAGCCGTAAAGCATGGTGCACTAAACTATCAAGTAGTCTTCATATCGAGCTTTTGTCAAAACGTTCATAACGTCTACATCTGCCCCTGCAATAGGTCTGTCACCTAGCGGTGCATCAAGGACATAATTCTTCTGTGCAGCAATGAGGATAATCCTCAGATCACGGAACAATTCCGCATCATTGCTACTAACATCTTTCAACTTGGTTTTCTCTAGGAACATATTAAAAAAAATGTGGAGCAACATCGCGAGCTATTGATCTACAACATAGATATGCTAATACTACCAGGACTAAGTTCATGACAAATTAAAGTTCAATTAATCATATTACTTAAGAACTCCCACTTAGATAGACATCCCTCCGGTCATCTAAATGATCACGTGATCCAAATCAACTAAACCATGTCCGATCATCACGTGAGATGGAGTAGTTTCAATGGTGAACATCTTATGTTGATCATATCTACTATATGATTCACGCTCTACCTTTCGGTCTCCAGTGTTCCGAGGCCATATCTGCATATGCTAGGCTCGTCAAGTTTAACCCGAGTATTCTGCGTGTGCAAAACTGGCTTACACCCGTTGTATTTGAACGTAGAGCTTATCACACCCGATCATCACGTGGTGTCTCGGCACGACAAACTTTCGCAACGGTGCATACTCAGGGAGAACACTTATACCTTGAAATTTAGTAAGGGATCATCTTATAATGCTACCGTCGTTCTAAGCAAAATAAGAAGCATAATAAGATAAACATCACATGCAATCAAAATATGTGACATGATATGGCCATCATCATCTTGTGCTTTTGATCTCCATCTCCAAAGCACCTTCATGATCACCTTCGTCACCGGCGCGACACCTTGATCTCCATCGTAGCATCGTTGTCGTCTCGCCAACTATTGCTTCTACGACTATCGCTACCGCTTAGTGATAAAGTAAAGCAATTACATGGCGATTACATTTCATACAATAAAGCGACAACCATATGGCTCCTGCCAGTTGCCGATAACATTACAAAACATGATCATCTCATACAAAACCGTATAACTCATCATGTCTTGACCATATCACATCACAACATGCCCTGCAAAAACAAGTTAGACGTCCTCTACTTTGTTGTTGCAAGTTTTACGTGGCTGCTACGGGCTTAGCAAGAACCGTTCTTACCTACGCATACAAAACCACAATGATGTTTCGTCAAGTATGTGCTGTTTTAACCTTCACAAGGACCGGGCGTAGCCACACTTGATTCAGCTAAAGTGAGAGAGACAGACACCCGCCAGTCACCTTTAAGCAACGAGTGCTCGTAACGGTGAAACCAGTCTCGCGTAAGCGTACGCGTAATGTCGGTCCAGGCCGCTTCATCTCACAATACCGCCGAAGCAAAGTATGACATGCTGGTAAGCAGTATGACTAGTATCGTCCACAACTCATTGTGTTCTACTCGTGCATATCATCTACGCATAGACCTGGCTCATGATGCCACTGTTGGGGAACATAGTATTTTAAAAAAATTCTATGATCACGCAAGATCTATCTACCAGATGCATAGCAACGAGAGGGAAGAGTGTGTCTACATACCCTCGTAGACCGGAAGCGGAAGCGTCAAGTGACGCGGTTGATGTAGTCGAACTTCTTCGCGATTCAACCTATCAAGCACCGAACGTACGGCACCTCCGCGTTCAGCACACGTTCAGTTTGATGACGTCCCACGAGCTCTTGATCCAGTTGAGCTTCACGAGAGAGTTTCGTCAGCACGACGGCGTGGTGACGGATATGATGTATTCACCGGCGTAGGGCTTCGCCTAAGCACCGCGACGGTATGACCGAGCTGTGTTTCGGTGGAGGGGGGCACCGCACACAGCTGGAACAATTCAACTTGTCTGTCCTAGGGTGCCCCCTGCCCCCGTATATAAAAGAGCAAGGGAGAGGCCGGCCCTAGAGGGGGCGCGCCAAGTGTGGGGAGTCCTACTAGGACTCCCAAGTCCTAGTAGGATTCCCCTTTCCTTTCCGGAGTAGGAGAGAAGGAAAGAGGTGGAGAGGGGGAAGGAAAAGGGGGCTGCACCCCTTGTCCAATTCGGACCAGAGGGGGGGCACGCGCCTCCTTCCTTTTGGCCTTTCTCCTCTATTCCCGTATGGCCCAATAAGGCCCATATACTCAGAAAAATACCCGAATCACTCGGAACCTTTCCGATGTCCGAATATAGTCGTCCAATATATCAATCTTTACGTCTCGACCATTTCGAGACTCCTCGTCATGTCCCCGGTCTCATCCGGGACTCCGAACTCCTTCGGTACATCAAAACTCATAAACTCATAATACCGATCGTCATCAAACGTTAAGCGTGCGGACCCTACGGGTTCGAGAACTATGTAGACATGACCGAGACTCATCTCCGGTCAATAACCAATAGCGGAACCTGGATGCTCATATTGGTTCCTACATATTCTACGAAGATCTTTATCGGTCAAACCGCATAACAACATATGTTGTTCCTTTTGTCATCGGTATGTTACTTGCCCGAGATTCGATCGTCGGTATCTCCATACCTAGTTCAATCTCGTTACTGGCAAGTCTCTTTACTCGTTCCGTAACACATCATCTCGTGACTAACTCATTAGTCTTTTGCTTGCAAGGCTTATTGTGATGTGTGTTACCGAGAGGGCCCAGAGATACCTCTCCGACACTCGGAGTGACAAATCCTAATCTTGATCTATGCCAACACCACGAATACTTTCGGAGACACCTGTAGAGCATCTTTATGATCACCCAGTTACGTTGTGACGTTTGATAGCACACAAGGTGTTCCTACGGTATTCGGGAGTTGCATAATCTCATAGTCATAGGAACATGTATAAGTCATGAAGAAAGCAATAGCAGAAAAACTAAACGATCATAGTGCTATGCTAACGGATGGGTCTTGTCCATCACATCATTCTCCTAATGATGTGATCCCGTTGATCAAATGACAACTCATGTCTATGGTTAGGAAACATAACCATCTTTGATCAATGAGCTAGTCTAGTAGAGGCATACTAGGGATGCTCTGTTTTGTCTATGTATTCACACATGTACTAAGTTTCCGGTTAATACAATTCTAGCATGAATAATAAACATTTATCATGATATAAGGAAATATAAATAACAACTTTATTATTGCCTCTAGGGCATATTTCCTTCAGCCAAGACCTTGCTGTCGCCGCCGGCCGCCGAGATGGCCTCTTTGTAATGGCGTGGCAGATCTAGCCTAAACCTGGGTGGCCACTACACCCGTGGTAAGGCGGGGGTGAAGGCCCGGTGGCCTGGAGCGCCGCCGCGCGTGCCCACCAAGCCGGTCGGAGGAGAGGCGCTTGCCATGGGAACCCTTGGCGGACGGAGAGCGGGACGGACGGGGCGGAAATTTTGGCACACCCCTACCTGGCGCACCAAATGTTGGATCTTGGGTTCCGGCAAAACCCTTGAGGTTCGAACTCTGAGGTGCGCACGAAGATCTCTCCTTCCGCCCTAGCTCGTGTACTCACCAATCCCTAGGCCTAGCTCGTCAGATCCGAAGAACAAGGGACAAGGTTTATACTGGTTCGGCCAGTGTGTGGTGTAATACCCTAATCCAGTGTGGTGTGGTGGATTGCCTTGTAAGCTGAGGAAGAACTAGTACATGGATGAACTGCCTCCTGAGGAGAGTGGTTCTTGTGCTCGAGTGAGCTTGTGGTGTGTGGCCTTCTATCTGATCAACTCCAGGTGAGATGTTCCCAATGGTGGTGGCTGGTCCTATTTATAGTGGCCAGGGTCCTCTTCCCAAATATTGAGCGGGAAGGGATCCCACAATGGCCAAATTTGAAGGGGGAAAGCTAGTACAAGCTATCCTGACAAAAGGTAGTCTTCTCCTGCCAAAGGCTCTGGTGGTGACGCCGCCGTGGGCTCCACGGTGACCTCCGCTCTGCCGTCCTGCTGGTCTTGGTCTCGTTGCACCGATATGGAAACCTTTGCCTGACGCCTCGGGACTCCTCGCCTGCACCTGCTCCTTTAGCACCAAAAAGGCCCGCTGGCGCCCGCCTGGCCTTGGTCGACACTGCTCACGTCACGAGGACCTCACAAGGTACCCCTTGCCTTGATATCTTCGATCCTCATGAGCCGGCCTTGTGAGGCCGTCCCAGGGGATGTGTTGCGTCGTCCGCCTCGGGAAGCTCGGCCCCTCGCGAGGGTCTTGAGTGGTCGCTGAAGAGGTTGGGCCGCACCAGGGCCGCCTAATGAGCCACGCCTTGGGCCGCAGGCAGGCAAGTCTGGGTACCCCCGATCCGAGAACGCCGACAGCATTAAAAACTCAGTTAATGCATAAAAATGTCCAAACGAACCTCGAAAAATCACATAGATTGACACAACACTCCTGTTGTTCTATGTTGGAACGAGAAATTTTTTGGAAGCAATAAGAGGCAATGGATATCGTTTTGTCCCCAAAGGTGGGACGTTCCTTACCGAAACCACCTTGCTTGTTGTGAGAAGCTCTGGTTTGTGAGAAGCATATACCCAAACCTTCCCCCAAATGGGACAATTTTTTACCATGGCATGTTGATGCCGCAGCATGATAGCATGCCAAGTTTCATGAATTTCAAACGAGTTTTGGATTTACTAGAATTTAAAAACCAAGCATCTCAATGTTTTGCCGGTAATCAACACTGCCCTGATGTTTGAAATTCTTTCCCATTTCTTGCATGAGGCCTAAGCATGCACCCAAGGACACATTTTTTATTTTTCAACCAATTTATATGCATTGGAGCATGTGCATGTTGTTCAAATTTGAATTATGCACATAAATGCATTGAAAACTCAGTTAATGCATAAAAATGTCCAAACGAACCCTGAAAAATCACAAAAATTGGTACAACACTCATGTTCTTCTATGTTGAAACAAGAAAAAATTTGGATGCAATAAGAAGCAATGGGTATCATTTCGTCCCTAAAGGTGGGACATTCCCTACCGAAACCACCATGCTTGTTGTGAGAAGCTCTAGTTTGTAAGAAGCATATACACAAACCTGCCCCAAATGGGACAAATTTTTTACCACGGCATGTTGATGCCGCTCCATGATAGCATGCCAAGTTTCATGAATTTCAGACGAGTTTTGATTTACTAGAATTTAAAAACCAGGCATCTCAATGTTTTGCTGGCAATCAACAGTGCCATGGTGTTTGAAATTCATTCCCATTTCTTGCATGGGACCTAAGCATGCACCCAGGGACACAGTTTTGATTTTTCAACCAATTTATATGCATTGGAGCATGTGCATGTAGTTCAAATTTGAATTATGCACATAAATGCATTGTAAACTCAGTTAATGCATAAAATGTCCAAACGAACCCCGAAAATAAAAAAATGACACAACACTCCTGTTGTTCTATGTTGAAACGAGATATTTTTTGGAAGCAATAAGAGGCAATGGATATCATTCCATCCCAAAAGGTGGGACGTTCCCTACCAAAACCACCATGCTTGTTGTGAGAAGCTCTGGTTTGTGAGAAGCATATACCGAAACCTGCCCCAAATGGGACAAAAGTTTTACCACAGCATGTTGATGCCGCCCCATGATAGCATGCCAAGTTTCATGAATGTCAGACAAGTGTTGGATTTACTAGAATTTAAAAAGTAGGTATCTCAATGTTTGCGGCCGAGTGACAGTGGCAGGGTTTTTGACATTCATTCCCATTTCTTGCATGGGACCTAAGCAGGCAACCAAGGACACGCATTTGAATTTTCAACTAATTTATATGCATTAGAGCATGTGCCTATAGTTCAAATTTGAATTATGCAGATGAATGCATAGAAAACTCAGTTAATGTATAAAAATGTCCAAGCGAACCCCAAAAATACCAAAAAATGGACACAACACTCCTGTTGATCTATGTTGACACTAGGAAAAATTTTGAAATTGGGAAGAGGCAACAGATGTCGGTTCGTCCAGAAAGGTGAAATGTTCCCTACCGAAACCATCACACTTGTTGTGAGAAGCTCTGGTTTATAAGAAGCTTATACCCAAACCTGCCCCAAATGAGACATAATTTTTACCACGTCATGTTGATGCCGCTCCATGATAGCATGCCAAGTTTCATGAATTGCGGATGAATTTTGGATTTACTCGAATTACTAAAGCAAGTACGTCAACGTTTGCCGGAGAGCCACGGTGCCGTGGTGTTCGAATTTCATCCGCATTTCTTGCATGGGAGATAAGCATAAACCCATGGACACATATATGATTTTACAACCCATGTTGGTGCACCGGAGCATGTGCATGTAGTTTAATTTTGAATTGTGCACCTGAAATGGCTAGAAAACCAATTTAATGTATAAAATGTTCAAACGAACCCTAAATATTTCCAATTCTTTTACGACACACATATAGTTGCATGTTCACTCCAGATAAAAGGTCTAGCAATTCAAACACCGTCCATTGCCACTGTGACCCCATTATGTAATTCAAATCAAGATGAAAAATCAAGTAGATCGCACACACTTTATTATCACCAATCGTGTGAGATGCATCACAAAATATCCTGGAGCACCGTCGGTGTATAGTACACATATGGCTTACGCGAGAAGGTGCGTCGGCTACAATCCACAGCCGGCGTCTCAAGCACGCCAGCTCGCTCCCCAAATATCATTTCACTGTTCAATCATCGCCGGTGAAAGATGGGCACGTGGACCTGCGTCGTGAGGGCAACTTCGGTGGCCCACTCCGGCGAGAGCGCGGCCGCAGCCACCATGCGCGTGCTGACAATGTGCATGAGTGTGGCCGCAATCTGCAACCGGGCGGCAAAGGCAGCCCAAATGGTCGTTGTTGCTTCTTAGGTGGCGGCAGCAACATCTACCTCGGGGATAGCAACTAGCGAGAGCGGCACAGCAGTTGTTCGTTCCGCAGCGGCGGCCTTAGCCCTGATGGAGGCCGTCCACGCGCAGCTCCTGGTGGTCAACGCACAAATCGAGCGAAGCTTCTCCGACAATGGTCGGCAACCCACAGTCGAAGAGCTGGCAATCGCCGAGAGCGTTCGAGCAGTTGTCCGTTCCTCCGCCGCATACCTTGCGATGACGGAGCCCGTCCAAGCCCATATCACGTCCGCCCACGCCTAGCTCATGGCGGCCTTTTCCAAAGAGATGGCGGATGCGGATGGCGAGATGCTTGCCGAGTATGGTGCGGCGGATGCCATGGAGCCCCTTCCCAAGGAGACCGTCAGGCGCGAGCTAGACATGGAGGCGGCGGCGAAGAACGACGAGCACCAGCCGTAGTACTACTCTTTGTTTTGTTTAATTAAGAGCGCTGGTCTTTAATTTGTTAGGGTAATGTTTAGGTCAGTTAGCTCTCTTTAATTGCTGAACTTGCTCGATTAAGAAGTGTTGGTGTGTTGTAGTCTCCTTTGTGTACCCAAATTATGCAATGACGTGGATGACCACTATAACCATGGAAATTCGAACCAAAGCTTTTGACGTTCAAACTCATCACACACGGGTGAAGCTATCTGGATCGTTTGTGATGTTCACATATCGTACACAGTTCTGAATAAGGGACCATGTCTAATGACACTTTGCACGCCAGTTTTTTGGCTAAAGCGATTCCAAATTTTCGGCTTCTGGGAAATATCTACCTCCCTGCCCCCTCCCCCTTACCAAAACCCACATTTCCCCTCTTTTCGCCTTCCTTTCCAAGTTGAAACCTTCACTCCTTGCTTGCAGCGCCACCTCCTCGTCGGCGACCCTCCTTCACGCTGCTCGGCCTCGTCTATCCAGGCAGGTAATCCACACCCGACGCCCATCCTCCTCCTCCTTCCACATCCCACATGCCCCGACCGCCAGCACGAGCGCGACACCTTCCACCCAAATCACCGATCCTCCACCAAATAAGCACCGCCCTAAGCCATGGTGCACACAGTATAGCCAGGATCTCGAGGACCATTTGGCAGCGGAGAAGCAAATCGCGGCCACATGCGCGGATGAGGTCGTGATGTCTACCATTCGTGCCGACCCCCAGATCTTGGAGGAGCACCTTGCCATTTGCTAGCTATGATAGTTAAGCATGCTCGGTTTACCCGTTGCGTGTGCTGCTCCTGCCTTTCCTTCACAAATTCTAGTGAATTATGCTATCTAATTTTACCATGCAATCTGTTGCTCTAGTGTATATGTTCTATATGTCGTGCAGTGTGGTGCTCACTTATTAACTGTTTTGTTAATTAGTTGTTGTCTTTAGTTAACTGTTTGGTTCAATTCTACAAATGTGATGTTCAATTCTTCAGGCTGCAATTTTGTAGTGTCTTCCATGTGAGAAATAAATCGAATTTATCTTTACAAAATACATGAGAAACTAATACAATTTCTATATTTCCAAGTTGTCAAGCATGCTTGGTTTGGTTATACATTGTGCAATGTGGTGCTCAGTTAACGTTTGGTTCATTTGTGTTGTGGTGTTTAGTTAATTGTTTGGTTCAATTCTGCAATGCGATGTTCAATTGTTGTCGGTGCATTCTGTTATTGTATATCATGTGAGGAATAAATTGAATTTGGCTGTAGTAAATATGCAATGCCCAGGATGCGACTATGTCTCCCACGTGTTGAGGCATGACTTAAAGACATAAGTCCATTCTAGAATGATCTCAAGTATGGTATCTTTGCACATCTCATGTAAAAGTTCAGCGGTGAAATTGTAACAGATAGTTGGCTTACACTCGCCACGTCACACAATGAATACAATAACATACAATCATCCGAAAACACAGGGTCCGACTACGGATGAAAATCCAAACGAGAAAGATACCACAAACACAAGGCCTGATCGCCCCTAGTAGGAACCACTACTCATCGTCCGGATACGAAACATAGTAACGACCACGCTCTTCGTCGAACTCCCAGTGAAGTTCTGATCCATCTCCTGCATCGTTCTCAGCGGTATGTGCATATGGTGTGTGTTGTAATCTCTGAGTCACAAAGACTCAGCAATCCCATTCCCGGGTATCAAAACTAACAAAGCCTTAGGTGTGGAAGGGTAATAAAGTGTTTGCAGCAGCACTAAGCAACTAGCTTACGATTTCAGAGCGAGGTGATAATATGTACCAACGGTCGCCAAGTTGATCAAGAAGTGATCCTAGCTACTCACGGTCAAACATAACCCCACCGTGTTCACTTCCCGAAGCCCTTCGGAAAGAGACCATCATGGTTACTCACGCAGGTAGTCTATTCTTAAGGATATGGCGTCAAGTTATCTACAACCGGATATTAACAAATTCCCATCTGCCACATAACCGCGGGCCCGGCTTTCGAAAGATCAAACCCTGCAGGGGTGTCCCAACTTAGCCCATCACAAGCTCACGATCTGCGGAGTCGCAACTCCAAAGTGGGAAGACCCGAGTATTCTCGGAACCCCGTGCTCAAGATATTTCGACAAAGGTAAAACTAATCCGACAAGACCTCACAGCGTGCCGACACCCTGATAGTAGCCGCGCGTATCTCGTCTCAGGCCACGATCGGATGGGCGATTCTACAGGTAATAGCAGATACCTCGGGTTTCCCCAAGGCGGCCCCGCATAACCCCCAGTTTGGACCAACACTCATGAGGAGCACTGGCCCGGGTTGTTAATTAAGTCCATGGGGTAGCTAGTCCCTATGCAAAAAAATTAGTTGTTAGGCAAATGGAGTACCAATGTTGGGCCTTGCTGGAAAAGCTTTAAGCAGTGTGAATTATCAAGGGGGGCCCACAAACCCCAACCGTGTTAGCAACGCAAAATCAAGGAACATAACACCGGTTTATCGGGTCCTAAGGTGGCATGAGTGGAACAAAACACCAAGCAGAAGGCCAAGCCTTCCACCCATTGCCAATATATATGTGCATTATTTAACATAGATATATATTGTGTTATCCCAACAACCAAATCCAAACTTGGAGCAATCTTCAAACTTCACCTGCAACTAGCAACGTTATAAGAGGGGCTGAGCAAAAGCATACTTAGCCAATCAACGTTTTGCTAGGAAGGCGGTTAGAGTGTTTCATGGCAACAATAGGAGGCTGACAAACAGGAATAGGCATCGAGGCACAGCTATAGAGGGTAACAACTAGCATAGGCAAAGATAGAGGTGATAACGGGGAACGGTCATCTTGCCTGGTAAGTCGTCGGTGGGAAGGTAAGACGGCTCATCAAACTCAGTCTCGACAAGATCCTAGAACTCGTTATCGGCTCCTGGCTCTACCCAACACAAGAGCACAACAACGACACAATATCAAACACGGTGCAATGCACAATCAACATGATGCAAGACATGTCATGGGATGCAAGTATGACGTGCGTATGCATGAGGATGCTCTCGAGCCTACGGAGAAGGTGATGGAAATGGCCTCATCTTGGGTAACCAAGCAAGCCACTTGATAGATAGGAAGATTTTGGTCGAAATCGATATAAAGATCACCGGAAACGGATGCACGGTTTGCAAAAAACAAGCAAAACAAGATGCAATGCAAAACTACAGTTAACGACAACATGCCATCTTTGGAGCAAGATATAATTATGCTACAGCACCCAAACATGAAGACAAAAGGCATGGATGTAAAATAGACATGATACTTAACAAGCATGAACTTAGAGGACACCCAAAACCTTGCTGGAACACAATTAAACAAGCATGGCAAGATTCAATAAGTTTACAGATTTCTCAGACTTAGTGAAAATTACAAGACATGCCAGAAATTACAACAAGTAGGCATGTTTGCAAGCTTGTGCAACTCAACCCAAAGCATAGAATGGCATGGGAATAAAACCAACAGCAAGAAGACATATTTGAGAAGCTACTCATGGCAAGAACATGGTCATAGGATGCATAGAACACTAGCTATTCACATGGCAAAACTGAACTTGTTGATAACATGCTGACAGAAACATTTTATAGCAACTTGAGAGCATGAAAACAACAAGCTACGGCAAGGTATCATGGCAAATAACAGCATGGATAGCTAGAGCATAACATATACCTAAAGGAACACCCACTGGAAAATTCTAAACATGCACAACAACGACGGTGGCATCATGGAAACATGGCATAAAAATTAACAGATTCACCCTTAGCACAAATTTAACATCACGATGGCATGTTAACAAGCTTATTGCACTCATCTCAAGACATAACATGGCATGAAAATGAATCTATCATGTAGAGCACATTCCAAAGAGCAAAACTCATGTTGACACCTAGCTCATATGACACATGGATTAATATACACAAGTAAGACAAAACATCATCACATAACAAGTTCAGAAACTTATCAGCCACATGCAATTTTGCAACAGGGTTAAACATGGCATAATGCAATCTATCATGTATGCAAATGCATCCATCATGAAGAGCATCACAAGAAGAACATCTGTACATATCATTCACTCCATTTGGACCAACATGCACAAAGTTACTAGCTCACCAACATGCCAACAAATTTACACACACAAAAAGTGCTGAAACAGTTACATCACGAAGCACTCTTGCCACGAATATTAGGCCAACTAGATGATCCCTATCATGCATGAAACTGATGCTAACATGTAGAGCATGACGACACGAACATTTCGACATATCATATGCGCAAAACGGAGCACCGAGCACAAAGTTATCACATGATGAAGGAGGCAATAAATTTATGCGGATCTGGGACTTAGTGAAATTTTACCTCCGTGAAAAGTCAACATGGGACGGAGGGATCCGGGACAGACGGAGGCGTTTGGATGGAGGGACGGGTGGATCTGATTCCGATCCACGGATCCAGATCCAGGTCGGGCCAGAGCTCCGACGGTAGCTCGCCGGAGTCAGGGAGGACGATGGCGAGGGAACCGGCGAGGCAACGATGGCGGCGGTCGGCGGCGGGGCGCGCCGGCGGGGAGGAGGCGGCGTCTGCGGCGGCGTGGAGGTGATGGCCGGCTGGGCGGAGGTGATGCCGAGGCGGCCGGCGGCGGCCGAGCCGGCCGGCGCTTGCGGGCGCGCGCGCGTCGGCGTGGGAGGACGCAGACGCGGGGAGGCGAAGCGCCCTGGCGGCGACGGAGAAGCTTCGGGCCGGGCGGGCCGGTGCTGGGCCGCGGCGGGCCCTGGCGGCGGGGAAGTGGGGCGCGTGGCTCGGCGAGTGGCGGCGTGCCACGTGGCGGCGGAGGAGGTGGTCTGACACGTCCAGCTGGGTCGGACGTGTCCGGCGGCGGTGGAGGAGGAGCTCGACTAGGGTTTGCCCAAAAAATTCGGGGAATAAGGGTTATTTATAGATTCTGGGAGCTAGAAGTGTCCAAATAGGGTGCGGTTTTCGCCCACACGATCACGATCTGATGACCGAGAGGACGGTGATGGTTGTGATGGGCTAGTGGGCTGTTGTGGAGTGGTGTTGGGCCAAAAGGAAGAGGAGCTTTTAGCCCACGAGGTTAACCATTGGAGTACCAAACGACCTCCAAACGCGACGAAACTTGACAGGCGGTCTCCACGTACTAAAACAACAATGTACGACAAGTCTGACCTCATTCCGAGAACGTTCTACGGCCACTTGCGAAAGAAGGACTCGGAGGTGCCACGGGCACGTGTGTGAGTGTCGAAACTCGAAACGGACAACGGGATGAGGCGAGCATGACCGGGTGCAAGTGACAACACGATGCAATGAAATGCACATGATGACATGACAAGGATGATATGCACACACGCACACGGCAAAACGAAGAAACCCGAAATGAAGGAAGGGCCCAGAATGGAATTGATTAAGTCAACGATGCATATATTGCCATAAATGGAATTTTTACATCTGGGGCGTTACAAACTCTCCTCCACTACAAAAATATCTCGTCCCGAGATCTAGGACTGAAAGAAAACGGGATACTTGGAATGGATATGATCTTCTCGTTCCCATGTAGCTTCTCGGTCGGTATGGTGTAACCACTTCACTTTCAAGAATTTGATGGACTTGTTGCGGGTCTTGCGCTTAGTTTCTTCAAGGATAGCAACGGGGTGCTCACGATAAGACAAGTCTTGCTGAAGATCAATCTCTTCAAAAGGAATGGTGCGTTCAGGCGTCTTGAAGCACTTGCGGAGTTGTGACAAGTGAAACACATCGTGCACATTTGCAAAGTTGGAGGGAAGCTCGAGTTGGTAGGCTAGATCGGCTCTCTTGCCAAGAATCTTGAAAGGGCCCACGTATCTTGGAGCAAGCTTGCCCTTGATGCCAAACCTCTGAGTGCCCTTTACGGGAGAAACACGGAGATAGACATGATCTCCAATGTCGAAAGCACCCTCATGATGCTTGCCGTCATAATAGCTCTTTTGACGCGATTGGGCGGCCTTGAGATTCTCACGTATGACTTTGCACATTTCCTCGGCTTCTAAGATCAAATCATTTCCAAGGAGTTGACGTTCACCAGTCTCGGACCAGTTGAGAGGGGTACGGCACTGATACGTCTCCAACGTATCTATAATTTTTGATTGTTCCATGCTATTATTTATGATGTTTTGGATGTTTAATGGGCTTTGTCACACAGTTTTATATTATTTTTGGTACTAACCTACTAACCCAAAGGCCCAGTCCAGATTGCTGTTTTTTGCCTATTTCAGGGTTTTGCAGAAAAGGAATATCAAACGGAGTCCAAACGGAATGAAACCTTCGGGAGAAATATTTTTGGAGAAAATCACGCATGGGAGACTTGAGAACCACGGAGTAGGGGCCACATGGTGCCCACGAGGGTGGGGGCGCATGCCCCTACCCAGGGCGCGCCCCTGCCTCGTGGGTCCCACGTAAGGCCCCCGGTGTCCTCCTTCCTCCTATATAAGCCTACGTACCCCGAAACGATCAAACGTACAGAGAAAACCCTAGTTCCACCGCCGTAACCTTCTGTTCCTGTGAGATCCCATCTTGGTGCCTGTTCCGGAGCTTCGCCAGAGGGGGGATCTACCACGGAGTGCTTCTACATCATCACCATCGCCTCACCATGAGTTTTGAGTAGTTTACCACAGACCTTCGGGTCCATAGCTAGTATCTAGATGGCTTCTTCTCTCTCTTTGGATCTCAATACAAAGTTCTCCTCGATCTTCGAGGAGATCTATTCGATGTAATCTCTTTTTGCGGTGTGTTTGTCGAGATCCGATGAATTGTGGGTTTATGATCAAGATTATCTATGAGAAATATTTGGTTCTTTTCTGAACTCTTTATGTGTGCTCATAATATCCTTGCAAGTCTCTTCAAATTATCCGTTTGGTTTGGCCTACTAGATCTATAGTTGTTGCAATGGGTGAAGTGCTTGGCTTTGGGTTCAATCTCGCGGTGTCCTTTCCCAGTGACAGTAGGGGCAGCAAGGCACGTATTGTATTGTTTCCATAGAGGATAAAATGATGGGGTTTATATCATATTGCTTGAGTTTATCCCTCTACATCATGTCATCTTGCTTAAGGCGTTACTCTGTTCTTAACTCAATACACTAGATACATGCTGGATAGCGGTCGATGTGTGGAGTAACAGTAGTAGATGCAGGCAGGAGTCGGTCTACTTGTCTCGAAAGTGATGCCTATATACAATGATCATGCCTAGATAGTCTCGTAATTATTCACTTTTCTATCAATTGCTCGACAGTAATTTGTTTACCCACCATAGAATATCGCTATCATGAGAGAAGCCACTAGAGAACACTATGGCCTCCGGGTCTATTCTCAACATATCAATCTACATCTACTTTACTTTTTCCACTTTTACTTTCTGTTCTTATACACAAAAATACAAAAAATATAAACTATCATATCCATCAGATCTCACTTTCGTAAGTGACCGTAAAGGGATTGACAACCCCTTATCGTGTTGGCTGTGAAGTTCTTATTTGTTTGTGTAGGTGCGAGGGACTCGCGCGTGGTCTCCTACTGGATTGATACCTTGGTTCTCAAAAACTAAGGGAGATACTTACGCTACTGTGTTGCATCTCCCTTTCCTCTTCGAGGGAATACAACGCAAGCTCGAGAAGTAGCAAGAAGAATTTCTGGCGCCGTTGCCGGGGAGGCTTACGCAAAAGTCATATACCAAGTACCTATCACAAACCCTTATCCTTCGCATTACATTTTTGCCTCTTGTTTTCCTCTCCCCCACTTCACCCTTGCCGTTTTATTTTCCCTTCTTTTGCCGTGTGTTTACCATTCGCTTGCCTCTCGTTTGCTTGTGTTGCTATGTGCCCTCAATTAGCTTGCATTTTCGCTTGCTAAAGTATGGATCCTCATCCACTTGCTAATCTCTTTAAGAGATCCAATTATGTTGAACCTATTGCTAGTGAGTTTAGTACACTAGATTATCTTTGAGGTTTTGCTTGAAATTTGTGAATCCGAAAACTGTGATGAAGTATTGAAAAAATATAAAGTGATTCACAATAGCTCCTTGAGTAAAAAAGCATGATTTCAATGATGTTATTGTAAATACTATTGATGTCCATTGTGCTAATAATATGCCAAACCCTAAGCTTGGGGATGCTAGTTTTGCCATGTCCACTACTTGTTGCAATGATCATGATTGGGGTGATGCTTCTTACGATCTTGAAAATTTATTTCAACCCCATGATGAATGTGAGATTGATAATAATGTTTGCAATAATATAGAAAGTGGGTTTGGAGAGGTCATGACTTTAGTTAATGTGGATCCCACTATTTTGGAAGAGTGTCAACTTCGCATGCATGTGGATCGTGTTGAGAATATGTTATGTGATAGCTATATTGTCGAATTTGCTTATGATCCTACATGCAATTATTATGAGAGAGGAAAATATGGTTGTTGAAATCTTCATGTTACTAAATTACCTCTCTTCATGTTGAGATTGATCAGGTTTCTTTCTTCCTGCTTGCTTATGGTAGATCTTGCTTGCCTTGCTAATTTGTTTGCCTATAAGATGCCTATGCATAGGAAGTATGCTAGACTTAGATGTGTTTGTCACATGTTTTATGATGCTATCTTTGTGCTTCAATTCTTGTGTTTCATGTGAGCATCATTAAAATCGTGTCTAGCTAGGGGCGTAAAACGATAGCGCTTGTTGGGAGGCAACCCAATTTTATATTTTTTTGTTTTTGCTGCTGTTAGGGAATAACTTGTTTAGTGTTTGTGCCAAGTAGAACCTTTGGAAAGACTTGTGTGAAGTTTATGTGATCTTGCTGTGAAAAACAGAATCGTTAGCGCTCGCTAGAATGGTCATCAGATTTTACTGGAGCGTGATATTTAGTTGATTCTTTTGCAGATGATTAATAGACAAATTCCTCATGTTTACCAATTTAGTTTGAATTTTTTGGAGTTACAGAAGTATGCGAAACCTGCAGATTACTACAGACTGTTCTGTTTTTGACAGATTCTGTTTTTCGTGTGTTGTTTGCTTATTTCAATGCATCTATGAGTAATATTGGGAGGTATGAACCATAGAGAAGTTGGAATACAGTGTGTTTAACACCAATATAAACAAAGAATGAATTAATTGCAGTACCTTTGAGTAGTGGTTTGATTTCTTATACTAACGGAGCTCACGAGATTTTTGTCTAAGTTTTGTGTTGTGAAGTTTTCAAGTTTTGAGTATTGCTTTGATGGACTATGGAACAAAGAGTGGCAAGAGCCTAAGCTTGGGGATTCCCATGGCACCCCAAGGTAAAATTCAAGGACAACCAAAATCCTAAGCTTGGAGATGCCCCGGGAAGGCATCCCCTCTTTCGTCTTCATCCATCGGTAACTATACTCGGAGCTATATTTTTATTCACCACATGATATGTGTTTTGCTTGGAGTGTCTTGTATAATTTGAGTCTTTGCTTTAGTTTTCCACAATTATCCTTGCTAGACACACCTATTTGAGAGAGTTAAATATGGCCTAGGAATTGTTAGAACACTCTATGTGCTTCACTTATATCTTTTGAGTTGAATAGTTTTTGCTCTAGTACTTCACTTATATCTTTTAGAGCACGGTGGTGATAATATTTTGAAGAAATTGTTGAACTCTCATGCTTCACTTATATCCATTTGAGATTCTATTAAAACAGCATGGTAATGTGTTTAGGATATAAAACTAGTCTTCACATGATAGACATCGAATATCAATGTAGTAAAAAAATTCACACTAAGTGCATTGAATATGATGAGAAGTTGGATGCTTGATAAATGTTTTGAGATATGAGGATAGTGATATTAGAGTCATGCTAGTGGAGTTATTATGAAATTGAGAAATACTTGTGTTAAGGTTAGTGATTCCCGTAGCATGCACGTATGGTGAACCGCTATGTGACGAAGTTAGAACATGAGGTATTTGTAAAGTGTCAACCTTTGTGTGGAGGTCGGGGGCGCGCGATGGTTAACTTCTACCAACCTCCACCCTAGGAGCATGCGTTGATTTCTTTGTTTTGATGACTCGTAGATTTTTGCAATAAGTATATGAGTTCTTTATGACTAATGTTGAGTCCATGGATTATACGCACTCTCACCCTTCCACCATTGCTAGCCTCTCTCGTATCGCGCAACTTTCGCCGGTACCATACACCCACTATATATCCTTCCTCAAAACAGCCACCATATATATATTCCTCAAAAAAGCCACCATACCTACCTATCATGGCATTTCCATAGCCATTCCGAGATATATTGCCATGCAACTTTCCACCGTTCCGTTCATATGACACGCTTCATATTGTCATATTGCCATGCATGATCATGTAGTTGAAATCGTATTTGTGGCAAAGCCACCATGCATAAGTTTTCATACATGTCACTCTTGTTTCATTGCACATCCCGGTACACCGCCGAAGGCATTCATATAGAGTCATACTTTGTTCTAGTATCGAGTTGTAATATCGAGTTGTAATGAAAGTGTGACGATGATCATTATTAGAGCATTATCCCATGGGAGGAAAGGCTAAATCAATAAAGCCCCTCCACACAAAAAAAGAAAAAAAGGGGAAGGCCAAAGAAAAAAAGAAAGGCCCAAAAAAAAAGAAAAAAAGAAAAGAAAAAGAAAAAAGAGACAATTGCTACTATCTTTTTTCCACACTTGTGCTTCAAAGTAGCACCATGTTCTTCATGATAGAGAGTCTCCTGCTTAGTCACTTTTTTATACTAGTGGAAATTTTCATTATAGAACTTGACTTGTATATTCCAACAATGGGCTTCCTCAAATGCCCTAGGTCTTCGTGAGCAAGCAAGTTGGATGCACACCCACTAGTTTCTTTTGTGGAGCTTTCATACATATTTAGCTCTAGTGCATCCGGTGCATGGCAGTCCCTACTCACTCACATTGATATCTATTGATGGGCATCTCCATAGCCCGTTGATATGCCTAGTTGATGTGAGACTATCTCCCTCCTTTTTGTCTTCTCCACAACGACCTCTCTATTCCACCCATAGTGCCATGTCCATGGCTCACGCTCATGTATTGCATGAAAGTTGAAAGGTTTGAAAGAATAGAGTATGAAAACAAGTGCTTGGCTGAAATCGGGGTTGTGCATGATATGAATATTTTGTGTGATGAAGAGGGAGCATAGCCAGACTATATGATTTTGTAGGGATAACTTTCTTTAGCCATAGTATTTTGAGAAGACATGATTGCTTTGTTAGTATGCTTGAAGTATTATTATTTCTTATGCCAATATAGACTTTTATCTTGGATCTTTCAGATCTGAACATTCATGCCATAATTAAGAGAATTACATTGAGAAACTATGTTGGTTAGCATTCCACATAAAAAATTCTATTTTTATCATTATCTACTCGAGGACGAGCAGGAATTAAGCTTGGGGATGCTGATACGTCTCCAACGTATCTATAATTTTTGATTGTTCCATGCTATTATTTATGATGTTTTGGATGTTTAATGGGCTTTGTGATACACTTTTATATTATTTTTGGGACTAACCTACTAACCCAAAGGCCGAGTCCAGATTGCTATTTTTTGCCTGTTTGAGGGTTTTGCAGAAAAGGAATATCAAACAGAGTCCAAACGGAATGAAACCTTCGGGAGAGACATTTTTGGAGAAAATCACGCACGGGAGACTTGAGAACCACGGAGTAGGGGCCACGTGGTGCCCACGAGGGTGGGGGCACGCCCCCTGCCCAGGGCGCGCCCCTGCCTCGTGGGTCCCACGTAAGGCCCCTGCTGCCCTCCTTCCTCCTATATAAGCCTACATACGCCGAAACCATCAGACGAACAGAGAAAACCCTAGTTCCACCGCCGTAACCTTCTGTTCCTATGAGATCCCATCTTGGGGCCTGTTCCGAAGCTCCGCCGGAGGGGGGATCTACCACGGAGTGCTTCTACATCATCATCATCATCGCCTCACCATGAGTTGTGAGTAGTTTACCACAGACCTTCGGGTCCATAGCTAGTATCTAGATGGCTTCTTCTCTCTCTTTGGATCTCAATACAAAGTTCTCCTCGGTCTTCGAGGAGATCTATTCGATGTAATCTCTTTTTGCGGTGTGTTTGAAGAGATCCGATGAATTGTGGGTTTATGATCAAGATTATCTATGAGAAATATTTGGTTCTTTTCTGAACTCTTTATGTGTGCTCATAATATCCTTGCAAGTCTTTTCGAATTATCAGTTTGGTTTGGCCTACTAGATCTATAGTTCTTGCAATAGGAGAAGTGCTTGGTTTTGGGTTCAATCTTGCGGTGTCCTTTCCCAGTGACAGTAGGGGCAGCAAGGCACGTATTGTATTGTTGCCATCGAGGATAAAAAGATGGGGTTTATATCATTTTGCTTGAGTTTATCCCTCTACATCATGTCATCTTGCTTAAGGCGTTACTCTGTTCTTATGAACTCAATACACTAGATGCATGCTGGATAGCGGTCGATGTGTGGAGTAATAGTAGTAGATGCAGGCAGGAGTCGGTCTACTTGTCTCGGACGTGATGCCTATATACAATGAGCATGCCTGATATAGTCTCATTATTATTCGCTTTTCTATCAATTGTTCGACAGTAATTTGTTTACCCGCCATAGAATATCGCTATCATGAGAGAAGCCACTAGAGAACACTATGGCCCCCGGGTCTATTCTCAACATATCAATCTACATCTACTTTACTTTTTCCGCTTTTACTTTCTGTTCTTATACACAAAAATACCAAAAATATAAACTATCATCTCTATCAGATCTCACTTTCGTAAGTGACCGTAAAGGGATTAACAACCCCTTATCGTGTTGGTTGCGAAGTTCTTATTTGTTTGTGTAGGTGCGAGGGACTCGCGCGTGGTCTCCTACTGGATTGATACCTTGGTTCTCAAAACCTAAGGGAAATACTTACGCTACTGTGTTGCATCTCCCTTTCCTCTTCGAGGGAATACAACGCAAGTTCGAGAAGTAGGAGGCACTTTCTGCCATAGAGAATTTCAAATGGAGCTTTGCCTGCACTTGCTTGGAAGTTATTGTTATAGGAGAATTCGGCAAATGGAAGGCAATCTTCCCATTTCATACCGAAGGAGATGACACAAGGTCTGAGCATATCTTCAAGGATTTGGTTCACTCTTTCGACTTGACCACTAGTCTGAGGGTGAAACGTAGTCCTTTAGCGAATCTTGGTGCCCATGGCTGACTGGAAGGAATCCCAGAACTTGGAAGTGAACAAGCTTCCACGGTCTGAGGAGATCACTTGAGGGATGCCATGCAAAGAGACAATTCTAGAGGTGTACAGCTCTGCCAGTTGAGCTGCGTTGATGGATTCTTTGACTGGAAGAAAATGAGCCACTTTAGTTAACTTGTCAATCACCATAAAGATAGCATCATTTCCTCTCTTGGACTTAGGAAAGCCGGTGACGAAATCCATCTCAATGTGATCGAATTTCCACTCGGGAATAGCTAGGGGTTGAAGGAGTCCGGCTGGACGTTGATGCTCTGCCTTCACTCTTCTGCAAACATCACACTCGTTCACGAATTGCAATCTCCCTTTTCATGCGAGTCCACCAGCATGATTGCTTGAGGTTATGGTACATCTTGGAGCTTCCTGGATGTATCGAGAGGAGTGAGTCATGTGCTTCGTTCATTACGAGCTTTCTGAGATCACCTTCGGGAACCACAAGTCTGTCCTCAAAGAACAAAGTGTCTCTGTCATCAATGCGATAGCACTTGTACTTGGGAGTACCCTTAGCAATACCATGTTTCACTTTCTGCACCATAGCATCACTGAGTTGGGCCTCACGGATTTGATCTTCCAAGGTAGGAGCGACTTGAAGGTTGGCAAGAAATCCTTGCGGAACAACTTGGAGGTTGAGCTTCCTGAATGACTCGCAAAGTTCAGGTTGGAACGGTATGATGAGGAGACTGTTGCAGTAAGCCTTTCTGCTCAAGGCATCTGGAATGACATTGGCCTTGCCAGGAGTATACTCAATGCTTGGATCGTACTCTTGAATCATTTCAACCCAACGATTCTGGCGGAGGTTAAGGTTTGGCTGGGTGAAGATGTACTTCAAGCTCTTGTGATCAGTGAAGATGTCCACTTTTCTGCCCAATAGAAGGTGTCTCCACGTGATCAAGGCATGAACAACTGCTGCTAGCTCAAGATCATGTGTGGGGTAATTCTTCTCATTTGGTTTCAGCTAACGTGAAGTGTATGCAACGATCTTCTTGTCTTGCATGAGAACACCACCAAGACCTTGCAATGAAGCATCGCAAAGGATTTCATAAGGCTTGGACTCATCCGGAGGAGTAAGAACCGGAGCAGAAATGAGCTTCTCTTTGAGTGTCTTGAATGCCACATCACAATCAGGAGTCCACGAATGTTGGAAAGAGGCTTGGCAATCTTGGAGAAGTTCTCAACAAACCTTCTGCAATAGCTTGCGAGACCGAGGAAACTTCGGAGTTGTTTAACATTCTACGGAGGTTCCCAGTTGACAATAGC
This sequence comes from Secale cereale, assembly GCA_902687465.1. Taxonomy (NCBI): domain Eukaryota; kingdom Viridiplantae; phylum Streptophyta; class Magnoliopsida; order Poales; family Poaceae; genus Secale; species Secale cereale. Next base: position 687,695,223 of record LR738711.1, on the reverse strand, counting down.
TTCAACCTTCTCGGGGTTAACAGAAATGCCCTCGGCAGAGATAATATGGCCAAGATAGAGGACTTTATCAAGCCAGAATTCACACTTGGAGAACTTCGCATAGAAACGGTGCTCATGGAGCCTGTCAAGGACCAAATAGAGGTGCTTGGCATGGTCTTCTTCATTCTTGGAGAATACCATAATATCATCCACATAGACGAGAACGAATTCAATGGTGTAGGGGTTGAATATGAAGTGCATCATTTGAGAGAAGGTTGGTGGAGCATTTGCAAGCCCGAAAGACATGACCGTGTATTCATAGGAGCCATAACTCATCCTGAATGCGGTCTTGGGAATATCCTCTTCACGGATGCGAATCTGATGGTAGCCCATCCGGAGATCGAGCTTCCAGAAAACCTTGGCTCCTTTGAGTTGCTCGAACAATTCATTGATATTGGGGAGCGGGTACTTATTCTTTATTGTCTTCTTGTTCAATGGCTGGTAATCAACGCAAAGGAGTTCCGTGCCATCCTTCTTTTTGACAAATAGAACACCACAACCCCAAGGAGAAGTACTTAGTCTGATTAGACCCATACATTCTTGCTCACCAAGTTGTTTCTTCAGCTTCTTCAACTCATCAGGAGAAAGCTTGTACGGACGCCGACAGGCTGGCTCGGTACCAAGTCCAAGTTCAATGACGAATTTGACTGGACGGTTGGGAGGCATGCCTGGAAGCTCTCCAGGGAATACATCCTCATATTCAAAAACCACCGGAATCTGGGATATGGCATTAATCTCGCCCTTATCATTGAGAAAGAATAGCCTGATTGTGTTATCTCGAGCTGCGAAGATAATCACGTCTTCGTCGGGATGAGTTAGCTTGACCTCCTTGTTTGCACAATCAATATTTGCATCATGCTTGGAGAGCCAATCCATCCCAAGAATAAGATCAATGTCTGAGTTGCCGAGAACAACCGAGGAAACCAAAAAACTGTAATCACCCATATGAATAGATATGTCCGGAGCAAACATGCTAGAATGCATTTTTTTCCGAAGAAACAATTGATAACTCCCTTGGTAATGCTTCGGTGACAAAATTGTGCTTCGATGCAAATGGGTGAGATATGAAAGAACATGATGCACCCGAATCAAACAAGGCTTTTGCAGGAATTGAGTTAACTGGAAGATTACCAATTATCACATCGGAAGAATTCTCTGCTTGAGCTGCATTCATCAGGTTCACTCTTGCATGCTTGGGATTGTGCTTGAAAATAACATTGTTGACAGGTGGAGGAGGCGGAAGGCGCCTCTGAGTACACTTGTTTGCATAGTGACCCTTTTGGCCGCACTTGTTGCAAGTGACTTCTGAAAGTGGCCGATGATAAGGACCGCTTGGTCTTGGAACTTGGAACTGAGGCTTGGACTAGTTGCTTGGGTTGGGTGGGAGGGAGAATCCACGACCACCTGAGTGCTTGTTGTTGCTTGGAGGACGGAGCACTGGATGAGGCGGTAGCCCGAACTTCTGCTGCTTGGCAACCACTTGAAAGGAAGAGGAGGAGTGAACAGCATCTCTTATCCTCTTTTTGAAAGCTTCACACTTGAGCTGAGCTGCCTCTTGCTTGAGAGCCATATTGTAGAATTGATCAAATTCATCCGGCTCGAACAAGGTGAGAGCAAGTTGGAGTTCATCTTTCAGACCACCTCAGAATTGATAGATTTTGCTCTTGGCATCGGGGATGTCTTGCTTCGCATAACGGGCAAGATTCTAGAACTTGACATTGTATTGATAGACGGAAATGGTGCCTTGCTTCAGATTGCGGAATTTCTCATGCATGCCTTCAATGACACTGGTTGGAATGTGATGAGAACGGAAATCTCTGCAGAAATCAGTCCACGAGATCTCACGACCACCTCTGGAGTCTTTGTATTGTAGCCACCAATCTGCAGCTTGATCTTTGAGTTGGAAAGTGGCAAACTTGACATAATCTTCAGTTCTGACGTTACTGCATTCAAAGTGCTTTTTGATGTCTATGATCCAATCTTCAGCATCTAGCGGGTCCACACAGTAACTGAAAGACTTTGGTTGGTTTGCCAAGAATTGGTTCAGTGTCACAAAGTGAGGTTGATTGAACAGATTTCATTGGCCTTTGTTCCCTTGATTGGCTTGGAAATTCTGCATCATTTGCATGAGCATCTGAGTGTTCTGGTTGGTTGCCTGCATAATTGCTCTCCATGCCTCAGACGGAGGAGGAGGGGAAGGAGGACGCTCTTCTTCACCCTCTTGGTTTGGGTTGGGAACTTTCTTAGGTGCCATCCTGAAGATGATCACAACTGTTAGCCATTGAAGCAATTAATAGATAAGCTGAATCAATGGCTAGATATTTGCAACATAGGGTCTTCACAATGAACATTCGAACAAAACTGAACAAATGAATTCCATAGCTTAATGGTACAACAACTTGTCGAGAAGCCACTTGGGAGAACAAAATGATAGAATAAAACAACAAGGTACAGATGGAACAAATACATAATAGAGTTTTCGTCCCACATGTTCATGCTGAATGCCCCATGGTACGCATTACAAAGGGTCTTGCAATCCCCGGATCAACATAGCCAAGGATCCTTTAAGATGCAACCCCCAATTGGAACAGCGCCCATGAAACCTCTTCACTAGATGTTGAACCCCAAACCTCATACCATGCACCCGTTGGAAGATTACCTACAAGCTACTTGAAAACTCACCTATTAATTCCCGAAGCTTTTCGGTTATGCAATCTGGTGTTGGGGATACAAGGGAAGCACCGCGCACTCAACTCTAAACCTACATCCAGCTGTATCCATCCGTCAACACATAACCAGTCATCTTCGGAAACTGTTTACCTCGGACCTTCGAAACGCACCCGCTATACTAGCTGTGGCAATACTCCCGAACTATCTCCCCAGTACTGGGTGACGTCGGGGTTATCTCACCACCAGACATGCACAGAAGAGTTTTTGATGTCGGCCGCCTCTGGTCTTCTAGAACCGCTACGATACATTTGTGACGACAACACCTCGGAGCTCAACTCCCCGGGACACTGCCACAACCCCTAAATGACAGGAGGCATCGAGAACAATGTTCTCGTCACAAATATATCGGAACAATCCAAACAATACCCGCGTGATCCTAAAAAAATTTGGTGAAATTTTGAGAGTAGTGAAGGTAAGACAACGCCAGGAGTCCTCACCAGAGCGATGAAGGGGATGAGGACTCAAAACATTTTGTGTGTGTGTGCCTAGACTCAACTGTCAGCGATTCGATCAATCAGGGGGCTCCAAGGTCGGAGAAGGCTCTGAATACCAACTTGTAATGCCCAGGATGCGACTATGTCTCCCACGTGTCGAGGCACGACTTAAAGACATAAGCGCATTCTGGAATGATCTCAAGTATGGTATCTTTGCACATCTCATGTAATAGTTCAGGGATGAAATTGTAAAAGATAGTTGGCTTACACTCGCCACGTCACACAATGAATACAATAACATACAATCATCCGAAAACACAGGGTCCGACTACGGATGAAAATCCAAACGAGAAAGATACCATAAACACAAGGCCTGATCGCCCCTAGTAGGAACCACTACTGATCGTCGAGATACGAAACATAGTAACGACCATGCTCTTTGTCAAACTCCCAGTGAAGTTCTGATCCATCTCCGGCATCGTTCTCAGCGATACGTGCATCTGGTGTGTGTTGTAATCTGTGAGTCACAAAGACTCAGGAATCCCATTCCCGAGTATCAAAACTAACAAAGCCTTAGGTGTGGAAAGGTAATAAAGTGTTTGCAGCAGCACTAAGCAACTAGTTTACGAGTTCAGAGTGAGGTGAGAATATGTGCCAACGGTCGCCAAGTTGATCAAGAAGTGATCCTAGCTACTCACGGTCAAACATAACCCCATCGTGTTCACTTCCCAAAGCCCTTCGGAAAGGGACCATCACGGTTACTCACACAGGTAGTGTATTCTTAAGGATATGGTGTCAAGTTATCTACAACCGGATATTAACAAATTCCCATCTGCCACATAACCACGGGCACGGCTTTCGAAAGATTAAACCCTGCAGGGGTGTCCCAACTTAGCCCATCACAAGCTCACGATCAGCGGAGTCGCAACTCCAAAGTGGGAAGACCCGAGTATTCTCGGAATCCCGTGCTCAAGATATTTCGACAAAGGAAAAACTAATCCAGCAAGACCTCCCGGCGTGCCGACACCCTGTTAGTAGCCGCGCGTATCTCGTCTCAGGCCACGACCAGATGGGCGATTCTACAGGTAATACCAGATACCTCGGGTTTCCCCAAGTCGGCCCCGCAGAACCCCCAGTTTGGACCAACACTCATGAGAAGCACTGGCCCGGGTTGTTAATTAAGTCCATGGGGTAGCTAGTCCATATGCAAAAAAATAGTTGTTAGGCAAATAGAGTACCAATGTTGGGCCTTGTTGAAAAAGTTTTAAGCAGTGCGAATTATCAAGGGGGGGGCCATAAACCCCAACCGTGTTAGGAATGCAAAATCAAGGAACATAACACCGGTTTATCGGGTCCTAAGGTGGCATGAGTGAAACAAAACACCAAGTAGAAGGCCAAGCCTTCGACCCATTGCCAATATATATGTGCATTATTTAACATAGATATATATTGTGTTATCCCAACAACCAAGTCCAAACTTGGAGCAATCTTCAAACTTCACCTGCAACTAGCAACACTATAAGAGGGGCTGAGCAAAAGTGTACTTAGCCAATCAACGGTTTGCTAGGAAGGCAATTAGAGTGGTTCATGGAAACAATAGGAGGCTGACAAACAGGAATAGGCATCGAGGCATAGCTAAAGAGTGTAACAACTAGCATAGGCAAAGATAGAGGTGATATCGAGGAACGATCATCTTGCCTGGTAAGTCATCGGTGGGAAGGTAAGATGGCTCCTCAAACTCAGTCTCGACAAGATCCTCGAACTCGGTATCGGCTCCCGGCTCTACCCAACACAAGAGCACAACAACGGCACAATATCAAACACGGTGCAATGCACAACCAACATGATGCAAGACGTGTCATGGGATGCAAGTATGATGTGCGTATGCATGAGGATGCTCTCGAGCCTAAGGAGAAGGTGATAGAAATGGCCTCATCTTGGGTAACCAAGCAAGCCACTGGATAGATGGCAAGATTTCTGTCGAAATCGATATAAAGATCACCGGAAACGGATGCACAGTTTACATAAAACAAGCAAAACAAGATGCAATGCAAAACTACAGTTAACAGCAACATGACATCTTTGGAGCAATATATAATTATGCTACAGCACCCAAACATGAAAACAAAAGGCATGGATGTAAAATAGACATGATACTTAACAAGCATGAACTTAGAGGACACCCAAAACCTTGCTGGAACACAATTAAACAAGCATGGCAAGATTCAATAAGTTTACAGATTTCTCAGACTTAGTGAAAATTACAAGACATGCCAGAAATTACAACAAGTAGGCATGTTTGCAAGCTTGTGCAACTCAACCCAAAGCATAGAATGGCATGGGAATATAACCAACAGCGAGAAGACATATTTGAGAAGCTACTCATGGCAAGAACATGGTCATAGGATGCATAGAACACTAGCTATTCACATGGCAAAACTGAACTTGTTGATAACATGCTGACAGAAACATTTTATAGCAACTTGAGAGCATGAAAACAACAAGCTACGGCAAGGTATCATGGCAATCAACAGCATGGATAGCTAGAGCATAACATATACCTAAAGGAACACCCACTTGAAAATTCTAAACACGCACAACAACGACGGTGGCATCATGGAAACATGGCATAAAAATTAACAGATTCACCCTTAGCACAAATTTAACATCACGATGGCATGTTAACAAGCTTATTGCACTCATCTCAAGACATAACATGGCATGAAAATGAATCTATCATGTAGAGCACATTCCAAAGAGCAAAACTCATGTTGACACCTAGCTCATATGACACATGGATTAATATACACAAGCAAGACAAAACATCATCACATAACAAGTTCAGAAACTTATCAACCACATGCACTTTTGCAACAGGGTTAAACATGGCATAATGCAATCTATCATGTATGCAAATGCATCCATCATGAAGAGCATCACAAGAAGAACATATGTACATATCATTCACTCCATTCGGACCAACATGCACAAAGCTACTAGCTCACCAACATGCCAACAAATTTACACACACAAAAAGTGTTGAAACAGTTACATCACGAAGCACTCTTGCCACGAAGATTAAGCCAACTAGATGATCCCTATCATGCATGAAACTGATGCTAACATGTAGAGCATGACGACACGAACATTTCGACATATCATATGCGCAAAACGGAGCACCGAGCACAAAGTTATCACATGATGAAGGAGGCAATAAATATATGCGGATCTGGGACTTAGTGGAATTTTACCTCCGTGAAAAGTCAACGCGGGACGGAGGGATCCGGGACGGACGGAGGCGTTTGGATGGAGGGACGGGTGGATCTGATCCCGATCCACGGATCCAGATCCAGGTCGGGCCGGAGCTCCGGCGGTGGCTCGCCGGAGTTGGGGGGGACGGCGGCGAGGGAACCGATGAGGCGAGGACGGCGGCGGTCGGCGGCGGGGCGCGCTGGCGGGAAGGAGGCGCCATCCGGGGCGACGTGGAGGCGATGGCCGGCGTGGCGGAGGTGATGTCGAGGCGGCCGGCGGCGGCCGGGCCCGCAAGCACTTGCGGGCGCGGCGGCGCGCACGCGTCGGCGCTGGAGGGCGCACACGCGGGGAGGCGAAGCGCCCTGGCGGCGGCGGAGAAGCTTCGGGCCGGGTGGGCCAGCGCTGGGCCACGGCGGGCCCTGGCGGCGGGGAAGTGGGGCGTGTGGCTCGCCAAGTGGCGACATGCCACGTGGCAGCGGAGGAGGTGGGCGGACACGTCCAGCTGGGTCGGGCGTGTCCGGCGGCGGTGGAGGAGGAGCTTGACTAGGGTTTGCCCGAAAAATTCGGGGAAGAAGGGTTATTTATAGATTCTGGGAGCTAGGAGTGTCCAAATGGGGTGAGGTTTTCGCCCATACAATCACGATCTGACGACCGAGAGGATGGTTGTGGTTGTGCTGGGCTAGTGGACTGTTGTGGAGGGGTGTTGGGCCAAAAGGAAGAGGAGCTTTTAGCCCACGAGGTTAACCGTTGTAGTATCAAATGACCTCCAAATGCGACGAAACTTGACAGGCGATCTCCACAAACTGAAACAAAAACGTACGACAAGTCTCACCTCATTCCGAGAACGTTCGACGGCCACTTGCGAAAGAAGGACTCGGAGGTGCCACGGGCACGTGTGTGCGTGTCGTAACTTGAAACGGACAACAGAAAGAGGCGAGCATGACCGGGTGCAAGTGACAACACGAATGCAATGCAGTGCACATGATGACATGACAAGGATGATATGCACACACGCACACGGGAAAACGAAGAAACCTGAAATGAAGGAAGAGCCCAGAATGGAATTGATTAAGTCAACGATGCATATATTGCCATAAATGGAATTGTTACATCCGGGGCGTTACAAAGTACATGACAAACAAATACAATTGCTACAATAGGCTGTAGTTAACTGTTTGATTAACTGTCCGATCTTCTATTAGGAGTATGTTATATTATGCAATGTGGTGCTCAGTTAATGTTTGGTTCATTTGTTGTGGTGTTTAGCTAACTGCTTGGTTTAATTCTGCAATGCGATGTCCAATTGTCATGGGTAGAATTTTGTATTGTTATGCATGTGAGGAATAAATCGAATTTGGCTGCACTTAATACATGAGAAACATATACGAGTGCTATATTTCCTAGTTCTTAATTATGCTTGGTTTGGATAAATGGGTTTTCCGTGTGACTTGAATTAATCTGATGAATCTGCAATGTGCTTATTTTTCATCAACATATTGTACTGATAGCATGCGAACCCTTACTTAACCTGATGACTAACTACCTTATATGTGTTGCAGGGAAACAATGGGAAGCACTGAGGTTTACAATCGAGGTTAGCACGTGCATGGTCCATTCTCTAATAGCACATTATTGTGTAATTGCAGGAACCATTCTAGTATTTTGGTTTTTAACAATTTGGTCTTGCACATGCAGGTCCTGCTGTCAGAGGTATTGACCCACTGTTCGACCCTTTTTGCATATGGGGAAATGAGTTTTCCATGAATATTAATCAAATCAAGAAACTCGGGAAGATGGTTAGGATAAAGAAATTAGCGACAAAAAACAACAAGATCTTTGTCTGCACAATGAAGAAGACATCAGTTCACTACAAGATGGTACTAACTATTATACCTTGCCTTTTTTTATTCCTTTGCCCCATTTCCAATATAGAGAAGATATTTATGCACATCCTTGTTTTCAGGCTTTCCAAAGCAGTTCACTAATGATTACCTCTCAAACCACCTCTATAGTCAGGAGGCGAGGAAGGTTTTCATACAACACGCACTGTTCAATATTGAAGTGTTCCGGAAGAGGGCGAAGGACGGACGGTCAAGCATCCACATGCACTGGCCTAAAGTTGCAAAGACCTTCAACATGAATGAAGGCTCAATATTCGCCTTCCACTTCAGTAGTTTTCCAGATGAGATGCATCTGTCTATATACCGTCTATGATGCTAATTTCGAAAGGTTCTACATGTTGCACGTGGAACTTGGTGCTGGTGCAGTTGTGTAATGGGGTAGCTGAGTGCTGAAGCTATATCATGTTGTACACTGATGTATTTCAATTATGAAATTATGCTTCCTTAATATGGAAATGAAATATCTTGTGTGCTTAATATGAATGTCAATTAGATTAATAAATGGATTATTAATAATAGGGCAATTAGCCTGCTAATTGGATTTCGATATTGCAAACAGTTATTGAAAAAATACCATGGGTGATGACCTCAGGCAACGCACACAGTTTCTAGGAATAAACCGGGTTGGATCAATGAACAATCACACACAACTTTTTCTTGGAAACTATTTGCGTTAGGCCACCTTGCGCAAACGTTTACCACATAAAAACTGTGTGTGATGGACAGCCTTTGCCATACAGTTTCTTCTACGGACCGTGTGTGATACATTCAATAACGCAAACGATTAAACGGGAAAAATTGTGTGTGATGTACCTGTGAACGGAAATGTTTTCCTTGGAGCGACTGTGTGGGATGTACATACGAACGGAAACGTTTAGTGAGGACTGACTGTGTGGGATGTACTTGCGACCGGAAACAATTTTGCCGTATAATTGTATTTTTTAGCGTATTTGAGCGCTCGCTGGTCGCACACGACCTCATTTTGCCGACCGTGTGTGCCAGGAGGGCATATCCCCGACGGTTTCTGGGTCCTGTGGGATAGACCCCCCCCCCTATTGCCCACACACACTTGGCGACGGTTCCAAATGCCGTCGCGGAAAGGGGTTAAAAACCGTTTGTATAGCACCGACGCGTACCATCCAACCCATTTTTTTTTGCTTTTGCTTCTGTTTTTTTATAAATATGCAATTATACTTCTGTTATGATTGTGTTTTAGTGCTTTAGTTATTTTTTGTGCCAAATAAGACCTTTGGGATGATTTGGAGGATTGTTCATTTGATTCTGTGAGAAAACAGAAACTTTTGCATTCAGTAGCATAATTGTCTGCAATTGCTGGAGCGTGATGAATTTCGGAAATTTTTATACTTAATTGATATACAAATTTCTCACGTTGTCCCAATTTTTTAGAATTTTGAGAGTTACACACATATGACTAACAATTATGTCTTTAGAGACTGTTCTATTTTTTGACAGATTCTGTTTTCATTGTGTTCGATGCTTGTTTTGATGAATCTATGGACTATATCGGGGGTATAAGCCATGATAAAATTAGAATACAGTATATATAATACAAATATAAAATTGGAATGAGTTCATAACAGTACCTAAAAGTGGATATTGGTTTTATTATACTAACGGATCTCATGAGTTTTCTGTTGAGTTTTGTGTTGTGAAGTTTTCAAGTTTTGGATGAAGTTTTGATTGACTGTGGAATAAAGAGTGGCAAGAGCCTAAGCTTTGGAATGCCCCAGGCACCCCATGGTAATATTCAAGTACAATCAAGCATCTAAGCTTGGGGATGCCTCAGATGGCACCTCCTGTTTTGTCTATGATCCATCGGTAAAGTACTTGAGGCTATATTTTTATTCACTACCTGATATGTGTTTTTCTTGGAGCATCTTGTAAGATTTGAGTCTTAGTTTTTCTTTCTTTTTACTTTGCCATAGTTATTCCTGCTCTACACACCTTTTGAGAGGGATACACATTAATCATGAATTTATTAGAATACTCTATGTGCTTCACTTATATCTTTTGAGCTAGGAAGTTGCTCTAGTGCTTCACTTTTATCTTTTTGAGCACGGCGGTGATGTTATTTTGAAGAAATTGATGAATTCTCATGGTTCACTTATATTATTTTGAGAGTCTTATAAATAGTATGGCAATTTGCTTGGGTTATGACATTAGTCCCAATATGATGGGTATCCAAGAGGAATATAATAAAAACTTTCATGAAGATCATTGAATTTATGAGGAGTTTGATTCCTTGCATTTGATTTGAGATACGAAGATGGTAATATTACATTCATGCTAGTAGTAAGTTGTGGAATAGTAAAAATACTTGTATTAAGGTTTGTGATTCCCGTAGCATCCACGTATGGTCTTCCTGTTATGTCATGAAGCTGGAGCACAATTTATCCTTTGATTGTCTTCCTTTGCCTGAATGTCGGGAGCACGCGATGGTTAACTCTTACCAACCTCTCCCGTAGGAGCATGCATAGTAGTACTCTGCTTCGAGGTCAAATAAACTTTTCGCAATAAGTATGTGAGTTCCTTATGACTAATGTTGACTCCATGGATTATACGTACTCTCACCCTTTCACCTTTGCTAGCCACTCTAGTACCCGCAACTTTTGCCGGTGCATTAAACCATCCTTATACCTTTCCTCAAAACAGACACCATACCTATGTATTCTTGTGTTTTCATAGCCATTCTGAGATATTTTCCATGTAACTTCATCGTTCCGTTATTATGAGTTTTCACATTGAGTTGTAACTTTTTGAGTTGTAAGTAAATTAAAGTGTGATGGTCATCATTATTAGAGCATTGTCCCATGTGAGGTTTATAAAAAAGGAGGCCAAATGAGCCCAAGAAAAAGAGGCCAAAGAGCACAATAAAAATAAAAAGAAAAAGAAAAAAAGAGAATGGACAATGTTACTATCCTTTTCCACACTTGTGCTTCAAAGTAGCACCATGTTCTTCATGATAGAGAGTCTCCTATGTTGTCACTTTCATATATTACTAATGAGAATTTTTCATTATAGAACTTGGCTTGTATATTCCAATGATGGGCTTCCTCAAATGCCCGAGGTCTTCATGAGCAAGCAAGTTGGATGCACACCCAATTAGTTTTCTTTGTGAGTTTTCATACACTTATAGCTCCAGTGCATCTGTTACATAATAATATCTACTCACTCACATTGATATCAATTGATGGATATCTCCATATCCATTAAATTGCCTAGTTGATGTGAGACTGTCTTCCTTCTTTTGTCTACTTCCACCTTCTATTCCACCTATAGTGCTATATTCATGGCTCACGCTCATGTATTGCGTGAAGAGTTGAAAAAGATCAAGCGCATTAAAAAGTATGTATCAATTTCTTGGCTGACATCGGGGTAGTACATGATTTATTTTTTGTGTTAAGAAGAGGGAGCATAACAAGACTATATAATTTATAGGAATAAATTTCTTTAGCCATGTTATTTTGAAAAGTCATGTTTGCTTTTTAGTATGCTTGAAGCATTATCGTTTTTATGTCAATATTAAACTTTTGTTTTGAATCATATGGATCTGAATATTCATGCCACATAACGAAAGATTACATGATAAACATGTTAGGTAGCATTTCACATCACAAAATATGTTTTTATGATTTACCTACTCAAGGACGAGCAGGAATTAAGCTCGGGAGTGCTTGATACGTCTCCAACGTATCTATAATTTTTTATCGTTCCATCCTATTATATTATCCATCTTGGATGTTTTATACGCATTATTATGCTATTTTATATCATTTTTGGGAGTAACCTATTAACCCAGTGCCCAGTGCGAGTTGATGTCTTTTTCCTTGTTTTTGTCTTCTACAAAAAATCAATATCAAACGGAATGAAACTTTTTTGAGGATTTTTGTTGGTCCAGAAGATACCCAGGAAGGTTTGGGGGAGGCCAGAAGAGCCACGAGCTCACCAGGCACACCCTAGGGGGGGCTATGAGCTTGTGGGCCCCCTGTGGCACTTCCAACCCTAATTTTTGCTCTATAAATACCCAAATATTCCCTATACACCAGGGGGCACACCAAAATATTTTTCCGCTGCTGCAAGTTTTTGTCCTCGTGAGATCCCATCTGGAGGCCTTTGTCGGTACTCCACCGGAAGGGGATTCGATCACGGAGGGCATCTATATTAACCTTGCTGCCCTTCCGATGATGTGTGAGTAGTTTACCACAGACCTACGGGTCCATAGCTATTAGCTAGATGGCTTCTTCTCTCTCTTTGATCTTCAATACAATGTTCTCCTCGATGTTCTTGGAGATCTATTCGATGTAATCTTCTTTTGCGGTGCATTTGTTGAGATCCGATGAATTGTGGGTTCATGATTAGATTATCTATGAATATTATTTGAGTCTTCTATGGACTCTTTTATGCATGATTAAGATAGCATTCTATTTATCTCCGATCTATTGATTTGGTTTGGCCAACTAGATTGATTTTTCTTGCAATTGGAGAGGTGCTTTGTAATGGGTTCAATCTTGTGGTGTCCTCACCTAGTGACAGAAGGGGTAGCAAGGCACGTATTTGTATTGTTGCCATTAAGAATAAAAAGATGAGGTTTATTCATATTGATTGGATATATCCCTCTATGTCATGTGATCTTACTTAAGGTGTTACTCCGTTCTTGTTAACTTAATACACTATATGCATGTTGGATAGCGGTCGATGTGTGGAGTAATAGTAGTAGATGCAGGCAGGAGTCGGTCTACTTGTCACGGACGTGATACCTATGTTCATGATCATTTCCTTGGATATCTTCATAATTTCGTTTTTCTATCAATTGCTCAACAGTAATTTGTTTACTCACTGTATGCGTTCTTTCAAGAGAGAAGCCTCTATTAAAAACTATGGCCTCGGGGTCTATTTTTATCATATTATTTTTAGATCTACAAAACCAAAAACACAAAAATACCTTGCTGCAATTTATTTACCTTTACTTTATTTTGCACCTTTATTTATCTTTTATACCTATCTCTATCAGATCTCATCCTTGCAAGTTATCGTGAAGGGATTAACAATGCCTTTATCGCGTTGGGTGCAAGTATTTGTTTGTTTGTGTAGGTGCAACTATTGATGACTTGTGTGTTCCTCCTACTGGATTGATACCTTGGTTCTTAACTGGGGGAAATATTTATCTCTACTTTGTCGCATCACTCTTTCTCTTCAAGGAAAAAATCAAAGCAAGCTCAAGAAGTAGCACCCGGCCAGTGTCGATCGACCTCGAGACACCATAGCCCGTGACCTCAATGAGATCCGGAGATCCCCGACCCTGTTGGCTCCTAGACGGAGGCAAGATCCCCACCTGACCGCGTACGAAGCCTGAGGAAATTTATTCATACGCGACGCCGCCACAACGGACTCGTCAACGTATCCCTCAACCCTAATCATACTGTGAACACAACTGATGCATAGATCCAAGGTCCCCGCCCCTTCCTCCTGCCGATGAAGCGGCCAGTGAAGCGATAGGGAACCAACTGTGGCCCCTGCGGAGCACAAAGGGAAGTCGTGATCGCCTCTTCACCTCACTACAATCGTTTTCCTTCGTGGGCGTCCGTTTTAAAGGATTTAGTTAGTGTTAGAATACAACTTGTAATAGGATTAGGACTCCTACTCGGTTTGCAATAGGGCTAGGTCAGGTGCGGCTTGGCTCTTATATATACCTCATGTACTGGCATAATATTGTATTATCAATTATTCAATAGAACTCTACATGGTATCATACTTTCGATCCTAGGGTATGGCTATCCCACCAGCCCCGCCACCGCCGCCGCCGCCCGGCTACTTCGAGCGGCGCGCCGCTAAGGTCGTCGCGGCCACGGCCTCCTCCGCATCTACCTCTACTCTAGCTCTACCCCCACCAATAGCCCCTTTCATCTCCTTCACTAACACCATCTCTTATATTAACACTAGACCTCGCTGCTCACAACTACTACCATTGGCGTCACCTCTTTGACGTCCACCTTGGGCGATGCAATCTCCGCTCTCACGTTGCCGACTACTCTCTTCCTCAACGTCATGATCCGCAATGGGTCAAGGATGATCTCGCCATTATTCAATGGATCTACATGCGAGTCTCCACGGAGATCTTCAATCTCGTCCACTGTGACGGTGCCTTCGCCGCCGATCTATGGGCGGCCCTTCGTCGGCTCTTCCAGGACAACGTAGACGCTCGTGCCAACAATCTCCACACCGAGCTTCGTAATACGGTGCAAGGTGATTCACCGGTCGGCATCTACTACCAACGCCTCAAGGCGATCGCGGATGAACTTCGCGAACTTGGTGATCCGATCAACGATCGCCAGCTCATCAACGTCCTCCTCGTCGGCCTCAGCGAGCAGTTTGAGAAACAGGCCTCCTTCATCCTTATGATGCATCCGCGTCCCTCCTTCGCCGAGGTTCGCTCGATGCTCCAATGGGCCGATCATGCCCTGATATGTCCAAAACGTATCTATAATTTCTGCTTGTTCCATGCCCTTTTTGTGTGATATTGCTATGATATTTATGCACTTCCATACACTTTTGATCATATTTGGACTAACCTACTAATGGTTGCAAAAGTGCACAATGTTCTTGTTTTACACTTTATTGTGTAGGAATTACTTGGAAATTGACAAAAACGCAAAAGGAGTCGTATTGGAGTAGGACTCTGACTTTTCTGAAATCTGTCTGAGAACGTTTTTTAAATATGGTCACGTTCCGGCCAGGAGACTACGTCAAACAGAAAAAGTCTAGTTGCGAAAGTTGTGGGGAATTTTGAGGCGATGCTTCTGGATATAAAATTCGTCCAAATTGGAGTCCGGACGGCCGAGTAAAGCCCGTTTTATTGAGGCCCAAAATCTGATGACGGGAATCCGAGAGTCTATATAAAGAGAGGAAACCTAGGTCGCCAAGGGCCACGAATTTTCCTCCTCCCAAGCAATCGTCTTGGAGGGGAGGACCAGCACCATTGCAGCACCATCCACAAGGAAGAAGGGGGGCCAAGGAGCCGCTGCCCCTAGGGCCGCCGCCGCCCCCAAGGGCCGTCGCCGCCCCCTAGGGCCGCCGCCGTCTCCTCCTCGCCGCCGCCGCCTCCGTGGCTGCCGCCGGCCGCCGCCACCTCGCGGGGCTGCACCTCTGCATCAACACCACCATTAATATCCTCCTCACCATGTCCATGTGTGAGTAGTCTTCTCCGGGGCCGAGGGCTCGTACGTGTAGCTATGTGGTTATCTCTCTCTCTCCCATGATGTGATCTTCGTTGTGATCATAGGCTATGTTAATCTAGGGTGATCCCATGATATTTCCCCTTCCTCTATGTATTGGATTGATTTACTCACTTGTCTTTATCTAGTATAATCCCCGAGACCAAGGTGACAGCGGTCTATTGGACATGGATTAGAAAAATATTTTCATGAGTGATTTCCTCTCTTGTGTGTTGATTGAAGATTGAGAGTCTCTTGGTGCTTGTCTCTGACTATCCTTTAGATATGTTGTGGTGATTGTGGGACTCTCTTCGGATGGCCGCGGTGACATTGGGAAATCCTTAGATTGAGAACTACGAACTTTGAGGTGTGCTTTTGTAGCCCTACATAATTCTCGTCCTCTCTTGACCACGAAGGAATGACCTCCGGGTGCGTCTCCATTGCATGTTTTATGGGAAATATCATGTGATTCGATTATGTTAATGTTGTTGGGAGTTGCCACTAAAAGTATGATCCCTAGGCCTTGTTTCCACCATTGCAATACCATTTGTGCTCACGTTAACCACTTGTTTGCTTGCTGCACTTTTTATTACAGATTTATATTACTTTGCTTTGCCACTCCTATCATCCATATCACTTGCCATTTAACATCTCTTCGCCGAACTAGTGCACCTATACAACTCCTAGTTGTATTAGGTGTGTTGGGGACACAAGAGACTTCTTGTATCTTAGTTGCAGGGTTGCTTGAGAGATACCATCTTCAACCTCTACTTCCCTGAGTTCGATAAACCTTAGGTCATCCACTTGAGGGAAATTGTTGCTGTCCTACAAACCTCTGCGCTTGGAGGCCCAACATAGTCTACAAGAGTAGAAGCGTGTGTAGACATCAAGCTATTTCTGGCGCCGTTGCCGGGGAGGTGAGTGCTTGAAGGTATATCTTTAGATCTTGCAATTAAATATTTTTGTTTCTTTTTTTTATTTCACTAGTTTTTCTTAATGGAAAACAAAAAAAATATGAGAGAGCTTTATAAGCTCTACCTTGAACTTGGACATGATGTGTTTGAAGAGAAAATTAAAAAACCTTTGGAACTTTATTATTTGCATAACAATCATGATGGTGGTGATGTTATTAGTATGTTTCTTTTTAATATCAATATTGCTAATGACATGGAAAGCTCTAAGCTTGGGGATGACACGTTTGATGAACATGATACTTTTAGTCCCCCAACTTTTGAAGAGAAAATTTACTTTGATGATGCTTTGCTTCCTATATATGATGATTACAATGATAAATGTGAGCTTTTTAGTCCACCTACTATTGAGGATAAAATTTATTATGATTATGATATGCCTCCTAAATATGATGATTACCATGATGGTTATGATTGCTTTACTCTCACTATTCCTAATAAGAAAGATTTTGCTTATATGAAGAGTAATGATACTTTTATGCTTTTGGATCATGGAAATAATGCCTTATGTGATAGTTATATTGTTGAGTTCATCCATGATGCCACTGAAATTTATAATGAGAGAGCGAGACATGGTTCTAAATATCTTAATAATAAGAAGTTTCCTCTCTTTATGGTGAATATTTTGAAGTTATGCTTGTTTTGCCTTCCTATGCTAGTTGCTTTATGCTTCAATAATTTATTTTCTTAAAAGATTCCCATGCATAGGAAGCATGTTAGGCTTAAATGTGTTTGGTATTTGCTTCTTGATGCTCTCTTTTGTTCTTCAACTCTTATTCCTACGAGAGCATCATTAAAGTCTTAAGCCTATCTTTATGGCTATAAAGAAAGAGCTCTACGGAGACAACCCTTGTTATCTTTGCTTTCAGCTTGTCCTTTCAGTTTTTAGTGGTTTTGATGTTTGTTACTACTGTAGCAACATCATTGTATCTTTATTTTTCAGCTTTGTGCCAAGTTTAGCCTCTGATTGCAAGAAAGTTCAAAAGTTGTGACGTGCAGTCCAGAAAACAGATTCTGTCCTTGGACAGAAAAATTCGTATAAAATCACCAGATCATCTTTTTGGTCTGAATTTTTTCGACAACGTGCTCTATACAATTGGCTTTCGGGTGTCTGTTCTGAGTTTTTTGATTTGAGTTGCATAAGTGCCCCGAAAAAATTATTTACTACGTGCTGGTCTGTTTTTCACAGATTCTGTCCTGTTTTGCCTTTCCTTCATTTTGCAAACCTTGAGCTTGATTTTTCTTTGCAAAAATCTTTTGGCAATCTTGAGAAACAGTAGACCTTCAAGAATATCCTTATTTCCAGCAAGTAAAAATTATTTTATTATGGGTACTAACCTCGCTAATCAGATTATGATGAGTTATGTATGAAGGGAGTTTTCAAGTGTGCGAGGGAAGATGATAAAAAGATTCAGGAGTGTCAAACGCTCAAGCTTGGGGATGCCCCCATGCACCCCCAAGAAATATTCAAGAAGACTCAAGCGTCTAAGCTTGGGGATGCCCCCGTGCATCCCCTTCTCCATCAACATTATCAGTTCGTCTTTCGTTCCACTATATTTTTATCACTTCATGTGTTATGTGCTATGCTTGGAGCATCTTGCTTTTAGTTTCCTTTTTAGTTTTCTTTAGCTTTGCTTGCTGTCATAACGAGTTGGAACCCATCTTTCTTTGTGTGGGAGAGAAACCCGCTCCACTTCAACCTAGAACATAACATAGAATTTTCATGTCTATCTTCGCTGTGTGTGTTCTTTGTCTTTCAATAGCTACTATCATGTTCAGCTCTTAGTTTTCATGCTTATATTTTTAAAGAGCTTTTGTTTAGTTGGTCGCTGGAACTCTCTTTATTTATCATGCTTATCTTGTTAAGAGAGTTGGCTTCTGTTGCACTGGTTGATATGTCTATGATAAAAATGCTATGTGCATAATGGTGCTTAGTAGTTCATGTTTTCTTATGGTTAGTCTCAAATAGCTGGGGGGTTCCCAATGTGTTATTGGAGTACCAACATGATTTGTTTGCCTATGATGTGGTATGGTTTAGTGATATCTTCCTCCGAGAATTTATTTTGATTGACTTGGCATATGCTCACGCATATTTAAGACTGTAAAGAAAGTGTATCAAGCCTTGATGATCTTTAATTTCTGAGTAGCAATATAACTTCCATGCCCGATTCAATGTTGCTTTGTTGCTCTGCATGATTATGACCGTCATTGCTCTCTTAGTTGGTCGCTTCCAGTCTTTTGCTAACCTTCGCCTGTACTAAGCAGATTGACTGCTTGTGCATCCAAAATCCTTTAAACCAGTTATGCCATATGAGTCCATCATGCATTCCTATACATGGTATTTACCTGCCATTCCTAATGAAGACTTTCATGTACCATCTCGAAATTATTCAAAAAAAGCATTTCTCTTTTGTGCCTCTGTTTTAGCTCATGAGGAAGTAGTAGTTAATTCATGATCTTTTTAAGTTGGACAAGCTTCACCCCGGGATTGCATGTCTAATGTGCAAACCCCTAATACGAGAAGGAACTGGCAAAGAATGTGCCCGACTCATTAAAAAATAATACAACAAACAAACCCTCCTTCACGCTTTGTTCATGAGAAATCAGAAAACTTTGGCAGTGGTAAACAAAGGAGATTAAGAGGATGTGATCGTTCTCATGCGGGAGCCGTTCCTCGAAACTTGTCCAGCTCGAAAAGTAATTGAGTTATCTACTAGCATTCGTTGACAAAATATGCATATTCTAAAAAAATAATTTTTACCTCTGTTTTTAGAACCAAGAGCTCTGGTACATGTTTAGTTTTTGTTTCCGACCACGGGTTTTCAACCTTGCCATCAAAAGACACGGTTCGAGAGTCTCCACCTTCTTTAAAGCACCAACTATTGAGAGCATGATTGTCATTCTGAGTGTAATGTGCATTGTCCCAAAGTACCATTGTCTTTTGCATGATTATGATATCGTTTATTCTGAAATCATTGTATCTAGTCGTCACTTAAACCTTGGAGGTGCCCCTGCATTTATGTTTTGCTTCACTAAAAGGGGCAAGCGAGTTACCACTTTGTCATATTTGCACACCATGCTCACTACAAATCTATTGAGTGTTTCAATATCATATTGTAAAACTTTCAGTTCTTTGTGATTTTCTCATTAGGAAACTTAATTACTACAGATTCATTATCTCAGTAAGCATTTGTCATGTGACTGTTAAAAGTTCTTATATGGTTAATAGTATGTCACCACAGAAATTATGCTTGTTATCAGTTACCTACTCGAGGACGAGCAGGAATTAAGCTTGGGGATGTTGATACGTCCAAAACGTATCTATAATTTCTGCTTGCTCCATGCCCTTTTTGTGTGATATTGCTATGATATTTATGCACTTCCATACACTTTTGATCATATTTGGACTAACCTACTAATGGTTGCAAAAGTGCACAATATTCTTGTTTTACACTTTATTGTGTAGGAATTACTTGGAAATTGACAAAAACGCAAAAGGAGTCGTATTGGAGTAGGACTCTGACTTTCCTGAAATCTGTCTGAGAACGTTTTTTAAAGATGGTCACGTTTCGGCCGGAAGACGACATCAAACGGAAAAAGTCTAGTTGCGAAAGTTGTGGGGAATTTCGAGGCGATGCTTCTGGATATAAAATTCATCCAAATCGGAGTCCGGACGGCCGAGTAAAGCCCGTTTTACTGAGGCCCAAAATCTAATGACGGGAATCCGAGAGTCTATATAAAGAGAGGATACCTAGGTCACCAAGGGCCACGAATTTTCCTCCTCCCAAGCCGCCGTCTTGGAGGGGAGGACCAGCACCATTGCAGCACCATCCACAAGGAAGAAGGGAGGCCAAGGAGCCGCTGCCCCTAGGGCCGCCGCCGCCCCCAAGGGCCGCCGCCGTCTCCTCCTCGCCGCCGCCGCCTCCGTGGCCGCCGCCGGCCGCGGCCTCCTTGCGGGGCTGCACCTCTCCATCAACACCACCATCAAGATCCTCCTCACCATGTCCATGTGTGAGTAGTCTTCTCCGGGCCGAGGGCTCGTACGTGTAGCTATGTGGTTATCTCTCTCTCCCATGATGTGATCTTCGTTGTGATCATAGGCTATGTTAATCTAGGGTGATCCCATGATATTTCCCCTTCCTCTATGTATTGGATTGATGTACTCACTTGTCTTTATCTAGTATAATCCCCGAGATCAAGGTGACAGCGGTCTATTGGACATGGATTAGAAAAATATTTTCATGAGTGATTTCCTCTCTTGTGTGTTGATTGAAGATTGAGAGTCTCTTGGTGCTTGTCTCTGACTATCCTTTAGATATGTTGTGGTGATTGTGGGACTCTCTTTGGATGGCCGCGGTGACATTGGGAAATCCTTAGATTGAGAACTATGAACTTTGAGGTGTGCTTTTGTAGCCCTACATAATTCTCGTCCTCTCTTGACCACGAAGGAATGACCTCCGGGTGCGTCTCCATTGCATGTTTTATGGGAAATATCATGTGATTCGATTATGTTAATGTTGTTGGGAGTTGCCACTAGTGAAAGTATGATCCCTAGGCCTTGTTTCCACCATTGCAATACCATTTGTGCTCACGTTTACCACTTGTTTGCTTGCTACACTTTTTATTACAGATTTATATTACTTTGCTTTGCCACTCCTATCATCCATATCACTTGCCATTTAACATCTCTTCGTCGAACTAATGCACATATACAACTCCTAGTTGTATTAGGTGTGTTGGGGACACAAGAGACTTCTTGTATCTTAGTTGCAGGGTTGCTTGAGAGAAACCATCTTCAACCTCTATTTCCCTGAGTTCGATAAACCTTAGGTCATCCACTTGAGGGAAATTGCTGATGTCCTACAAACCTCTGCGCTTGGAGGCCCAACATAGTCTACAAGAGTGGAAGCGTGTGTAGACATCATGCCCTAACTATGAAGGACTCCCGTCCTCAGGTCTTCACTACTTCTCCTCGCCCGCCTGCGTCAATGCCGCCACCGCCACCTCCACCAACATCACCTCCTCAACCATCCGGCTGGCGTCCAAGTCCCAACTACTGGGGCAAAAACCCTAGGTCGCCGTAGTTCCGCACGGCACGCGCTCCTGCTCTGCCCCCGGCTCCACCAACTGCACCACCGCCGCCCCCGGCTTCATCAACCGCACCACCGCCGCCGCCCGGATGGCGCCCATCTCCCGATCCATGGGTAGGGCTAGTACAGGCGTGGCCTATGCCCTGGTCCTCCCCTATGCCATATGGTGCCCCGCCTGCCTATAGCGGTGGCTGAGAGCCTGGTGCTCGCTCTCACACCAGCGCGCCTCGACAGCCGACGGCCGTGTACCACGCTGCTCCCTCCTACGCGCCACCGATCTACAACACCAGTCCTTATGCATCCTATGGCGCTCCATCGTTCCCCTACATGCAGCAGTACAATGATGGTGCCTCTCTCTTTACGCCGATGCCGGCCCTACTGCCGACGCCACCACACCCGGAAGCTCCCATGACTACACCAGCCTCTACTTCGACTCCGAGCTAGGACCAAGCTGCTTTTCTACAAGCCATGAACAATTTTGCTGCACAAGGGAACTCGGGTACGGATTGGATTTTCGATTCTGGTGCTTCTCGTCATATGTATGCATTGAGTAATTTGCTTTCCTCTTGCACACCTTCATCTTTTCCCTCTATTACTCTCGGTGATGGATCTTCTATTCCTATTTTCTGTGTCAGTCAGGCTCAAATCCAATCCCCGACTAAGCCTTTGCTTCTTCGTGATGTTGTTGTAGCTCCTTCTCTTATTAAATATCTGATTTCTATTCGCCAAATCACCACTGATAATCATGTTTCTGTCGAGTTTGACCCCTTTGGTTTGTTTGTGAAGGACTACCCGACCAAGGCCGAGATCGCTCGATGCAATAGCTCCGGTGATTTATATTCTCTCCATGGTGCTCTGGTCGCTGCTCCTCCAACATCTATGGTGGCGTCTGTTGATCTGTGGCACCAACGTCTTCGGCCATCCCAATAAAAATGTGTTATCCACACTTCTTAGTGAATTTTCAATACCTTGTAATAGAGATTCTCATAACTCTTCTATGCGTCAGTCATGTCAATTGGGCAAACATGTTCGCCTTCCCTTAAGTTCCTCTCAATCCTCTAGTACTTTTCCTTTTGAATTACTTCATTGTGATCTCTGGACATCATCAATAGAAAGTGTATCTGGTTTTAAGTATTATCTCGTGATTCTTGATGATTTTACTCATTATGTTTGGACTTTTCCTTTACGCAACAAATCCAACGTTCATAATATATTCATTAACTTTCAGCGCTATGTCTCGGTCCACTTTTTCCTCCCTATAAGATTCATCCAATGTGGTAATGGTCGTGAATTTGACAACTTTAAAAAGCGGAATTTATTTCGACAATATGGAATTCTCTTACGTTTCTCATGTCCTTATACCTCCCCTCAAAAGGGTAAAGCCGAGCGTTCTCTTCGCACTCTTAATGACATCATTCGCACTCTGCTTATTCAATCTTCTATGCCGTCGATGTTCTGGGCAGAGGCACTCCACACGGCCACATATTTACTCAATATTCGTCCATCTAAAGTTAACCCACAAACTACTCCTCACTTCTCTTTATTTCTCTCTCATCCAAATTACTCCAACGTTCGCGTCTTCAGTTGTCTTTGTTTTTCAAACTCCTACTCCACTTCTCCTAACAAACTTTCCCCACGCTCTATCCCGTGTGTCCATCTAGGTTTTTCTGACGAGCACAAAGGTTATTGTTGTCTAGATCTTGTTAGTGGTCGTGTTCATGTGTCTCGTCATGTAACATTTGCTGAAAATATTTTTCCCTTTTCCGAACGTCAACAATTAGATTCCAACTCACCCACGCCTTCCACTAGTCCCTCTCATCGCAATCATCTTCCCTTCTTTCACCCGCCGACCAATCCAGCGAAACCAGCCGCAGTAGCAGATCCTGCCGCCACCACTTCTGTCATCACCTCTGCCCGGCAGAGGAAAACACATTACACTCTGACGCGGGAGACCTCCTGCACCCGCGGTCTTCACCACCATCTCTCGCATCCGCTTCCTTCGCTACGCTGGACGCGTCCATCACATCTTCCCCCATCCCTCCTGCTCATGCTATTCCCGTTCCAGCTCCTACTAACGATCATACCATGCGCACACGTGACAAGTTCGAGTTTCGTTTACCTGCAAAAGAGTGTCTCAATCTTCATGCATCTTTATCTCCTTCCACTCTACCCAAATCTTACAAATCAACTCTCCTAGATCCAAATTGGGCCGCAGCTATGAAAGATGAATATGATGCCCTTCTGTAGAATAACACGTGGCAGTTAGTTCTTCATCCTTCCAATACAAATATCGTTTCGGGCAAATGGGTTTTTCGCCATAAATTTAATTCTGATGGGAGTCTTGCACGTTATAAGGCTCGATGGGTATGTCGTGGTTACTCTCAGTAACACGGCATCGATTATGATGAGACTTTATCTCCAGTTGTCAAGCCCAGCACTATTCGCACTGTCCTTAGCATCGTCGTCTCTTCTTCCTGGCCAATTCATCAACTAGATGTCAAAAATGCTTTTCTTCATGGCTCTCTTCAAGAAACAGTGTATTGTCAACAACCTCTTGGCTTCGAACATTCCTCCTATCTTAATCATGTCTGTCTTCTTCAAAAATCTCTTTATGGTCTTAAACAAGCACCACGTGCCTGGTTCCAACGCTTTTCTACTTATGCTCAAACCACCGGTTTTACCCCTTCCCGTTCTGACACTTCACTCTTCACCTTTCATCACAATAACAACACTACTTACCTTCTTTTATATGTTGATGATATTATCCTCATAGCTTCCTCACAACAATTTTTAGATCATATTATCTCTCTTCTTTGCCATGAATTTTCTATGATAGATTTAGGTCTTCTTGACCACTTCCTAGGTATTGCTGTTATCCATGACTCATTTGGTCTTATCTTGTCTCAACGTCAGTACACTCTGGATCTTCTTTCTCGTGCTGGTATGCTTGATTGTCAAACTTCCCGTACCCCTGTTGATACAGGTTCCAAAATCTCTGCCGACGGTGATCCTTCTCTTTATCATAGTCTTACGGGTGCATTTCAGTATCTTACCCTCACTCGTCCTGAAATTTCTTTTGTTGTCCAACAAGCTTGTTTATACATGCAAGATCCTCGTATTCCACACTAAAATCATGTCAAACGTATTCTCCGGTATCTCAAAGACACACTAGACTTAGGTCTTCATATCAATAAATCCTCTCCCACCTCCTTGACAGCTTACTCTGATGCAGACTGGGCTGGTTGTCCAGATACTCGTAGGTCCACATCCGGATTTTGTGTTTTTCTTGATAACAATTTGGTTTCTTGGTCTTCAAAAAGGTAGGTTACGGTCTCCTGCTCGTCAGCTGAAGCTGAGTACCGTGTTGTGGCTCATGCGGTTGCTGAAACGGTTTGGTTGCGCCAGTTGCTGTCGGAGCTGCACCGTCCTATTGAGCAAGCTACCATTGTTTGCTGTGATAATATTTCAGCTGTCTACATGTCAGGGAATCCGGTTCAACACCGTCGTACCAAGCATATTGAGATCGACATTCACTTTGTTCGAGAGAAGGTGGCTCTCGGTCAAGTTCGCGTTCTTCACGTGCCTACTTCTGCTCAGTTCGCTGATATCTTTACCAAAGGCCCGGCGACTACTCCGTTTCAAGACATTCGTTTCAATCTCAACGTCGTCGAGCCTACCGTTGACACTGCAGGGGGATGTTAGAATACAACTTGTAATAGGATTAAGACTCCTACTCGATTTGTACTAGGGCTAGGTCAGGTGCGGCTTGGCTCTTATATATACCTCTTGTACCGGCACAATATTGTATTATCAATTATTTAATAGAATTCTACAGTTAGAGCGCATTATGTCAAACACCATAAATATTTGGTTGTGCTTCGTGTTGGAATCGATTCTTTGGTTTTTTTTTGCTGGTAGTTAGATTAGTGATTTATTTTTCTAAATACGACATTAATTTCTCCATATAATTTCTTAACTAAATTCATCATAATACAATTTAGCAACAACATACTGGCTTTATGTTTCAGTACATTTTTTTTGTATGCACTTCCTCGCGTGGTTAGCATGGCTTTATGTGGACTGGAACACTGGCCAAACCCCAAACATAAAAAGATGAAACATGCATTCTGTTTAATTAATTGTGATTTTTACTGATAGTGTACTCCACGCAGATACATGGCACGAAGTACACAAGCAAATCAACAGCTCCCCCGTAAGCAATGGCCACTAGAAACGCACAAGCGCGGGAAATTCTCCTGGCCATGAGAATCGCACAAGGGGGCAAAAGAAAGCAGAGTTAACACCACAAGGAGTGGGAGCAAAAAGGCTCGAGCTTGTCTCTGTCTCCATGGAAAGAAATAACGAAAGAGAAAGGCATGCGCCCCGTATAGCCGAGACTGGCCAGTAGCGAGCACCACTCCACTCCACTCCACCGAACCACGCACCCGCCCGTGTCACCTCGGCTCGCAGTGGCTCGACACATCGCCGGCCAGACAAACACCTGCACTCCCGCCCCCGGACTCCGCAGATATCCCCGGCGGGCGACGCAGTATAATACTCGCGCAGCCCAGCCGATGGAATCGAAGGGCAGGAGGAATAAGCGCGGCAATCATGAGCCCACGACGGGTCAGGGGAGCAGCCAAACGAATATTCAGGCTCGTCGAACAGCGAGGCGAAAACGACGATGGGGCTGTTTTGATGCCAATATTATAGAGAGCAAGTGATGAGCGTAGGCCAAAAAGGACCCTTCTGTCGCCTCGCTGCACATTGGCACCTAATTCAGTTGAGGGGTGGCTTATTGTATGTGATCCGGTGGCGTCAGTCGAGCTCGGCGATGCAAAGAGGAGGTCAAGGGCGAGCGGGAATCCTATGCGCCGTCGATTAAACAACCTCGCCACTACATGGGATACGAAAGCTCGGGGCAAATCCTATCCGGTTGGGGATTAGCTCGATCGGACGCGTTTGATCCAAGACTCGATCGGTGTCAAAGGTCCGAGACAGATTCGTTGGCTCTGCAGACAGATTGGTCGACACCACTGATAACACCGTGTTTGCGGTGATTCCCTTGTCGGGAGTAGTAAGTAGCATTAGGCGGTCACTTGGTGTGGATACTATTGAACCGTAGTGTGGTGGTGTTTGGTTTGCATTGCTGTGTAAAACATCATCATTCCGGATGTGTTTGCTGGGTGGATGCATCAATCGCGTTGGTAGTTTCGTCAGATATCACCTTGTCTTTCCACCACGCGAGCTTCAAGCGAGAGAGAAGGCAAGAGAAATCTGAATGGCCAACCATTACCAAACATATGCTGATGTACTCCCTCCGTCCCAAAATTCTTGTCTTATATATGACTCCAAGGAAAGAAAGAAAACTCTCGAGATTTCAGATAATCAACCTTTTCCATTTATATCGAAGGGGAGGGCCAACCATCTTCATATAAATAAAACTCCTTGAACGACCAATGATCTGAGATAAACTTAGTAACCGTTATTAGTCCTTACTAACTAAAACATTATCATCACACCAAAATACCACTAGAAACTAGGAAAAAAAGAAAATAAAACAAATGAATTTAAAACAACAGAAAACAAAGGCCAAGTCAAAAGTAAAGTAAACATAGAGACAACGTACAACAACAAAAGGAAATAGAAAAAATCATTAACTTTTGGTTGGTCCATGTGCTTTGAGCCTTTATACTCCCTCCATTCCTAAATATAAGTCTTTGTAGAGATTTCATTATAGACCACATACGGAGCAAAATGAGTGAATCACACTCTAAAATGCATCTATATACATCTGTATGTGGTTCATAATGAAATCTCTACAAAGACTTATATCTAGGAACGGAGGGAGTACATGATAGCCCGGAGGAGATGGAGCGTGTGTCATGAGCAAAAACTTAATCATACAAAAGCAATAAGATACACACTCAGGGGAGCATGTACTCCCTCCATTCCTAGATATAAGTTCCTTAAACTCACTGATTGTACAATCTCAGGGGAGCTCCAATTTACCGCCTTCAGCAGCATGCAAGGACTACATACGTGGCTCCTGTAAAAACTAGACTCGCCACACCCTTTCACGCTAATTTTTTTGTTTGGCAATGTTTCTTCCGCCCTTTATTATTGGTCTATTTTCTTCTTCTTCGCTTGTTTTCGTGTTCGAACTTGTTTCTTTGCAAGCTTTTTTCGGCCTCCGCAAGTTGGGTGTCACTAGTACAATACTCATATGTTAACCTTTTATTTTAGCAAAATATATGGTTTAAACACTTTAACATAAACAATACATCAAAACCCACTTTTGAATATTAAGGAAAAATATGTTAAATGTTCTAAAAATATATTTATACAACTTGCAAGAATTTGTTCCAGTATACTTCATAAAATCGTGCTACCTATAACAAGTGTTTAAGGTAGTATCACAAAATGCCTTGAAGTATATATACAGATATTTATATGTCTCAAATTAAATATTTATGACTCGCACAAAAAAATACATGTATGTTAAAATAAATATTCATGTATTTTAAAACTATATTACCATATATTAAAGAAAAATAAAAATAATCATACCAAATAGTAAATAAATAATTAAAAAACTAAAAACAAGAAAAGGCAATAATTTTTTTATGAACAGTAATGCTCATACATGTGAAAATATAAATGCAGATGCGTAGAAAAGTATTTATAAGTTTCACACAAAATTCCGTGCTAGCGTACAATAGAAAAACAAGAACGATCTAAAGAAAGGAAAAATGGAAGCAAAAATAGAGAAGTAGGAAAAAAACAAAAGGAATCAAAATTGAAGAAAAAACTATACAATAGAAACATGAAATAGAAAGAAAAAGAAGAGAAGAAACTTCCGTGAGCCGACGGACCTGCTATCGCAACTATTGGCCCGACTCAAGTGGAGTAGCTCTCTGCAGATTAGTTCTTTTATTTCGTTGTCTCAAAAAAAGTACTTTCATTTCGTTGTCTCAAAAAAGTACTTTTATTTCGTTAATATTTTTAAAAGAATTTTTAAAATATATTTCCAAGCTTAGAATTAAATATAAAAATCAAAAATGTTAACACAGTCCAAAACAATTGGTAGCTTCATTTCACAAAAATATTGGTAGCGTAATATCACAAAAAAATTGGTAGCATTTAAAATATTCGTACATTTAGAAAAGCTCACATGTTTCAAACAGAATGTACGTAGAATTTTGATAAATATACATATAATGTATAAAAATGTTCATGTAATTCAAAAACAATGTTTTGTATCATTAAAAAATATGGTCGTCGCATTTAAAAAAATATCCGTGCGGTCAAAAAAATGTCCGTGACATTTTCAAAATGGTGCTGTTTAAAATGTAAAGACATGTTTGCATAGTTTAGAAAAATATTTTGTATGATTCAAATAACAAATGAACCTGTATTTGAGAAACATTTAACCCATATTCGAAAGAAATGATAAAAAATATGTATTTGAAAAAAATCATGTATTTAGAAAATATTAAACGTGTATAAAATGTTGTAAATGTGTACAAATAAATATACAATGTTTATGAAAAAAGATAGACAACAACACACATATTTAAGAAATGTTAAATGTGTATAAAGAAATGTTCCTAGTGTATAAAATAATGTACAATGTGTATGAAAAAGGTACAAATATATTGCCATTGGAGTGTATAAAATACAAGTATAGCTGAGATGTTGTAATTGTTCTATCGACTAGCTCGGCCCCGGCTTATAAGATACTCGGAGTCCAGGGTTACACAATGTTGACTAAACTATGTGCAAATTCGGCTAAACTATGGGCTTCATAGTTGACAGCATGATTTTCAAACATAAAGTCGCAATGGTCAATAAAGAGGTAGGTTTACTTCGATTCTACATTAAAATGGGCGACTGCTATGTCAGAATATCATGATTTGAAAGTCCGGATAGCCGTCCTGAGTCCTGACTCCTGAGTCTCAGGCTCAACCCAAATATGTTGGTTGACTTTCATGCTAGACCCGTTTGAGGCCCTGTGGATCACTTCCATCACCACTCTCTTCTTGCCACTGGGCATTTTCCTCTTGGAGTAACCAGTTGAAGGGTGTGCCCCAGCGTGGGAGCGCCTCTCAGCCCTGTCATGTGTAGCACAATGACGTTGTATTTTAATGTTTGTCTATAAGGAATGTGAAGCACAGTTATGCTTCCGCAGGAAAAAAGAGTACAAATGTGCTTCCACGTAATGTGCTAGTAGAATTACACTTCTGAGTTTTCCCAACACAAAAGCATAGATGTGCTGCCGTGTGAAGCAGCATATATGTTTTTTTCATGAAATTATAACTATGCTTCCCCCAAAATTGAAGTACAAGTATGTTTTCTACGTATGCTTCTCGCATGAAAAGCATAATTGTGCTTTCTCAAAAAAGTGTAAAGCTTAGTGTAGTTTTGAAGCATAAGTTAGTACAATTTTGGAGCCGAGATTTCGCGCGAATAAAAGTTCTTTAAAACCTATGAACATATGATCTAGTTTTGAAGATCTCCATTGAAGGAACACAACGGTGGAATTGATTCGTGTTTGGACGCACGTTCGAAAGATAAAATCAAACCTATGGAAAAGCACAAATAACCCCACTCATCTTCCCCGCGCATGGGAAAAAATAATCCCAAAACTCTCTTAATGCAACTTTTTCTAAAGAAGGATATACCCCCGACCTCTGCATTTGGACGATGCATACGGCCATTTTATTAATTATTCACAGAGATCATACAAGATAATACATCAGTCAGCCTCAAGCCACCATCTAGGCAACACTTGTTGCTACTTCTATCTCATTGATGAAGATGTGCCGAATATCCGGACCTAATACCAAACGGACATCGCACCAAACCCTAACATCTAAATCCGGATGCCCTAGCCAAGCCAAGCACACACCAGGACTGGGTCCCATACCGGACCGACGCACTCTCAAAGGCCGCCGCCGCCATCTTCCACCAGTCCATCTCCAAAGCAGAAATTGACCCATCGACCTTGCCTGGCTTGTCGCCAATGCCACCACGATGCCAGACAACTCCACCATCCTGCATGTATCCGTTCACACACGCCCGTCGCCGAACCTCCGCAGCACCATGCCACCGGGATCCGTCGTCGCCCTGGTGGTGGATGAGACACCGCTCTTCCGCTTGTCCCCTCCAACCAGCACTTGCTCCAAAACGATGCCCTCGGGAGGGAGAACGGCATCAAATGTACCATCATCGTCCAATCCGGTATATCCAGATCTAGGGTTTCCCCCGGAGCATCACGAGTGAGGTGGCATATCACGCCCAAGATGCGATTCTATCCCGATCATGTGATAACTTTGTGACTGGGGCACAACCGCATTTCGGGTGCTTAGCAAGATGGATATCATTACATCGTACCATTACGTAAATAGAGGGGGATACATACAAGTCATACAATAGCCACATGAATACAACAATATCATACACAAGACATCCGACTACGGATGAAACACATGAAAAACATAACAAAATCCGTCCTACTATCCCAGGCCGCCGACCAAGAACCTAACCCAAGATCGACGAAGAAGAAGAAGGAAGAACTCCAACACATGTAAACATCGCTCGCACATCAAGTCATCGGAAACCTGTACCTGCAACTGTTGTTGTAGTATCTGTGAGCCACGAGGACTCAGCAATCCCATTACCATGGGTATCAAGACTAGCAAAGCTTAATGGGTATGGAAATGATAAGTGGTGAGGTTGCAGCAGCGGCTAAGCATTTGTATGGTGGCTAACTTACGATTACAGAGAAGATGAGAAGCTACGCCAACGGTCGTAAACTAGTAATGATCACTAAGTGATCCTGAACTACCTACGAGTCAAACATAACCCCACTGTGTTCTCTTCTCGAAATGAAAAGAGACGATCACGGTTACTCATGCGGTTGGTGTATTTTATTTCGGGTTCAGTGTCAAGTTCTCTACAATCGGATATTAACAAATTCCAATCTGCCACATAACCGCGGGCACGACTTTTGAAAGATCATAACCCTGCAGGGGTGTCCCAACTTAGCCCATCACAAGCGCTCACGATCAGCGGAGTAACAACTCCGAATTTGGGAAGACCCGAGTGTTCTCGGAATCCCGTGCTCAAGATATTTCGACAATGGTAAAACTAATCCAGCAAGACCTCCCGACGTGCCGACACCCTGATAAGAGCCGCGCGTATCTCGTCTCAGGCCACGATCGGATGGGTCAAGCTACGAGTAAAACTAATCCTCGAGTTTCCCCGTGGTGGCCCCACAGGCTGCCCAGTTTGGACCAACACTCATGAGGAGCATTGGCCCAGGTTGTTAATTAAGTCCTCGGGTGCTAGTCGGTCCCTATGCAAGTTTTAGTTATTAGGCAAATGGTAAAATCAAGGTTTGGCCTTGCTGGAAAAGTTTTAAAAAGAGTGAATTATCAAGGGGGGGGGGGCCATAAACCCCAACCGTGTTAGGAACGCAATATCAAGGAACATAACACCGATTTATCAGATCCTAAGGTGGCATGAGTGGAACAAAACACCAAGCAAAAGGCCAAGCCTTCCACCCATTACCAAGTATATATGTGCATTAATTAAGTAAGAGATATTGTGATATTCTAAGATATCCATGTTCCAACATGGAACAAACTGCAACTGCACCTGCAACTAGCAACGCTATAAGAGGGGTTGAGCAAGTGGTAACATAGCCAATCAACGGTTTGCTAGGATGGTGAAAAAGGTTAGAGGTTGTTTCATGGCATATTGGGAGACTTGATATACAAGTGGTGGGTATCGCGACATATAGCGAAAGCATCGAGACAACTAGCATAGTAATGATAGTAGTGAGATCCAAGGTGACGGTCATCTTGCCTGAGATTCCACAAGGAAGAAGAATGAGTCCATGAAGAAGACGAAGCCACATAGACGAACAATCATAGTCGAACGAATCATCACGATTCCAACGAAACAGGAACTAACGAGAAGAAGCAAACAACATAATAAACACACAACACATAAACAAGACATGATGCGCAACCAATTATGATGCATGACAAGGCTACATGATTCTACTCATGGCAAGGGATGATGCATACAAGACCACACATCAAAGCAAGTTTAAATGAGGCCGGAAACAACATATAACAATTCCGGTAAGTCCTCATATGCAAATTTCGAAATTGGTACAGAACTGAATAACACATTATGTTAAGGTTGTTAAACAGCAAGTTAACATGCACCATAATGATCTACACGATTTTCTAGTCAAATTACATATAAGGTTCATTTAATTCGGATCTACAGCCTAGAAGATATGATCCAAACAAGTTAAGCATGGCATTGATGCAAAATGCATTGACACATCAAGCAAACACACTCAAAACATGGATGAAACATGATAATATGAATCTACATGCAAAACCAAGCAAGTTTCATATAAAGCATGCTCAAAACGGAGCAACAGATCAACACGTACACATGAAACAAGTTTAAAGGACAAGTTGTCCAAACAACAACTAGACATCTTACAAGCATCAAAACAACATGCTACAAGAACAAGATAGGAATAAACATGACATGCACTCAAAGTAAAGATTACATGCTTCTAATATCATCAAGGATCAGGTTCATAGGCATCAATAGAAATCCAACATGATCAAGGCAACAAGCAAACTTTATATCACAGATTATGATATAGAGAAAAACATAGCATATACATGAGCAGGATTAACATGATGACATGTTTGAGGCAAGAAATAATTAAGCTACAGTGCAAGAACATGGCAACCAAAAGCATGGCATGCTATTACATATCATGGATCTCAAATATGACAATATGGCATATACATAGAAGCTACAGGTTCATGGCATTCATCAAAACAAGATGCAAACATGAAATAGCGGATTCTCAGACTTCGTGAAAATCTAGGAATGCAAACAACAACATCATGATGCTGACTTTGGAGGCACATAACATCAAGCATAGCAATACTAATAAGCATGCAAGGTCATGAACAAGTAGTAGTCATGGCATACTCCAAATAACTCCATTGTCACAACTCCATAAGATGCATAGATTAATAAGAATGAGCTTTGCCAAATGGATCATGCTGTTAACAGGCTGACAGAAACATTTTCAAGCAAGTTGAGAGCAAGGAAACAACATGATATAGCAGGCTATAATTGCAAACCAGGGCATGGATGGATAGAGAATAACAAGGACTTCAAAACATGCCCAATGTACATTGAAAAACAAGCATGGATTTGACTATAGCATCAAGCAAACATGGCATCACAATATATCAGTTTCAGACTTTGCAGTTTTTACTAAGTCTCGGAAAACAACAAATAGTGAGTAGGTCACTTTGCAAGCTTGTTCCACTCACCACAAGGCATATCATGAAAAACTAATTACACCATTGCAAAGATGACATGATTTTGCTCCTAAAAATGTTGACATGAAGCTCAAAAGAAAATCACACAAAATGTTATTAAAAAGACAAATGAGCGAGTTATATTAGTTTTCAGCAGTTTACAGCATTTAGCACTTTTCCAACAGAGATAAACATGCCAAGATGCACTCTAACATGTATGCAAATGCAACCATCATGTAGAGCACTTTGCAATGAACATTTTGACATATCATACACAACATTTGGACCAACATGCACAAAGTTACACCATGTTCCAATATGCATACATGTTGTTGACAGACAACGAGGACTTAACAGCAACATCACTTAGCAGTTTTGCAATGACGATTAAGACATCAAGATGAACCATAACATGCATGCAAACCATGCCAACATGTAGAGCACTCTGAGATGATCATTTAGACATATTATGCACGCAAATCGGAGCAACGAGCATGGAGATAGGACAAGTCAAAGGAGGCAACATATTATAACAGATCTGGGACTAAGTGCAATTTTCACCTTGCGAATCGGGACGGAGAGGACCCGGGACGGAGGAAATCTGGGCGGACGGAGGCGTTTGGTTGGTGGAGTTGGTGGATCTGGTCCCAGTTGACCACATCCGGACGAAGACGGACCCAGCTGAAAGGATCGATATGGTTGACTAGAGGGGGGGGGTGAATAGGCAACTAACAATTTTTAGCTTTTCTTAACCAATTAAAATTAGGCGACAAAATAAGTTGTCTAGATAAACTACTATGAAGACAACTAATGTAAGTAAGCCCAACACCTACACAAGCATGCTATAGGAATTAAACAAGTAAAGCATGCAAGAGTAAAGGTAAGAGATAACCACAAGTAGAACCGAAGTAGACGAGGATGTGTTTCCGAAGTTCCTTCCCTTTGAGGGGAAGTACGTCTCCGTTGGAGCGGTGTGGAGGCACAATGCTCCCCAAGAAGCCACTAGGGCCACCGTATTCTCCTCACGCCCTCACACGATGCAAGGTGCCGTGATTCCACTAGTGGTGCCCTTGAAGGCGGCAACCGAACCTTTACAAACAAGGTTGGGGCAATCTCCACAACTTGGAGGCTCCCAACAAACCACGAAGCTTCACCACAATGGAATATGGCTTCGAGGTGACCTCAACCGTCTAGGGTGCTCAAACACCCAAGAGTAACAAGATCCGCAAGGGATTAGTGGGGAGAATCAAATATCTCTTGGTGGAAGTGTAGATCGATGCCTCCTCAAGCAATCCCGAGCAAATCAACAAGTTTGATTGGCTAGGGAGAGAGATCGGGCGGAAATGGAGCTTTTGGAGCAACAATGGAGTGGTGGGGGAAGAGGTAAGTCTCCTTGGAGAAGAAGACCCCCTATATATAGTGGGGGGACAAATCCAACCGTTATTTGAGGTTTCAGCCCGCAGAGAGCGGTAGTACCGCAACTCATGAGCGGTACTACCGCTGGCTGAGCGGTACTACCGCTTGGGAAGCGGTACTACCGCCAAGGCAAAAACTCGAGACCTGATACAGCCACGGATGAAATAAATTACATCCGTGGCTACATCCGCAGGGGAAAACGGAAGTAGCAAAATGCGACACGGTACTACCGCATCAGCTAAGCGGTACTACCGCTTAGGCTAAGCGGTACTACCGCACGGTATGCGGAAGTAAAAAATTACTTCCGCATCCACTTCTCATACTTAGACTTCAGCGCCTGGCCCAGATACACGGTACTACCGCACGGGGACGCGGTACTACCGCGGGAGCGGTACTACCGTGTCGGCAAGCGGTACTACCGTGTACCTGTGCGGTACTACCGCTTGGCAGAGCGGTACTACCGCATGCTTGGCAGAAGATCAGTACAGAAGCCACAGAATTGCCACAACGAAAGAAAAACCGGTTGGACCTCCAGAGAAGCTAGGAAAGGAAGTGTGGGAGAAAGATGTGTACGTGTTGATTCTACCCAAACCTTTCCGACGCGGACCCCCTCTTAATAGTACGGCTTTCCTATTACTCAATGCCACCTACAGGGAGCAAAAAGAAAACACCGTCCTTCATGGAATCCGAGGGGCAAGCAATCGTCTTGTGCCATAAGGGAGATATACCTGTATGAGCTTACAGCCCACGATTAGTCCGCAAGAGTATTGTCATCAATCACCAAAACCATTAGGGAGAAAAATGCCCTTACAATCTCCCCCTTTTTGGTGTATTGATGACAACACGAGATTTGCACAGAGAAGAAATAATAGAGACATCAATATAAGCCCTAGAGTATAGGTTAGCTCCCCCTGTATGTATGCCTACATATGATTGTGCTTTGGACTGCACTGCACACATACTAGGTATGGCGTTCCCCTATAATCTACACATGCGATACTCTATAACACATTTAACTGCATAGGATAAGCATAAGGACATGATAATAAGTTTAACGATACGGGGGCATATGTCTTACACCATATGATTGTCTCACACAAATACGCACAATAAAACCAAGTTCAACGAAAAGAAACACACACACAAGACGGCACAAGACGGCAAATGCAAATCACTCTCCCCCTTTGTCATCGAGACACCACAAAGGGAAAGAGAGGAAACAAAGATGGGTGGCAGCCCGGGAGAAGCTCAGTCGTCATACTCGTCATCAAATCCCTGCTGCTGCTCGTCCTGATAGTCCTCATCAGATCCCTGCTGCTCTGGCTGATACTCATCATCAGAATCTGTCCACTGGTAACCCTGGCGAGCCATCCAGGTAGCCTCTGGAGTGATGATGTCCTCCGATCCATTTGAGACCTCTTCACCATACAAGGACAGAATCTTCTTGTCCCGCTGACGTGTCTTCTTGTCAGTCACATGGGCACGGTATTGCCCCTGAGCCTGCATGCAGAAGAGAGTCTTCATCTTCTGCTGGAGCTTCTTGGCCCAAGACGGCTTCTCTACGGTAGAGGAAGAAGAGGGGGCAAATCTGCCTGAGCGGACATCGGCAGGCTCCTCCATAGGCTCATCCTCAGTGCCCATCTGGGCAGCAGCAGCCTGAGTGCGAGTAGTGGTGTTGGCCCAGCGAGGCTTGACGCGAAGCTTGATAGGATCATGGCGGTAGCAGTCGGCCACCAACTCCTCCTCTGGATACAATTTCGCCCAAGTCTTGGAGATGAGCAGATATAAGAAAGGGCCATAGATAGGTACCTTGCGAGAGTAGATAGCAAACCGAAGCTCATTCCACATGATGTGGGAAATGTCCAGAGGAGCAGCCTGAGCGGAGCGAGCCTCTTGACACATCAGAAGCATATCCACCAGATAGGCGTGAACCTTCTCCTTGTCGCCAACACGAGGAAACAGCGTGTTGCGAAAAATCCGATACATAATGTCCAGGAAGGGATTCAGCACATAGGTTGTTTTGCCACTAGCAAGGGTCTTTGCTTCATAGAAAGGAAGAAGTCTGTCCTTGTTGGCTGCTTCAGGATTGGCGTGAGGCCGAAAACCAATAGGGTGGTGGAGACCCTCATCGGGAAGCTGAAGGAGATCCATGAACTCCTTCCAAGTGGAGGTCATCTTGTGACCATGAGTCATCCAAGTCATGGGACGGTCTTCCTTGGCCTGAAAGTTGACGGAGGCATAGAACTGTGCAACGAGCTCAGGATCAAAATCGTTCTGGAAAGTCATGATATGTTCCAGACCCAGCTGCTCGATCAAGTCAAGGGCTTCTGCAAAATATGCCCTGTTGGTATCCTTCCTCATGTGCTCCACATCGATCCAGTGAGCATCCACATACAGATTGGCTTTGGTCTTGAGCACCTCATGATAGATGCGATACTGTTGCTTGGTCCAGAAGACATCATCACCAGGGAAGTGCTCACGAGGTTCCCCATATGGGTTGATCTTCCGTCTAGCCATGAACTCACCAGCAGGCATTTCCTCCATAGACATGGATGATTCCTTGCGCTTGTTGGCTGAGGTCTTGTACCGGCGCTGAGGATTGGGGTTGGAGCCCTCTGGCACATCGCTCGGGGTACGCATGCGCTTGGAACCGGTGTCACGAACGGGGTTGGTCCGACGACCCGCAAAGCCTGAGCCACCACCTAAAAAATACAAACACAAAACCACAGCAAAACAAACGCGAGAAGAATCAATGCCAGAGCCTCGAAAGACACAAGAAACCAAGGGAAATAGAAAAGAGAACATGCCACGAAGCTAGTGTGAGCCAAGCGGTAGTACAGCTGTCCCAACGGAAGTAAAAAAATAGTACCGGAGGGCAAGCGGTAGTACCGCGTGGCACATGCGGTAGTACCGCATGCCTTACGGTAGTAGGATTTTACTTCCGCCCAAGGGGGCGGAACTAAAATATTAGTGCTGCATGCGGAGCGGTAGTACCGCATACGGGCGCGGTAGTACCGCTCGGCATGCAGTACTAAAATTTTACTTCCGCCCGAGGGGGCGAAACTAAAATATTAGTGCTGCATGCGGAGCGGTAGTACCGCATCGGAACACGGTAGTACCGCTCGGCATGCAGTACTAAAATTTTACTTCCGCCCGAGGGGGCGGAACTAAAATATTAGTGCTGCATGCGGAGCGGTAGTACCGCATCGGAACACGGTAGTACCGTTCGGCAAGCAGTACTAAAATTTTACTTCCGCTCGAGCGGTAGTACCGCTAGGGACAGCGGTAGTACCGCTTAGGTCAGATCGGATCTGGTTTACACCGTGCGGTAGTACCGCGGTTCTCCAGCGGTAGTACCGCACGGAACAGATCTGGGAAGATAAACGATTAGAAACTACCAATACGATCTTCACACGGTACTACGGCTGATCAGTGACTTCGTGGCAACAACTCTAGGCATATTTCCGGATCACAAACACTCTCCCACAACCTAAGCATCCATGGATAAGATCACGAAGAACACAATAAAGCACTAAGCATCTCCCCTAACCCTAAAAACTTAGACAAGGCAAAAAGAAGAAGGGAAACGGGGAAAAACCTGCATCCATGGCAAGAGGGCGTGGTGGGGAACGATCCCACCGGTCGGAAAGAGAAACGAGTGGCCGAGGGAGGAGATCCGGCGAGGTCCTCCGGCGGCGTTCTTGAGAGAGAGAGACAGGGACGACGTGGGGGTTAGGAGTGAATGGGTATGGGGGAGATGGAACTCCCCCTGCCTGCTTATAACCCCCACGCGTTTTGATAGGTGCGGTAGTACCGCTGTCATTGCGGTAGTACCGCTTGCGCGGTAGTACCGCTCGCCAAGCGGTAGTACCGCTCTACCAGCGGCAGTAAAAAATTACTGCCGTGCTGGCCTAGCGGTAGTACCGTAACCCCATCTGCGGTAGTACCGTAAGCTTGCACGGTAGTACCGCTCCTCCAAGAACAAGCACGTTAGATAAGAGGCTTTAAGCAAAGAAAAAGGAGAAAAACAAATGCACGCACACGCAAAGTGAAACAACACAACTCCTCAGAGGAGGGCGGTGGCCGAGGCCACCTATGTTTGAGTAAATAGATATGGCACCGCGAAGAATTATCCTTGGGCCCATGATCCAACACTCGACTTGAAACATTTAGACCAAAAATGTATGGCAAATGATAAAGACTTGGTTAGTTTATGCATAATGGGGGGAGGAACAGTTCATTGAGAGAACAATACTCCCCCAATGTCCATGCCTACATCTAGACAAGATAGCTATATTGAGTGTGAGGGGTGTGTGTGCACAGACTCAAACCACATTGCTCAAATCGATGATATTTAGCTCATGCCTTAACTCGCGAAATCTAGCTTCATCCAATGGCTTCGTGAAGATATCTGCAAGGTTATCATGAGTGTTGACGTAGTGAAGCTCGATCTCTCCTTGCCTTATGTGATCCCGGATGAAATGATACCGAATCTCAATATGCTTCGTCTTGAAGTGAAGCACCGGGTTGAGAGAAATCTTGATGGCACTCTCATTGTCACACCAAAGAGGCACTTTGTCACAAATGACACCGTAATCCTTCAAAGTTTGCCTCATCCATAAGAGTTGAGCACAGCAACTGCCAGCGGCCACATATTCTGCTTCAGTGGACGAGAGAGACACACAACTTTGCTTTTTGGAAGACCAACTAACAAGAGAGCAACCAAGAAATTGGCACCCTCCCGAGGTGGACTTCCTATCCACTTTGTCTCCCGCCCAGTCAGAATCAGAAAAACCAACAAGGTTGAAGTTCGCTCCTCTTGGGTACCATAAGCCAAAGTTTGGGGTATGAGCCAAATATCGAAAGATTCGCTTGACAGCCACAAAGTGACTTTCCTTAGGTGAGGCTTGAAACCGTGCACAAATTCCCACACTCAACATAATATCCGGTCTAGATGCACAAAGGTAAAGCAAGGATCCAATCATAGAGCGATATACCTTTTGATCCACCGCTTTACCATTTGGATCAATGTCAAGTTGGCATTTGGTTGGCATCGGAGTAGTAGCCGGCTTGACATCACTAAGGTTGAACCTTTTGAGCATGTCTTGAGTATACTTGGATTGTTTGATGAAGATGCCTTCTCTTCGTTGTTTGATCTCAAATCCAAGGAAGTACTTCAACTCTCCCATCATGGACATCTCAAAGTGAGTGGTCATGAGTGCGGCGAACTCATCATTGAAAGCTTTGTTAGGAGAACCAAAGATAATATCATCAACATATAGTTGGCATACAAACAACTCCCCTTTGACCTTCTTAGTAAAAAGAGTGGGGTCGATTTTCCCAATTTCAAACCCACGATCTTGTAACAACTCGGTAAGGTGCTCATACCACGCTCGTGGGGCTTGTTTAAGGCCATAGAGTGCCTTATCAAGTTGATAAACATGATTGGGGAACTTAGGATCCTCGAACCTCGGGGGTTGTTTAACATATACCAACTCGTTAATGGGACCATTAAGAAATGCACTTTTCACATCCATTTGTTGCAATTTAAAGTTATGATGGGAAGCATAGGCAAGCAACAAACGAATAGATTCAAGACGAGCAACAGGGGCAAAGGTTTCACCGTAGTCGATGCCCTCGACTTGGGAGTAGCCTTGAGCCACCAGACGTGCCTTGTTGCGGATGACAATGCCATGGGCATCTTGCTTGTTCTTAAAGATCCATTTGCTTCCAATGACATTGTGGTTCTCCGTTGGTCTTGGCACCAGACGCCACACTTTGTTGCGCTCGAAGTTATTAAGTTCTTCATGCATGGCATTGAGCCAGTCGGGGTCTTCGAGAGCCTCATAGACCTTCTTAGGTTCAACAAAAGAGACAAAAGCTTGATGAGCACAATAATTTGCTAATTGTCTACGAGTGCTTACCCCCATTTTGATGCTTCCTAGGATATTCTCCATGTGATGTTCTCTGGAAGCAAGCCTGGAGGCAACTTTTGCAGCACGACGCTCCAATTGCTCTTCAAGAGATAACTGAGGAGCACTGAGTTGGTCATCTTGAGCGACGTCAGGAGCTAGATCTTGATCTTGAGCTTCCTCTTGACCTTGATCTTGCTCGGAGGAGAGAACTTGGCCTTGTGCATCATTTGGTGGATCCCCACCATCTTGTGGTTGATCTCGCACTTGGCCTTGTTCGTCCGGATGAGGGCCTTCATTTTGTTCTTCGGAAGCGTGTGGGTCTTGGGTTGGTGATGGTTCCACTTGAGTGGAACATTGTCCTTCTCCTTCGGCCACAAGGGGTTCCTCAACGGGTAGGATGTATCCAATACCCATTCTTCTTATGGCTTGAGGAGGAATTTCATCACCTGTATCACAAGTACCACTTTGCTCCACTTGGGAGCCGTTATTTTCATCAAACTCTACGTTACTCGTCTCCTCTATGAGTCCGGTGGACTTATTGAGGACACGGTAAGCATGAGAGTTTGTAGCATAACCAACAAATATGCCCTCATGAGCTCTAGATTCAAATTTAGACAACCGAACACCTTTCTTAAGAATGAAACACTTACACCCGAACACCCGGAAGTACTTGAGATTGGGCTTGTTACCGGTAAGAATCTCATATGGAGTTTTGTTCAAGCCTTTGCGAAGATAGAGACGATTTGATGCATGGCAAGCGGTGTTGATGGCTTCGGCCCAAAAGTTGTATGGAGAGTTGAATTCAGCCATCATAGTTCTTGCAGCATCTATTAAAGTTCGGTTCTTTCTCTCCGCAACACCATTTTGCTGAGGGGTATATGGGGCGGCATATTGATGTTTGATCCCCTCATCACCAAGAAACTCATCCAAGGTGTAGTTCTTGAACTCGGTGCCATTGTCACTTCTAATCATCAAAATCTTTTCTTCATGTTGTCGTTGAGCTTCATTTGCAAAGTTGATGACGGTTTGTTGGGTCTCACTCTTCTTCTTGAAGAAGTATACCCAGGTATATCTTGAGTAGTCATCCACAATCACCAAGCAATATTTTCTACCCCCAAGACTATCAAAAGTGGGAGGCCCAAAGAGATCCATGTGGAGGAGCTCTAGAGGTCTCTTTGAATAGATGATGGTCGTGGGAGGGTGAGCCTTCTCATGTAATTTTCTTTCAATGCACGCCCTGCAAGCACGATCTTTGGCAAAGCTAACATTTGTTAGTCCTCGGACATGGTCCCCCTTGAGAAGACTTTGCAAAGATCTCATATTGACGTGGGCCAAGCGGCGATGCCAAAGCCATCCCACATCAACTTTAGCCATTAGGCATGTCGCAACCTTAGTGGGTTGCTTCAAGAAGTTAACCACATAAAGGCTGTTCTCGACATGCCCAACGTAGGCTACTTTAAGAGTCTTGCTCCACAAGAGGGCCACAGAATCAATATCAAAGAATGTAGCAAAACCCATGAGTGCAAGTTGGCGGACAGAAAGTAAATTGTATGCAAGGGACTCAACAAGCATGACTTTCTCGATCGTGAGATCATGAGAGACAACCACCTTGCCAAGTCCCAATACCTTAGAAGATGAAGCATCACCCCATTCGACGTTGGTGGCCATAGATGAACCGAGATGCACGTCCACCACCAAGTCTTTGCTTCCGGTCATATGATTTGTGGCTCCGCTATCGAGCAACCATGACCCCCCACCGGAAGCAAACCCCTACAATAGATCAATGCTTGGATTTAGGTACCCATTTGGTAATGGGTCCTTTGAGGTTAGTGACAAGGGTCTTAGGAACCCAAATGGACCATTCAATGTACTCATAAGAAGAACCAACAAATTTAGCAAACACATGGCCATCACTAGCACGGCATAAAACATATGACGGATTAAAATCGCCGGCCATGTTTGAGGGTGTGGTGGAGTTTTTCTTGACCCCACCACTTTTCTTCTTGGTAGAGGTGCCCTCTCCTTCTTTCACAAAGGATTGTCGGAGAGGGGGTGGTTGCTTTGTCTTGTCATTCTTCTTCTTCTTGGGCTTAGGAGCAAACCCAATTCCTTCCTTTGCCACAACTTCCTTTTGATTGCTCAAAAGGGTGTTGAGGTTCTTCTCACCTTGTATACAAGTCACAAGGCCTTTCTCAAGTTGCTTCTTCAACTCGGCATTCTCTTCAACAAGATGCACATGCTCACAACATGGGTTAGTAGCATTTGCATTATCAATTAAAACCATGCGAGGAAAGATAGCCTTTTCCTTGGTTAGCGAAACTTGGAGTTGATCATGAGACTCCTTGAGAGTAGCATGCATTCCTTTCAAGGCCTTGTGAGCCTTGTCAAGTATGTCAAACTCCTCTTTGAGTTTAGCATGATCAACCGCAAGTTTTGCCTTCTCAGAGTTAAGGACACGAGAGACAACTAGAGCATGATCAAGATCTTTCTTTAATTTAGCATGATCAACGTTGTGTGACTCCTCAAGAGTCAAACGAAGACCACGCTCCTCCTCTAGAGCGTTAGAGAGATCCGATATCTCATCGGCATAGTCTCGACTATGCCCTTCCATTTTAGTGATGGTTTCCTCGTGAGCCTCAATAATGTCATTTGCCTCACCGAGTTGTTCCAAGAGAGCACCCACATGCTTCTTGGATTTGCCCTTGAGATTCTTTATGAACACATCAAAT
The DNA here is from genome assembly GCA_902687465.1 of Secale cereale. Classification (NCBI taxonomy): domain Eukaryota; kingdom Viridiplantae; phylum Streptophyta; class Magnoliopsida; order Poales; family Poaceae; genus Secale; species Secale cereale. The sequence continues at coordinate 687,651,140 of LR738711.1, read as the reverse complement.
TCATTTTCTCCCTCCTTACTACCTTCACCCTCATCAATACAATTAGTTAATGAGGGGTTAGAAGAGATAGTAGAGTTGATGATCGGAGTTACCTTGTTGGTGGCCTTGGCCATAAGACATTTGGCGGTGATGTTTTCGTTCGGTGAGTTGAATAGAGATGAGTGCGGAGTGGTAGCAATAGCAATTGTGGCCATAGTGGTCACCTCATCCTCTTCATCATTGTCATCATCCTCCACATATTCTTCTTGAGCCACCAACACTTTCGGAGGAGTCTTTTTGATGAAGTTGTTCTTGTTGGGATAGGACTTTGACTTGTCCTTCCGAATAAGCTTGCCTCCAAAGTCTTCTCTCTTCTCATATGGGCAATCCGCAACGAAGTGGCTTACATTTCCACAGTTGAAGCATGTCCTTACTCGTTGCTTCCCTTTGTTCCCACTGGAGTTGTTCCTGTTGAAGTTGGACCTTGAATTCTTCTTGCCCCAGAATTGCCTAGAAGCAAGAGCCATGTGCTCGTGATAGGAATATTTGGTGTCCTCGGGGCAGCACTCATCATCATCTTCAACTTCCTCCTCTTCCACACAAGCCTTGGCCTTTAGGGCAAGATTAGGCTTCTTGGATCGTTGAGCTCTTAGGACCGCATTGTCGGCGGTAACGTCAAGAATCCTCATGGCAACAAACTCATCCAACACTTCGTTTGAGGATAAAGTGTGGAAGTCCGGTCTCTGACGAATCACAGAGGACATGGCCTTGTGATAGGGCATCATGGCCTTGAGGAACTTGCGCTTGATCCAATTGTCATCCGTGTCCTTACTGCCATGGTCTCGAAGAGACACTGCAAGAATAGTTAATCTTCGATAAAGTTCACGAGGATCTTCATCCTCGATCATTGCAAACTCATCAGCTTCATCTTGCACTACTTCATAGTTGGAGCGTTGAATGCTAGTGCTTCCCTTGTACATTGTGCCAACATGCTCCCATGCTTCCTTGGCCACAGTGAATGGACGAAGATGAGCAATATCTTCAGGAGGGATTGAGTCTTGAAGAATGCAAAGTGCGGACTCGTTGAACTGATGATCGGCAGTTTCTCTTGGAGTCATGTTGTCGGGATCATACGGATAAAAACCTTGCTCAATGATTCTCCAGAGGTTAGTGGAACAATGATTAATATGACGTTTGAAACGAAACACCCAAGTAGCAAAATCAGTATTTTTAACAAACTTTGGTGGGGGCCCGACGGAATTTAAATGCGGTGTGGGGACGGGTCCTCCATAGTGAGTAGGCGGAGGAGATTGGGCAAATTTCCCACTACCATGCTTAGTGACCGGGGCTTGCTCACTACTAGCTTCTCCCTTGTCGGGATTAGCCTCTGACACGTTGGTAGCGGGACGACCCACTTCCAACGGTGAGGTGGATAATTTAAGCCCCTCAAACATTTCTTTAAACATGCCCTTGACCTCGCTCGCTAGTGATTCTTTCAATGTGGTCAAGGCCACATTGAACTCCTCACGAGTGACGGAGGCTCCCCCATCCACCGTAGGCAAGGACGGATTTCCATCGGAATAGTCCTTCGTCTCGACTACGTTGTCAACCATACTCTTTGGACGGTAAAGTCCTTAAAAAGAGATGAGGCTCTGATACCAATTGAAAGGATCGATATGGTTGACTAGAGGGGGGGGGGTGAATAGGCAACTAACAATTTTTAGCTTTTCTTAACCAATTAAAATTAGGCGACAAAATAAGTTGTCTAGATAAACTACTATGAAGACAACTAATGTAAGTAAGCCCAACACCTACACAAGCATGCTATAGGAATTAAACAAGTAAAGCATGCAAGAGTAAAGGTAAGAGATAACCACAAGTAGAACCGAAGGAGACGAGGATGTGTTTCCGAAGTTCCTTCCCTTTGAGGGGAAGTACGTCTCCGTTGGAGCGGTGTGGAGGCACAATGCTCCCCAAGAAGCCACTAGGGCCACCGTATTCTCCTCACGCCCTCACACGATGCAAGGTGCCGTGATTCCACTAGTGGTGCCCTTGAAGGCGGCAACCGAACCTTTACAAACAAGGTTGGGGCAATCTCCACAACTTGGAGGCTCCCAACAAACCACGAAGCTTCACCACAATGGAATATGGCTTCGAGGTGACCTCAACCGTCTAGGGTGCTCAAACACCCAAGAGTAACAAGATCCGCAAGGGATTAGTGGGGAGAATCAAATATCTCTTGGTGGAAGTGTAGATCGATGCCTCCTCAAGCAATCCCGAGCAAATCAACAAGTTTGATTGGCTAGGGAGAGAGATCGGGCGGAAATGGAGCTTTTGGAGCAACAATGGAGTGGTGGGGGAAGAGGTAAGTCTCCTTGGAGAAGAAGACCCCCTATATATAGTGGGGGGACAAATCCAACCGTTATTTGAGGTTTCAGCCCGCAGAGAGCGGTAGTACCGCAACTCATGAGCGGTACTACCGCTTGGGAAGCGGTACTACCGCCAAGGCAAAAACTCGAGACCTGATACAGCCACGGATGAAATAAATTACATCCGTGGCTACATCCGCAGGGGAAAACAGAAGTAGCAAAATGCGACACGGTACTACCGCATCAGCTAAGCGGTACTACTGCTTAGGCTAACCGGTACTACCGCACGGTATGCGGAAGTAAAAAATTACTTCCGCATCCACTTCTCATACTTAGACTTCAGCGCCTGGCCCAGATACACGGTACTACCGCATGGGGACGCGGTACTACCACGGGAGCGGTACTACCGTGTCGGCAAGCGGTACTAACGTGTACCTGTGCGGTACTACCGCTTGGCAGAGCGGTACTACCGCATGCTTGGCAGAAGATCAGTACAGAAGCCACAGAATTGCCACAACGAAAGAAAAACCGGTTGGACCTCCAGAGAAGCTAGGAAAGGAAGTGTGGGAGAAAGATGTGTACGTGTTGATTCTACCCAAACCTTTCTGACGCGGACCCCCTCTTAATAGTACGGCTTTCCTATTACTCAATGCCACCTACAGGGAGCAAAAAGAAAACACCGTCCTTCATGGAATCCGAGGGGCAAGCAATCGTCTTGTGCCATAAGGGAGATATACCTGTATGAGCTTACAGCACACGATTAGTCCGCAAGAGTATTGTCATCAATCACCAAAACCATTAGGGAGAAAAATGCCCTTACACCAGCGGCGTCGGCTCGTCGGAGACGACGATGGCGACCGGAGGACGCACGGCGGCGGGCACGGTGGAGGTGGTAGCCGGCGCGGTGGCGGCGACCGGAGCAGAGGCGCAGGGGGCGGCGTGCGGCTCGAAGTGGTGGCGGTGATGCGGCGACGAACAGGCGGCGACGACGGTGGCCGGCGGTGGAGGCGGGCGGCGGCGCGCGAGCCAGGTGTCGTGGCAGCGCGGGAGGCGGACGACGGCGATGGTGCGGCACGCGAGGTGGTGGGGCGCGGGATGGCGGTGGCGCGCCAGCTCGGGCCGGGCGGGCCTGCCCAGGGCTCAGGTGGGCCGCGGGTGGTGGGAGGTGGCGGCGGCGACGTGGCAGCCGTGGATTCGCTGAGGGGGCGGCAGCGAACGTGTCTGGCCGTCGGTGGACGCGTCCGGTGGCGCGGAGGAGCTCAGATCTAGAGTTTTGCCCGAAATTCTAGAGGGGGTGATATTTTATAGGTAGAGGGAGCTAGGAGAGGGCTATTGAGGTGCGGTTTTCGCCCACACGATCGTGATGCAACGGCGAAGAGCATGGAGGGGGTTTAGATGTGCTAGTGGGCTGTTGTGAAGGGTGCTGGGCTGAAAGAGAAAAGGGTTCCGGTGATTAACGCGGTTAACCGTTGTGGCATCAAACGACCTCCAAATGGAACGAAATTTGACAGGCGGTCTACCGGTGATATACCAAGACCACTCGACAACTCACGGCCCATTCCGAGAATGTTTTTCTCCTGCTCACGAAACAAGATCTGGGAGGTGCGATAGGTGCGTGTGAGAGTGTCTGGGCTTAGAACGGACAACGGAGAGAACTGGGACATCGGGCAACTACGAACGGATGCAAGTTTGGAAAACATGCTGATGAAATGCACATGATGACATGGCAAAGTGCAACACGCAAGCAAATGACATGGCAACGACATCGAATAACTGGAAGACATCTAGCGCATCGGTCTCGGGGTGTCACATGCCACGACCTGCAACAACGATGCCTCGAGAAAGGAACTACGTCATATACGCCGCCATCGTCCGCCATGACCGAAGTCGACGCGATTTTCACCGGAAATCGCGTCCCCCCAACCTCGCAGCTGACTGGAACCAAATGGAGCCTCGTCGTGGAGATGAGGGCCGCCATCAGCAAGCCAGCAGGGAGCCTCCAGTCGCCCCTCACCGGTCCTTCTCGCGCCACCGGCCGGCCAAGGCCGTACCAAGACGGATCTGGACAAGACACCAGATCCGCAGCCATCGAAGCGACCCATGCGCCCGCGACCGCCACACCGCCGGCCATGTGGGTTTCCATCGCCGCCGCGCAGCTGGGGCGCCGCCCTGACTACCTCCCCGGCCTCCCCGCGTGAGACGCGGCCTCCGCCTCACATGACCTACTGCGACAACCACCTGCCCTGGATCTGCGGTGCAGGGCCAGCCGCCATCGTGGCCCTTACCAGCGGCAGCGGCGGCTGGGGATGGAGCATCGGGGAAGGGTTGGTGGCGCGAGATCAGGGGCCCCTGGGGCCACCCGAGGGGAGGCGACGTGATGCCAAGCTTGCGTGTATTTATTTTACATGTATTTGGTAGTTTAGGATTTATAATTCATCTCCTAACTTATCTATAGAAGAGGCTTCTTGCCTTCCAAGTCTGTACTCCTATATATACTCACCTGTGACGCTCAATACAACATCCATCATATTTCGCCAATCTTGTCTATATTCCCTTCTAACATGGTATCAGCCTAAGTGATCCAAACACTAGCGGCCGCCGCTTCCGCTCTGCACCGTCCCCGGACGGTCGGTCTCCATGATCATCGTCGGGGGCCACGCCGCCCGTACATAGGGTTCATCCACCGATCATGGTGACGGCTACCTCGACCACGGCTACACAACCCACCCTCTCGGCTACCTCGACAACGGCACCAAAGGCTATCACCTCGCTTGAGCAACTCGTCGGCTTTCTCTACAGTCCACGACGCTCCCTCTGCGACTGCGTGGGGATTTCAGCCTATCGGCTGCTATTCTCTCTAGCCTGACCGTCCACGACGCTCCTGTTGTTCGCAACACTACCGCTACAACTGCAGGGGAGTTGTTAGATATATATTTGGTAATTTAGGATTTCTAATCCGTCTCCTACCTTATATTCAGGAGGGACTTCTTGCCCTCCAGGTCGGTACTCCTATATATACTCGCTCGTGAGGCTCAATACAATGTCCATCATATTCCACTAATCTTCTCTCTATTCCTTCTAAGAGCATCTCCAACTGCCACGCCATATAAGCGTCGTGCTGGAAATTTTGGGGTTTTTAGCGCGCACAACCGCTCCGGGAGCTCCAGCGGAGGCGCAATAACCGTGCACGCGGCATAAGTAGTTCAACGTGCGGTCCGAAACGCCACCACACACCGTTTATTTGTTGCGCCCGCTCCCGCGTGCTACACACTCGAGCGCCCGTGCCGCACCCTCTCCGTCGCGCCGCTTTAGCCCCGCACGCGCCACCGCCGGCAAATTCGCCCGATGAACGGATGCGCCGACATCCCCCTCACCCTTCCTACACCCGCGACCCCTCCGCCGCCGCCGCCACAAATCCTAGCGCGGGAAGCTTTGTCTTCGCCTCTGCCGGTGCTCCTGCAAGCACCGACATTGCTCGCGGGCTTTTCATGCCGCCATGGACGACCTCCGCAATGGGTGGCATCGCGTCCGTCGTGAAGCCACGTGCCCCCCTCTCGAAGCTCCCAAATGCGGCGCGGGCGAAGAAGGGCAAGGTGTCTGTAAAGAAGAACAAGGCGACGGACGGCTCCTCTAGGCGGACGAAGAAGAAGCTTGCAGGGCATGCGACGGACGCGGCAGCGACCGAAGCGCTGACGAGCTCACATGTTAAGCCGGCGGCCGACGCGCACAAGGTGTTCGATGAAATGCCCACAAGGTAAAATTTTGCCAACTTTTTGTTGTTGTTGTTGTTTTTTGAATGCATTCATATGGATAGCTTATTTGCTTTGTTGTATATACTTTGTAGTTTCAATCATGAGGCATATATGTCAACTATGGGTGTTGGCTCCAACAATTATCATTGGTCTCAAACCAATGAGATGCATTTTGATGATCATGAGTTTGAGGTGGACGAGGATGGTGAGGGCACCGAAAGGAAGAGGGGGCAACTACACCATGGACGAAGAGATCTTGCTATGCAATACTTGGTTGCAAATGTCGAGGGATCGCTCCGTTGGAGAGGATCAAAGTAGAGATGCATATTGACTCCGGATGAAGGAGCACTTTGATCTACACAACAAAAGTGGAATTGACCGCTCCTGAAGATCTCTTCGCTCCCGGTGGTCGACAATCAATCGAGATTGTCAAAGGTGGGCGGCCGCACTTAAGGCGGTTGACTCGTTGAACCCAAGTGGCACTAATGATAGAGATAGGGTAAGTGTCATTTCTTTCATGATTCTTCCATGTTCACCATGCTTCTTCTTGGTGTTTCAAGTGCTAACTTGTTCTTTTGTTTGTAGCTCACTATTGCACAAAACTTGTTCCAAGGAGAGGAGAAGAAGACCAAGAAAGGGAAGATCAAGAAAGGGAGACCATTTACCTTGCCTCATTGGTATGAAGAATTGAAAGATGATGAGAAATGGAAGCCCCGTGATGGTGTCGATGAGAAGAGCAACAAACACAAGCGAACTATTGATTTGGATGATGATGATGAGGAGGCATCAAGTGATGACGGCAAGAGAAGCCCTACACCAAACTCGGTTTCGTACTACAAGCCAAAAAGACCGGATGGATGCAAGAAAGACGGAAAAGAAAAGAAGAAGAGGAAAGGAGACGACGAGCTAAAAACTGCTATGGAAGCTATTGTGAATGCAAGAAAGGAAGCGAACGAGGTGCGTAAGATGGCAAGGAACCAAGATGTTGCGGCCGAGGAGAGGAGGTTGACGGCCGAGGAGAGGAGGGTGGTGGCCGAGGAGAGGAAGTTTGCATTGTAGGAGAAGAAATTGGCCATGGAGGAGCGAACTAGGTTGTTGGAATGGGAGAAATACTTGTTCTTCATGGACACATCTACCCTTGATAAGAAGCAAAAGGAGTGCGTCAATCTTGCCCGTGAAGTAGTCTTGGTCCAAAAAAGAGCCATGGTTGGCATGGGTGGCATGGGTGGCATGGGTGGCATGGGCGACATGGGGGTCATCGGTGGCTTCGAAGCTACCATGGGTGGCATGGGTGGCTTCGGAGCTACCGTGGGTGCCATGGGAGGCATGGGTGGCTTCGGAGGTACCATGTGAGGCATAACTTTTGTGGGACTCATGGGAGGCATGGGAGCACCTCCGGACGGCATGGGTGGAATGTCTTCGAATGTCTTTCGGTGTGCCTCACACACCTTCTCATGATGCCGTTGAAGATCTTGCCAACACCTTCCGAGCTCCACATGATGATGCGGCGCGCGACAATGAACAGGAGGAGGAATAATCGTCTTCAGATGAGGATGATGAAACGGAGGAAGAGGAGGATGAAAACGAGGACGAAGCATGATTGTTGATGTGCCATTCGTTTATGTGAACTTTTATGTTACTTGATTCGGATTTTGAACTTGGTTGGATGATGTTGTGGGCATGAATTTGAACTTTTAATTCATGAACTTATTTGGATGATTTTAAACTATGCCATGTCTTGTTTTGATGTTTGAAATATCACCATATTGTCTCCAAAATGCAACATAGGGCAAGCGTCGGCTGCTCGCGTGCGCTGCAGTTTAGCGCGTCCGTTGGAGTGGCTCGGTCCCGAAGGGAGAATTCTTGAAACCACCTAGTCAATCCACCTCGCCCACGGTGATTTGCTGGTTCCCCTTCCCTCCGACGGCCGCTCCGGCGGCGGGAGGGTGGGGAACCCCGGATCTCGTCATGTACATAGCGTAGGCTTGAGTAGGTTGCTTACCGGCGGCATCTTGGAGGCGGAGGCGTCGGTGGTCGGCGTTTTGGGGTCGTATTCTTCATCTTCGGTATCGGCATTCTTTGGAGCTTCGGCATCAAGTAGACGACTTCCCCCGTGCTAACGGTCTTGGGTGACCGCCGTGCGCGTTCCTTCCCCGACTGGATCTCGGAGCGGCGGATCCAGATCAAGAAATCAAAGCTGATGATGTTGAAGACCGGCGGTGATGCTAGCTTGGCAATGGATGGAGGCTCTCTGGAGTTTGAGATTCGACAACTTCCCATCCTTAGGAGATCATCTTCGTTCCATGGTTTGCACAATGCAGCGGGAGGCGCGTCGTCGGCACGTCTGGTTCCTGGCCGGCGTCACTGTGTTACAGAAGGACATGTGTGTTATTTCTTTCTTTGTGGGGTGTCTTTCTGTAATGTCTGGGCTTTAATATAATCAGTGGTTTTCTCGCAAACAAAAAAATGCACCGTAGATGCATAGTAGTATGTGACGTGTTTATTACTTTTCTATCCTACATTAGACTGGTCATAATTGTTGAGTATCGTGATTATTAGGAAAGCTAGGATAGCGTAGGATATTATTCTACCTTGCCTTATACTCCAAGATGACTATGTACTCCTATATATATGCTTATGAGGCTCAAGCAATAAAATTACTATTTCACGAATCCTCTCTCTCCCTTCTAACATGGTATCAGCCTAATCAATCCTAAACCCTAGCCGCCGCCGCCGCTTCCGCACCCGTGCGCTGCCCCCGGGGCAGTCGGCCTCCCTGAACGCCGCCGGGGGCAGCGCCGCCCGTACCTAGGGTTCGTCCACTGATCGTGTTGATCTGCTGCCCTAGAGACTTTTTTCCCGATCCCTTCCGGGTTTTTCTCTCTCTCGCCGGTCGCTTTGATCGGCATTTACTTTTGTTTTTCTGATCTAAGATCGGTTATCGTCGCCCACCACTGCCCTCGACACCCGCGCGCCTCTACTCCAACACCGGAGTGACTAGCCAACTACTTTACCGACCTAGCGGCCTCGTGTGACACGCGGCCCCTCAAGGTCGTCGTCCGCGCGCCGGCCCGCCCGTCACCTTGCACCGGCCGTCACCGTCCTGCTCCGACCGGGACACCTGCATCGTCCCAACCCAGCGGCCTCGCGCCATGCGTCGGCCAATCATAGTCGTCGCTCGCGCGCCGGCCCGCCAATCGATTCACGCCACCCACCTTCACCGCGTCTGCCCGGCGGCTTTGCGGGTTGCCTCGCCGGCCTCGTCCTCAGCTGTGTCGGGCCGGCTGCGTCAGGCTCGTCGGCTGCGTCAGCTCGAGCGCCGCTGCTACGTTGGTCGCTCAGGCCTCGCTGCCCGGGCGCCGGTGCTGGCGCGCTCGTCCGCACGACATCCCACATCGTCCGTCATCGCCAGCTTCATCTCGGACTCTGCCGCTACCCACCTCCACCGAGCGGCGTCCCCGGCCTCGCGCGCGATCGGATTGATTACCCGCCCGCCGCCACGATCCGCCTCATCTACGCCGTGCGACCGACCTGGCCCGTCGGTTGCGCGCGCCTCCGCGGGCCCCATGAAGACCGTCCCGAGTACAGCACACCCCTCTACCGATCGAGCAATGGGCTGCCACTCCGTCGCCCCGTCGGGCCGCAGCGCTGCCGCCCTGTGGTTCCTCTCCCAGCTGCACCGACTCGCGTCACCGCTACGCCGCCCCTTCGGGCCATAGTGTCGCGGCCCGCGGCCCCCCACCGCCCCCAAGCCGTGCGCTCCAGGCTGTCCCATGGCTGCATCGACCCTCGCACCACCGCTATGTCGCCCCGTCGAGCTGTAGTGAGCGTGGCACGTGGTCCACGCCGCCGTTCCGAGACCGTCCCTGCGGTTGCACTGACCCGCGCTCCACTGCTGCACCCCCCTATCGGGACGTAGCGTCGTGGCCTGCGGTCCCTGCCGTCGCCCCGACCTGCCAGCCGCTGCTGTGTCGCCCCTTCGGGCTGTAGCGCCGCGGCCTGCGGTCCACTTCGCCGTCCCCGCGCATCGACTTCCTGTGGTATGCGCCGCGCCGTCTCTCTGGACGCGGGAACGCCACCGTCCGCGCCGGTCTTCGTCACGTTGTCAGGGTTCTTCGCCTACTTCGAGCATCGCCGCCGCGTTCCTAACCTAACCGCCGCCGCTGCCACTACCCCCGTAGCCGCCGCAGCCGCCCGTCTACCTCCTTCGTCTTCCTCCAGCACCATGTGACACCCCGAGACCGATGCGCCAGGTGTCAGCCAGTTATTCATCGTTGTTGCCATGTCATTTGCTCACGTGTTGCATCTTGCCATGTCATCTTGTGCATTGCATCATCATGTTTTAAAAACTTGCATCCGGCCGAACCCCCTCGTCCTTTCCGTTGTCCGTTTTGAGTCCAGACACACTTGCACGCGCCCGCGGCACCTCCGAATATTTATTTTATAAGTGGCCTGAAAATGTTCTCGGAATGGGATGAAACTTGGCGTGTGGTCTTATTATAGCATAGGTAGACCGCTAGTCAAGTTTCGCCGCATTCGGAGTTCGTTTGATAGCCCAACGGTTAATCGTGTTTACCGTTGAAAGCCTTCCCTCTGGCTGGATCCGGGCAGGCCCCGCCAGATCCGCCCCCGGGCCTGCTCCTCGCCTCCCCGCGGCCGTAGAGGCCTCGCCGGAGCCCCTTGCTCAGCCGCCGCCGCCGGCTCTATACTCGTCGAGGAGGACGGCCGCGAGCGCTCGCTGGGCGTGCCTCGTCTTCGTGTGGGCCGTGCCCCGCCTGCGGCCCAGCTCCACCGCTCCACCACCTGGGCCGAAGCCCGTGGTGAGCGCCCCTCTTTACCTCGCCCGTGCGTCTTTTAACAATCATGCGCTCGCTTGTGTTTTTTTCCCTTAGTCAAAAATCTGCTAAGTCCCTGTTCTGCTTAAATTTGTGTGCATGTTTGACTTGTGATAACTTTTTTGTGTGATTATCCAAATGATGCATATAATATGTCTAAATGTTCAATGTGATATGCTCTTCATATTGTTCCACTGTGGCATGCTTGTTTGAGTTCATCTTGATGCCCTAATCCTCGTTGCAAGAGTGCTACATGTTTAAAACTGCTGATAACTGTAATTTTGTTGCATGCTTGTGGTGATGATATATTTTTGCATGTTGGTCCAAATGGAACATATGATATGTCAAAATGTTCATTGTGAAGTGCTCTACATGTTGGTTGCTGTAGCATTCATGTTGGGTGCCATATTGCCATGTTAATCTCTGTTGCAAAAGTGCATGTGGCTGTTAAGTGCTGAAACTTGTTATGAGATGCTGATTTGACTTGTTCATAGCTATTGATGTGTTTATCTTCCATGCCACATGCAATATGTTTTAGAAGCACAATCATGCCACATTTGCTGTGGTGCAATCCACTTTTCATGATATGCCTTGTGGTGTTTGCAACAAGCTAGTAAAGTAGCCTTATCACTATTGTTGTTTTCTAGGACTTGTTGAAAAACTGCTAAGTCTGAAACTGTTAAACCTGATGCTATGTTTGCTTGATGCCTCACTCAAATCCTTGCATGTTTTAGTATGTCAAATGATCATGTCTGTTGTCCATGTTATGCTCTATCCGTCCATGCCCTTATTTGCAAATATGGCCTGCTATAGATTATTTATTTCTTGCTCTCAAGTTGCTATAAATGTACCTGTCAGAATGTTATCAGCATGATCAATTTGGTGGAGCCTGTTGTTATTGATCCATGTCTCCTATGGAGTTGTTCCAATGGAGTTATTTGATGTATGGTATGTCTATTACATGTACATGATCTTTATAAACTTAGTAGAGTTGATATGCTTGTTGTTTTGTGCCTTCGAAGGTAGCATCGTGATGATGTTTTTGCCTTCCCAGATTTTGGCTAAGTCTGAGAAATCTTTCAACTTGTTGAACCTTGCCATGCTTGTTTAATTGTGTTCCAGCAAGTTTTTGGGTGTGCTCTGAGTTCATGCTTGTTAAGTATCATGTCTATTTCACATCCATGCCTCTTGTTATCATGTTTGGGTGATGTAGCATATATATACCTTGCTCCAAAGTTGCTATGTTGCTGTTTTTGGACAGCTTGTTGTTATATCTTGTTTCGTGTGTATGTGTTGAACCGTTGCTCCGTTTTGAGTGCGTCCTATATAAAACTTGTGTGTTTTTGCATGTAGAAGCATAATATCATGTTGAATATCTGTTTGGAGTGTGTTTGCTTGATGTTTGGGTGCATCTTGCACCGTTGACATGCTTGTCTTGTTTTGCTCATATCTTCTAGGCCGTAGCTCCGAATTAAATAAAATTTATATGTAACTTGACTAGAATTTTCAGTAGATCATCATGGTGCATGTTAACTTGCTGTTTAACAATTTTAACTTAAGGTTTGTTCAGATCTGGACCCATTTCGAAACGTGCATATGAGGACTTACCGGAATCGTTATATGTTGATTCCGGCCTCATTTAAACTTGCCTTGTGTGCTTCATCTCTTTCCATGTTTTGCATCATATAGTCTTGTCTTGCATCATACTTGGTTGAGCATCTTGTCATGTTCTTGAGTGGTGTGTTTACCGTGTTGCTTGCTTCTTCTCGTTAGTGCTTGTTCCGTTGCGATCGTGAGGTTTCGTTCGGCTACACTTGGCTCGTCTTCGTGGCTTCTTCTTCGTCTTCTTCATGGACCCGTTCTTCTTCCTTGTGGGATCTCAGGCAAGATGACCATCACCTTGGATACGTTTACTATCTTTGCCATGCTAGTTGTCTCGATGCTATCGTTATATGTCGTGCTACCCATCTTTATTGTCAGCCCCTCTCCTTGTTGCCATGAAACCTCTAACCTTTGACACCATCCCAGCAAACCGTTGTTTGGCTATGTTACCCGCTCGCTCAACCCCTCTTATAGCGTTGTTAGTTGCAGGTGAAGATGAAGATTGCTCCATGTTGGATCTTTGTTGTTGGAATATCACAATATATCTATTATTATAATTTAACACACATATACACTTGGCAATCGGTGGAAGGCTTGGCCTTTTGCTCGGTGTTTTGCTCCACTCATGCCGCTTAGGAGCCGATAAACCGGCGTTATGTTCCTTGATTTTGCGTTCCTAACACGGTTGGGTATATGGTGACCCCTTGACAGTTCGTATTTGAATAAAACTCCTCCAGCAAGGCCCAACATTGGTTTTAATTTGCAACATAATAATAACTTAATTAATTAATTAAATTACATAGGGGGTCGCGTCCCCGAGGATTCTTTCTACATAGCAGGGGGGGCCAGTGCTGATGGTGTTGGTCCCAAATAGAGTCGTTTGCGGCGCCACCCCTTGGCAACTTGGGGTTTGGTCGCTGTACGTTGTGCTCATCCGGACGTGGCCTGAGACGAGATACACACGGCTACTATCAGGGTGTCGGCACGCCGGGAGGTCTTGCCGGACTTGTTTTACCATTGTCGAAATGTCTTGTGCACCGGGATTCCGAGCCTGATCGGACTGTCCCTAAGATAAGGGGTAATATTATTATTACTTCTGCTGATCGTGAGAGCTTGTGAAGGGCTAAGTTGGGACACCCCTGCAATGTTATGATCTTTCGAAAGTCGTGCCCGCGGTTATGTGGCAGATTGGAATTTGTTAGTGTCCGGTTGTAGGAAACTTGACAGAGGATCCGTAATAAAACACACAACCGTGTGAGTAACCGTGACCGTCTCTTTTCACTTTGAGAAGAGAACACGGTGGGGTTATGTTTGACTCGTATGTAGTTCAGGATCTTTACCGATCATTACTAGTTTACGACCGTTTGCGTAGATGCTTATCTTATTCTTGTACTCGTAAGTTAGCCACCATATTTTTGCTTAGCCGCTGCTGCAACCTCACCACTATCCTTTTCCCTACCCATTAAGCTTTGCTAGTCTTGATACCCATGGTTATGGGATTGCTGAGTCCTCGTGGTTCACAGATACTACAACCACAATTGCAGGTGCAGATTTCCGATGACTTGACACGAGAGCGATGTCCTTTGTGTTGGAGTTCTTTCTTCTTCTTCTTCGTCAGTCTTTGGTTAGCTTCCGGGTCGGCAGCCTGGGATAGCAGATGGATGTCGTTGAGCTTTTCTTGTTTGCATCCATAGTCGGATGCCTTGTATTGATGATGTTGTATTCATGTGACTTGTATGAATTGTTGTATCCCCCATGTATGTATGTAATGGTACGATGTAATGATATACATCTTGCTAAGAGTCCGAAATGCGGTTGTGCCCCAATCACGTATGTGTCACGTGATCGGGATATAATCGCATCTTGGGCTTGACACACCAGCCCGTCACCAGCGTCGCCGTCATCTACCCCGACTGCTTCATCTACTCTGACAACCGCGAGCGACATTGGCCCCGCGCCGATTGGCGTCGCAACTGTCGTCAAGTCCTTCTTTGCTGGCCTCTCCGACTTCTCCGACATGGCGTACAGCTCGTGCAGGTCCCAGTCTACGCATGCCCGGTGCTGGCAACACCGATGCGTGCCTTCATCCACGACGTGCCCCGGGCCTGGCAAGCCTGGTGCGGCGCTTTGTCAACTTCGTCTTCGTCCATCTATGCATGCCCGGCGCTGGCAACACTGATGTGTGCCTTCGTCCATGATGTGTCCTCGAGCTTGGCAAACCCGCCGAGACGCGTCGTCAACACCGTCTTCCTCCCGGCGCACCACTGTGCCCATGACTAACTCGGCGCCTCCTTGCGCCTGCGGCTCCACGCTGACTCCCTCGACAACGGCTACCCCGACTCGACATCGACTACGACATTCTTCGCACGGCTACCTCAACCACGGCTACACCATTGTACGCTCTCGGCTACATCGACGCACAGCACAAAGGGCTGCCGCCTTGCTTGAGCAACCTCGTCGATTTCCACTCCAGGCATGACTTCTGTGACGCGTTTGACCGTTACGACTGTGGGGGTGTCCGTCGGCTTGCCTTAGGATTCTTCTCCAGTCTCACTGTCTGCGTCGTTGCCGTTGTGACTGCGGGGGATGTTAAATATCGTGATTATTAGGAAAACTAGGATAGGGTAGGATATTATTCTACCTTGCCTTGTACTCCAAGATGACCATGTACTCCTATATATATGCCCATCAGGCTCAAGCAATAAAACAACTATTCCACCAATCCTCTCTCTCCCTTCTAACAATAGTGGGAGGTAAATTTACCAGTATATGTTACTATTGGGCATAGTGAGAAGTAACTGGACACGGCGTTTGTGCTCCTGGGCTCAGCTGCACCCGCGCTGATGAAAAAAATAAAAATAAAAACTAGAAAAATAAAAATAAAATCCTTTTTTCTGTGGTAGATAATTTGATGCGTGAGATCAACTCCAAATTTCAACTCATTTGGACATTTGAGTAGCTCTCGGCAAAAAAGAAAAAAGCGGACCCCTTTCCCCCTCACCCCTCACCGCGTGGGCGTCTTGGGGGGGCCCTCTCCCGCCGGAGTAGCACCCCTCCCCCTCTCCTCTCCCTCGCCGCTGCACGAGGCTGGCGCCGGGCAAGGCCCGTGGCGCAGCTGGGGACTACGGCGGCGGGGCCTTCGCTACTCCGTCCGCATCGGAGGGCGTTGGGTATGGGACAACGGTCCCCGGGCGAGACCCCTCCGCTCCTGCGGTGTGCTTCGGGGTTGGCGTTGTGCCGGCGTTCTGGTTGGGTGGCCGGCGGATCTCCGGTGGACTAGGACCTCGTGTGGTTGCCCTGGCTGCTGGCGGCTGGCGGCGCTCGATCCGGTTGCTGCTCTCCGTCCCCTGCTCAGTGTGCGTCACCCTCGACAGATCCCGGCTGCGCTGCTGTGGCCGGCCAGCCCTCGGCCTGTGGGCGACTCTGGTGATTGGGATCCAGACTAGGGGAAAGCCTTGGTCGGCTCCGGCCTGCCAAGTCGACGACGACGCCTGCGGGCGCCAATTTCTTCATGGAGACGTCGATCAAGGTCTGCCCTTCCACTACCCACCCCCTGCTCCTCGGGTGAAAACCCTAACTCCGGTGGGCGGCGGCGGCGTTCTCGATGTCGTGACCTTCTTGAAGGTGCCGCCTTGAGGGTTGTGGTGGTGGGCACTGTTAGGGTGCGTTGACAGCAGCCGTTGGTGTGTCCCTCTTTATCCAAGCCTTAGCTTTTCCTCCGCCATGTTCTGCCCGTTGGTTATGCAGCTTACTCTGCTTTGGCTGAGCCTTGTCGGCACTTTTGGGTGCTCTGATCTGCTCCTTGGGAGTACCCGACGGCTTCCATCCATGTTCATGGGGACTTCCCGTTGTTCGACGGTTCGGCGCCTTGCGATCCAGGCGAGGAGGTTGTTGCCTCCTTCGAAGACGGGGTTGGATGGTCATGTCGTGCCATGGGTTTTGGTGAAGGCGGACAATGTAGGTGCAGCTTCATTCCCTCTCCAGAGCTGGCATTGTTGCCGACCATGTGTAGTCGTGGTGGAGGACCTCAATTCCTTCAGCCAGGTGCTCCATTGTATACCCTTCCCGTGTGAAGTGTTTGAGGCTTGTAAGCTGCTTTCCAGCACCTTTGTATCTTGCTGCTTTCTTTGTTCTAGTTCATTGTTGTTCTCTGCAATTGTACCCTGGTCGGTTGATGGCTTTGTTAATTCAAAGATGGACTAGGCTAGTGCCCTACTCGTGCTCGGCTGCATCTTTTCTTTCAAAAAATAATAAAAAAGTTTATTGTTCAGGCACTGTTCTGATTCAATTTGTTTTTTCAGCGAGAACTGCTCAGATGTCCAAATAAGTTGAAATTTGGAGTGAACCCCACGTATCAAAATATCTATCACACAAAAAAATTGATTTTTTTTTTTGAATTTCTCTAGTATTTGTTTTGATTTTTTTTCCCGGAAGCAGATGAGCTTGAGCACCGGGTTGGATTTTCGGAAGTAACTTTACTAGTAGTATATGCCTCGTATCATGCAAGCCTTTATTTATTTAGAAGCAGACTTATTTTGCATTGCGATGTGTTATGTTACTGTATTTAAGTGCAACCCTTGTGCGTGATCTATAAACATAATAAGCATTCTGAGCCATAGTTATTTTCTAAAGGAGGAAGACCCTCGTCCTCTGCATCTAGGCGATGCATGCAGACACTTTATTAATTATTCACAAAAGACCTTACAAAGAAATACATCAGTAAGTTTGAAGTCACCATTTAGGCAACATCTGTCGCTACTCATATCCAGTTGATGAAGGGATGCTGATAATCTGGACCTGATACCAAACAGACCTCGCAGTCAAACCTAACATCTACAACCTGAGGGCCCAACCAAGTCACTTGCCGAGTATGGGGCATACACCGGTCCGGCGCACACACAGAGGCCGCCGCCAACTACCACCAATCCATCTTCATAACTGTACCAACGCATCAACCTTGCTCGGTCTAGCTGTTGTCAACGCCACCACAACGCCAGACAACACCACCATCATGTGCTCACCATCAACACACGTCCAGCAGCGAGACCCCACTGCTCCATGCCCCGCCGCGCCCGGACGAGGAGGCCAACCCAGGGGCCGCCACCCCGGATCCAGGACCCTTCACCCCAAATCAGGCAAAGCAGAGCCAACATGCCACCACAGCCGCCACTGGGTCACCGGGCGGCCGCCATGCTCCAGATGGAGGCAGCCGTGGGCCAGATCGCCGCCGCCGCCATCGATCGGGGCCTCATCCTCCAGATCGGGGATCCCTCGCTTCCTGGGCCCGGAGTGAGACGGTGATGCCTTCGACGTCGACGTCGCACACGTGGGCTTAGCCCGGCGCCGACCACCGGCGGCGGCGGAGGGGAGAGCAGGAAGGAGGAGGGGGACTGGCGGTGGAGGGTTGGGTGTTATGACCGGCATATTAGGGGTTTAGCCAAGTGGATTGTGGCCAAAGTTATCTTATCATTATTAAAGGCTTAGCCGAATTATCTTATCGTTATTAGGATCGTTTACTTAGGAGTCAAGTAAACCTCTCTATATAAGGAGAGGAGATGTATCAATCTAATCAAGTAAGAAACAATCATTATTTGCTCGACTTCCCGAAGGGAGCCGGGAGACCTAACCCTAGCCGCATCTTGCGCCGCCGCCGCCTCTTCTTCATCGCGCCACGGCGCCCCACCACCGGCAGCCGCGATCGCATCTCCGTCAACCCTCCCCCTTCCCGTACAACCTACGTCCTAGACCGGGTAGGATCCTAACTCCTACCAACTTGGTATCAGGTAGCTCGGTTCCGATCATGTCTGCACCACCACCCAACCCGCCGCTACCCGTCACCACTGCGCCGCTGCCCGTCGCCACCGCGCCGCTGCCCGTCACCACCACGTCGCTGCGTGTCTCCACCGCGCTGCTAGCTCTCCCTACCATGCCGCTGGACTCCATCGTCGGCGCCTCCACTGGCCAGACGCCGCCGCCCTTCACCGCGTCGCACGTCACCATCTACTCGCCGACGAAGATGACTGGGGTCCTCAACGACCTCGTCACCGCCGTCCAGAGCATACGCCTCTACCTGGCCGGGCCCTACGGGCAGCCGCCGCCCTTGCAGCCGGCCGCCGCGACCGGGCCAGCCGCCCTGCCCTGGTACGCGGCCACCACGGAGCGGATCGGGCCTTTACACTACCACTGGCCCAGTCAGTCGCCGCCCGCCGTCGCCCCCCACTAGCCGCAGTGGCCAGCTCCGGCGATCGCCGCGCCCCCGACGCCTTCCGGGTCCGGGCAGCCGCAGCCCCAGCTACCGACCCCACCGCCGCCTGCTGCCGCGCCTCAATGGTCACAGTGGCCGGCCCCGGCCCTCGCTGCGCCCCCGATGCCTCCCGTGTCCGGGCAGCCGCAGCCCCAGCTGCCGGCCCCATCGCCGCCCGCTGCCGCGTTGCAATGGCCATAGTGGCCGGCCCCGGCCCTCGCTGCGCCCCCCATGCCACCCGGGTCCGTACCGTCGCAGCTGTCGACCCCGCCCCCGCCCAGCACGGGGCCCGGGTCACCCACGCCATGAGGCGTACCGATCCAGCAAGTGCGCTTTCCGCCGTCACCGTCCCCAATACCGGCCTAGGTGACCGGATCATCGCCGCCACCCGTCTACACGTCGGTTGGAGACCCGCGGGCACCCACTCTGCAGTTCGGCGATCCCTCCGGCTCGATGGGGCACTCCACAGGCCGCGGCCATGCTGACCGTGCGCTCCACTCCTCGCTGCTTCGCACCTTCGAGCCAGTCGGCCACAGCGCTCCGACTCAGACACCGCCACGGTTTGCCAAACTGAACTTTGCCACTTATGATGGCACGGAGGACCCCCTCAACTGGCTCAACCAGTGCGAGCAGTTCTTTCGAGGGAGCGCACCCTCGCCTTGGAGCGTACCTGGCTCACCTTTTACCACCTCCGCGATGCGGCGTAGACCTGGTACTACGCCCTCGAGCAGGGCGAGGGCAGCATGCCCCCTTGGGAGCGCTTCCGCGAGCTCTGCCTCCTTCGTTTTGGGACACCGATCCACGGGAGCCGCCTGGCAGAGCTAGGCCGCCTTCCCTTCACCTCCACGGTTCAGGATTTCGCCGACCGTTTCCAGGCCCTGGCATGCCACGCGTCGGGCATGACGACGCAACAGCGGGCCGACCGCTTCATCGGTGGACTTCCGGATCATATTCGCGTGGACATGGAGCTTAGGGGACCCCAGGATCTCCAGAAGGCCTTGTATTACGCCCGCGCGTTCGAGCGCTGCACGGTGGCCGTCCAGCAAGAATCCATGTCCCGGGCCACTAGGACGCTACCCTGGCCGGATGTTCCCGCGCAGGGTCGGCCTGCTCAGGCTTCCGCGGCACCCCTCGCCGCGACCGCGCCTCGCCCGTTCCGCCGGCTCACCTCGACCGAGCTACTTGAGCGTCGCCGCCAAGGGTTTTGCTTCAACTGCGACGAGCTCTACACGCCCGACCATGTCTGCCCGCGACTCTTCTACCTGGAGGCTGCAGACTACATTCCGGAGGACGCCGTCGCCACCGACCTGGCCGCCCCAGCTGTCGCGAAGGTGTTTGACACTGATTGATCACCTCGAGGAGTTCAGCAAGCACTTCCCCACCTTACAGCTCGAGGACGAGTTGTTTGTGCAGGCGGGGAGAAATGTTATGACCGGCAATTTAGGGGTTTAGCCCAGTGGGTTGTGGCCCAAGTTATCTTATCATTATTAGGGGCTTAGCCCAATTATCTTATCGTTATTAGGATCGTTTGCTTAGGAGTCAAGTAAACCTCTCTATATAAGGAGAGGAGATGTATCGATCTAATCAAGCAAGAAGCAATCATTATTTGCTCGGCTTCCCGAAGGCAGCCGAGAGACCTAACCCTAGCCGCCTCTTGCGCCGCCGCCGCCTCTTCTTCATCGCGCCACGGCGCCCCGCCATCGGCAACCGCGATCGCATCTCCGTCAACCCTCCCCCTTCCCGTACAACCTACGCCCTAGACCAGGTAGGATCCTAGCTCCTACCAGGTGAAAGGATCGATATGGTTGACTAGAGGGGGGGTGAATAGGCAACTAACAATTTTTAGCTTTTCTTAACCACTTTAAATTAAACGACAAAGTAAGTTGTCTAGATATTCTACTAAGATGACAACTAAAGGAAAGAAAGATAACAACTACACAAGCATGCTATAGGAGTTGAACAAGTAAAGCATGCACAAGTAAAGGTAAGAAATAACCACAAGTGGAACCGGTGGAGACGAGAATGTGTTGCCGAAGTTCCTTCCCTTTGAGGGGAAGTACGTCTCCATTGGAGCGGTGTGGAGGCACAATGCTCCCCAAGAAGCCACTAGGGCCACCGTATTTTCCTCACGCCCTCACACGATGCAAGGTGCCGTGATTCCACTAGTGGTGCCCTTGAAGGCGGCGACCGAACCTTTACAAACAAGGTTGGGGCAATCTCCACAACTTGGAGGCTCCCAACAAAACCACGAAGCTTCACCACAATGGAATATGGCTTCGAGGTGACCTCAACCGTCTAGGGTGCTCAAACACCTAAGAGTAACAAGATCCACAAGGGATTAGTGGGGAGAATCAAATATCTCTTGGTGCAAGTGTAGATCGATGCCTCCTCAAGCAATCCCGAGCAAATCAACAAGTTTGATTGGCTAGGGAGAGAGATTGGGTGGAAATGGAGCTTTTGGAGCAACAATGGAGTAGTGGGGGAAGAGGTAAGTCTTCTTGGGGAAGAAGACCCCCTATATATAGTGGGAGAGCTAATCCAACCGTTATGAGCGTTTTCAGCCCGCAGAGCGTTATGAGGTAAGTTGCGGTACTACCGCTGACTGAGCGGTACTACCGCTTCGGGAGCGGTACTACCGCTAGGAAAAAACATGCTAGATGATTGACAACCATGGATGAAATAAATTACATCCACGGCTACATCCGCAAGGAAAACGGTAGTAGCAAAACGCGACACGGTACTACCGCTTGGAGTAAGCGGTACTACCGCATAGGATGCGGAAGTAAAAAATTACTTCCGCACCTACTTATGCACTTAGAATCAGCGTCGGGCCAGATACACGGTACTACCGCTCTGGAGCCGCGGTACTACCGTTGGTGCGGTACTACCGTGTCGGCAGGCGGTACTACCGTGTGGTTGTGCGGTACTACCGCTTATTTGAGCGGTACTACCGCTTGCCAGGCAGATGATTTAGTTAAGAAGTCATGGTTTGCATATACGTTAAAAAAACGGTTGGAACTCCAGAGAAGCAAGGGAAAGGTGGTGCGAGAGTAAGATGTGTACGTGTTGATTCCACCCAAACCTTTCCGAAGCGGACCCCCTCTTAATATTACGGCTTTCCTATTACTCAAAGCCACCGACAGGGAGCAAAAAGAAAACACCGTCTTCCATCGAATCCGAGGGGCAATCAATCGTCTTGTGCCTAAGTGAGATATACCTGTAGGAGCTTAGAGCACACGATTAGTCCGCAAATGCATTGTCATCAATCACCAAAACTACTTAGGGAGAAATATGACCTTACAATCTCCCCCTTTTTGGTGGATTGATGACAATACGGGATTTGCATAGGGATAAAATAAGAGAGTATGCAATCCTAACACTAGAATATAGGTGAACTCCCCCTGGATGTGTGCCTACACAAGATTGTGCTTTGGACTGCACAACACACATACTAGGTTCAGTGCTCCCCCTATATTCTACACATAATATACTCTTTTTATACCACAGAGCACATAAACAAGGGAAAGTAAACTAACTGCTCTCGATATAAAATTAAAGACATAACGACGAGTTCAACGATAGAGAAGCATATGTCTTACACCATACGATAGTCTCACGCACACGACACAAAAGCACGCAAATAAACAGAGTTCAACCAACGAAAAGAAACAACTGGCACAAGAGCACAAGACGCAAATCACTCTCCCCCTTTGTCATCGAGACACCACAAAGGGGAAAGAGGACACTAAGAAGGGTGGCAGCCCTGGAGACACTCAGTCATCGTACTCGTCATCAGACCCCTGCTGCTCCTCCTGACGCTCCTCGTCAGACTCTGACCACTTGTACCCCTGACGGGCCATCCAAGCTGCCTCGGGGGTGATGTTGTCCTCGAACCCGTTAGACACATCCTCTCCATAGACCGCCAAGAGCTTCTTATCACGCTGGCGAGTCTTCTTGTCAGTCACATGAGCCCTGTATTGTCCTTTAGCCTGCATGCAGAAGAGGGCCTTCATCTTTTGCTTAAGCTTTTTAGCCCAAGAAGGCTCTGAGGAGGAAGAAGGAGCAAATCTTCCAGGGCCTTCCTCATCAGCCTCCTCCACAGGCTCCTCATCGGTGCCCATCTGAGCTGCAGCAGCTTGTGCACGAGTGGTGGTGTTGGCCCATCGAGTCTTGATGCGAATACGGATGGGATCATAACGGATACAGTCGGCCTCGAACTCCTCATCAGGGTACAGCTTCTCCCAAGTCTTGGAGATCAGCAGAAACAGGAAAGGACCATAGATGGGTACCTTGCAAGAGTAGATCGCAAAGCGGAGCTCACACCACATGATATTGGATATGTCAAGTGGTGGAGACTGCTCCGTGCGAGCCGCTTCACACAACAGCAGCATGTCAACCAGGTATGCATGGACCTTGTCCTTGTCGCCAACGCGAGGAAACAGAGTGTTGCGAAAGATTCGATACATGATGTCCAGAAAAGGGTTCAACACCCAAGTCTTCTTGCCACTTGCAAGAGTCTTCTCCACATAGAATGGCAGCAGCTTGTCCTTGTTGGCAGATTCTGGTGGGGTATGAGGCCTAGCTCCAACTAGGTTGTGGAGTCCTTCATCAGCAATCTGTAGAAGATCCATGAAATCCTTCCAAGATGCAGTCATCTTGTGACCATTGGTCATCCATGTCATTGGGCGATCATCCTTGGAGTGGAAGTGGACTGACACATAGAACTGAGCAATAATCTCTGGATCAAAATCCTGCTGAAAGGTCATGATGTGCTCTAGTCCAAATGCTCGACCAGATCCAGAGCCTCGGCAAAGTAGGCCCGGTTGGCGTCCTTCCGCATGTGGGCCACGTCCACCCAGTGAGCATCCACGTACAGGTTGGTCTTGCTCTTGAGCACCTCTTGGTAGATGCGATACTGCTACCTGGTCCAGAAAAGCTCATCTCCAGGAAACTGATCACGGGGTTCTCCATATGGGTTTTGCTTCCTACCTGCCATGAACTCAGTAGCTGGCATCTCTTCCATAGACATTGAGGATTACTTTCGCTTGTTGGCGGCAGTCTTGAACCTGCGTTGGGGATTGGAGCCCTCTGGCACATCACTGGGGTTGCGCAGACGCTTGGATCCGGTGTCGCGGACAGGGTTGGTACGACGAGCATCGAAACCGGAGCCACCACCTAAAGCACAAACACAAGAACACGACAAAAGCACAAAGAGAATCAATGCAAAAGCCTCAAAAAGCACGAAAAACGAGTAGAAATGAAAATAAGTACATGGTACGAAGGAACTATGACCAAAGTGGTAGTACTGTCTGACTGACGCGAAAGTAAAAAATTAGTACCGCTTAGTAAGCGGTAGTACCGCTTGGAGGAAGCGGTAGTACCGCACACTCTGTGGTAGTAAAAATTTACTTCCGTGGACAGAAGCGGAAGTAAAAAATTAGTACTGCTTACGGAGTGGTAGTACCGCGTTGGGGTTGTGGTAGTACTAAAGGAAATATGCCCTAGAGGCAATAATAAAGATGTTATTTGTATTTCCTTATATCATGATAAATGTCTTTTATTCATGCTAGAATTGTATTAACCGAAAACTTAGTACATGTGTGGATACATAGACAAAACAGTATGTCCCTAGTATGCCTCTACTAGACTAGCTCATTGATCAAAGATGGTTATGTTTCCTAGCCATAGACATGAGTTGTCATTTGATCAACGGGATCACATCATTAGGAGAATGACGTGATGGACAAGACCCATCCGTTAGCATAGCACTATGATCGTTTAGTTTAACTGCTATTGCTTTCTTCATGACTTATACATGTTCCTATGACTATGAGATTATGCAACTCCCGAATACCGTAGGAACACCTTGTGTGCTATCAAACGTCACAACGTAACTGGGTGATCATAAAGATGCTCTACAGGTGTCTCCGAAAGTATTCGTGGTGTTGGCATAGATCAAGATTAGGATTTGTCACTCCGAGTGTCGGAGAGGTATCTCTGGGCCCTCTCGGTAACACACATCACAATTAGCCTTGCAAGCAAAAGACTAATGAGTTAGTCACGAGATGATGTGTTACGGAACGAGTAAAGAGACTTGCCGGTAACGAGATTGAACTAGGTATAGAGATACCGACGATCGAATCTCGGGCAAGTAACATACCGTTTGACAAAAGGAACAACGTATGTTGTTATGCGGTTCTGACCGATAAAAGATCTTCGTAGAATATGTAGGAGCCAATATGAACATCCATGTTCCGCTATTGGTTATTGACCGGAGATGAGTCTCGGTCATGTCTACATAGTTCTCGAACCCGTAGGGTCCGCACGCTTAACGTTTGATGACGATCGGTATTATGAGTTTATGAGTATTGATGTACCGAAGGTAGTTCGGAGTCCCGGATGAGATCACGGACATGACGAGGAGTCTCGGAATGTCCGAGACATAAAGATTGATATATTGGACGGCTATATTCGGACACCGGAAGTATACCGGAAAAGTTTCGGATTTATCGGGAATGCCGGAGGGGGTTACCGGAACCCCCTACGAGAGGGGATGGTCCATAGTGGGCCTAAAGGAAAGAGAGAGGCAGCCCATAGGGTTGGCCGGCGCCCCACCTAGGGTTCCTAGTTGGACTAGGATTGGGGGGGGGCACCTCTCCTATTCCTTTCCCCCTTCTTCCTTTCGGTGAATCCTACTAGGAATAGGATTGCAATCCTATTCCTAGTAGGACTCCTTCCCTAGCCGCACCAGGAAGGGCCGGCCGGCCTCCCTCCCCTGCTCCTTTATATACGGGGGCAGGGGGGCACCCAAAGACACACAAGTTGAATTGTTTTAGCCGTGTGCGGTGCCCCCCTCCACAGAATCACACCTCGGTCATACCGTCGCGGAGCTTAGGCGAAGCCCTGCGCCGGTGAACACATCATATCCGTCACCACGCCGTCGTGCTGACGAAACTCTCCCGTGAAGCTCAACTGGATCAAGAGCTCGTGGGACGTCATCAAGCTGAACGTGTGCTGAACGCGGAGGTGCCGTACGTTCGATGCTTGATCGGTTGGATCGCGAAGAAGTTCGACAACATCAACCGCGTCACTTGACGCTTCCGCTCCCGGTCTACGAGGGTACGTAGACACACTCTTCCCTCTCGTTGCTATGCATCTGGTAGATAGATCTTGCGTGATTGTAGGAAAATTTAAAATACTACGTTCCCCAACAGTGGCATCATGAGCCAGGTCTATGCGTAGATGATATGCACGAGTAGAACACAATGAGATTGTGGACGATACTAGTCATACTGCTTACCAGCATGTCATACTTTGCTTCGGCGGTATTGTGAGATGAAGCGGCCCGGACCGACATTACGCGTACGCTTACGCGAGACTGGTTTCACCGTTACGAGCACTCGTTGCTTAAAGGTGACTGGCGGGTGTCTGTCTCTCTCACTTTAGCTGAATCAAGTGTGGCTACGCCCGGTCCTTGTGAAGGTTAAAACAGCACATACTTGATGAAACATCGTTGTGGTTTTGTATGCGTAGGTAAGAACGGTTCTTGCTAAGCCCGTAGCAGCCACGTAAAACTTGCAACAAACAAAGTAGAGGACGTCTAACTTGTTTTTGCAGGGCATGTTGTGATGTGATATGGTCAAGACATGATGAGTTATACGGATTTGTATGAGATGATCATGTTTTGTAAAGTTATCGGCAACTGGCAGGAGCCATATGGTTGTCGCTTTATTGTATGAAATGCAATCGCCATGTAATTGCTTTACTTTATCACTAAGCGGTAGCGATAGTCGTGGAAGCAATAGTTGGCGAGACGACAACGATGCTACGATGAAGATCAAGGTGTCAAGCCGGTGACGAAGGTGATCATGACGGTGCTTTGAAGATGGAGATCAAAAGCACAAGATGATGATGGCCATATCATGTCACATATTTTGATTGCATGTGATGTTTATCATATTATGCTTCTTATTTTGCTTAGAACGACGGTAGCATTATAAGATGATCCCTTACTAAATTTTAAGGTATAAGTGTTCTCCCTGAGTATGCACCGTTGCGAAAGTTCGTCGTGCCGAGACACCACGTGATGATCGGGTGTGATAAGCTCTACGTTCAAATACAACGGGTGTAAGCCAGTTTTGCACACGCAGAATACTCGGGTTAAACTTGACGAGCCTAGCATATACAGATATGGCCTCGGAACACTGGAGACCGAAAGGTCGAGCGTGAATCATATAGTAGATATGATCAACATAAGATGTTCACCATTGAAAACTACTCCATCTCACGTGATGATCGGACATGGTTTAGTTGATTTGGATCACGTGATCATTTAGATGACCAGAGGGATGTCTATCTAAGTGGGAGTTCTTTAAATTAATATGATTAAATTGAACTTTAATTTATCATGAACTTAGTCCTGATAGTTTTGCATATCTATGTCGTTGTAGATCAATGGCCCGTGCTACCGTTCCTTTGAATTTTAATGCATTCCTAGAGAAAGCTAAGTTGAAAGATGATGGTAGCAATTACACGGACTGGGTCCGTAACCTGAGGATTATCCTCATTGCTGCACAGAAGAATTATGTCCTTGAAGCACCGCTAGGTGACAAGCCCCCTTCCGCTGATGCAGACGTTTTGAACGTCTGGCAGTCACGGTCTGATGACTACACAATAGTTCAGTGTGCCATGCTTTACGGCTTAGAACCGGGACTTCAACGACGTTTTGAACGTCATGGAGCATATGAGATGTTCCAGGAGTTGAAGTTAATATTTCAAGCAAATGCCCGAATTGAGAAATATGAGATTTCCAATAAGTTCTACAGCTGCAAAATGGAGGAGAATAGTTCTATCAGTGAACACTTGCTCAGAATGTCTGGGTACTACAATCATATGACTCAACTTGGTTGCAAAGTTGACGAGGATAGTGTTATTGATAAAGTTCTTCAATCACTGCCACCAAGCTATAAAGGCTTCGTGATGAACTATAACATGCAAGGGATGCAAAAGACAATTCCCGAGCTCTTCGCTATGCTCAAAGCTGCGGAGGTAGAAATCAAAAAGGAGCATCAAGTGTTGATGGTTAACAAGACCACTAGTTTCAAGAAAAAGGGCAAGGGAAAGAAAGGGAACTTCAAAAGGAATAGCAAGTCAGTTGCTACTTCAACGAAGAAACCCAAATCTGGAGCCAAGCCTGAAACTGAGTGCTTCTACTGCAAGGGGACTGGACACTGGAAGCGGAACTGCCCCAAGTATTTGGCAGATAAGAAGGATGGCAAGATGAACAAAGGTATATGTGATATACATGTTATTGATGTGTACCTTACTAATGCTCGTAGTAGTACCTGGGTATTTGATACCGGTTCGGTTGCTAATATTTGTAACTCGAAACAGGGACTACGGATTAAACGAAGATTAGCTAAGGACGAGGTGACGATGCGCGTGGGAAACGGTTCCAAAGTCGATGTGATCGCCGTCGGCACGCTACCTCTGCATCTACCTTCGGGATTAGTTTTAGACCTAAATAATTGTTATTTGGTGCCAGCATTAAGCATGAACATTATATCTGGATCTTGTTTATTGCGAGACGGTTATTCATTTAAATCAGAGAATAATGGTTGTTCCATTTTTATGAATAATATCTTTTATGGTCATGCA
Organism: Secale cereale; assembly: GCA_902687465.1. NCBI lineage: Eukaryota > Viridiplantae > Streptophyta > Magnoliopsida > Poales > Poaceae > Secale > Secale cereale. Next base: position 687,622,702 of record LR738711.1, on the reverse strand, counting down.
CCCTTGAAGAGTGGTCTATTCTTATTGGATCTCGATTGTAGTGATACACATATTCATAATATTGAAACCAAAAGATGCAAGGTTAATAATGATAGTGCAACTTATTTGTGGCACTGCCGTTTAGGTCATATTGGTGTAAAACGCATGAAGAAACTCCATAAAGATGGACTTTTGGAATCACTTGATTATGAATCACTTGGTGCTTGCGAACCATGCCTCATGGGCAAGATGACTAAAACTCCGTTCTCTGGAACTATGGAGCGAGCAACAGATTTGTTGGAAATCATACATACTGATGTATGTGGACCAATGAGTGTTGATGCTTGCGGCAGGTATCGTTATTTTCTGACCTTCACTGATGATTTGAGCAGATATGGGTATATCTACTTAATGAAACACAAGTCTGAAACATTTGAAAAGTTCAAAGAATTTCAGAGTGAAGTAGAGAATCATCGTAACAAGAAAATAAAGTTCCTACGATCTGATCGTGGAGGAGAATATTTGAGTTACGAGTTTGCTCTTCATTTGAAACAATGTGGAATAGTTTCACAACTCACGCCACCTGGAACACCACAGCGTAATGGTGTGTCCGAACGTCGTAACCGTACTTTATTGGATATGGTGCGATCTATGATGTCTCTTACCGATTTACCACTATTGTTTTGGGGTTATGCTTTAGAGACAGCTGCATTCACGTTAAATAGGGCACCATCTAAATCCGTTGATACGACACCTTATGAACTATGGTTTGGCAAGAAACCAAAGTTGTCGTTTCTTAAAATTTGGGGCTGCGATGCTTATGTGAAAACACTTCAACCTGATAAGCTCGATCCCAAGTCGGAAAAATGTGTCTTCATAGGATACCCAAAAGAGACTGTTGGGTACACCTTCTATCACAGATCCGAAGGCAAAATATTCGTTGCTAAAAACGGATCCTTTCTAGAAAAAGAGTTTCTCTCGAAAGAAGTGAGTGGGAGGAAAGTAGAACTTGATGAGGTAATTGTACCTTCTCCCATATTGGAAAGTAGTACATCACAGGAAATTGTTCCAGTGATTCCTACACCAATTAGTGAGGAAGTTGATGATAATGATCATGAAATTTCGGATCAAGTTTCTGCTGAACGTCGTAGATCAACCAGAGTACGTTCCGCACCAGAGTGGTACGGCAACCCAGTTCTGGAAATCATGTTACTAGACCATGATGAACCTACGAACTATGAGGAAGCGATGATGAGCCCAGATTCCGCAAAATGGCTTGAAGCCATGAAATCTGAGATGGGATCCATGTATGAGAACAAAGTGTGGACTTTGGTTGACTTGCCCGATGATCGGCAAGCCATCCAAAATAAATGGATCTTCAAGAGGAAGACCGACGCAGACGGTAATATTACTGTTTACAAAGCTCGACTTATTGCGAAAGGTTTTCGACAAGTTCAAGGAGTTGACTACGATGAGACTTTCTCACCTGTAGCGATGCTTAAGTCTGTCCGAATCATGTTAGCAATTGCCGCATTTTATGATTATGAAATCTGGCAAATGGATGTCAAAATTGCATTCCTAAATGGATATCTCAAAGAAGAGTTGTATATAATGCAACCAGAAGGTTTTGTCGATCCAAAAGGTGCTAACAAAGTATGCAAGCTCCAGCGATCCATCTATGGACTGGTGCAAGCATCTCGGAGTTGGAATATACGCTTTGATGAGGTGATCAAAGCATATGGTTTTATACAGACTTTTGGAGAAGCCTGTATTTACAAGAAAGTGAGTGGGAGCTCTGTAGCATTTCTAATATTATATGTAGATGACATATTGTTGATTGGAAATGATATAGAATTTCTGGATAGCATAAAAGGATATTTGAATAAAAGTTTTTCAATGAAAGACCTCGGTGAAGCTGCTTATATATTAGGTATCAAGATCTATAGAGATAGATCAAGACGCTTAATTGGACTTTCACAAAGCACATACCTTGATAAGATTTTGAATAAGTTCAAAATGGATCAGTCAAAGAAAGGGTTCTTGCCTGTTTTACAAGGTATGAAGTTGAGTAAGACTCAATGCCCGACCACTGCAGAAGATAGAGAGAAAATGAAAGTCATTCCCTATGCCTCAGCCATAGGATCTATCATGTATGCAATGCTGTGTACCAGACCTGATGTGTGCCTTGCTATAAGTCTAGCAGGGAGGTACCAAAGTAATCCAGGAATGGATCACTGGACAGCGGTCAAAAACATCCTAAAGTATCTGAAAAGAACAAAGGATATGTTTCTCGTATATGGAGGTGACAAAGATCTCATCGTAAACGGTTACGTCGATTCTAGCTTTGACACTGATCCGGATGACTCAAAGTCACAAACCGGATATGTATTTTTATTGAACGGTGGAGCTGTCAGCTGGTGCAGTTCCAAGCAGAGCGTCGTGGCGGGATCTACGTGTGAAGCGGAATACATAGCTGCTTCGGAAGCAGCAAATGAAGGAGTCTGGATGAAGTAGTTCATATCCAATCTAGGTATAGTACCTAGTGCATCGGGTCCAATGAAAATCTTTTGTGACAACACTGGAGCCATAGCCTTGGCGAAAGAATCCATGTTTCACAAGAGAACAAAGCACATCAAAAGACGCTTCAATTCCATCCGCGATCTAGTCAAGGAGGGAGACATAGAGATTTGCAAAATACATACGGATCTGAATGTTGCAGACCCGTTGACTAAGCCTCTTCCATGGGCAAAACATGATCAGCACCAAGACTCCATGGGTGTGAGGATCATCACTTTGTAATCTAAATTATTGACTCTAGTTCAAGTGGGAGACTGAAGGAAATATGCCCTAGAGGCAATAATAAAGATGTTATTTGTATTTCCTTATATCATGATAAATGTCTTTTATTCATGCTAGAATTGTATTAACCGGAAACTTAGTACATGTGTGGATACATAGACAAAACAGTATGTCCCTAGTATGCCTCTACTAGACTAGCTCATTGATCAAAGATGGTTATGTTTCCTAGCCATAGACATGAGTTGTCATTTGATCAACGGGATCACATCATTAGGAGAATGATGTGATGGACAAGACCCATCCGTTAGCATAGCACTATGATCGTTTAGTTTAACTGCTATTGCTTTCTTCATGACTTATACATGTTCCTATGACTATGAGATTATGCAACTCCCGAATACCGTAGGAACACCTTGTGTGCTATCAAACGTCACAACATAACTGGGTGATCATAAAGATTCTCTACAGGTGTCTCCGAAAGTATTCGTGGTGTTGGCATAGATCAAGATTAGGATTTGTCACTCCGAGTGTCGGAGAGGTATCTCTGGGCCCTCTCGGTAACACACATCACAATAAGCCTTGCAAGCAAAAGACTAATGAGTTAGTCACGAGATGATGTGTTACGGAACGAGTAAAGAGACTTGCCGGTAAACGAGATTGAACTAGGTATAAAGATACCGACGATCGAATCTCGGGCAAGTAACATACCGTTTGACAAAAGGAACAACGTATGTTGTTATGCGGTTCTGACCGATAAAAGATCTTCGTAGAATATGTAGGAGCCAATATGAACATCCAGGTTCCGCTATTGGTTATTGACCAGAGATGAGTCTCGGTCATGTCTACATAGTTCTCGAACCCGTAGGGTCCGCACGCTTAACGTTTGATGACGATCGGTATTATGAGTTTTTGAGTATTGATGTACCGAAGGTAGTTCGGAGTCCCGGATGAGATCACGGACATGACGAGGAGTCTCGGAATGTCCGAGACATAAAGATTGATATATTGGACGGCTATATTCGGACACCGGAAGTATACCGGAAAGGTTTCGGATTTATCGGGAATGCCGGAGGGGGTTACCGGAACCCCCTACGAGAGGGGATGGTCCATAGTGGGCCTAAAGGGTGAGAGAGAGGCAGCCCATAGGGCTGGCCGGCGCCCCCACCTAGGAATCCTAGTTGGACTAGGATTGGGGGGGGCGCCACCTCTCCTATTCCTTTCCCCCTTCTTCCTTTCGGTGAATCCTACTAGGAATAGGATTGCAATCCTATTCCTAGTAGGAATCCCTTCCCTAGCCGCACCAGGAGAGTTGGCCGGCCCCTCCTCCCTTGCTCCTTTATATACGGGGGCAGGGGGGCACCCAAAGACACACAAGTTGAATTGTTTTAGCCGTGTGCGGTGCCCCCCTCCACAGAATCACACCTCGGTCGTACCGTCGCGGAGCTTAGGCGAAGCCCTGCGCCGGTGAACACATCATATCTGTCACCACGCCGTCGTGCTGACGAAACTCTCCCGTGAAGCTCAACTGGATCAAGAGCTCGTGGGACGTCATCAAGCTGAACGTGTGCTGAACGCGGAGGTGCCGTACGTTCGGTGCTTGATCGGTTGGATCGCGAAGAAGTTCGACAACATCAACCGCGTCACTTGACGCTTCCGCTCCCGGTCTACGAGGGTACGTAGACACACTCTCCCCTCTCGTTGCTATGCATCTGGTAGATAGATCTTGCGTGATCGTAGGAAAATTTTAAAATACTACGTTCCCCAACACGACCACTGCAGAAGATAGAGAGAAAATGAAAGTCATTCCCTATGCCTCAGCCATAGGATCTATCATGTATGCAATGCTGTGTACCAGACCTGATGTGTGCCTTGCTATAAGTCTAGCAGGGAGGTACCAAAGTAATCCAGGAGTGGATCACTGGACATCGGTCAAAAACATCCTAAAGTATCTGAAAAGAACAAAGGATATGTTTCTCGTATATGGAGGTGACAAAGAGCTCGTCGTAAACGGTTACGTCGATTCTAGCTTTGACACTGATCCGGATGACTCAAAGTCACAAACCGGATATGTATTTTTATTGAACGGTGGAGCTGTCAGTTGGTGCAGTTCCAAGCAGAGCGTCGTGGCGGGATCTACGTGTGAAGCGGAATACATAGCTGCTTCGGAAGCAGCAAATGAAGGAGTCTGGATGAAGGAGTTCATATCCGATCTAGGTGTAGTACCTAGTGCATCGGGCCCAATGAAAATCTTTTGTGACAACACTGGAGCCATAGCCTTGGCGAAGGAATCCAGGTTTCACAAGAGAACAAAGCACATCAAAAGACGCTTCAATTCCATCCGCGATCTAGTCAAGGAGGGAGACATAGAGATTTGCAAAATACATACGGATCTGAATGTTGCAGACCCGTTGACTAAGCCTCTTCCACGGGCAAAACATGATCAGCACCAAGACTCCATGGGTGTGAGGATCATCACTTTGTAATCTAGATTATTGACTCTAGTTCAAGTGGGAGACTGAAGGAAATATGCCCTAGAGGCAATAATAAAGATGTTATTTGTATTTCCCTATATCATGATAAATGTCTTTTATTCATGCTAGAATTGTATTAACCGGAAACTTAGTACATGTGTGGATACATAGACAAAACAGTATGTCCCTAGTATGCCTCTACTAGACTAGCTCATTGATCAAAGATGGTTATGTTTCCTAGCCATAGACATGAGTTGTCATTTGATCAACGGGATCACATCATTAGGAGAATGACGTGATGGACAAGACCCATCCGTTAGCATAGCACTATGATCGTTTAGTTTAACTGCTATTGCTTTCTTCATGACTTATACATGTTCCTATGACTATGAGATTATGCAACTCCCGAATACCGTAGGAACACCTTGTGTGCTATCAAACGTCACAACGTAACTGGGTGATCATAAAGATGCTCTACAGGTGTCTCCAAAAGTATTCGTGGTGTTGGCATAGATCAAGATTAGGATTTGTCACTCCGAGTGTCGGAGAGGTATCTCTGGGCCCTCTCGGTAACACACATCACAATAAGCCTTGCAAGCAAAAGACTAATGAGTTAGTCACGAGATGATGTGTTACGAAACGAGTAAAGAGACTTGCCGGTAACGAGATTGAACTAGGTATAAAGATACCGACGATCGAATCTCGGGCAAGTAACATACCGTTTGATAAAAGGAACAACGTATGTTATTATGCGGTTCTGACCGATAAAAGATCTTCGTAGAATATGTAGGAGCCAATATGAACATCCAGGTTCTGCTATTGGTTATTGACCGGAGATGAGTCTCGGTCATGTCTACATAGTTCTCGAACCCGTAGGGTCCGCACGCTTAACGTTTGATGACGATCGGTATTATGAGTTTATGAGTATTGATGTACCGAAGGTAGTTCGGAGTCCCGGATGAGATCACGGACATGACGAGGAGTCTCGGAATGTCCGAGACATAAAGATTGATATATTGGACGGCTATATTCGGACACCGGAAGTATACCGGAAAAGTTTCGGATTTATCGGGAATGCCGGAGGGGGTTACCGGAACCCCCTACGAGAGGGGATGGTCCATAGTGGGCCTAAAGGGAAAGAGAGAGGCAGCCCATAGGGCTGGCCGGCGCCCCACCTAGGGTTCCTAGTTGGACTAGGATTGGGGGGGGGGCGCCACCTCTCCTATTCCTTTCCCCCTTCTTCCTTTCGGTGAATCCTACTACGAATAGGATTGCAATCCTATTCCTAGTAGGACTCCTTCCCTAGCCGCACCAGGAAGGGCCGGCCGGCCTCCCTCCCCTGCTCCTTTATATACGGGGGCAGGGGGGCACCCAAAGACACACAAGTTGAATTATTTTAGCCGTGTGCGGTGCCCCCCTCCACAGAATCACACCTCGGTCATACCGTCGCGGAGCTTAGGCGAAGCCCTGCGCCGGTGAACACATCATATCCGTCACCACGCCGTCGTGCTGACGAAACTCTCCCGTGAAGCTCAACTGGATCAAGAGCTCGTGGGACGTCATCAAGCTGAACGTGTGCTGAACGCGGAGGTGTCGTACGTTCGGTGCTTGATCGGTTGGATCGCGAAGAAGTTCGACAACATCAACCGCGTCACTTGACGCTTCCGCTCCCGGTCTACGAGGGTACGTAGACACACTCTTCCCTCTCGTTGCTATGCATCTGGTAGATAGATCTTGCGTGATCATAGGAAAATTGTAAAATACTATGTTCCCCAACAAGTACCGCTCGGTAAGCAGTAGTAAAATTTTACTTCCGCTCCAGAGCGGTAGTACCGCTGAGGACCGCGGTAGTACCGCTCTGGTCAGATCTGAAAACAGATCTGGACCAGATCGGGCGGTAGTACCGCGGTTCACCAGCGGTAGTACCGCACGGAACAGATCTGAACAGTGCGGATCTAGATGAGGCCATGTAGATCGAACAACGGTACTACGGCTGATCATAGCAACTTGGTAGCAACATACATAGACGCATTTCTAGAGCAAGAACACTCTCCTACATCCTAAACTTCCATGGATAAGAACACGAAGAACACAAGAACACTAAGCATCTCTCCTAACCCAAAAAAACAACAACAAGGCAACAAGAAGAGGGGAAAAGGGGAGAAACCTTCATCCATGGCAAGAGGGCGAGGTGGGGAGCGATCCCACCGGTCGGAACGCGAGGAGAGTGGCCGAGGGAGGAGATCCGGCGAGGTCCTCCGGCGACGTTCTTGAGAGGAAGAGAGAGGGACGACGTGGGGGTTAGGAGTGAATGGGTATGGGGGAGTTGGAACTCCCCCTGCCTGCTTATAACCCCCACCCGTTCGAGTATGTGCGGTAGTACCGCGGTCATCGCGGTAGTACCGCTTGGGCGGTAGTACCGCTCTACCAGCGGCAGTAAATAAATACTGCCGTGCTGGACTTGCGGTAGTACCGTAAACTCCTTGCGGTAGTACCGCTCCTCTAAGAACAAGCACAATAAAACACGAGGCTTTTAGCAAAGAAAAAGGGAAAAGAAAACGAACGCACAAGCAAGGCAAATAACATAACTCCACAGAGGAGGGCGGTGGCCGAGGCCACCTATGTTTGAGTTCGTTGGTATGGCACCGCGAAGAATTATCCTTGAGCCCATGACCAATACTCGTCTTGAAGCACTTAAACCAACTATGTATGGTAAATGATAAAGACTTGATCAGTTTATGCATAATGGGGGGAGGAATGGTTCATTGAGAGAACAATACTCCCCCTATGTCCATGCCTACATCTAGACAAGATAACTATATTGAGTGTGAGGAGTGTGTGCAAAGACTCAAGCCTCATTGCTCAAATCGATGATATTTAGCTCATGCCTTAACTCGCGAAATCTTGCTTCATCCAATGGCTTCGTGAAGATATCTGCAAGGTTATCATGAGTGTTGACGTAGTGAAGCTCGATCTCTCCTTGCCTTATGTGATCCCGGATGAAGTGATACCGAATCTCAATATGCTTCGTCTTGAAGTGTAGCACCGGGTTGAGAGAAATCTTGATGGCACTTTCATTGTCACACCAAAGAGGCACTTTGTCACAAGTGACACCATAATCCTTTAAAGTTTGCCTCATACATAAGAGTTGAGCACAACAACTGCCAGCAGCCACATACTCTGCTTCGGTGGACGAGAGAGATACACAACTTTGCTTTTTGGAAGACCAACTAACAAGAGAGCAACCAAGAAATTGGCACCCTCCTCAAGTGGACTTCATATCCACTTTGTCTCCCGCCCAGTCAGAATCAGAGAAACCTACAAGGTTGAAGTTTGCTCCTCTCGGGTACCATAAGCCAAAGTTTGGGGTATGAGCCAAATATCGAAAGATTCGCTTGACAGCCACAAAGTGAGTCTCCTTAGGTGAGGCTTGAAACCATGCACAAATTCCTACACTCAACATAATATCCGGTCTAGATGCACAAAGATAAAGCAAGGATCCGATCATAGAGCGATATACCTTTTGATCCACCGCTTTACCATTGGGATCAATGTCAAGTTGGCATTTGGTTGGCATTGGAGTAGTAGCCGGCTTGACATCACTTAGATTGAACCTCTTGAGCATGTCTTGAGTATACTTGGATTGTTTGATGAAGATGCCTTCTCTTCTTTGTTTAATCTCAAACCCAAGGAAATACTTCAACTCTCCCATCATGGACATCTCAAAATGTGTGGTCATGAGTGCGGCGAACTCATCATTGAAAGCTTTGTTAGGAGAACCAAAGATAATATCATCAACATATAGTTGGCATACAAACAACTCCCCTTTGACCTTCTTAGTAAAAAGAGTGGGGTCGGTTTTCCCAATTTCAAACCCACGATCTTGTAACAACTCGGTAAGATGCTCATACCACGCACGTGGGGCTTGCTTAAGGCCATAGAGTGCCTTATCGAGTTGGTACACGTGATTGGGGAACTTAGGATCCTCAAACCCTGGGGGTTGTTTAACATACACCAACTCATTAATAGGACCATTAAGAAATGCACTTTTCACATCCATTTGTTGCAATTTAAAGTTATGATGGGAAGCATAGGCAAGCAACAAACGAATGGATTCAAGACGAGCAACGGGGGCAAAGGTTTCACTGTAGTCGATACCCTCGACTTGGGAGTAGCCTTGAGCCACCAGACGCGCCTTGTTGCGGACGACAATACCATGAGCATCTTGCTTGTTCATAAAGATCCATTTGGTTCCAATGATATTATGGTTCTCCTTTGGCCTTGGCACCAGACGCCACACTTTGTTGCGCTCGAAGTTATGGAGTTCTTCATGCATGGCATTGAGCCAATCAGGGTCTTCGAGCGCCTCATAAACCTTCTGAGGTTCAACACAGGAGACAAAAGCTTGATGAGCACAATAGTTTGCTAATTGTCTACGAGTGCTTACCCCCCTTTTGATGCTTCCTAGAATGTTCTCGATGTGATGTTCGTTGGAAGCAAGCCTGGAGGCAACTTTTGCAGCCCGACGCTCTAATTGCTCTTCAAGAGTTAACTGAGGAGCACTGAGTTGATCATCTTGAGCGTCGACAGGAGCTAGATCTTGATCTTGAGCTTCCTCTTGATCTTGATCATGCTCAGAGGACATAACTTGGCCTTGTGCATCATTTGGTGGCTCTCCATCATCTTGTGATTGATCTTGCACTTGGCCTTGTTCATCAAGTTGAGGGCCTTCACTTTGTTCTTCGGAAGCGTGTGGGTCTTGGGTTGGCGATGGTTCCACTTGAGTGGAACATTGTCCTTCTCCTTCGGCCACAAGGGGTTCCTCAATGGGTAGGATATATCCAACACCCATTCTTCTTATGGCTTGAGGAGGAATTTCATCACCTGCATCACAAGTACCACTTTGCTCCACTTGGGAGCCGTTATTTTCATCAAACTATACGTTACTCGTCTCCTCAGTGAGTCCATTGGACTTGTTGAGGACACGGTAAGCATGAGAGTTTGCAGCATAACCAACAAATATGCCCTCGTGAGCTCTAGATTCAAATTTAGACAAACGAACACCTTTCTTGAGAATGAAACACTTACACCCGAATACCCGGAAGTACTTGAGATTGGGCTTGTTACCGGTAAGAATCTCATACGGAGTTTTGTTCAAGCCTTTGCGGAGATAGAGACGATTTGATGCATGGCAAGCGGTGTTGATGGCTTCGGCCCAAAAGTTGTATGGAGATTCAAATTCAGCCATCATGGTTCTTGCCGCATCCATTAGAGTTCGGTTCTTTCTCTCCGCTACACCATTTTGTTGAGGGGTATATGGGGCTGCATATTGATGTTTGACCCTCTCATCACCAAGAAACTCATCCAAGGTGTAGTTCTTGAACTCGGTGCCGTTGTCACTTCTGATCATCAAAATCTTTGCTTCATGTTGTCGTTGAGCTTCATTTGCAAAGTTGATGACGGTTTGTTGGGTCTCACTCTTCTTCTTGAAGAAGTATACCCAGGTGTATCTTGAGTAATCATCCACAATCACCAAGCAGTACTTTCTACCCCCAAGGCTATCAAAAGATGGAGGCCCGAAGAGGTCCATGTGGAGGAGCTCTAGGGGTCTCTTTGAATAGATGATAGTCGTGGGAGGGTGAGCCTTCTCATGTAATTTTCCTTCAATGCAAGCCCTGCAAGCACAATCTTTGGCAAAGCTAACATTTGTTAGTCCTCGGACATGGTCCCCCTGGAGAAGACTTTGCAAAGATCTCATATTGACGTGGGCCATACGGCGATGCCAAAGCCATCCCACATCAACTTTAGCCATTAGGCATGTCGCAACCTTAGTGGGTTGCTTCGAGAAGTTAACCACATAAAGGCCGTTCTCGACATGCCCAACATAGGCTACTTTAAGAGTCTTGCTCCACAAGAGAGCCACGGTATCAATATCAAAGAATGTAGCAAAGCCCATGAGTGCAAGTTGGCGTACAGAATGTAAATTGTATGCAAGGGACTCAACAAGCATGACTTTCTCGACCGTGAGATCATGAGAGACAACAACCTTGCCAAGTCCCAATACCTTAGAAGATGAAGCATCACCCCGTTCGACGTTGGTGGCCATAGATGAACCGAGATGCACGTCCACCACCAAGTCTTTGCTTCCGGTCATATGATTTGTGGCTCCGCTATCGAGCAACCATGATCCCCCACCGGAAGCAAACTCCTACAATAGATCAATGCTTGGATTTAGGTACCCATTTGGTAATGGGTCCTTTGAGGTTAGTAACAAGGGTCTTAGGAACCCAAATGGACCATTCAATGTACTCATATGAAGAACCAACAAATTTAGCAAACACATGACCATCACTAGCACGGCATAAAACATATGAAGGATTAAAGTCGCCGGCCATGTTTGATGGTATGGTGGAGTTTTTCTTGACACCACCACTTTTCTTCTTCTTTGACGTGCCCTCTCCTTCTTTCACAAACGATTGTCGGAGAGGGGGTGGTTGCTTGGTCTTGTCATTCTTCATCTTCTTGGGCTTAGGAACAAACCCAATTCCTTCCTTTGCCACAACCTCCTTTTGATTGCTCAAAAGGGTGTTGAGGTTCTTCTCACCTTGTATGCAAGTCACAAGGCCTTTCTCAAGTTGCTTCTTCGACTCGGCATTTTCTTTAACAAGATCCACATGCTCACAACAAGGGTTAGTAGCATTTGCATTATCAATTAAAACCATGCGAGGAAAGATAGCCTTTTCCTTGGTTAGCGAAACTTGGAGTTGATCATGAGACTCCTTGAGAGTAGCATGCATACCTTTCAAGGACTTGTGAGCCTTGTCAAGTATGTCAAACTCCTCTTTGAGTTTAGCATGGTCAGCCTCAAGTTTTGCCTTCTCGGAGTTAAGGACACGAGAGACAACTAAGGCATGATCGAGATCTTTCTTTAATTTAGCATGACCATCGTTGTGTGACTCCTCAAGAGCCAAACGAAGACCACGCTCTTCCTCTAAGGCGTTAGAGAGATCCGATATCTCATCGGCATAGTCTCGACTATGTCCTTCCATTTTAGTAATGGTTTCCTCGTGAGCCTCGATCATGTCATTGGCCTCACCGAGTTGTTCCAAGAGAGCAACAAAATGCTTCTTGGGTTTGCCCTTGAGATTTTTCATGAACAACTCAAATTCATTTTCTCGCTCCTTAGCACCCTCACTCTCATCAATACAATTCGTCAATGAAGAATTAGAAGAGATAGTAGTATTGATGTTTGGGGTTACCTTGTTGGTGCCCTTGGCCATGAGACACTTGGCGGTGATGTTCTCATTTGATGAGTCGAAGAGAGATGAGTGCGGAGTAGTCGCAATTGCAATTGCGGCCATTGTGGTCACCTCACCGTCTTCATCATTATCGTCATCCTCCACATATTCTTCTTGGGCCACCAACACCTTCGGAGGAGTCTTCTTGATGAAGTTGTTCTTGTTGGGATAGGACTTTGACTTGTCCTTCCGAATAAGCTTGCCTCCAAAGTCTTCTCTCTTCTCATATGGACAATCCATAAGGAAGTGACTTACATTTCCACAGTTGAAGCATGTCCTCACTCGTTGCTTCCCTTTGTTCCCACTAGAGTTGTTCCTGTTGAAGTTGGATCTTGTGTTCTTCTTGCCCCAGAATTGCCTTGAAGCAAGAGCCATGTGCTCATGATAGGCATATTTGGTGTCCTCGGGGCTACACTCATCATCATCTTCCACTTCCTCCTCTTCCACACAAGCCTTGGCCTTCAGTGCGAGATTAGGCTTCTTCGATCGTTGAGCTCTTAAGACCGCATTGTCGGCGGTCACGTCCAAGATCCTCATGGCAACAAACTCATCCAACACTTCATTTGAGGATAAGTGGTGGAAGTCCGGTCTCTGACGTATGACAGAGGACATGGCCTTATGGTAGGGCATCATGGCCTTGAGAAACTTGCGCTTGATCCAATTATCATCCGTATCCTTACTGCCATGATCTCGAAGAGAGACAGCAAGGATAGTTAATCTTCGATAAAGTTCACAAGGATCTTCATCTTCGATCATAGCGAACTCATCAGCTTCATCTTGCACCACTTCATAGTTGGAGCGTTGAATACTGGTGCTTCCCTTGTACATCGTGCCAACATGCTCCCAAGCTTCCTTGGCCACAGTGAAGGGTCGAAGGTGTGCTATGTCTTCAGGAGGGATGGAGTCTTGAAGAATGCAAAGAGCGGACTCGTTGAATTGATGATCTGCAGTTTCTCTTGGAGTCATGTTGTCGGGATCATACGGATAAAAACCTTGCTCAATGATTTTCCAAAGGTTAGTAGAACAATGATTAATATGACGTTTGAAATGAAACACCCAAGTAGCAAAATCAGAATTTTTGATAAACTTGGGAGGGGGCCCAACGGAATTTAAATGCGGTGTGGGAACGGGTCCTCCATAGTGAGTAGGAGGAGCGGATTGGGCAAATTTCCCACTCCCATTCTTAGTGACCGGGGCTTGTTCACTACTAGCTTCTCCCTTGTCGGGATTAGCCTCCGACACGTTGGTAGCGGGACGAGCCACTTCCAACAGTGTGGTGGATAATTTAAGCCCCTCAAGCAAATCTTTAAACATGCCTTTGACCTCGCTCGCTAGTGATTCTTTCAATGTGGTCAAGGCCACATTGAACTCCTCACGAAAGACCGAGGCTCCCCCATCTGACGTAGGCAAGGACGGAGTTCCACCGGAATGGTCCTCCGTCTCGACTACGTTGTCACCCATACTCTTTGGACGGTAAAGTCCTTAAAAAGAGACGAGGCTCAGATACCAATTGAAAGGATCGATATGGTTAACTAGAGGGGGGGTGAATAGGCAACTAACAATTTTTAGCTTTTCTTAACCACTTTAAATTAAACGACAAAGTAAGTTGTCTAGATATTCTACTAAGATGACAACTAAAGGAAAGAAAGATAACAACTACACAAGCATGCTACAGGAGTTGAACAAGTAAAGCATGCACAAGTAAAGGTAAGAAATAACAACAAGTGGAACCGATGGAGACGAGGATGTGTTGCCGAAGTTCCTTCCCTTTGAGGGGAAGTACGTCTCCGTTGAAGCGGTGTGGAGGCACAATGCTCCCCAAGAAGCCACTAGGGCCACCGTATTCTCCTCACGCCCTCACACGATGCAAGGTGCCGTGATTCCACTAGTGGTGCCTTTGAAGGCGGCGACCGAACCTTTACAAACAAGGTTGGGGCAATCTCCACAACTTGGAGGCTCCCAACAAAACCACGAAGCTTCACCACAATGGAATATGGCTTCGAGGTGACCTCAACCGTCTAGGGTGCTCAAACACCCAAGAGTAACAAGATCCGCAAGGGATTAGTGGGGAGAATCAAATATCTCTTGGTGAAAGTGTAGATCGATGCCTCCTCAAGCAATCCCGAGCAAATCAACAAGTTTGATTGGCTAGGGAGAGAGATCGGGCGGAAATGGAGCTTTTGGAGCAACAATGGAGTAGTGGGGGAAGAGGTAAGTCTTCTTGGGGAAGAAGACCCCCTATATATAGTGGGAGAGCTAATCCAACCGTTATGAGCGTTTTCAGCCCGCAGAGCGCGGTAGTACCGCACGTAAGTTGCGGTACTACCGCTAGGCAAAAACATGCGAGATGATTGACAACCACGGATGAAATAAATTACATCCGCGGCTACATCCGCAGGGAAAACGGTAGTAGCAAAACGCGACACGGTACTACCGCTTGAAGGATGCGGAAGTAAAAAATTACTTCCGCACCTACTTCTGCACTTAGAATCAGCGCCGGGCCAGATACACGGTACTACCGCTCTGAAGCCGCGGTACTACCGTTGGTGCGGTACTACCGTGTCGGCAGGCGGTACTACCGTGTGGCTGTGCGGTACTACCGCTTATTTGAGCGGTACTACCGCTTGCCAGACAGATGATTTAGTTAAGAAGTCATGGTTTGCATATACGTTAAAAAAAACGGTTGGAACTCCAGAGAAGCAAGGGAAAGGTGGTGCGAGAGTAAGATGTGTACGTGTTGATTCCACCCAAACCTTTCCGAAGCGGACCCCCTCTTAATAGTACGGCTTTCCTATTACTCAAAGCCACCGACAGGGAGCAAAAAGAAAACACTGTCTTCCATCGAATCCGAGGGGCAATCAATCGTCTTGTGCCTAAGTGAGATATACCTGTAGGAGCTTAGAGCACACGATTAGTCCGCAAATGCATTGTCATCAATCACCAAAACTACTTAAGGAGAAATATGCCCTTACACCAGGTCCCCTCGGTCGCCCACGCGGTGGGAGACGAAGGGAGGAGGGGGGGGGGGGCGCAGAATCAGCTCTCCCCTCCGCCGAACACAAAGACCTGTTTTCGCTGGGATTTCATCTTAGTACAAAATCATGGATGGTATGCATTTCTGACTTACAAAAACTACCAGGCTCATAAATGAACAAACAAGATGACAGCACATGACAGTCAGAGTCGAACGGTCAATATTTATTTGCTAGAACAAGTCACTCTTGTATTTCTCTTCGGATACAGTTCTTCCCCGGGCATACCTAGTGGCTTTATGCAGTTTTTACATCAACTGTGAAGAAAATTGGAATTCGTAGTGTTAATCCTGTCAAGACTGAAGGGTCTTGCTATAGCGCTCCTTCGCAAACGCCACAAAACGTTCTAGCCCATTGAAAAGTAAACCTTCCAGAAATGGTTTCAGGGCCTGATGAAAAAGGATGGTTGGATTGCTCAACTTCACGGATTTGCGACAACGAAATATTAAAACATGGAGATACTGGAGAATAAATAATTGTATGCGTGCCCATTTGCTACTTACTGATGCAACCGGGGTCAGAATTTCAGGAACTTCATAGGCCACTGTTAGCTGAAGATAATGATGAAGGAAGATTAAGTTATGAAGAAGCAGCAGCTCATATTAGAGTTACAAAAAGTGTCAAATCCACAGGGCAGAATGCTCACTTGTACTCTACAAGAGGATGAACTCTTAGGGAAGAATCGGACAGCGCCTCTGCAACAAGTGAACTGCGTTATGCCAACCTCCAAATAAATCAAAAAGTAGCCAGCTCCATGGATCGAACACAGATTGAAATAGGAGTCCGACAGAATTCAGTTAAGTTCAGAAGTCATGTTACTTATTTTCCATTCTGCTTTCCAAACAATTACCTGAAAGGATCTCCAGCACATGCAGTAGAATTTGTATAAAATTCAGTTCTGAGATGCTATCGGGGGATGATCAGAATAAATACGTATACTCCCTCTGTCCGCTCCACATGCCGCAAAAGCCAAACTTCACACCCGTTGACTAAGTTTATAGAAACAATTATCTACATCTGTAATATGAAGTATATACCATATGAAAATATATTTCATGATTAATATAATTATATTGATTTAATATTCTAGATGTTGATAAATTTTCCTATAAACTTGGTCAAAGTTTACTAAGTTTGACTTTAAAAATATCCAATACGCACTAGGCACTATATTCACTGATGGGACAGAGGTGGAACTTATCTATGTGCAGACAAGTTTGTTTGGAACAAAGAGAAGGGGGGAATGTAGGACCTCCACGGAACCGGTTGAATCTTGGAATGAATAACTCATTGTAGAAATAAGATGTTTTCTCCTTCTCGTTGTACTTTGAGGTTTGCGGCAGCTGGGATTTTTTATTTTTTTTACTTTGTGAGTCACTTGTAATTACGGCAATCAAGAGCCGGCAAAGTTCTGTCCCTGGCGGCTGGAACCCTAGCCGCCGCCAGGAGAACCCAATCTTCCATCGCCGTCCTCCGGCGGCTCCCCTCCGCCGGCGACCTCGGTCGTCGGTGGTGAGGGGGGTCGACGGATCCACGCGTGTGGATCGTTTTTACTTTCTCGTAGTCTAGGTTTTTAGGCCGTTCATCGTCTTTGCTTCGGCGGCGACGATGACGGCGCTGAATAAAGATTCTTCGGATCCTCCCCTGACAAGGCCATCGGTTCTATGGTTGGGGAAGGTTTTGGAAACCAGTCTGTTCAAGCAAGGATGGCGTGGCGGCGGCGGCATCCTCGTGGTGGACCTGTGTCCTCGGGCTCCGCCGTTGCGACGGCGTTTGCTCCAGCGTCGGCGTGGAGCTTGGGAGGTAGTCCAGGAGCGGATGCAGATTGTGGTCTGCATCGACGACATCTGGAAGACGGAACATGTGCTGGGTTCGTGGTTTGTGGATCGCAGGTATGGTTTCCTTCTGCGGCGTCTTAGTCGCAGCGGGGTGCCAGATCTGGAGTTCGATGGCATGTCTGGGGTGTTGCCCCGGTCTGATTCGTTCAACGGTAAGGGCTTCACTTTTGGTGAGCCGCCTTGGAGGTCCGCAAAGGTGCATATCAGCGATGGAGCCGCGTCGAGCTCGGGTGAGGAGGTGATCCATCATTCTTTTCTTCGGTGGCTGATGTCGTGGTGCCGGAGGCAGGTGATGGGCGTTGGAGTCAAACTCAGAGATGTTCTGCTATCTTTTCAGTTTTGTCATGTCGGTCCTTACGTGACTTGTACTTTAATCTTTATGATATGAATGAGACACGTATTACCATGCAAAAAAAAAGAGCCGGCAAAGTTATATTTCTAGTCAGCTTTGAGCCTGTGACTACGTCAATTAAGATTGTTACTTGCCTCGCAAAATGAGTTATTTTCATTTTTTGTTGTCGCATCAGTAAACTGCCTTGTTATTTTACTGAATACTGTTTAAACCTTAATACATGTCTTATGTACATCCATGCTTCTGTAGGACTCAATGTCAGAACTTACCTTCTAATCTTCTCTTAAAGGAACTTTAGACTCAAGGTGAAAAAGTTGAGTCTATTCCATAAAATGTTATGTTACCTCAAGATTTCTTAAGAATTGTGCACCTATGCATGTGTAAATTCACTACCTAGCTCATCAGCGCCCACCAGTCACAAATGTGCTTAATAGTACAATTTTACATTTTTTTTAGTCTTAAAATCGCTCTGTTTGGATTTCAATATTGGGTTTATAAACAAACCCACCAAATATACTCTGTACTAGCTACACAAACTGCATGTGTTTCCTCCGGATTCATATTCGTCTTCAGTGAAACCTTTCTAGAAGGTAGCTTGCAGGAATTTATTTATGAAGTTCCTTGTGTTTCTGTTTGTGATGCATGTAGCAGCCAGCCTGCCAGAGTTGCAAGGTAATAAACAAAAAAGGTTGCAAGTTAAAAGCATCCCACAATAGTTTTTTGTAAGCCTGAACATATTCTATGCTTACATTTTGACTTTTGCTTCGGTAAATTTAGTACTCCCTCCAAGCCATATTAATTGTGGGATGCTAATATGGATTGGAGGGAGTACTAGAGTTACAGTTGTACAACAGAGTAGGAAGACTAATCCATATTAATTGTGGGATGCTAATATGGATTGGAGGGAGTACTAGAGTTACAGTTGTACAACAGAGTAGGAAGACTACCCCTTGTCTTCCTATGGGGCGAGATGATAGAGAAGCAAACATAAGTGAGAGGAAGAGAGGCAAAGGAGTGAAGAGCGGTCAGCACAACAATGGGAAGCAGTAGAAAAACCATGGTGGATGTGGACAAGAGGCACTAGGAATAGAGTGGAATCGATGCGCAGTAATCTTCACAGAAGAGAAAGAAGTCAGTGTTTGACGCAGTCATTGTCGCTCTTGACAGACATGACTTTACATACATGTATACGGAATAGGATGCTTTGGTCAATATTTTTAGATGTATCTTTGATATTCCATAGCAACGCACAAGTAGCTTACTAGGTCACTGTTAGCTTGCAAAAACGTCTTACATTATGGGACGGAGGGAGTATGTTCTATAGACATGGCCTTTCTGACCCTTGAAATGACTGATACTTCTCTTACTATTTTCATTAGCTTTTTATAAAAGTTTCCTTGAATATCTTACTGTCATTCATACTGCCAATTAACTTCTTATGATGAGAGTTTCATGATACAGGGCATACATTTTAAACAAGCTTAACTTGTACAACGGATAAATAAGTAATTGCTAATTTTGGCATATTAACTTGAGGCTCAGTTCAAATTCTACTTGCTTGTGTAAACCAAGGTAGCGTTCTCGCAAAATACACACCAAGGTAATGTCCTACTCTTATTTCTACCAGTAAGAATTTGAACATCAGATCAACGTGTTCTGATGCGAATGTTTATCATGTTGCCCAAGACAGTTACTAGCCCACCACATGATTTGTACATCAAAGGCGAAAGGGGCCCTGTTGCATATCATATGCTGACAAAACATGAACCGTACTGCAAGATCTACAAAATAGGTTGGCAATTTCGAATACTGATGCACTGAAAAATATAAATAAGATGTCGTTGATCGTATCACCTGTTGAATTTCCCTAGTTATGTGTGATTCGTAGGAGCGGTTGTTGGTTAAATAATTCAGGTAAAAGGTGTTTTCATATGCAGAAATCATGGCGAAGGTCAGTTGAGAGCCTTGCAGTTGCTTTCCATGATCTTGTGGTTTGAATTAATTTTCTAATATCATGGAACTGGCTACCCTCAAGTTTGGACTAAAGTCTCCAAATGCCTGGTTGGGAGAATTGCCTTCCATGAGTGCTCTCATAACATGTTTATCTCCAAATATCAGATAAGCTGAATTTCTCATAATATCGAGAAAGCCAGGCTCACAAATTGTAAGACGGCTGCATTTCCTAACGTGAGAATAATTTCCAGTAACCACAGTTTGTTGGGCTCCGGTTCTTGCCTTCAATAGATACTACACGATCACCTTTATTTTGTAAATCTTGAATAGTTACTACTTGCCAAACATCCTTCTATCAATCATAATACTGACTTTTTGTATGTCATTTCGAATGTGCTAGAAGCTGAATTTCTCATAGTATCAGAAATGCCCTCTCAGAAATTGTAAGCCTGCTAAATTTTTTTTATAAGTGATTTCAGTAACCATAGTTTGCTGGGCTCCTTTTTGCTATTTTCGTTAAGTATATACTACAGGAATCATCTCTGTAGTACAAACTTGAATAGCTACTACCTGTTGAACATGCTTCTATAAGAGCTGACACTGATACAGTTTTGTATATATTAATGATACATAGAGAAACTCGCCCTGTTTTTTCCTGCCACGCGCAGCATTTCGGTCATTAGCTAACTACTTTATGATATGTACTGTAACTCTAGCGTGCAACAGATTAACTTCCTGAAGAACTACAAAGGAATTATATTTTGTTGCTTTTTGAATTATATGCAATAATTATAGTTATAGTACCTACAGATGTGTACCCAAAACATATATGTGCGATTCGTAAGCAACTGGTATTCCTACATCATTTGTCAAGCCTTATATTAGCTTGAACCTATCCAAAATAATGCGATTAACTAATAGTAGAGTCTACAACTACAATCCCAGTACCACCTCTAAGTCAAGACTGGACACGACGCCCACAAGATGAACCTTCCACAATGTAGCCCATGTTCGCTACAAGATATGGACCATGATAGTGACGGTTCATTTTCATCATTGAAGCCCGTTCTAAATTTGTTGTTCCATGGCAACGCACTGGCATTCAGCTCATATGCATGTAATTCTGGATTGGTTGAATAATCACCTGTTGGGAAGACCTTCAAGAGATCGCCAATGAATCTTCTGATTTTTAGTTGGCTGATACAGAGGAAAATTTATTAACTGAATATTCACTCCCAGATCTGTAGCAGCTTTGTCATAGTATATACTTACCGTCATGTTTCGGGCAAGCCAAGAAAATTCTACATCCCGACCAAGTATCGCATACTTCAAAGTCCAACGTGAAAGTTCTGGTTTATCTTCAAGGACCTGTAAATTATCACATGATAACCATTTGTTGCTAAAACTGAAAGGGAAAGCTTAGTTTATAGAAAACCAAGCTAATAAAAAGGAAACAGCACAGAAGAGACATGTCGGTCATTATGGTTCTAGCTATAGTGAATTCTAGTGGGTGTTGATGGTCATATATGCAGAGATTAGAAGCCTAATGATATGACCAGAGAAGCTTCTACACATCATACATCTACGGGGAATGTAGATATATATCACCCCCAAGTGCTCTATTCAGCGATATGCCACTGCAAAGTTCCATTCAGTAGAAAAATATGGAATTGCTAACTTGCTGCAATTGTTTAAATGCCAGTGTGAGCCACGAGCAAAAGCGCCCAAATACTAAAATATATGCTCATCTAAAGGACGGAAGGATGACACAGATGGAAGTTCGGTGCATGTTCGTGACAAGATTGGAATGGAGATTAATATAATTTGTAGGTTGTAATGGTAAATGTTCACTCCTATTCAGGTATAGAAAAATTCGGCCTCCAACCATGGCATGCTAAAATAAAAGGAAAATGATGTGCAAGAAGAAAAGCGCTAACAAGCACCTTGACAGTTGATATGAATGGCATCCATTGAGGAATAGTCTCACGTTCGGAGTAACACTGGTAGGCCACTGAACATGGAACATCAACTTCAATCTCAGTGCTGTATCCAAGAGAATGTTCAGTCACCACGAGGGGAGAGCAGATGAAAGAAAATATGTATTGCAGATAAGCATGGAACTATCAGCAAGCTGTGTCGATGGTACTTGTTTCTGGAAGCGTGAATTAACTAAATAACAGTCAACGTCTTATGATGGTGCACCAAAGTGATCTCTTGAGTGCAACAAAGGATAGAGGTTATGGGTTTTGCTTCGGTACACACCCAACTAAAAGTTTGCACAAATCTTAAAGCTACTTAAAAATGATATTCCCGTACATTAATGATCAACTAATTATAATCCCTATTCCCCCAATAGATCAAACAAGAGATCAGAATAATCTAAACTTTTTGATTGATGGGGTAGTTATAATCTCCATCTTTAATCTGCAACGAAATCTGTAAAGTTTTCTGGGGGTGTGTACTGAAGCAAAACTCAGAGATTATATCTAGAGAACCTTCTCAAGTACCCTTACAACATTAGATTCATTTCAACACTGAGAAATTAGAGTCCAATTGAAGTGAACCAGCAGTAGCAAATCATCCATCACAACCATGAGCAAAAATTCACATGTCAGAAACTCCCATTTTAACCAAATGGTAATACAGCGATTCAGAGGCAATATCAAACTACTGGCATGGACATGGAGGGTTCGGGATACCTGCACTCCTGCCACTCCATGGCAGGGGAGAACAAGGCAGGCCTCGCTCTTGCCCTGCTGCTGCTATTGATGCTGCCACAGCTCGCCTTCCCCTCCCCTCTCCCCCTCATCCACCACCGGCTGCCGCTGCGGCCGCCGCTGCTGATAAAGAACACCTTGCTCTGCGATGACCTGAGGCCCGGAGATAGCGAGGAGGGGCTCCCCCTTCCCGCGGCGGGGTGGTAGAAGCAGGCTGCTCCGGTGGCCATGGCCGTTGCCCTCTCCTCCCTCTCTCTCTCTCACGTGGCTCCTGACGGTGCGATGTATGGTTCTGTGACTACTCACTGCTGTTTTTTTGGAGGCCACATGAAGCTTTTCCTGCTACTAGGGTGCTTCGGTGGGTCAGGCTGAGCTTTCAATAGCACAGTCAGTGACGAAGCCTGACCAAAACAAGAGAGAGGGGCAACTCCAGCACACAATATGCTCCAAAAGAAATTTCCTCGTCCTTTCAATTTTTTTCAAACGGCTCATTTTCTTTTAAACAAACTGCATAAAAAATTATACTCATTTTGTAAAGAAATATAAGAGTGATTTTTATGATCGAAAGTATGTCTAGAGATGAATGATTAGACTACTTGACCAAATAAAAATTTGTCTTTTTCCCAATTTTAGTTGTCGGCAAGTTTTAGCAATTCTGTCAAGTCAAGTACACCCTACACATGCAAAGTCGAAGAGTTGAGCAACGAAGCATGCATCCACGTTGATGGAGACTTCAACCCACTAAGGTAACGGTTGCGCGAGTCCACGGATGGCTCCACCATGAAGGGTCCACGAAGAAGCAACCTTATCTATTTCATCATGCCTTACACCCACCAAAAATTAGCCTCACTTAGGTAGATCTTCATGAAGTAGGCGATCTTCATGCCCTTACAAATTCCCTGGTTCAACTCCACAATCTCTTAAAGGCTCCAAGTGACACATAAGCAATGTAGAAGACACCACTCTCCAAAAGGTAATAGACGGTGTTGTTGATGATGAACTCATTGCTCTTGTACTTCAAATAATAGTCTCCCCAACACTCAACCACTCTCTCACGGATTCATCTTTGGTAGAAGAGGGAGTTGAATGGAAAGAAACTTTTTGATTGACGGGGTAGTTTCTAATCTCCATCTTTAATCTGCATCGAAATATGTAAACTTTTCTAGGCGTGTGTACTGAAGCAAAACTCAGAGATTATATCTAGAGAACCTTCCCAAGTACCCTTACAACATTAGATTCATTTCAACACCAAGAAATTAGAGTCCAATTGAAGTGAACCAGTAGTAGCAAATTATCCATCACAACCATGAGCAAAGATTCACATGTCAGAAATTCCCATTTTAACCAAATGGTAATACAGCGATTCAGAGGCAATATCAAACTACTGACATGGACCTGGAGGGTTCGGGATACAAACACTCCTGCCACTCCATGGCAGGGGAGAACAAGGCAGGCCTCGCTCTTGCCCTGCTGCTGCTATTGATGATACCACAGCTCGCCTTCCCCTCCCATCTCCTCCTCATCCACCACCGGCTACCGCTGTGGCCGCCGCTGCTGATAAAGAACACCTTGCTGTGCGATGACCTGAGGCCCGGAGATAGCGAGGAGGGGCTCCCCCTTCCCGCGGCGGGGTGGTAGTAGCAGGGTGCTCCGGTGGCCATGGTCGTTGCCCCCCCCTCTCTCTCGTGGCTCCTGGCGGTGCGATGTATGGTTCTGTGACTACTCACTACTGTTTTTTTGGAGGCCACATGAAGCTTTTCCTGCTACTAGGGTGCTTCGGTGGGTCAGGCTTGAAAGATCGTGGATGTCGCCTAGAGGGGGGGTGAATAGGCGCTTTATAATAATTACGGTTTAGGCTTGAACAAATGCGGAATAAACCTAGCGGTTAATTTGTCAAGCACAAAATTTACAACAACTAGGCTCACCTATGTGCACCAACAATTTATGCAAAGCAAGATAAACACCTAGGTGATGGCAAGATATATGACAAGAAATAATATGGCTATCACAAAGTAAAGTGCATAAGTAAAGGGCTCGGGTAAGAGATAACCGAGGCATGTGGAGACGACGATGTATCCCGAAGTTCACACCCTTGCGGATGCTAATCTCCGTTTGGAGCGGTGTGGAGGCACAATGCTCCCCAAGAAGCCACTAGGGCCACCGTAATCTCCTCACGCCCTCGCACAATGCAAGATGTTGTGATTCCACTAAGAGACCCTTGAGGGCGGTCACCGAACCCGTACAAATGTCGACCCTTGGGGGCGGTCACCGAACCCGTACAAATTGCTCGGGGCAATCTCCACAACCTAATTGGAGACCCCGACGCTTGCCCGGAGCTTTACACAACAATGATTGAGCTCCGAACACCACAAAGGTTGGGGCTATCTCCACAACTTAATTGGAGGCCCCCAACGACACCACGAAGCTTCACCACAATGGAATATGGCTCCGAGGTGATCTCAATCGTCTAGGGTGCCCAAGCACCTAAGAGGAACAAGCTCAAGGGTACCAAGCACCCAAGAGTAATAAGCTTCTCAACTTCACTTCCACGTATCACCGTGGAGAACTCAAACCGATGCACCAAATGCAATGGCGAGGGCACACAGAGTGCCCAAGTCCTTCTCTCCCAAATCCCACCAAAGCAACTAATGCTAGTGAGGGAAATGAGAGGAAGAACGGAGAAGAGAACACGAAGAACTCCAAGATCTAGATTCAAAGGGTTCCCCTCACATAGAGGAGAAAGTGATTGGTGGAAACGTAGATCTAAACCTCCTCTCTCTTTTCCCCCCAAAACTAGCAAGAATCCATGGAGGGATTGAGAGATGGCAAGCTTGAAGAAGGTCAACAATGGGGGAAGAACACGAGCTCAAGAGATGAGGTTCAATGGGGAAGAAGACCCCCTTTTATAGGAGGGGGAAAATCCAACCGTTATCCCCTCTCTCAGCCCGCATGACGCGGTACTACCGCACACCACCGCGGTACTGCAGAGGGTTGCGGTACTACTGCTGCAGGTTGCAGTACTACCGCTTGCGCGGCAGAGGCCAGATGAGGGCCTGTTGCACAGGGTAACGAGCGGTAGAACCGCCAGAGCGGTACTATCGTGCACCCCTACGGTACTACCGTAAGGCAGGCGTCAACTGGCCCGGAAAAACGTACGGAAGTAATTAGTAATAAATTACTTCCGTGACAACTTCCGCTGAGGTTGGAGCTGGCGAAAGTCCGGCACGGTAGTACCGGACAGGAGTCGCGGTACTACCGCATGAGGGCGGATGTAAAAAATTACATCTGTGCCTACTTCCGCATGCGTTTGCGTCAGGGCTGGGGGCAGCGGTACTACCACTCACTAGGAGCGGTACTACCACTCCCTTGAGCAGTACTGCCGCACACCACTGAGGCTTTAACACTTGGCTACCTTCATATCGTAGCTAAAAGATAACAGAAGGATGCAATAAAACTAGAACTGCCATAACTTCTGCAAATGAGCTCCGAATTGAGCAAACTCAAGCTTGTTGGATAGAGGAAGACGTGTAGCATCGAAACAGTGTTTGGTTATAGTAAGAAGAGGCGGGGGAGGTATGCCTAGGATATAGAGGAGTGAATCCTCCATCAGAGAAGAACCGGCAAAACCTCCAACATTGAAAACATCATAGAAGATGCATGTGAACTCCATTTCCGATAAACACGAGCTTGTCATCAAGATGTCCATAAGCTCCAAATCTCACAAGGAGAAGAGCCAAACAAGAACCAAGAAAGATGATGCAAGTATGCAATGGTTTGAGCTCTCTACGAACGATACGATCAAGCTACTCATCGAGAGCCCCCTTGATAGTACAACAATCGATCCTATAACCCAGTCTCCAAACTACCACCATGTGACCGGTAAACTAGAGAACCTATCAAGGGTAAACCTTTGCCTTGCACAAAGTCCACCTGAGCTAGATGTAGGCGATCTTAACTTCCTCAAGTTGGACCACCTTTCTTGATTGCGTTGGCTCGGTGAATACTAGTTGATGCTCCCCCATACTCCACTATGGGTGAGCCACTCTTTGGCACATCTTCACAAGTGCATTGCCACCACAATGGACGGCAAGCTTCAAGCATATGATCTATCTGTGATAATCCACTTGAACTTGCACACCGCAACCTAACCCCACAAAGAACTCTCACGAAGACCATGGGTTAGTACACAAAGCGTAATTGACAATGCTTACCATACCATGGGATCGCTTGATCCCTCCCGGTACATCTTCTATGCTTTGTGTGTTGATCAACTTGATTCACTCTTTGACTTAGTCTTGATCAACCTTGAATCTTTCCATCTCTCTTCATTTGGATGATGTCTTGAAGGTAAACATGGATGATCACACACTCTTCTTCTTCAAGACATGCTTGCAATAAGCTCAACACCCACAAGACCAATCTTTGGATAATTCCTTAATAGCACCTTGGTCATCACAAACTCTCCTTGAAACCAACAACTAGACTCCAAAAAAATCCTATGGACAAACCCTTCAAATATAACTCAAGGCAGCCATTAGTCCATAGAGATTGTCATCAATTACCAAAACAAAACATGGGGGGCACCGCATGTTCTTTCAAGGCCGAGCTTTCAATAGCACAGTTAGTGACGAAGCCTGACCAAAACAAGAGAGGGGGGCAACTCCAGCACACAATATGCTTCAAAAGAAATTTCCTCGTCCTTTCAATTTTTTTTTCAAACGGCTCATTTTCTTTTAAAAAACTGCATCAAAATTTATACTCCTTTTGTAAAGAAATATAAGAGTGTTTTTTATGATCGAAAGTATGTCTACAGATGGATGATTAGACTACTTGACCAAATAAAAATTTATCTTTTTCCCAATTATAGTTGTGGGCAAGTTTTAGCAATTCTACCAAGTCAAGTACACCCAACACATGCAAAATACTAAGAGCTGAGCAGTGGAAAGTAAGGACTTTGCATATGAATGTAAATGAGGGATCGGAGAAATCAAACGTAATGAAAACACAATGTTTTTTTTGTGTGGTTCCGATAGGTGGTGCTATCGTGCATCCACTTTGATGGAGACTTCAACCCACTGAGGTAACGGCTGCGCGAGTCCATGAATGGCTCCACCCATGAAGGGTCCACGAAGAAGCAACCTTATCTATTTCATCATGGCTTACGCCCACGAAAAATTAGCCTAATGTCGCTTGAAGCTACGTCGATTTTTCCCCAAAGAGGAAGGGATGATGCAACACAGCGGCGGTAGGTATTTCCCTCATATGTGAAATCAAGGTTATCGAACCAGTAGGAGAACCAAGCAACACAACGTAAACAACACCTGCACACAAATAACAACACCTCGCAACCCGATGTGTTAAAGGGGTTGTCAATCCCTTTCGGGCAACGAACGTGAGAGAGATATAAATATTGGTAGATTGGTTGATAAATAAGATAAATTGCGGCAAGGTATTTTTGGGTTTTTGGTTTAGTAGATCTGAAAATAAAAGCAAAGGCAAATAGATCGCAAAGGCAGATATATGAGAAAGAAGACCCTGGGGCCGTAGGTTTCACTTGTGGCTTCTCCCGAGAAAAATAGCAAACGGTGGGTGAACAAATTACTATTGGGAAATTGATAGAACTTCAAATAATCATGACGGTATCTAGGCAATGATCATTACATATGCATCACGTCCAAGATTAGTAGACCGACTCCTGCCTGCATCTACTAATATTACTCCACACACCGACCGCTATCCAGCATGAATCTAGTGTATTAAGTTCATGGAAAAATGGGGTAATGCATTAAGAACGATGGCATGGTGTAGACAAGATCCGTATATCTATGTCATTAGATATGAATCTCGTCGTTTTATCCTTAATGGGAACGATACATACGTGTCGGTTCCCCTTTGGTCACTGGGATCAAGCACCGTAAGATCGAACCCACTACCGGACACCTCTTCCCATTGCAAGATAAATAGATCAAGTTGGCCAAACAAAACCCAATATCGGAGAAGATATACGAGGCTATAAGAAATCATGCATATAAGAGATCAAATAACTCAAATAACTTTCATGGATATAAAAAGATAGATCTAATCATAAACTCAAAGTTCATCGGATCCCAACAAACACACCGCAAAAAGAGTTACATCATATGGATCTCCAAGAGACCGTTGTATTGATAATAAAAAGAGAGAGAGGAAGCCATCTAGCTACTAACTACGGACCCGAAGGTCTACAAAGAACCACTCACACATCATCGGAGAGGCGCCAATGGAAGTGGTGAACCCCTCTGTGATGGTGATACGTCCAAAACGTATCTATAATTTTTGCTTGCTCCATGCCTCTTTTGGGTGATATTGCTATGTTATTTATACACTTCCATACACTTTTGATCATATTTGGACTAACCTATTAACTCAGTGCACCCCAGTGCCAGTTTCTGTTTTCGGCTGTTTTTGTATTTCAGGTTTTCACATTACGAGAACTGTCAGAAAAAATCCAGAAAAAATATATAAAAAATCAGCATTCCGGAAGCTTCCATGCGGCCAAAGTAGGGCCGGAGGGGACCCACAGGGGCTCCAGGCGGCCTGCCCACGTGGCCCCCCCTGGCCGCGCCGGGGGGGCGCCTTGGCACCCCTGACCCCCTCTGATGCCCCCCTTTGGCATATATTTACACCGTGTCGCGGAAACCCTGATTCCAGACCCCTTTTCTCCAGACGCGATTCCGATCTCCGCCGCCATCGCCATCAAGCTTCGGGGGACCAGAATTCCTGCGCCGGCACCCTGCCGGGACGGGGAAGTGCCCCCGGATTCATCTCCATCGACGTTGCTTCCTCCCTCCATGATGCAGGAGTAGTTCCTCCTCGGGGCTGAGGTTCTTACCAGTAGCTATGTGGTCAATTCTCTCTCCCATGATGTGATCTTCGTTGTGATCATAGGCTATGTTAATCTAGGGTGATCCCATGATATTTCCCCTTCCTCTATGTATTGGATTGATGTACTCACTTGTCTTTATCTAGTATAATCCCCGAGACCAAGGTGACAGCGGTCTATTGGACATGGATTAGAAAAGTATTTTCATGAGTGATTTCCTCTTTTGTGTGTTGATTGAAGATTGAGAGTCTCTTGGTGCTTGTCTTTGACTATCCTTTAGATATGTTGTGGTGATTGTGGGACTCTCTTTGGATGGCCGCGGTGACATTGGGAAATCCTTAGAATGAGAACTACTAACTTTGAGGTGTGCTTTTGTAGCCCTACATAATTCTCGTCCTCTCTTGACCTCGAAGGAATGACCTCCGAGTGTGTCCCCTTTGCATGTATTATGGGAAATATCATGTGATTCGATTATGTTAATGTTGTTGGGAGTTGCCACTAGTGAAAGTATGATCCCTAGGCCTTGTTTCCACCATTGCAATACCATTTGTGCTCACGTTTACCACTTGTTTGCTTGCTGCACTTTTTATTACAGATTTATATTACTTTGCTTTGCCACTCCCATCATCATATTTTACCATCTCTTCGCCGAACTAGTGCACCTATACAACTCCTAGTTGTATTAGGTGTGTTGGGGACACAAGAGACTTCTTGTATCTTAGTTGCAGGGTTGCTTGAGAGAGACCATCTTCAACCTCTACTTCCCAGAGTTCGATAAACCTTGGGTTACTCACTTAAGGGAAATTTGCTGCTGTCCTACAAACCTCTGCGCTTGGAGGCCCAACATAGTCTACAAGAGTAGAAGCGTGTGTAGACATCAAGCTATTTCTGGCGCCGTTTGATACGTCCAAAACGTATCTATAATTTCTGCTTGTTCCATGCCTCTTTTGGGTGATATTGCTATGATATTTATACACTTCCATACACTTTTGATCATATTTGGACTAACCTATTAACTCAGTGCACCCCAGTGCCAGTTTCTGTTTTCGGCTGTTTTTGTATTTCAGGTTTTCACATTACGAGAACTGCCAGGAAAAATCCAGAAAAATTATATAAAAAATCAGCGTTCCAGAAACTACCGTGCGCCCGAAGGTCAGCCTGGGGGGGGGGGGGGCACCAGGGCTCCAGGCGCCCTGGCGGCGCCCCCCCTGGGCCGCGCCGAGGGGGCGCCTGCGCCCCCCGAGGCTCCCCCGATGCCCCCCTTTGGCATATATTTAAAGCGTCTCGAGAAACCCTCGAAACAGGAACTCTTTTTCGCGATCTCATCTATGTTCCGCCGCCGCCGCCGCTTCCAAGATCGGGAGCACCAGGAGAACTCTTCCCGGCACCCTGCCGGAGGGGAGGATCACCACCGGGAGCCTCTCCACCACCATGGACGCCTCCCAGATGAGTTGTGAGTAGTCTCCCTTGGACCATGAGTCCATGACCAGTAGCTATGTGATGTTCTCCTCCCGTTCTTGTGCTTCACTAATTAGTCCTCGTGAGCTGCCCTACATGATCGAGGCACATATGTAATCCTTATGCTGTTGCTATGATGAGTTTGCTGGGATCCGATGGATTATGAGATTATGTTCAGATTGTGCTTGAGTAATATATTTGATCAACCTCTTTTATATTTATGTTCGTAAGTAATTCTTGCATGTTCTCCGTTGCTATTTATTGCTTTGGCCGAGTAGTAGGTAGTGACTCCAAGAGGGAACGTTATGCTCGATTGTGGGTTCATGCCCCTCGATGACTAGTTTGAGTGACAGAAACATGAGTCTAGGGGATGTGCTGTTGCCACAAGGGGAAAAACAACGGTGCTTGTGCCCGCGGGTGCAAGGATTGTTTACTTTACGCAAAGTTCTTTTAATGCAGTTGTCTGTTGCTTTGAGTTTACACTATGGGTGGGGCTCGCAACTTAATACCAGCGAGATGTTCTGGATAGATATCTCAAGGTGGATGATTAGTAGTAGATATTGATGGATTTCGGTCTACTTACTCTGGCTTACCGCCCATGCTTTGAACCTCAACCTTTCTTGCAATGTAGTCAGCATTGGTTTGCGTTCGTGGTCCTGTCAATTGCCCAGCTGTAATTCGTTTACCTCACATAGCTGTTTTATCGTCTTTTGGGAGAGAGACATCACTAGTGAACATCATGAGATTCCGGTCCATATTACCATCATTGATCACATCCCCTATTTACTTTTCGCTATTATTTACTATTGCAAACATTATCTATCACTACTATCATTTGCGTTTAATCCTTTGTGAACTACAAGGCCGGAGGGATTGACAACCTCTCTGTACTCGTTGGGAGCAAAGTTATTTGTATCTGTGTGCAGGTCCACGTTGATTGCTAATATCTGGCGCCGTTAGCAGTTGACACCTTCTTGTTGAACCTAGGAGTCTCTGGGGATTCGATCCTTGGTATCTTTGCCAAGGGAAAAACTTACGCAACACTACATCTCACACCTTCCACTTGGGGTAACCAACGAGGGGCGAGAAGCCTAGCAAGAGTTTTTCTGGCGCCATTGCCGGGGACTCCACTCTTCAAGATAGGGGAGTTGCACACTATCTTTTACCTTTGCTTTTAGTCTTGTTAGTTTACCTTTCAGTTTTTGCTTTAGTACCTTTTTATCGAAAATCAGAAAAATAGTTATCTCGTTCTTTAGTTGTCATTATGTCGGGTCCTTTTGTCTTTGACGAGGCAGAAGTTCTCACCTTTAAACAAAGAGGTGGGGAAAGTTTGAAAGATGCTTGGTATAGAATTAATGATTCACAAAAAAGAGCCACCAAGAAGCAACCTACTACTATCCTGCTTAGAAATTTTTATGTTGGAATTACTTCTTGGAATAGGTTTATTCTAGATACTGCTATCAATGGGAATTTCCTAGAGGCCCCAGTTTGGGAGTCTCTTAGTATTATTGAAAATCTTGTTGGGAATCTCCCTGTTGTTAGCATTCGAGAGGACATCACCCTAACTCACATTATGAAAAAACTTGAAAAGATAGAGCTAGAGATGCCAAGCATTAATAAGATGAATGAGTTGGATCGTAAGGTCCAAGGGAATTTGAATAGGCTTGATAGCTCCATGCATAAAATTTTCAAAATTTTGGAGACCGTCAAATTCCATGACTTGGACTCTTCTAGGATAGACAAGATTGAGGATATCTTTGATACTTTAGGAACCACCTTCTCCTCAATCAGAACCAAAAAGGTAGAAACTCCGGCAAAGAGGGAGCCTAAGTTCGTTCACGTTCCAAAGGCTCCCCGTTCTAAAAGTAATCCATCTATTGCCAAAGGGGTTGAAACTGTAAAGACTTTGGAAGAAACACCTCTCTGTGATGAATTTATAAATGAATCTTCCCTTGACTTTTATCCTTTTGGTCTTCTACCTAGAAGTATCTCTATGAGGCCCTTATTTGAGAGTCCTCTTAAGACTAGTTGTATTATTGAAGAGCTTTTTGATGATCTTGATGATGGTTCAATTGATACAACTTGATCTCTATGCATTATGCCTAGCTTAAAGGCATAAAAGAAAGCGCTTTTGGGAGGCAGCCCACATGTGTCGGGGAAACTGACCGCTCGCGAACACCTATGGGACCGGAGCCCCTTTTACGTTGCGGTAAGGGAGCGGAGGGAGCACGGAGAGCAGATCGAGGGGCACACGCGGGCAGTTTACCCAGGTTCGGGCCGCGCGGACGCGTAAAACCCTACTCCTGCCTTCGGTTGTATTGAGTTTTCGAGCTCGGGAGCTTGAAGATCTACAGTGCTAGCTACACCGAGCGTGGGAGTGGCCTAGTTTCTGGGATCGAACCCCCCCCCCCCCTACGTTGTGCATGGGCCTCCTTTTATAGCTCAAAGGGGTCACCGACAGGTGTCAACGTAGAGGAGGGTAAAAGTGTAAATTTGGTGGTAGATGGAACAGTGCATGAACAGTATATGCACAGTGTATGTTCAGTGATCTATACCTAACCCAGACGGTGGGGGACAAAGGCATTGAATGCCAGTCGCCGTCGCCCCAAAAGCGTCCGTCCATGCGTCTCCGTTCGCCACGGTGATAGCCTCGTCACCGCGACTTGCCACCGTGTACCCCAGGCTGCACAGCCATCTGCCACGTGCCCCTGGAAGGGCCCTAGGGCGACACGTGGGCAGATGAGCTGGAGCGCAGGCACACAGTGTAAGCCTTCCCCGGCAAGCATCTTGCTGGGGTCGCCATCTTGCCGGGCCCGGGAGCTTGTCGCTCCCCGGACCCTATCGGGGCGCGCGATGCGCCATGATGTCCCTTCTGAGGGGCTGTTCCTTGGCCTTCCCGGCAAGCTCCTCTTGCCAGGGTCTTGTGCTGGAATAATAACTTTGAGCCTGGTGCGGCCTTCCCGGCAAGCTTCTCTTGCCGGGGCCTTGTTCTTCTGGCTTGTATACTTTGTTCTTGAATGGCTTCAAAAGGGTCCATAGTGGGCTTTGGCGGGCACGTGGTGAGCCAGACCACGAGACGCTGCTACTGCCCGTGCACAAGTCGGGATACTAAGGTACCCCTACTTTAGTACATCGACAGGAGCCCCCGGGCCTGGGCCACACACGGTGCCGAGCGCTGTTGGGCTAGGCCCAAAACAGTGCACGGGCACGCGCGGCCCACGGCGCGCCGTTCCCCACTCCGCATCCGCCGCACCTCTCCCTAACGGCACACGTCGATTGCGGCGTCGTGGGAGAGATCGTGGCCTGCTTCTTTAATGGAAAAATGTGGAACGTCCCCCACTCCCCCCTTAAAAGCAGAGGAAGCAGGGGTAGTTTCCCTCCATTACCTTCATTGCGTCTTGAATCTCCAGAAACCCCCGCCACTCTCTGCCTCCGCAAAGAGCTCCACCCTTCCCCCGCCGTCCCCGCCATGGCCCCGAAGAGCGACAAGGCGAAGAGCGACCAGGCGAAGAAGGAGAAGTCCGAGAAGGCGGCGAAGCTGGCATCCATGCGGAGAAGGATGGTGGTCTTCCCGCCGAGGCTTGGCCCTAGGGAGCTGCGGGACAAGTATTACTTGTTCTGGGCGAGGGAGACGAAGGCTCATCCTCGCACCAGAGTCCTCCCCGCCATAGCCGTCGACATGTTCCCGGGAGGTTACTACTACTTCGCCTCATTCTTCCATTGCGGTCTCTGTCCTCCATATTTAGAATTTTTCTGCGATGTGATGAACACCTATGGACTCCACCTCTTAGATTTTACCCCGAATGTTGTCCTCACTTTGGCCATTTTCGCACATCTGTGCGAAAACTATGTCGGGGTCCACCCAAACGTAGCTCTCTTCCGCCACTTCTTCATGCCTAGAGTAGAATCTGGATCCCCACTCTCCGGCGGTATCTCCTGGATCTTCAGGCTCGGCAAGAAGGAGGCGTACTTGATTGGAGAGCTACGCGGCAAGTGGGAAGAGTGGAGAGCTGATTGGTGCTGGGTTCTGGAAGATGCACCCGAGCAGTTTACCTCGTCGCGCCAGACTGCAATAGTGCTCGGCAAGGATTGGAGCGACTTGGCCCCGGAGGATGACAAGCTGCAGATTGCCCTTACTAGGATCCTTCGCCTCCGGGCCACCAACCTGATTGTGGGTGAAGTTGGGGCCGATTTTCTCCGCTGCCGCATTGCCCCTCTGCAGGAAAGGAAGAGACCCGCTTGGGAGTTCGGCAACGTGGCAGACCGCATGAGGCTGCGCCCCGGGTTGAACTATAACTTCACTGTCTTGGAACTGAAGGGGATGGTCCGGGAGCTGTTCAAGCACGACCCCAGGCACAAGGAGTGGTTCACCCCGTCCCGGGGAGTGGTTCCGTTGTGCAACAACACTGCCCTTAGTGCCATCCGCGCGGTGATGCCCGAGTGTGACTCCCACGGGGTTGTCCCCACCTGGCTGGTGCCTTCAGCGGAGACCGTGCAGGCCTTCTTCGACAACCTGGTTGAAAAGCCACGCAACCCCGACGAGAAGAAGGGGCTCACCCGTGAGACCACCGATCGAGATGTGGCATACATAGCCAACAGGATGGAGGAGGCCGCCGCAGCTGCAGCTGCGGGTGAGTTCGGGTACACCGTGGACAAAGCAGAGGCGGCGGACGCAGTGAGCCAGGCCGAAGAGGCAGAAATCCTCAAGCTGTTGAAGATTGCGCCCGAGGAGTTTGCCGGGGAGCCTGGCGGGGGGCCTGCCGGGGAGCCTGGCGGGGGGCCTGCCGGGGAGCCTTCCGGGAAGGGCGAGGCTGCCGGGCAGGGCTCCTAGTCCAGTGAACACGCCGAGGAGGACGCCGAATCGGGCGATTCCGACGAAGACTCGGGCGGGTCACTGAACCTGGACGACGACGCCTCCTCATCCTCAGAGAATTCTCCGCCACCACCGAGTCCTCCGCCACAACAGAAGAAACGCCTCCGCAAGGCCGCTGAGACGACGAGGCCACAGGCACCCCGACAACAGCCGAAGCGTCGTGCGACGCACGCCACCACGATGAGCAAGGTCTTCAAGGAGGCGCCCCGAGCCCGAGCGACAAGCGGAGGGGGATCTTCCCGGAGTGGCTCCGGTGCTCCTTCTGCCCCTCGGTCCTCAGCGACGACCGGCACGGGGTCTTCACAACCCGCAGCTCCGGAGCCCGCCAAGCGCCCGAGGGAGCCTTCTCCTCCAGCTCCTCGCGCCGGAGCACGTGAGGCGCAGTTTGACTTCTCCGCCCTCAGCTCCGATGAAGAGGAGGAAGAGTAAGTACTTGCAGCTTTAATTTCCTTTTATTTTTGTTGCTTTTGTCTTAATTTCTCTTGCTTGGTTCTGATTCTAATCTTGTTTGGCTTCCAGGACCTTGACCCAGCGGATGGCGAAGAGGGCCAAGATCCCTATGGTTGACCTCGAGGACGACGAGCCCGTCGCAGCGGTAGGTGACCGCCGGCGACAGTCTTGCCGGACCAGCCTGCTGCTCCGGAGAGCAACCCCCAGCGCAGCCCCCAGCGTAAGTCCTTGTGTTCACTTTTCCGCTTGACGGGCGCGCTTGCAGTTGTTATCCTCATTGATGTCTTGTTGTCTTGAGCAGACGTGGAGCCGCAGCCGCAGGAGCACCAGGAGGTCGCCCCCGACGAGCCGCTTGCTCCACCCTCCCCGCCAAGGATGAGCTCCCTGGCGAGGGACAGCACTCCGCCAAGGACGGGTACTCCGCCAAGGGCGAGTACCCCGCCAAGGGCAAGCAGCCCGACAAGGGTGAGCACCCCGCCAAGGGAAGGCGCCAGCGGCCCTCCGCCGGCGGGGGCTACTACTACGCCGCCGAGGGAGAATTCCCCGGCGAGGGACCCCGTTATCGACGAGGCCCGCGCAGGTAAACCCTTGTACTCTCCTTCTTCTGAATTCGTCTTTTTGGATATTTGCTTGACAATCTTTCTTTTCTTTTTCTTCTATTAGATCCGCCCGCCCCGGAGTTGATGGAGACGGAGACCACCGCCGAGGAGGGCATGCACGGCGATGCTGGCGACGCCACTACCAACGAGGGGATGGCTGGTGCTGACGAGCCAGCCGCAGAGGAGACCGCCCCGACCGCTGACGCCGCAGCCGGGGAAGGGACCGGCGACCATACTGCTGGCCCTGAGGCCGCAGGAGCGCCGGACGCTGCACCGGCCGCCGACCCCTCCGCCCCCGCGGCTAGGTCGGGTGTCTACCTGGAGGCCGCCAACGGGGTCTTTATCCAAGTCCCATGGGCGTCCTCATCAAGGGCACCCGCGGAGGGGGAGACCTTCGAAGGAGAGGTTCTCGCCTCCGCTGGGTTGAAGGTTGTTGATGCGCCCGACAGCAGCGACGAGCCCGAAGAGGAGCGACTCCTACGTCGGCTCCTGGCCTTGTACCGGGCCAGGCAGGCTAAGTTGGAGTCTCGGGAGGCTCTGGCTGCCAAGGCTGGTGCTGACCTGGAGAAGCGCGCCGCGGAGCTCCGTGCCGCCAACCAGGCGGCCCTCCGGAACTTGGCGGAGGAGCGCGAAGAGCTTGCCGGGGCGCAGCAAGCATTCGTCCTCGAAAAGGCCGAGGTCGAGGAGCAGCAGCGACTGGCCGCCGAGGACCTATCTCGGCGGGAGGGAGAACTCAACCAGCGGAAGGTCGATCTCGACAACCACGAGGACGACCTCACCGCTCGTGAACAAGCCATTGGCGGGGCTCTGCAGGAGGCGAGGGACGCCGCTGCTGCCGCAGAGACCGCCAAGAGGGATCTGGAGGCCAGGGTGGCGCAGATGGAGTTGAACTTGAAGGCGAGTGAGGATAGGGTCACCGCGCTAAACGTGGCGCGGGAGAAGGACGCTCACACCAACTCGGAGCTGCAAGTCCGCCTCTCCGAGAAGGGCAAAGAGCTCAATGACGCCAAGGACTCCATCGCCGACTTGGAGCTGAAGGTTTCCACCCTCACCGACTCGCTCGACGCCGCCCGGGACCGCGAGACGAAGTTGAAGGACGAACTCCGCACTGAGAGGCTCTTGCTGGAGAGCGCCGCCGTCTCGCAAAACAACTTCCAGCGGACGGTGGAGCAGTGGACTGATGAGCTCGTTGCCTCCGCTGCCAACATCGACATGGAGATGGTGGCGTTGAGGGCGGAGCACCTCGCGTACTCCCCCGACGAGAGCCTCCCCCACAGCGCCAAACTGAGTCTGTTCTTCAGGGGAGTGGCGCCGGCTCTCGCGCGGCTATGGGAGAAAATCCCCGCGCAGCTGGCTGACGAGGCGCGCCGGCTTTGCATGGGCACTATGGAGCGGGTGTTGTCGAAGATCGTCTACCGCAACCCCGGGATCAACCTCGTCAACGTCCTCCGGACCCTGCCGCCCGAAGCCGACCAGGAGGCGTTGAAGGCACAAGTCGCCCATATCGTAGCCAAGGCGGGCAAGATCCAGAGGGTCGACGGAGACCGTAGGGACTAGGCTTCCTTCTTTCCGCTTCCTTTGCCGCTGTAAATTAAGTCATGGGTAGTAGTTGGTTAGAACAGCGGCAAGTTATCTTTGTAATATACACTTTTATTTCGGGTAATCAATGCAGTGTTATCTCCCTTGCTTTAGTCCTTTCACTTTGTATGCTTTTCACCCTACGCTTCTAGGGAACTTACCGGCAAAGGGACCCTTGCCGAGAGTGCTGAGTGCGGCACTCTTAGCAGCCCGATAGCAATGGCCATGCCGGCAAGAAACCTTGCCGCAGCTAGTCGCAACACACTTAGATTGTTGAGCGAACTCGAAAACGAAATAAGGGCGCGACACTTGTCGCAGCTCACTTAAGCCGTTGAGCGTGCTCGAAACAAAGTAAGGGTGCGGCTAGCCACGGGTAGGTTCCTCCGCACACAGGTTTTCCATACAAAGTGTGGCTGTTCAAGGAAGATAACTAAAAATCTTAAAAATTTGAACTGCTCAAATTCTGGCAACTTAGCTTTCATGGATTGTTTGCTTCCCGGCAAGGCTTTCCTTTCTTGAACAGCACTTGGTCCACACCTCTATCTCCTTCCCCCCGGCAAACTTGTGCGCGAGGAACATTTCTTCTGGCTAAGAGAGACAGGAAAAGAGGAGGAAACACAAGTATGGAGCCTTGCGGCTTGTTGCTACTTACCGGGGATGTGTGCTGCACAAGGTGTCAGATGTTTCATGCAAGTAAAAAGAAAAGCATGAAATGGCAAACAGTGTGAAGCACAAAAGTTTTACTGATGCACGGGATCTGCGCCCGGCTTTGTACAAAGATTTACATGCGACAGCGGCAAGACTTGTACAAAAGGTGGTTGCCGGAGCGGATCACGGCAACCGCGCCTTACGGGTGAAATTTGCGAAGATGCTCTATGTTCCAGGAGTTGCTCACCGGTAAGCCTTCTTCGGTCTCAAGGCGGACAGCGCCGGGCCTTGTGACTTGTCTCACCCGATAAGGGCCTTCCCACTTCGGCGTCAACTTGTTGGAGTTCTTGGCGGACTGAACGTGCCGAAGAACAAGGTCGCCTTCCTCGAGACTCCTGGCCTTGACCTTGCGGCTATGATAGCGACGCAAGAATTGCTGGTATCGAGCAGCTCGTACAGCAGCCTGGAGACGTTCCTCCTTGAGGAGCAATGCATCATCTTGCCGCAGTTGCTCTTGCTCGAGCTCGTCGTAAGCGAGCACTCGAGGAGACCCGTATACGAGTTCCGTGGGGAGAACTGCTTCTGCTCCATAGACAAGAGCAAAGGGTGTCTGTCCGGTGGCTCGATTTGGTGTCGTCCTGATTGACCAAAGAGCCGCCGGCAACTCCTCTATCCAGTTTCTTCCGCACTTGTGCAGCCTGTCGAAGGTTCTTGTCTTGAGCCCGCGCAGCACTTCAGCATTGGCCCTCTCTGCTTGGCCATTGCTCCTTGGGTGAGCAACAGAGGCGAAGCAGATCTTGGCACCAAGGTCTTGGACGTACTGCATGAAGGTGCGACTTGTGAACTGTGTGCCGTTGTCGGTGATGATCCTGTTAGGGATCCCGAAACGGCAGACTATTGACCTGAAGAACCTGACTGCTGACTGTGCTGTCACCTTTCTCACTGGTTCCACTTCAGGCCACTTTGTGAACTTGTCGATTGCTACGTACAAGTACTCAAAGCCCCCGACGGCGCAGGGAAAGGGGCCGAGGATGTCGAGCCCCCAGACCGAGAAGGGCCAGGACAAAGGGATCGTCTGGAGAGCTTGAGCTGGTTGATGTATTTGCTTGGCATGGAAATGGCACGCTTCACACTTGGTTACTTGTGCAGTTGCATCTTGGAGGGCTTCTGGCCAAAAGAAACCTTGCCGGAACGCCTTCCCGGCGAGTGCTCTTGCGCCAATGTGGTGGCCACATATGCCTCCGTGTATTTCTGCCAACAGCTTCTGTCCATCTTCCCGAGAGATGCATTTCATTCTGACACCATTGAGTCTTCTTCTGTACAGTTCGTTGCCGACGAACTGGTACATACTTGACTGCCTGGTAATCCTCTCTATCTCTTCTGGCTCATCGGGAAGT
This sequence comes from Secale cereale, assembly GCA_902687465.1. NCBI lineage: Eukaryota > Viridiplantae > Streptophyta > Magnoliopsida > Poales > Poaceae > Secale > Secale cereale. The sequence continues at coordinate 687,582,398 of LR738711.1, read as the reverse complement.
TCTCCAGTTTGAAGAAAATGGACGATTTGCTGTGCCCATGCTGGAGCCTGAGGCTCAACAACAAGGACTAAAGGCATCAGGGCTGCTGCGGGAACCTCAGCTTCTACGGGAAGAACCTGTGGCTCCGCCGTAGCTGAGTGCTCCCCGGCAAGCCTGCCGGGGCAAGGCTTGTCGAGAACGCCTGCTTCAACTGTACAAATGTAATGCCCAGGATGGGACTATACCTCCTACGTGTCGAGGCACGACTTAAAGGTATAAGCCCATCCTAGAATGATCTCAAGTTTGGTATCTTTGCACGACTCATGTAAAAGAGGGATTAAAATGCAAAAGGAGATAGTTGGCTTACACTCGCCACTTCACACAATACAATACATAAGCAATACAACATTCAAAACATCACAGCCCGACTACGGGTAAGATCCAAAAGAAAGATACCAAAACAACATAAAGCCACAGGTCAGGATCGAATCCTAGTAGAAACCACTACTGAACATCGAAACGTCACAAACAAACAGCCAAACTCTTCATCGAGCTCCCGGTGAAGTACTTGAACCGGCTCCTGCATCAAACTCGGCTGAACCTGCATCTGGTGTGGTGAAGTAACTGTGAGCCACAGAGGACTCAGCAATCCCGTTCCCGGGTAACAAGACTATTTAAGCCTTGGGTGAGGACAAGGCTGAAGAAAGAAATGAGGTGAAGGAACAACAAGAGTCTGCAGCAGCAACTAGCACTAACTTACGTAAAAGAGAGCGAGAAGAGAAGTGCATCGGTCGAAAGATGATCACGAAGTGATCCTAACTAAAGCCGGTCAAACATAACCCCACCGTGTTCAACTCCCGAATCCCTATTCGGAAATTGACAGTCACGGTACACACGCTGGTAGTGTATTGAAACATTGTGTCAAGTTATCTACAACCGGAATTAACAAACTCCCATCTGCCACATAACCGCGGGCACGGCTTTCGAAAGTTCAAACCCTGCAGGGGTGTTCCAACTTGGCCCATCACAAGCCCACGATCCGCGAAGTCGCAACTCCATAGGTGGGAAGACCCGAGTATTCTCGGAATCCCGTGCTCAAGTTAAACCGAACTAAGGTAAGGCTAATCCAGCAAATCCTCCCGGCGTGTCGACACCCTGATAGTAGCCGCGCGTATCTAGGTCTCAGGACACGACCGGATGGGCGATTCTACAGGTATACCAGATACCTCGGGTTGCCCCAAGGCGGCCCTGCAGACTCCCCGTTTGGGACCAACACCATCGGCACTGGCCCCCCCTGCTATGTAGAAATAAAGGATCCTCGAGGGAGCGACCCCCTATGCAAATTTAATTAATTAAATAAGTTGTTATTATGGGCAAATAGTACCAAATGTTGGGACTTGCTGGAAAAGACTTAGCACTTAGCGGTTTATCGAGGGGGTCCCATACACCCCAACCGTGTTAGGAACGCATAATCAAGGAACATAACACCGGTTTATACGGTTCCTAACGGCATGAGTGGAACAAAACACCAAGCAAAAGGCTTAGCCTTCCACCCTGCCAGTATATAGATGATTTCATTTAAGCATTTATATAGTGTGATATAACCCAACCAAACTTCAACATGAAGCAAGCATCTTCAATCTTCACCTGCAACTAACAATGCTATAAGAGGGGCTGAGCGAAGCGTACTTAGCCAAGCAACGGTTTGCATAGGTAGGGTGGTTAAACATGGCAATTGGTTACAAGTAGGAGGCTGACAAGAAAGACATGGGCATCGAGGCAAAACTATAGAGCGGAACTACTAGCAATAGGCAAAAATAGTAATGGTATCCGGGTTCGGTCATCTTGCCTGGGATTCCACAAGGGAGAAGAACGGATCCAAGAAGTAGACGGAGCAACAGTCGAGAGAAACCTCGCAACTCCGGAACGAAACCGAAGCTATCAAGAGAAGCAAACCGGAAAGAAACAAACAACACGGTAAACACACAAGCAAGAACATGGCATACGATGCGCAAACAAGTATGATGCATGTCCGGTTTAAATATGCATGGCATGGCAAAGTGCACAAACAAATACTACAAGTTAAGTGGAGATCAATATGCAACGAGTTGCATATTGACGGAACACCACGTTTAATTATTTAGTGGACTCTCATTATTAACAAGACAAGATTAATGTTTGTTAACATGGCAAGAGGTGAAGCATAATAAAACTACACTAATAAGGCATTTTAAATGAGGCCGGAAATAACAACAACATATCCGAAAAAACGTCATGAGCATGTTTAATAATTATAAGCAAACAACAATTTAACATTTTAGTGTTGTTAACATGATGCGGATGACATGATCAAGTTAATGCAAATTTTTATTAAAAGGTTGACTTAAGAGGATATGAAGCATTTGTCACCGTGGTGGAAGAAAGAGTGCCACGGCAACGATTCCGAAAATGATGCCACGGCAACATATCGGTACCGGTAACTCGTTGAGAGTCCGGTGCAAAAGAGAGACGGCGTGAGCGAGTCAAACGAGATGAAAGGTGGGCGATCCCGTTGCCGGGTTCCCACGAGTCGGTGACGAGGCAACCGAGGAACAAGAAAAAAAGGTCGGAACGGGCACGAAGCACACACGGGTAACATTTCATACAACCACAACAAGCATCACACGGGTCACGACGGGGTTATACCTTCGGAACCATCGTTCTCGGAGGGGTTCGAGGTCGTAGTGGAAGTAGCCGTAGTAGTGGAAGTAGTGGTACACGGCCGAAGAGGAAGAAGTCGTTCATGTTCGGAGAGGAAGTAGCCGTTCCGCAACTCGTAGAGGAAGTAGTTGTTCCGTTCGTCTTGGCGGTTCCACGACGGCATGAGTTGTTCACGGTCATCGGTAGTCGTTCGGGTCGTCGTGGTACTTGTCGGGGCCGTCTTGGCAACGTAGTTGTACACGTGGCCGTCGTGGGAAGTAGTGGAACTTGGTCGTTTTCCGGGCGTCGGTAGTCGTGCACGGGGCGTTTTGTAGATGTACTTGATCAGGTTGCCGGTCTCGATTCTTGTGACGTAGAGGTACATGTGGAACCGAGGGCTCCGAGCGTCGTGGTACTTGCACATCCGGTAGTCGAACTTCTTGAAGAGGAACTTGACGGTCCTTGTCGTCCGGGTGCTTGGCAATCCGGGGATACCTGCTATACCAAACAACACACCGGGCCAAAAACAGAAGAAGCACAACAGCAGCAAACAAGACGGAGGTGCACGGCCTTGCGGACGGGACGGCGGAGGGAGGCCGGCTGCGGGGCGTCTCGGGCCGAAGGGCGCGGACGGAGGGAGCCTCGGTCGCCGGGCGACGGTAGGGCGCAGCCTGCGGCGCTGCTGGAGAGGACCTCGCGGCCCTGGAGGTGATGGGGAGGCGCGAGGGAAGCGACCGGCCTGGGGCTCCTGCTGGTCGCGGACGAGGAGAGGGCGAGGCGGCGCTGCTCCTGGCCGGCCTGGGCGCAGGGCGGCAGCCATGCCTTGGCGAGGCGAGGGACGGCGCTCGGGGGCCCCGGGGTCGAGGGGTGACGGTTTAGATCGAGGGAAGGGAACGAGATCGAGGGGAGAAGGGAGAGGCTCGGGCAGAGGAGCGAAACTCCAGCGCTCGAGGGAAAAGAGGGTTCGCGGGACAGAGAGCGGCTGGCGGCGGCTGGGAGTGTCGAGGGGAGAGGAGCGACCGGTCGAGGGACGTGCGGGCTGGAGGGGCAAGAGAGGTATGCTAGCTAGGGTTAGAGATGGTGGGCCGGCCTGGTGGAGCATGGGCCGCTGGGGCCTGGGCCAAAAGAGGGAGGAGGAGAGGAGGTTGAAGCCCAGATGGCCAGGACGCCAGTGGGCTGAGAAATAAAATAAAAAAAAGAAGGGGTTCTGCTGTTTTCTAAAAAAAACAGAAAAACGGCAAGGAGAAAGAAAAGGAAGGAGGAGTTAGGGCAAAAGTTATCACAAGAGGTTACTTTTCTCGGCCAGCATAAAAAGAGCAAAGTCCGAGAAAAATAAGAAAGGCATGAACGGAAAAATAATTCAAACATATTTGAATTTTAATTCAAATAGTTTGAACTAAGACTTGATTATTGAAGTGTCCAAAAATGTTCAAATTTTCGGAGGAACCTCGAAACAACGGAAAAGAATTATTGGCAAGGTTTTGAAGGTGAAACTCGAAGTGAAAAGACATGGAGAAATTATGCAAGTGTGTTATGGTGATTCCGAAGCAATGGAATAATTATTAATATAGCTCCATAATTATTAGGAGGCTTTTATATGTTATAAAGAGAAGACATTCTTCCCTCGATTTAAATGGACCGAAGGCCCACACGAATTATTTAAGTTGAGATGCAAAATAAAATATGACATGATGGCATGATGACATGATGCAAAGCAAAATAAAAACACAAGCACAAAAGGAACACCCGGGCAACCCGGAACATCTGGAATCTTCGGGAAGCTTCTGGAATCTTCTGGGACGTCGGTCTTCGGGCGTCACAACAAACCCTTGGGTCCGCAGGAGCAGACTGTTCCTCAGCATCTTGGTTGTTGATCCTGGGGACCTTGGCCGCGGCCTCAGGAAGATCCGCTGGCAAGTAGTCGCCGGAGACCAACTTCCTCTTCTTGCTTTGCCCAACTGATGGTGTAACAGATGGCTGAGTTAGCTTGAGCACGAAGACCCCTGGTTCCACAGGTAACTTCATGGCAGCACACTTTGACAGGCCATCCGCAATATCATTCTGAGCTCTTGGGACATGCTCCATCTGCAGGCCTTCAAAGTGTTCTTCAAGCTTCCTTACTTCATCGACATAAGCTTCCATCAGAGGACTCTGGTAACTCTTGTTCACTTGCCGGACCACTAGCTGTGAGTCTCCCCGCACAATCAGCTTCTTAATCCCAAGTTCGGCCGCAATTCTGAGGCCGGCAAGCAGACCTTCATACTCAGCAGTATTGTTTGTCGCTTGCTCCTTGGGAAAGTGCATTTGAACAACATACTTGAGGTGCTCTCCGGTGGGCGCTATGAGTAACACGCCAGCACCGGTGCCTTGCAGCGAGAAGGCACCATCAAAGTACATTATCCACTCTTTGCTTGCTTCTTGAACAGGGGTGCTTGTCTCTGGAACTTCTTCGTCTGGTGTTGGCGTCCATTCCGCTATGAATTCTGCCAATGCTCGGCTCTGGATAGTTGAAGTACTCTCAAACTTGAGACCAAAGCTTGACAGCTCTAGTGCCCACTCGACGATCCTGCCTGTTGCCTCTGGATTTTGCAATATCCTCTTCAACGGAAAGCGAGTGACCACCGTTATCTCGTGTGCTTGGAAGTAATGGCGCAGCTTTCTTGAGGCCATGAGGAGGCCGAAAAGTAACTTCTGCACCCTAGAGTATCTTGATCTAGCCCCCTGCAAGAGGGAACTTACAAAATAAACTGGGCGCTGCACCATCTTCTTTCGCACTTCCCCTTGTTCCTGCGCAGACTTGTCCTTGTCGGGGCCAGAGCTTGTCGGGGAAGCCCCCTGCTTGTCGCTGGATGCGCTTGCCGGGAATGTGGATTCCTCATCTGCCTCCCTCTCCGCTACTAACGCAGCACTAACCACTTGATTGGTTGCCGCTAGGTACAGCAGCAACTTCTCTTGTGTCTTAGGTGCGACAAGTATTGGAGTGGAGGACAGGTATCCTTTCAAATCTTGCAGCGCCGCCTCCGCTTCCGGAGTCCATTTCATAGGACCTGCCTTTTTCAAGATCTTGAAGAAAGGCAGGGCGCATTCTGCAGACTTTGAAATGAACCTGCCGAGGGCAGCCACACAACCAGCAAGTCTTCTTACGTCCTTGACGCGCTTCGGGGCTTCAATCTGCTTGATGGTTTTTATCTTGTCGGGATTAGCTTCAATCCCCCTCTAGGACACAAAGAACCCGAGAAGCTTGCCGGAGGGGACTCCGAAGACGCACTTCTCGGGGTTCAACTTGAGTTGTATCTTGCGCAGATTCTCAAAGGTTTCTTCTAAGTCTCGAATCAAGGTATCCTTGCTCTTGCTCTTGACCACTATATCATCCATGTAGGCTTCCACATTCCTGTGTATCTGTGGCTCAAAAGCAGTGTGGACCACCCTTGCAAATGTTGAGCCCGCATTCTTCAATCCAAAGGGCATGCGTATGAAGCAATATGTGCCACATGGAGTAATGAATGCAGTCTTCTCTTCATCTTCCTCAGCCATGAATATCTGGTGGTATCCTGAGTATGCATCGAGAAATGAAAGCAACTCACATCCAGCCGTGGAGTCAACAATCTGGTCGATACGCGGCAAGGGAAAAGGATCCTTGGGACAAGCTTTATTCACGTCATTGAAGTCTATACAAAGTCTCCATTTCCCATTAGCCTTTCGCACGACAACTGGATTTGCCAACCATGTAGGATGGAGTACGCCTCTAACCAGGCCTGCTGCTTCCAACTTCTTTATCTCTTCAGCTATGAACTCTTGGCGCTCCACAGCTTGCTTCCTGACCTTCTACTTGACGGGCCGCGCGTGAGGACAAACAGCAAGCTTGTGCTCAATTACCTTCCTGGGAACGCCGGGGATGTCAGACGGTTGCCATGCGAACACGTCGACATTCGCCCGCAGGAAGGCAACGAGCGCGCTTTCCTATTTGGGGTCGAGCGTAGCACTGATGGTGAAGGTACCACCAGTGCCGTCCTCCTTGGCGGACACCTTCTTGGTTGCCGGTGGAGCTGCCTTTCCTTTCTTGCACTTGCCGGTGGAGCTTGATGGTGCGTCCTCGACGGTAGCGCAGCACTCCGAAGAGGTGCGTTTGCCGGAGTGGGCTCCAGAGCTCTTGCCGGACTTGGCCTTGGTCTTCCCCCCGGGAGCTTCAGTGGCAAGTGTATTGCTGTCTGCCGCGGCTGCTGCATCCCGGTAAATTTTGTCGGCGCAGATAAGCGCATCCTTTTTGTCGCCGGGGACAGAGATGACGCTTATCGGCCCCGGCATCTTGAGCATGTTGTATGCATAGTGGGAAGCTGCCATGAACTTGGCGAGCGCAGGACGGCCAAGTATTCCATTATATGGCAATGGGATATCGGCAACGTCGAATGTGATCCTCTTCGTCCTGAAGTTGAGCTCTCCGCCAAAGGTCACTGGCAGCGTGATCTTCCCTTTCGGCTTGCTCCTCCCCGGGTTGATCCCTTGGAACGACCCGGTTTCCTCGAGCTCGCTGTCGGGAATCTGCAGTTTCTTGATCACAGCGGAGGAGATCAAGTTGAGGCCGGCCCCGCCGTCAACCAACATCTTGGTGACCTTGAGGTTGCGGATAGTTGGTGAAACCAACATCGGCAAGCACCCGACCACAGTTGTGCGGTCAGGGTGATCCTCAAGGTCGAAGATGATGGGCGTGCCGGACCATTTCAGCAGCTTGCGTGACTCGACAGGTGGCTCAGCTGCATTCACTTCCCGCACCCATTGCTTGAGTTGGCGGTGGGAAGTGTGCAGAGAGGCACCTCCGTCGACACACAGAACCTCTGTGGCCTTCTGGAACTCCTGCTCACTGTTGTCTCCTTCATCCATGTCCTCGTCGTCGTCTTCGTCTTCATCCTTGTCGCGGCCCCGGGGAGGTCTGTCTCCGTGCCGCTGCTTGGCCTTGCCGCGGCGTCCTCCCCGGCCATTGAACGGCCGCTTCTTGCTGGGCTCTCCTCCGCCTCCTTGGGCCTTCTCCTTGTCACGACGCTCGTATTCAGCCTTCTGCTGCTCTACGAGGTACTCTACCCTCTTGCAGTTCTGGAGATCGTGGCCCTTGGTGCGGTGGATCTTGCAGTACTGCTTGTCGGAGCCGTCATGCTTGTCGGCTGCCGCTACAGGGGTGGCGTCCTTGCCGGAGCCACCGACCTGTGTTTTCTTGGCGGCAGCCTCCTTGCCGGACTGCTCGACAACCAGTACCTCCTTGTTCTTCTTCTTCTTGTTGTTCCGCCGCCGGTTTTTCCTTGCCGGGGCGGCATCCTCGCTATCACTTCCTCCTGCTCCAGTATCCTCTCCGGGGAGTCTCCTCCCCTCCTCGGCACGCGCACACTTATCAGCCAAGCGTAAAGCTCGCTGACATCCCGGATCTTGGTCATCGCCATCTCCTCCCGCATCCGGCGGTTACGCACGTTCTGGTGGAATGCGCTGATGACCGCGGCAGGGTGGACATCGGGGATATTGTGCTGAACGCGGCTGAACCTCTGGATATACTTTCGCAGGGACTCTCCCTCCTTCTGGGCGAGGATGTGGAGATCGCTCTCCTGGCCGTGGGGTTTGTGGCTGCCCGTGAAGGCGCCAACAAACTGGTGGCACAAATCCGCCCAAGAAGATATGGAGTTCTCCGGCAAGTGCGTGAGCCAGGATCTGACATTTGGCTTGAGCACGAGCGAGAAGTAGTTTGCTAAGATCTTCTCGTCGCGCCCCCCGGCAGCCTGGACCGCAATGGTGTAGATGCTGAGGAACTCCGAGGGGTGTGTCTTGCCGTCGTACTTCTCGGGTACGTCGGGCTTGAAGTTCTTCATGCTGGGCCACTGGACTTGCCGCAGCTCTCGGGTGAACGCAGGGCAACCTGCCGCGTACGGCAAGTCGCCCGGTTCACCGGGCGCGTGCATGTCGACAGCAGTCCCAGCGCGCTGGTCGGGCTTCTCTTCGACGCTCGATACGAGTTCGAGCGTCCTCTTGTCGCCTGTCGTCAAGGACTTGGCGCTGATCGCGTCGAGCCCGCGGATCCGACGACGCTGTGGAGTCGTCGTTGACGTTGATCCGGCGAACTGGCGATTTCTGCTTCCGCGGCGAGGAGTGCACGGTAGTTGCACCCCCAGCGGTCTTGTCACCGTCGGCCTTCGCTTGGCTGACTTGCCGCGGCCGCGATGTTGCCGACTGCTGCGGCGTGTCGTTGTTGGCGAAGGCGATGAGGCTCTGGATCGTAGCCCTCCAGTCTTCGGCCTTGTCTGCCGCTGGAGGGAAATCGAGGAGCAGCTGGGCTCTAGCAAGAGCTTCTGCTGGAGAGGAGGGAAGCGGTGGCGAGCGGTGCGAGGAGCGAGATATGCTCGGACTTCTAACAGGGTTAGAAGGAGCAAGGTCTCGCCCCGGCGACCGCGCCTTGCTCGTACCAGCACGCTGGCCTTGAGCATCCCGCGACCCACCGGCTTGTCCTCGTCCCAGCAAGCGTATGGTACCCCCGGTACCACGTCGCTGCTGGTCCGGCACCTCCTGAGAGGGACGTGGTGCGTGCACGGACGCCGAGGTCTTGGAGTTCGCCCGGTCGTCCGTCTTGTCTTTAGACTTGGCGGCGCCGCGAGTGTCCTCGCCGGCGTCCACCCCTCCGCCAGCGTCTACCCCACCAACCGTTAGTTCTGGTGGTGGCGGGATCGACGCAGACGGGCCTCCGACCTCCGAAGCCTTCTTCTTCGGAGGCATGTTGATGTAGTCGATGAGGTTGATGAAGCTGGAGAGGTTGCTGAAGGTTGCGCCCGCGTGAGCGCCGGATCAGGTTCGCACAACTTCGACGCCCCCTACCTGGCGCGCCAAAGATGTCGGGGAAACTGACCGCCCGCGAACACCTATGGGACCGGAGCCCCTTTTACGTTGCGGTAAGGGAGCGGAGGGAGCACAGAGAGCAGATCGAGGGGCACACGCGGGCAGTTTACCCAGGTTCGGGCCGCGCGGACGCGTAAAACCCTACTCCTGCCTTCGGTTGTATTGAGTTTTCGAGCTCGGGAGCTTGAAGATCTACAGTGCTAGCTACACCGAGTGTGGGAGTGGCCTAGTTTCTGGGATCGACCCCCCCCCCCTACGTTGTGCATGGGCCTCCTTTTATAGCTCAAAGGGGTCACCGACAGGTGTCAACGTAGAGGAGGGTAAAAGTGTAAATTTGGTGGTAGATGGAACAGTGCATGAACAGTGTATGCACAGTGTATGTACAGTGATCTATACCTAACCCAGACGGTGGGGGACAAAGGCATTGAATGCCAGTCGCCGTCACCCCAAAAGCGTCCGTCCATGCGTCTCCGTTCGCCACGATGATAGCCTCGTCACCGCGGCTTGCCACCGTGTACCCCAGGCTGCACAGCCATCTGCCACGTGCCCCTGGAAGGGCCCCAGGGCGACGCGTGGGCAGATAAGCTAGAGCGCAGGCACACAGTGTAAGCCTTCCCTGGCAAGCACCTTGCTGGGGTCGCCATCTTGCCGGGCCCGGGAGCTTGTCGCTCCCCGGGCCCTATCGGGGCGCGCGATGCGCCACGATGTCCCTTCTGAGGGGCTGTTCCTTGGCCTTCCCGGCAAGCTCCTCTTGCCAGGGTCTTGTGCTGAAATAATAACTTTGAGCCTGGTGCGGCTTTCCCGGCAAGCTTCTCTTGCCGGGGCCTTGTTCTTCTGGCTTGTATACTTTGTTCTTGAATGGCTTCAAAAGGGTCCAGAGTGGGCTTTGGCGGGCACGTGGTGAGCCAGACCACGGAACGCTGCTACTGCCCGTGCACAAGTCGGGATACTAAGGTACCCCTACTTTAGTACACCGACAACATGAATAAATTTTTATTTTGCTTTTGTTGTGTCTTGATGTTGTTTACTACAGTAGCATCATCATTGTATCCTTGCTTTTCATATTTGTGCCAAGTGTAGCCTCTGATTGCTAGAAAGTTCAAAAGTTGTGAGGTGCTGTCCAGGAAACAGATTCTGTCCTTGGATAGAAAAATTCGTATAAAATCACCAGATCATCTTTTTGGTCTGAATTGTTTCGACAGCGTTCTCTATATAATTGTCTTTCGTGCGTCTGTTCTGAGTTTTTTGATTAGAGTTGCAGAAGTGCCCCGAACAACTACCTGCTGTTCTGTTTTTCACAGATTCTGTCCTGTTTTGCCTTTCTTTCATTTTTCAAACCAAGAGCTTGCTTTTTCTTTGCAAAAACCTTTTGGCAATCTTGAGAAACAGTAGACCTTCAAGAATATCTTTATATCCAGCAAGGTACAATTATTTTATTATGGGTACTAACCTCGCTAATCAGATTATGATGAGTTATGTATGAAGGGAGTTTTCAAGTGTGCGAGGGAAGATGATAAAAAGATTCAGGAGTGTCAAGCGCTCAAGCTTGGGGATGCCCCCGTGCACCCCCAAGAAATATTCAAGGAGACTCAAGTGTCTAAGCTTGGGGATGCCCCCGTGCATCCCCTTCTCCATCAACATTATCAGTTCGTCTTTCGTTCCACTATATTTTTATCACTTCATGTGTTATGTGCTATGCTTGGAGCGTCTTGCTTTTAGTTTTCTTTTTAGCTTTTCATAACGAGTCGGAACTCAGCTTTCTTTATGTGGGAGAGAAAACACGCTCCACTTCTACCTAGAACATAACATAGAATTTTCATGTCTATCTTTGCTGTGTGTGTTCTTTGTCTTTTAATAGCTACTATCATGTTCAGCTCTTAGCTTTCATGCTTATCTTTTCAAAGAGCTTTTGTTTAGTTGGTTGCTTGAACTCTCTTTAATTACCATGCTCACCTTATTAAGAGAGTTTGCTTCCGTTGCAGTGGTTAATATGTCTATGATAAAGATGCTACGTGCATGATGGCGCTTAGTAGTTCATGTTTTCTTATGGTTAGTCTCAAATAGCTGGGGGATTCCCAATGTGTTATTGGAGTACCAACATGATTTGTTTGCCAATGATGTGGTATGGTTTAGTAATATCTTCCCTCAAGAATTTATTTTGATTGACTTGGCGTATGCTCACGCATATTTAAGACTGTAAAGAAAGTCTGTCAAGCCTTGATGATCTTTTATTTCTGAGTAGCGATATAACTTCCATGCCTGATTCAATGTTGCTTTGTCGCTCTGCATGATTATGACCGTCATTACTCTCTTAGTTGGTCGCTCCCAGTCTTTTGCTAACCTCCACCTGTACTAAGCGGACTGACTGCTTGTGCATCCACATCCTTTAAAACCAGTTATGCCATATGAGTCCACCATACCTACCTATATGTGGTATTTCATCGCCACTCCAAGTAAATTTGCATGTGCTACCTTTAAAACCTTCAGTTTTTGCAATACATAGCTCATGGGAAAGTAGCTTAAAACTATTGTGGTAAAGAATATGTCGCTTATGTATCTTAATTCTTATAAGTTGCTTCCTGAGCGGTATCCATGTTTCTGGGGACGCCATCAACTGTTACACTTTTGTTGAATATCATGTGAGTTGCTATGGATGTTCGTCTTGTCTGAAGTAAGGGTGATTTGCCATGAGTTGAATGGTTTGAGTATGCATATTGTTAGAGAAGAACATTGGGCCGCCAACCAAAGCCATGTATCATGGTGGATGTTTTAGCTTGGACATTAATCCTCAATCTCTTATGAGAATATGCGTAAGCATTAAAGAGGAGTCCATTATCTATTTTCTGTGTTGTCCCGGTATGGATGTCCTCAAGGTTAGATCTATCAAAAACGAGAAATCAAATGCGATCTATCTCCTTGGACCTTTGTACAGGTGACATAGAGGTACCCCTTTGTGACACTCGGTTGAAACATATGTAATGCATTGACAATCCATGGAAATCCGAGCTAATTAGGACAAGGTGCGAGCACTATTGGTATTCGATGCATGAGGCTTGCAACTTATAGGATGTCTTATGCATAACACATATGAAGTACTACTACCGTTGACAAAATTGCTTCTATGTTTTCAAAATAAAAGCTCTAGCACATGAGTAATCCCTGCTTCCCTCTGCGAAGGGCCATTCTTTTACTTTTATGTTGAGTCTCCACCTTCTTTTAAAAGCACCAACTACTGAGAGCATGATTGTCATTCTTAGTGTAATATGCATTGTTCCAAAGTAGCATTGTCTTTTGCATGATTGTGATATCGTTTATTCTAAAATCATTGTATCTAGTCATCACTTAAACCTTGAAGGTGCCCCTGCATTTATGTTTTGCATCACTAAGGGGGCCAGCTAGATATCACTTTATCATATTTGCACATCATGTTCATTGCAAATCTATTTGATGTTTCAGTATCATATTGTAAAACTTTCAGTTCTTTGTGATTTTCTCATGAGGCAACTTAATTACTACAGATTCATTATCTCAGTAAGCTTTTGTCATATGACTATGAAAAAGTCCTATATGGTTAATAGCATGTCCCCACAGAAATTATTCTTGTTATCATTTACCTACTCGAGGACGAGCAGGAATTAAGCTTGGGGATGTTGATACGTCCAAAACGTATCTATAATTTCTGCTTGTTCCATGCCTCTTTTGGGTGATATTGCTATGATATTTATACACTTCCATACACTTTTGATCATATTTGGACTAACCTATTAACTCAGTGCACCCCAGTGCCAGTTTCTGTTTTCGGCTGTTTTTGTATTTCAGGTTTTCACATTACGAGAACTGCCAGGAAAAATCCAGAAAAATTATATAAAAAATCAGCGTTCCAGAAACCACCGTGCACCCGAAGGACAGCCTGGGGGGCCACCAGGGCTCCAGGCGCCCTGGCGGCGCGCCCCCCCTGGGCCGCGCTAGGGGGGCGCCTGGGCCCCCCGAGGCTCCCCCGATGCCCCCTTTGGCATATATTTAAAGCGTCTCGAGAAACCCTCAAAATAGGAACTCTTTTTCGCGATCTCATCTCTGTTCCGCTGCCGCCGCCGCTTCCAAGATCGGGAGCACCAGGAGAACTCTTCCCGGCACCCTGCCGAAGGGGAGGATCACCACCGGGAGCCTCTCCACCACCATGGACGCCTCACGGATGAGTTGTGAGTAGTCTCCCTTGGACCATGAGTCCATGACCAGTAGCTATGTGATGTTCTCCTCCCGTTCTTGTGCTTCACTAATTAGTCCTCGTGAGCTGCCCTACATGATCGAGGCACATATGTAATCCTTATGCTGTTGCTATGATGAGTTTGCTGGGATCCGATGGATTATGAGATTATGTTCAGATTGTGCTTGAGTAATATATTTGATCAACCTCTTTTATATTTATGTTCGTAAGTAATTCTTGCATGTTCTCCGTTGTTATTTATTGCTTTGGCCAAGTAATAGTAGTGACTCCAAGAGGGAACGTTATGCTCGATTGTGGGTTCATGCCCCTCGATGACTAGTTTGAGTGACAGAAACATGAGTCTAGGGGATGTGCCATTTCCACAAGGGGGAAAACAACGGTGCTTGTGCCCGCGGGTGCAAGGATTGTTTACTTTACGCAAATTTCTTTTAATGCAGTTGTCTGTTGCTTTGAGTTTACACTATGGGTGGGGCTCGCAACTTAATACCAGCGAGATGTTCTGGATAGATATCTCAAGGTGGATGATTAGTAGTAGATATTGATGGATTTCGGTCTACTTACTCTGGCGTACCGCCCATGCTTTGAACCTCAACCTTTCTTGCAATGTAGTCAGCATTGGTTTGCGTTCGTGGTCCTGTCAATTGCCCAGCTGTAATTCGTTTACCTCACATAGCTGTTTTATCGCCTTTTGGGAGAGAGACATCACTAGTGAACATCATGAGATTCCGGTCCATATTACCATCATTGATCACATCCGCTATTTACTTTTCGCTATTATTTACTATTGCAAACATTATCTATCACTACTATCATTTGCGTTTAATCCTTTGTGAACTACAAGGCCGGAGGGATTGACAACCTCTCTGTACTCGTTGGGAGCAAAGTTATTTGTATCTATGTGCAGGTCCATGTTGATTGCTAATATCTGGCGCCGTTAGCAGTTGACACCTTCTTGTTGAACCTAGGAGTCTCCTGGGATTCGATCCTTGGTATCTTTGCCAAGGGAAAAACTTCCGCAACACTACATCTCACACCTTCCACTTGGGGTAACCAACGAGGGGTGAGAAGCCTAGCACCGTTGCCGGGGAGGTGAGCGCTTGAAGGTATATCTTTAGATCTTGCAATTAAATCTTTTTGTTTCTTGTTTTTATTTCACTAGTTATGTTTATGGAAAACCGTGCTATTGGATCGTTGCTTGCGGGAAGACGCCCCACACCTGTGGTGGTTGCTCCTCCCCCTACTGAAATTGTGCCCTATAAAATACCAGCTGGTATTATCGATTACGTTTTGGCTAATCGTTATGCAGGAGACAGACATCCCGGTGAACACTTGCTATATCTGTCACAACTATGTTCATTATTTAAGCTTGCCAGTGTATCGAGGGAGTTTGTCATGAGGAAATTATTTGCCTTGTCACAGAAAGGAAAAGCATTGGAATGGTATAGGCTACTAAATGACTCTCACCTGCTGGAGTGGGAAGAGATACAGTCTCTCTTTTACTCCAAGTTTTATCCTCTTCATGAAGTCCATGAGAATAGGAATTATGTTTATAATTTTTATCCTCATGACGGAGAGAGCATAGCTCAAGCTTGGGGGAGACTGAAAACGTTAATGCTAAAATGTCCTAACCATGGGCTCCCCAAAGATATGATTATTACTAATTTCTATGCGAGGCTTTCTCGAAAGGATAAAGATTTGCTCGACGCTTCCTCTATGGGTTCTTTCACAAACAAAAAGATTGATGCTAAATGGGAACTCCTTGAAAGAATTCAACGTAACACTGAAGATTGGGAGATCGACAAAGGTAAAGAGTCAGGTATAATTTATGAGTATGATTGCATTAAGTCCTTTGTTGAAACTACAAGTTTTAATAAGTTTAGTGCTAAGTTTGGGCTTGATTCTCAACTCCTTGTTGATTTCCTCAAATCTTTTGCTTCACATCTTAATATGCCTAAGGAGGATTGGAACAAGCATCATAAACCTTTTAAAGAGATTTGCAAAGAAAATGAAATTGTTCATGATGATTGCAACATGCATGATCCAATTCCTAAAAATGAAGTTTTATATAAGCATGTTAATTTTTGTGGAGTGGATAGACCTTGTGAAAGGCCTATGATTGAAGAAGAGAAGTATTGTAAGCAACATAAGCATGAAAGAACAATCACTTGGGTTAGAGATTTAAATGAAATTGCTAGAGAATTGTGTGACCTTTATCCTTTTACTTGTGAACTTTGCCGTATAGGGGGTCACTTTAATTTTCAATGCATGAACTTTCAAAACATAACTGTTAACCGGTTGTGTGATAACATGATCACCTCTGATCTTTATGATGAGCTTATGTTATTTTTGATGTGTGAAGAGTTATCAGAAAAGACTTCTTGGCTAGATGTTAATGCCATAGGAATAAAAAACACTTTGCAAAATTGCCATCTCTATTGTGTTGTTAATTGCCATGAAAATGATTACATAAGTAAGATTAGAAAGGAGGGAACTATACCAAAGTATAAAAATGTCTCTTATATTTCTGCTAATAAAAAGGAGAGTTTCTCCCAAGTTTCCCCTATTGTTTCTAATGATAAACTAGGATATGTGGAGAAGCTTCATCTCCAACCACTCCCTCCTAAGGTGAATAAGAAGAAAAAGAAAAAGAGGAGGAAGAGGAGCAAGAAGGAAGAAGAATGGGTATCAACCTGGCCTGAGCATATTCCTCCCATCAACTTTTATCCCAACGATTGTAAGTTTAAAGAAGAAGGTGAAGTTTATTGCCTTAATTATCATCTTGATGATACGTCCGTAGGTACTATTGAAGATGATTTTGATTATGATATGCATGTTACTTATTGTGATTGGGAAAATGATGATAATGCTACTTATGATCTTGAAAATCTTTTTGGTACCAACTCTGAAAGTGATGATATGGGAAGCTCTAAGCTTGGGGATAATAGGATTGCAAATCCTTTACCCACTAGTGATGTGATAATTGATAATTCTTTTGCTAGTAAGAATAAAGACAACATGATTACAAATATAGTTGCTAGCAATGATAATGCTCTTCTCTACTATGATGATGTTATAACTCCAATCTATAGTGATTATAAAGGTACCTATGACATAAGGAGAAATTATCCTTATGAAACTTGTCATAATCATGGAGGGAATTACTCCCTTGTTGAACACCACCCTCCTAATACACAATTAATCTATAGTGTTCAAGTTGTTTATGATAGTCCTACTCCCACTATTACCAATGAGAAAGATTATGCTTATGTGGAGAGTAAGAGTACCTTTTTGCATGTGGATCATGGTAACAATGCTTTATGTGATGCTTATATTGTTGAGTTCATCCATGGTGCCACTGAAATTTATAATGAGAGAGGGAGACTTGGTTCCAAATATCTTAATAATAAGAAGTTTCCTCTCTTTATGGTGAATATTTTGAAGTTATGCTTGTTTTGCCTTCCTATGCCAGTTGCTTTGTGCTTCAATGAATTATTCTATTGCAATATTCCTATGCATAGGAAGCATGTTAGGCTTAAATGTGTTTGGTATTTACTTCTTGATGCTCTCTTTTGTTCTTCAACTCTTATTCCTACGAGAGCATCATTAAAGTCTTATGCCTAGCTTAAAGGCATAAAAGAAAGCGCTTTTGGGAGGCAGCCCACAATGAATACAATTTTATTTCGCTTTTGTTGTGTCTTGATGGTTGTTACTACAGTAGCATCATCATTGTATCTTTACTTTTCAGCTTTGTGCCAAGTGTAGCCTCTGATTGAAAGAAAGTTCAAAAGTTGTGACGTGCTGTCCAGGAAACAGATTCTGTCCTTGGACAGAAAAATACGTATAAAATCACCAGATCATCTTTTTGGTCTGAATTGTTTCGACAGCATGCTCTATACAATTGTCTTTCGTGCGTCTGTTCTGAGTTTTTTGATTAGAGTTGCACAAGTGCCCCGAACAAATCATTTACTACCTGCTGTTCTGTTTTTCACAGATTCTGTCCTGTTTTGCCTTTCCTTCATTTTGCAAACCTTGAGCTTGCTTTTTCTTTGCAAAAAGCTTTTGGCAATCTTGAGAAACAGTAGACCTTCAAGAATATCCTTATTTCCAGCAAGGAACAATTATTTTATTATGGGTACTAACCTCGCTAATCAGATTATGATGAGTTATGTATGAAGGGAGTTTTCAAGTGTGCGAGGGAAGATGATAAAAAGATTCAGGAGTGTCAAACGCTCAAGCTTGGGGATGCCCCCATGCACCCCCAAGAAATATTCAAGAAGACTCAAGCGTCTAAGCTTGGGGATGCCCCCGTGCATCACCTTCTCCATCAACATTATCAGTTCGTATTTCGTTCCCTATATTTTTATCACTTCATGTGTTATGTGCTATGCTTGGAGCGTCTTGCTTTTAGTTTCCTTTTTAGTTTTCTTTAGCTTTTCATAACGAGTCGGAACTCAGCTTTCTTTGTGTGGGAGAGAAACACGCTCCACTTCTACCTAGAACATAACATAGAATTTTCATGTCTATCTTTGCTGTGTGTGTTCTTTGTCTTTCAATAGCTACTATCGTGCTTAGCTCTTAGTTTTCATGCTTATCTTTTTAAAGAGCTTTTGTTTAGTTGGTTGCCTGAACTCTCTTTAGTTATCATGCTTATCTTATTAAGAGAGTTTGCTTCTGTTGCATTGGTTGATATGTCTATGATAAAAATGCTACGTGCATAATGGTGCTTAGTAGTTCATGTTTTCTTATGGTTAGTCTCAAATAGCTGGGGGGTTCCCAATGTGTTATTGGAGTACCAACATGATTTGTTTGCCTATGATGTGGTATGGTTTAGTAATATCTTCCTTCAAGAATTTATTTTGATTGACTTGGCGTATGCTCACGCATATCTAAGACTGTAAAGAAAGTCTGTCAAGCCTTGATGATCTTTTGTTTCTGAGTAGCGATATAACTTCCATGCCTGATTCAATGTTGCTTTGTCGCTCTGCATGATTATGACCGTCATTGCTCTTTTAGTTAGTCGCTCCCAGTCTTTTGCTAACCTTTGCCTGTACTAAGCGGACTGACTGCTTGTGCATCCAAAATCCTTTAAACCAGTTATGCCATATGAGTCCACCATACCTTCCTATACATGGTATTTACCTGCCATTCCTAACGAAGACTTTCATGTACCATCTCGAAATTATTCAAAAAAGCATTTCTCTTTTGTGCCTCTGTTTTAGCTCATGAGGAAGTAGTAGTTAATTCATGATCTTTTTAAGTTGGACAAGCTTCACCCCGGGATTGCATGTCTAATGTACAAACCCATAATACGAGAAGGAACTGGCATAGAGTGCGCCCGGCTCATTAAAAAAATAATACAACAAACAAACCCTCCTTCACGCTTTGTTCATGAGAAATCAGAAAACTTTGGCAGTGATAAACAAAGGAGATTAAGAGGATGTGATCGTCCTCATTCGGGAGCCGTTCCTCGAAACTTGTCCAGCTCAAGAAGTAATTGAGTTATCTGCTAGCATTCGTTGACGAAACATGCATATCTAAAAAAATAATTATTACTTCTGTTTTTAAAACCAAGAGCTCTGGTACATGTTTAGTTTTTGTTTCCGACCACGGGTTTTCAACCTTGCCAACAAAAGCCACGGTTCGAGAGTCTCCACCTTCTTTTAAAGCACCAACTACTGAGAGCATGATTGTCATTCTGAGTGTAATGTGCATTGTCCCAAAGTAGCATTGCCTTTTGCATGATTGTGATATCGTTTATTTTGAAATCATTGTATCTAGTCATCACTTAGACCTTGGAGGTGCCCCTGCATTTATGTTTTGCTTCACTAAAGGGGGCAAGCGAGATATCACTCTATCATATTTGCACATCATGTTCATTACAAATCTATTTGATATTTCAGTATCATATTGTAAAACTTTTAGTTCTTTGTGATTTTCTCATGAGGCAACTTAATTACTATAGATTCATTGTCTCAGTAAGCTTTTGTCATGTGACTATGAAAAAGTCCTATATGGTTAATAACATGTCACCACAGAAATTATTCTTGTTATCATTTACCTACTCGAGGACGAGCAGGAATTAAGCTTCGGGATGTTGATACGTCCAAAACGTATCTATAATTTCTGCTTGCTCCATGCCTCTTTTGGGTGATATTGCTATGTTATTTATACACTTCCATACACTTTTGATCATATTTGGACTAACCTATTAACTCAGTGCACCCCAGTGCCAGTTTCTGTTTTCGGCTGTTTTTGTATTTCAGGTTTTCACATTACGAGAACTGCCAGAAAAAATCCAGAAAAATATATAAAAAATCAGCGTTCCGGAAGCTTCCATGCGGCCAAAGTAGGGCCGGAGGGGACCCACAGGGGCTCCAGGCGGCCTGCCCACGCGCCCCCTGGCCGCGCCGGGGGGGGCGCCTGGGCACCCCTGACCCCCTCTGATGCCCCCCTTTGGCATATATTTACACCATGTCGCGGAAACCCTGATTCCAGACCCCTTTTCTCCAGACGCGATTCCGATCTCCGCCGCCATCGCCATCAAGCTTCGGGGGACCAGAATTCCTGCGCCGGCACCCTGCCGGGACGGGGAAGTGCCCCCGGATTCATCTCCATCGATATTGCTTCCTCCCTCCATGATGCGGGAGTAGTTCCTCCTCGGGGCTGAGGTTCTTACCAGTAGCTATGTGGTCAATTCTCTCTCCCATGATGTGATCTTCGTTGTGATCATAGGCTATGTTAATCTAGGGTGATCCCATGATATTTCCCCTTCCTCTATGTATTGGATTGATGTACTCACTTGTCTTTATCTAGTATAATCCCCGAGACCAAGGTGACATCGGTCTATTGGACATGGATTAGAGAAGTATTTTCATGAGTGATTTCCGCTCTTGTGTGTTGATTGAAGATTGAGAGTCTCTTGGTGCTTGTCTTTGACTATCCTTTAGATATGTTGTGGTGATTGTGGGACTCTCTTTGGATGGCCGCGGTGACATTGGGAAATCCTTAGAATGAGAACTACGAACTTTGAGGTGTGCTTTTGTAGCCCTACATAATTCTCGTCCTCTCTTGACCACGAAGGAATGACCTCCGAGTGTGTCCCCTTTGCATGTTTTATGGGAAATATCATGTGATTCGATTATGTTAATGTTGTTGGGAGTTGCCACTAGTGAAAGTATGATCCCTAGGCCTTGTTTCCACCATTGCAATACCATTTGTGCTCACGTTTACCACTTGTTTGCTTGCTGCACTTTTTATTACAGATTTATATTACTTTGCTTTGCCACTCCTATCATCATATTTTACCATCTCTTCGCCGAACTAGTGCACCTATACAACTCCTAGTTGTATTAGTGAAAGCACATTTGCTCCCTGGGTGGTTTTGGTAATTAATGACAACATACTTTGTGGTTGGACTAATACTTTTATCAAGTATGTTTCAGGAAACCCAATCACATTGGTATGGCAAGATGACTGAAGAAGTGGACCCCTCAAATGCTAAGGCAAGCTTTGGCAAAAGCTCAAGACTCTATTTTTGGTTTAGTGATCAAAGATCACATTGAGTCCATAGGAAAAGCCAATACTATTAAAAGGGGATGAGGTTGTGTTGATGATCTGGTTGCTCAAGTGCTTAGTGATTTAGCTCCTTCAACTATCAGCACCTTTCACTACCAAACACACTCATAAGTAATCTCGGACAAACCGATTCTTCCAACTCAGTCCCACCGAGATGAACCACTTCAGCCATATTCCAAACCCTAGAAAAATCGGTCTTACCGAGTTTGAGATCGGTCTCACCGAAACTGAACTGCCAACCTTCTGTAACCATTTCACATCATTTCGGAATGACCGAGTTTGTATTATCGGTCTCACCGAAATGGGAAAGCTTCTGTCTTGGCTCAAATCGGTCTCACCGATAATCCATTTTCGGTCTAACCGATTCTGGCATGTTCCTGCTCTTTCTCAAATCGGTCCAACCGAGTTTTCTTTCTCGGTCCCACCGAAATCTCCAACGTTCATATCAGATGCACTTTCGGTCCCACCGAGATGGTATTTTCGGTCCCACCGAAAATCCCCAACGTTCACTATATTTGAACTTTCGGTCTGACCGAGTTTTAACTTCGGTCTCACCGAGATTGGTCAAATGTGTGTGTAACGGTTGGATTTTGTGTGGAGGCTATATATACCCCTCCACCCCCTCTTCATTCGTGAGGAGAGCCATCAGAAAGTACCACCACTTCTACCATACACTTTCTGAGAAGTGAACCACCTACCCTTGTGTTGAGATCAAGCCATTCCATTCCTACCATATGAAACTTGATCTCTAGCCTTCCCAAGTTGCTTTCCACTCAAATCTTTCTTCCACCACAGCCATATCAGTGAGGAGAGTTGAGTGTTGGGGAGATTATCATTTGAAGCACAAGAGCAAGGAGTTCATCATCATCAACACCGTCTATTACCTTTTGGAGGGTGGTGCCTCCTAGATTGGTTAGGTGTCGCTTGGGAGCCTCCGTCTTTGAGATGTGGAGTTGAACCAAGAAGTTTGTAAGGGCAAGGAGATCGCCTACTTCGTGAAGATCTACCCCGAGTAAGGCTAGTCCTCCGTGGGCGTAGGCCGTGATGGAATAGACAAGGTTGCTTCTTCGTGGACCCTTTGTGGGTGGAGCCCTCCGTGGACTCGCGCAGCCGTTACCCTCCGTGGGTTGAAGTCTCCATCAACGTGGATGTACGATAGCACCACCTATCGGAACCACGACAAAAATCTCCGTGTCACCAAACTGCGTTTGATCTTCTCCATCTCTCTTTACTATATATGCAATTTATTTTCCGCTGCCCATACTCTTGAATTGCATGTGTAGTATGTTACTTGACTTGTGTGTTATGCAAAATCTGTCAAAAACTGTTCTTGATAAAAGACATAATTTTTATCTTGTCGAGTAGTCTAATCACCCCCCCTCTAGACACTCTCACCTTCTTCGATCCTACAATTGGTATCAGAGCTTTGGTCTCCATTGCTTTGGTTTACACACCATTGGAGGAAGATGGACGTGTCTACGGATGGGAGTGTTAGCCATAGAGTGCCTGTTCTTGATGGAAGGTTCTATAACTCTTGGAGGGTTGAAATGCTTAGTATCTTTAAAATGTACAATTTGTGCAAATATGTTAAGACCCCCTATGTGCCTCCTTTTGATCCCTTGCACCCTACCATGGATGAAGAGCTTGATTTGCTTCGTAACCTTAGAACTGTGAATCTTATCATTAGAGGGTTACCTGATAACTTGCTTAATCTTGTTACAAACTTTGAGTGTGCCTATGCTATGTGGAAATTCTTGGAAGAACTTTATCCGGACTACTCTTTGAGAAGTCTTGATGAAATTCTACACAAGACTATTGAATTTGATAAGTTGCACCCCAATGATCCTAACTTTGATAAATGCTTCTTTGAGCTTCGTGATCTTATGAAAAAGAAGGGTGATCCCAGTCTTATCAATATTATCATTAGAAATGCTCTTGCATTGCATTCCGAAGATTATTGTTCCATTAACCAAACTAATGCAAATACTTATCAAATTGACCTAGGTGTTGATGATGAACAATCTATGGGTCAATATGATGATGAGCATGAGCATGATGATGATTACTCCGATTCGGACACCGAGCTAGACAAGGTCATGAAGAGTCTCAATCTTATGGCAAATATGAGAGACTACATGTCAGGCGGAAAAGAGTGGATTCTTGATAGTGGATGCACCGATCACATGACCGGAGACAAAGACATGTTTCGAGAGCTTGCAAAAAACGATGGTCCACGCAAGTATGTGACTTTTGGAGACAACTCCAAGGGTAAGGTACTTGGCCTTGGTAAGGTGGCCATATCTCATGATAGCTCTATTCAAAATGTCATGCTTGTAGAATCTCTTGGATACAATTTACTTTCCGTGTCTAGATTAGCTGACTTTGGATTCAATGTGCTATTCACCAAAGTAGATTGCCAAGTCTTTCGTCGTGATAATCAAAACATGGCTTTTACTGGTATTCGTAGAGGTGATCTATATATTGTTGATTTCACTAAGAAAGCCCAACCTAGAGCTTGTTTCATTGCTAAATCCTCTAAAGGTTGGTTGTGGCATAGAAGGCTAGGACATGTTGGTATGCGTAACCTAGATAAGCTAATCAAAGGTGATCATATTCTTGGTGTTAAAGATGTTTTCTTTGACAAAGATAGACTTTGTAGTGCTTGTCAAGCAGGAAAACAAGTTGGTGGAAGTCATCCCGTGAAAAACAGCATGACCACTAGGAGACCGCTTGAGCTTCTTCATATGGATCTCTTCGGTCCCAATGCTTACAAAAGCCTTGGTGGTAACTCCTTTGGTCTAGTTATAGTTGATGATTATTCCAGATTTACGTGGGTATTTTTCCTTGATGATAAATCGCAGGTTCAGAGGATCTTCAAGACCTTTGCCAAAAAGGCCCAAAATCAATTTGAGGTGAAGATCAAGAAAGTTCGGAGTGACAATGGAACGGAGTTCAAGAACGCCAATGTAAACTCTTTTCTCGATGAGGAAGGAATTCTACATGAGTTCTCGGCTACGTACACGCCTCAACAAAATGGAGTTGTTGAGAGGAAGAACCGAACGCTCATAGAGATGGCAAGAACGATGCTTGATGAATACAAGACACCGAAGCACTTTTGGGGAGAAGCCGTCGAGACAGCTTGTCATGCCATCAACAGGCTTTATCTTCATAAGCTCCTTGGCAAGACATCATACGAGCTTCTCACCGGTAACAAACCCCAAGTGGGATACTTTCGTGTCTTTGGTTCAAAATGCTATATCCTTGACAAGCATCGTCGATCTAAATTTGCTCCTAAATCTCATGAAGGTTTTCTTCTTGGTTATGGATCAAACTCCCACACCTACCGTGTCTACAATAATTTCACCCGAAAGGTTGAAGAGATGGTAGATGTGAAGTTTGATGAATCTAATGGCTCGCAAGTAGAGCAAATGCCTATTGATGTAGGAGACAAGGACCCATCGGAAGCAATCCAAGATTTATCTATCGGGAAGATCCGTCCCATGGAAGTGAAGGAGAGTACCTCATCTACATATGTGGAGCCACCTACCTCACAGAGAGATGAACCTCAAGGCAACATGGAGGCCTCCACAAGTGGAACTCACCAAGATGAGGAATTGCAACAAGAAGATTCACCACAACCTCCTTCTCCACCGCCTCAAGACAACACCAACAACAATGAAGAAGAAGAAGAGGAAGATGAAGATGATGAGGAAGCTGAGCCACAACATCAACAAAAGCTATCCCGAGTCCGAGCAAGAGTCAAGAAGAATCATCCCGTGGAACAAATGATGAACGACATCAACTCCGGGAGAATTACTCGCTCTAAAACTCGCTTAGCTAACTTTTGTGAGCATTACTCATTTATCTCTAGTATTGAACCTATGAAGGTAGAAGAAGCACTTGATGACCCGGATTGGGTGAACGCTATGCACGAAGAACTACACAACTTCGAGAGGAACAAGGTGTGGACTTTGGTAGAGAAGCCCAACGATGATCAAAACATCATTGGAACCAAATGGGTGTCTCGGAACAAGCAAGATGAAGATGGACAAGTCATCCGCAACAAGGCTCGTCTCGTAGCTCAAGGTTACACACAAGTCGAAGGTATGGACTATGGTGAGACCTATGCCCCCGTTGCTAGACTTGAGTCCATTCGCATTCTTCTTGCTTATGCCAATCATCATGATATTACTCTCTATCAAATGGACATCAAAAGTGCTTTTCTAAATGGTGAAATTGAGGAGGAAGTATTTGTGAAACAACCTCCCGGATTTGTGAATCCCAAAAAGCCTAATCATGTTTACAAGTTGCATAAAGCTCTTTATGGTCTTAAACAAGCCCCTAGAGCTTGGTACAAATGCTTAACTAGCTTTCTTCTTGAGAAAGGCTTTGAGATTGGAAAGATAGACTCAACGCTGTTCACAAAAAGGGTTAATGGTGAACTATTTGTGTGCCAAATATATGTTGATGATATTATCTTTGGTTCAACTAACCCCCATTTTAGCAAGAAGTTTGGACAGCTCATGTCGGAGAAGTATGAAATGTCCATGATGTGTGAACTCAAATTTTTCCTTGGGTTGCAAATCAAGCAATCTAAGGAGGGTACCTTTGTCTCACAAACAAAGTACACCAAGGATCTCTTCAAGAAGTTCAACATGCAAGAAAGCAAAGGTATGAGTACCCCCATGCCTACTAGTGGACATAATGACTTGACAAAAGATGGAGAACCCGTTGATCAAAGGGTTTACCGTTCTATGATTGGTTCTCTACTATATCTTTGTGCTTCTCGTCCTGACATAATGTTGAGTGTATGCATGTGTGCGAGATATCAAGCAGCCCCTAAAGAATGTCATCTTAAAGCTGTTAAAAGGATAGTGAGATACTTGATACACACACCAAACTTTGGCATTTGGTATCCTAAGAGAGCCTCTTTCGATCTTGTTGGCTATTCCGACTTGGACTATGCCGGTGACAAGGTTGATAGAAAGTCAACTTCGGGTACGTGTCAATTTCTTGGTCGATCCCTTGTATCTTGGTCCTCCAAGAAACAAAATTCAGTATCTTTATCCACTGCCGAAGCTGAATATATTGCTGCTGGTTCGTGTTGTGCTCAATTGCTATGGATGACACAAACGCTTAAAGATTATGGGATACATGTGAGACGTGTTCCCTTGCTTTGTGACAATGAGAGTGCAATCAAGATTGGACACAATCCTGTGCAACACTCTCGAACAAAGCATATTGAAGTTCGTCACCATTTTATTCGTGATCATATTGCCAAGGGTGATATTAATCTTAAGCATGTTCGTACTGACAAACAACTTGCTGATATCTTTACAAAACCTCTTGATGAGAAGGTGTTTTGTCGCTTAAGGAGTGAGTTGAACATCATTGATGCTTCAAACTTGGAGTGATAACTCCATTGATGCATGCAAGGCATGAGCCTCTTGACTAATCCTTGATATTTCTCTTATGATGATGATCATATGTCTTGGACACATTTGCCTCCTTGTATTGCATCTAACTCTTTGCAGGTACTTGGATGATATACATTCCACAAGATTACCACACACTCAAATCATGAGTAATCTTGTCATTGACCAAGTATCTAGCCCTTTGGGATGTTGAGTTCAAGGAACAAAATTCCACATATCCTTTTTGACACCTTATACATCTAGTATTTCACTCTTGTCATCTTGGATATTCTTGAGTATTTCCTTGCTTGCCTAACCCATGTAGGAAGATGAACTACACAAGTAGAAATGGCGCTCCAACTTCACATTCAATGAGCACCTACATCGAGTTTACCTACATGAGCAAAGCATCAACAAGCCCAAGGTAT
The DNA here is from genome assembly GCA_902687465.1 of Secale cereale. NCBI lineage: Eukaryota > Viridiplantae > Streptophyta > Magnoliopsida > Poales > Poaceae > Secale > Secale cereale. The sequence continues at coordinate 687,555,231 of LR738711.1, read as the reverse complement.
GTTCTTCACATCTTTAAGAAGCTTTGCTCAAAGTCATGAGTACAAGCAGCTTCATAAGATGTGATCACATCAAATGCTTAATCGAAAAATGGCAACCCCATTTTGAGCTTAAACGATGAGTATGACCCATGATCAAATGTCTTCATTTGACTCCTAAGTCAATATACTCAAACATAGGTGACTTTGTCGCCGACCTTTTTCTAGATGAAGTACATATGCTTTTGGAGTTTTTCTGTTTTCTCTTATGTTCTCTCATTGAGTTTTCTTTAATCAAAAAAAAAAAACTTCATCTAGGCATCTTTTTATTTCTTTTTTTATTTCTTTTCTCATATTTTCGTTGTGAATATCCTTCTGGAAATCTTTTTATGGCTCTGATCAATTCCTTGAAAATCTTTTACAAATTCATTGCAAATCTTTTGAAATACTCCTCGCAAAGTGAGCTGAATTCTTTCTGTATTTTTAAAAGAGGGAGAGGACTCAAATTCAGACTCAAATTTTAAATCTTAATGAGGAGAAGACTCAATGTTACTCTTGAAATGTTCTTATTTGTCCTGTTGTGATTCTTAAGGATCCCACTTCTTTCTTTATTTCTTTCTTTCCATCTTTCCTGTCCTACCTAGTTTGCTGTCCTTTTCGGCACTTGATGTCAAAGGGGGAGAGAACTTAGGGGAATAGGGGGAGTAGGGGAGAAGAGAAGACTTAAGGGAAGAAGAAAAGCAATCTTATCTTAAGGGGGAGAGAATCACATCAAAGCTTTGTCGTGTTTTACATTGGACATTACAATTGGCATCTTTCTTTTGATTTTGCTTTTTACATCACACCCCTTGTTCTCACAATTGGTATCTCATGGAATCTTTTAGCTTAAGGGGAGAAGACTTAGAGGAATCTTCACAATTGATATCCTATGAAAAGCAAAATCTCTCTGAGTTCATTGAAAATCTTTTAGCTTCGGAGACATGTTTGCTGATTCAAGCCTGTGCTCAATATGAGACACTCTTTATACATGTCCTCCCTGGCTTGGTACTCTTGATGTTCTTGCAGTTGGTTGAAGGAATACTCTTGTGTTATCTAACCTTGTTTTCTCAAGTTTATCCCTTCAGGTACAAATGCCAAGGAACCTCAAGGTAAGTATATGCATCTTGCAGAATGTGCATGATGGTGACTTGCTTGTGAATACTTGTTTGCAAGAAATCACCATGCACATATGCATTATCACTCACTTCCTTTTCTTCTGCTCTGATGCATATAGCCAAGCTGCATGTAGCACATCTTGCTTATCTCTCTTGTGTGCGTGTGGTAGTCCAAAACCATAATCTATGAAAATCTTGCACACTTGTAGGGGGAGCCTGTGTACTACATGCTTGTCAAAGCTTTCGTGATAATTCTGTCTTTCTTTCAATAAGCTTTGATGTATTGTTTAGTGTAATTTTAGTGTGTTGCCATCAATTACCAAAAAGGGGGAGATTGAAAGCACATTTGCTCCCTGGGTGGTTTTGGTAATTAATGACAACATACTTTGTGGTTGGACTAATACTTTTATCAAGTATGTTTCAGGAAACCCAATCACATTGGTATGGCAAGATGACTGAAGAAGTGGACCCCTCAAATGCTAAGGCAAGCTTTGGCAAAAGCTCAAGACTCTATTTTTGGTTTAGTGATCAAAGATCACATTGAGTCCATAGGAAAAGCCAATACTATTAAAAGGGGATGAGGTTGTGTTGATGATCTGGTTGCTCAAGTGCTTAGTGATTTAGCTCCTTCAACTATCAGCACCTTTCACTACCAAACACACTCATAAGTAATCTCGGACAAACCGATTCTTCCAACTCAGTCCCACCGAGATGAACCACTTCAGCCATATTCCAAACCCTAGAAAAATCGGTCTTACCGAGTTTGAGATCGGTCTCACCGAAACTGAACTGCCAACCTTCTGTAACCATTTCACATCATTTCGGAATGACCGAGTTTGTATTATCGGTCTCACCGAAATGGGAAAGCTTCTGTCTTGGCTCAAATCGGTCTCACCGATAATCCATTTTCGGTCTAACCGATTCTGGCATGTTCCTGCTCTTTCTCAAATCGGTCCAACCGAGTTTTCTTTCTCGGTCCCACCGAAATCTCCAACGTTCATATCAGATGCACTTTCGGTCCCACCGAGATGGTATTTTCGGTCCCACCGAAAATCCCCAACGTTCACTATATTTGAACTTTCGGTCTGACCGAGTTTTAACTTCGGTCTCACCGAGATTGGTCAAATGTGTGTGTAACGGTTGGATTTTGTGTGGAGGCTATATATACCCCTCCACCCCCTCTTCATTCGTGAGGAGAGCCATCAGAAAGTACCACCACTTCTACCATACACTTTCTGAGAAGTGAACCACCTACCCTTGTGTTGAGATCAAGCCATTCCATTCCTACCATATGAAACTTGATCTCTAGCCTTCCCAAGTTGCTTTCCACTCAAATCTTTCTTCCACCACAGCCATATCAGTGAGGAGAGTTGAGTGTTGGGGAGATTATCATTTGAAGCACAAGAGCAAGGAGTTCATCATCATCAACACCGTCTATTACCTTTTGGAGGGTGGTGCCTCCTAGATTGGTTAGGTGTCGCTTGGGAGCCTCCGTCTTTGAGATGTGGAGTTGAACCAAGAAGTTTGTAAGGGCAAGGAGATCGCCTACTTCGTGAAGATCTACCCCGAGTAAGGCTAGTCCTCCGTGGGCGTAGGCCGTGATGGAATAGACAAGGTTGCTTCTTCGTGGACCCTTTGTGGGTGGAGCCCTCCGTGGACTCGCGCAGCCGTTACCCTCCGTGGGTTGAAGTCTCCATCAACGTGGATGTACGATAGCACCACCTATCGGAACCACGACAAAAATCTCCGTGTCACCAAACTGCGTTTGATCTTCTCCATCTCTCTTTACTATATATGCAATTTATTTTCCGCTGCCCATACTCTTGAATTGCATGTGTAGTATGTTACTTGACTTGTGTGTTATGCAAAATCTGTCAAAAACTGTTCTTGATAAAAGACATAATTTTTATCTTGTCGAGTAGTCTAATCACCCCCCCTCTAGACACTCTCACCTTCTTCGATCCTACAATTAGGTGTGTTGGGGACACAAGAGACTTCTTGTATCTTAGTTGCAGGGTTTCTTGAGAGAGACCATCTTCAACCTCTACTTCCCTGAGTTCGATAAACCTTAGGTTACTCACTTAAGGGAAATTTGCTGCTGTCGTACAAACCTCCGCGCTTGGAGGCCCAACATAGTCTACAAGAGTAGAAGCGTGTGTAGACATCAGATGGTGTCTAGATTGGATCTGGTGTTTCTGGACTCTGCGGCGGCTGGATGAATATTTCCTCGACTCCCCTAGGGTTTCTGGAATATTGGGGTATTTATAGAGCAAAGAGGCGGTCTGGGGGGCACCCAAGGTGGGCACAACCCACCAGGGCGCGCTTGGGCCTCCTGGTGCGCCCTGGTGGGTTGTCCCCTCCTTGGGCCTCCCCCCCAGGTGCCAGCAGGGCCCATAGTGTTCCTTATGGCCCAGAAAAATCTCTAAAAAGTTTCGCGGTGTTTGGGCTTTGTTTGATATTGATTTCCTGCGATGTAAAAAACATGCAGAAAACAACAACTAGCACTTGACACTATGTCAATAGGTTAGTACCAAAAATGATTATAAAACATCCAAGAATGATAATATAACAGCATGGAACAATCAAAAATTATAGATACGTTGGAGACGTATCAGCATCCCCAAGCTTAACTCCTACTCGTCCTCGAGTAGGTAAGTGACAAAAACAGAATTTTTGATGTGGAGTGTTGTTTATCAAGTCATATCATATTCTTTTCTTTATAGCATGGACATTTGGACTTTTATATGGTTCAAAGCAATAGTCTAGTTTCGACATAATAATTTAGATACTCAAGCATATCAACAAGCAAGCATGTCTTTCAAAATATCAATGCTAAAATAAGTTATCCCTGGCCCATTACGCTCTATCATTGATCCATTCATGAAACACACTCGCATATTAGTTACATCCAATGCTCAAGTACGATCATAGCGTTTCCTAGTTGGTGCCTGTAAGAGAAGATGGAGACTCAAAATCAAAAATAAAAATTGCATAAGTAAAAGAAAGGCCCTTTGGAGAGGGAAGTAGGGATTTGTAGAGGTGCTAGAGCTCAAAGCAAAAACTGAAAGATAATTTTTTTGGGAGGTATAATTTTCCCACCAATGAGAACGACTTGAGGTTCCCAACACTTCCCATGCTAGATATATCATAGGCGGTTCCTAAACAGAAAATAAAGTTTATTCCTTTTCCACCAAACTTTCACAAGCCATGACTAGCCAAATCCACGGTTGCCTTCTATAGCAACACTTTCCAAGGAATTTATTATTTGACAACATAAAGTAATTTTTTTTCATTTCAGGACCGGGCATCCCTAATACCTTTGCCGTACTCTCATGCAATGACAAGTGAATAAACACTCATCGTGAGAATAACACATCCAGCATGGAAAATATTGGCCACCCCTCACCGCCTTGCGAGCGGTACAGGCACACAAAAAGGGAAATTTATTTTGAAAATTAGAGATGGCACATACAAATTTGCTTAGAACGGCAAGGAAATACCGCATATAGGTAGGTATGGTGGACTCATATGGCAAAACCGGGATAAAGGATTTTGGATGCACAAGTGGAGATCATACTTAGTGCAAAATGAAGGCTAGCAAAAGACTGGGAAGCGACAACCATGAAACAAATAATCTCGTAAGCGAACATTGAGCATAAATAACACCGAATAATGCACCACAAGTAGGATATAATTTCATTACATTATTATTGACTTTCATGCTTGCATAGGGAATCACAAACTTTAACACTAATATTCTTACTAGAGCACAATTACTCATCAACATAACTCACATATCACATCATCATATCTCAAAACTATTACAAGGAATCAACTTTATTTTGTCCAATGATCTTCATGACACATTTTTTACTTTATCCTTCTTGGATATCTATCACTTCGGGACTAATTTTCATGTGTTGATTTTGATAAGCTCAAACAAGTATAAGTGAAGATCATGAGCATAATTTTTTTCTTTCTTCTCTCAAAAAAATATAAGTGAAGCAAGAGAGAATTTCTTTAAAATTTACTAACTCTCAAAAAATCTAAGTGAAGCAAGAGAGTATTTCTTAAAAAAATACTAAGCACACCATGCTGAAAAAGATATAAGTGAAGCACTAGAGTAAGTCCTAGCTCATAAAAATTTAAGTGAAGCATAGAGAGTTATTCTAACAAGTCATGGCACAATTTTGGCTCTCTCGAATAGGTGTGTACAACAAGGATTGATGACTTAAAAAGAAAAAAAAAGCAAAGACTCATATCATACAAGACGCTCCAAGCAAAACACATATCATGTGACGAATAAAAATATAGTTTCGAGTGAAATACCGATAGTTGTTGGAAGAAAGCGGGGATGCCACTCGGGGCATCCCCAAGCTTAGTTGGTTGCTCATCTTTGGATTAATAGCTTGGGATGTCGGGGCATCCCCAAGCTTAGGCTCTTACATCCTTCCTTCATCCATCGTAAGATAACCCAAAACTTGAAAACTTCAATCACACAAACTTTAACAAAACCTTCGTGAGATCCGTTAGTGAAAGAAAGCTAACCACTACTATAAGTACTGTGTCGAACCAATTCATATGTTTTTTGTATTATATCTATTGTATTCCAACTTTTCTATGGAAAAAACTCATTAAAGAAAACCATAGAGCCATCACAATAAGCACACAACACAAAGAAAACAGAATCTGTCAAAAACAGAACAGTCTGTAGTAATCTGGCAGTTTCGAAAACTTCTGGAACTCTAAAAATCTTGAAAAAATAGGGCCACATGAGAAATTTTTATATTAATATTCTGCAAAAACAATCAAGTAAAAAGCACTTTCCTGTTAAAGATGGAATTTTTCTTGTGAGCGCAAAGTTTCTGTCTTTTTCAGCAAGATCAAACGACTATCACCCAAGAAGATCCTATCGGTTCTACTTGGCACAAACACTAATTAAAATACAAAAAACACAATCATACCAGTAGCATAATTGTGTAAGCACTCAAGAAAAACAATCTAAAAGCAAAACTAATTTTTATTCATTGGGTTGCCTCCCAACAAGCGCTATCGTTTTACGCCCTTAGCTAGGCATAATGCAAGGATCTAAGTTTTGTCATCTTTATCTTCAAGTTCCTCAACCACATAATTTTTCAAAGATTGAGCATATAATTCTTCAATAAAAACGCTTCTAGGGATAAGATCAAGGAATTTGCTTTTGTAAAGGGGCTCTTTTATTACTTCAATGAAGTTAGGATGAATACTAATAATTTTAAGATCCCCATCATTATTACTAGAAGTAGCCCCTTTGTTCTTACGTCTTTTTCCGGGAGTTTTTTCAATAGAATTAACGGGAGAAAAAGCGGTGCCCAAGTTACTGACAATTTCTTCCAATTTATCAATCCTAGAAGGGCTTTCTTTGATTCTTTCATTAACTATGGGTTCCTTCTCTTTTAGTATTTTATGAACAGTACCCGCTTTAGCCCCAAATTTATTTATAGCAAGCTCATGCATATTTGTATCTAAATTTTCAATATGTTCTTTAGTGAGCATTCCGTTTTCAATAGCATCTAATCTTTGCATAACATTCTCAAGAGTAAGAGTAGTTTAATTGACAATTATAGGTGGGGAACCCATCAAACTTCCCATAGCATTCAAGGCATCAAGAGTAGGACAACTTAAGAAACTTCCCCCGGTAATGGAATCAAGAACGAATCTAAACCAAGTAGTAATTCCCACATAAAAATTTCGAAGAAGAACAATAGTGGATTGCTTACAGATAGATCTGTTATTAGCATCGCAAATCCTATACAAAGCATATTTTAGGCTTTCTCCTCCTCTTTGATTAAAGTTGAGGACTTCGTTCTCAGGGGTGCAAATGACGAGGGTAGGATTAGCCATGATGGCAAGAACTCAAATAGATCCGGCAAAAAAAACGGCGAATGAAAAAGAGAGGCGAATAAACGACAAATTTTTGTGAAGTGGAGGAGATGAAAATGAGAGACAAATGGCAAATAATGTAATTGCAAGGAGATGAGATTTGTGATTAGGAACCTAGTTATGTTGAAGGTGCTCCCCAGCAACGGTGCCAGAAATTCCTTTTGATGTCGCTTGAAGCTACGTCGGTTTTTCCCCAAAGAGGAAGGGATGATGCAGCACAGCGGTAGTAGGTATTTCCCTCAGATGTCAAACCAAGGTTATCGAACCAGTAGGGGAACCAAGCAACACAATATAAACAACACTTGCACACACAAATAACAACACCTCGCAACCCGACGTGGGTTGTCAATCCCTTTCGGGTAACGAACGTGAGAGAGATATAAATATTGGTAGATCAGTTGATAAATAAGATAAATTGCAGCAAGGTATTTTTGGTTTTTTGGTTTAGTTGATCTAAAAAATAAAAGCAAAGGCAAATAGATCACAAAGGAAAATATATGAGAAATAAGACTCGGGGGCCGTAGGTTTCACTAGTGGCTTCTCTCAAGAAAAATAGCAAACGGTGGGTGAACAAATTACTATTGGGCAATTGATAGAACTTCAAATAATCATGACGATATCCAGGCAATGATCATTACATAGGCATCACGTCCAAGATTAGTAGACCGACTCCTGCCTGCATCTACTACTATTACTCCACACATCGACCGCTATCCAGCATGCATCTAGTGTATTAAGTTCATGAAAAAATGGAGTAATGCATTAAGAACGATGACATGATGTAGAAAAGATCCGTATATCTATGGCGTTAGATATGAATCTCGTCGTTTTATCCTTAGTGGCAACGATACATACGTGCCGGTTCCCCTTCTGTCACTGGGATCAAGCATCGTAAGATCGAACACACTACTGGGCACCTCTTCCCATTGCAAGATAAATAAATCAAGTTGGCCAAACAAAATCCAATATCAGAGGAGAAATACGAAGCTATAAGAAATCATGCATATAAGAGATGAAAGAAGACTCAAATAAATTTCATGGATATAAAAAGATAGATATGATCATAAACTCAAAGTTCATCGGATCCCAACAAACACATCGCAAAAAGAGTTACATCATATGGATCTCCAAGAGACCATTGTATTGTAATCAAAAGGGAGAGAGGAAGCCATCTAGCTACTAACTACGGACCCGTAGGTCTACAAGGAACTACTCACGCATCATCGGAGAGGCACCAATGGAGATGGTGAACCCCTCCATGATGGTGTCTAGATTGGATCTGGTGGTTCTGGACTTTGCGCTGGCTGGAATAGAATTTCCTCGACTCCTTTAATGTTTCTGGAATATATGCGTATTTGTAGAGCAAAGAGGCGGTGTGGGAGGCCACCGAGGTGGGCACAACCCACCTGGGCGTGCCAGGGGGGCTTGGCGCGCCCTGGTGGGTTGTGCCCCCCTCGGGGCACCCCCAGGTGCAGCTCCGGCCCATTGGGTGTCTTCTGGCCCATAAAAAATCTCCAAAAAATTTCACGGTGTTTGGACTCCGTTTGATATTTATTTCCTGCGATGTAAATAACATGCAAAAAATAACAACTGGCACTTGGCACTATGTCAATAGGTTAGTACCAAAAAATGATATAAAATGATATAAAATTATTGTAAAACATCCAAGAATGATAATATAACAGCATGGAACAATCAAAAATTATAGATAAGTTGGAGACGTATCAACATCCCCAAGCTTAATTCCTGCTCGTCCTCGAGTAGGTAAATGATAAAAACATAATTTTTTATGTGGAATGTTGCCTATCATGTCATATCATATTCTTTTCTTTATAGCATGGACATTTGGACTTTTATATGGTTCAAAGCAATAGTCTAGTTTTAACATGAGATTTAAATACTCAAGCATATCAATAAGCAACCATGTCTTTCAAAATATCAACGCTAAAATAAGCTATCCCTAGCCCATCTTGCTCAACCATTGATCCATTCATGAAACACATTCGCATATTAGTTACACCCAATGCTCAAGTACGATCATAGTGTTTCCTAGCTAGTGCTTTATAAGAGAAGATGGAGACTCAAATTAAAATCTAAAAATTACATAAGTAAAAGAAAGGCCATTCGCATAGGGAAGTAGGGATTTGTAGAGGTGCCAAAGCTCAAAGCTTAAATTGAGAGATAAAATTATTTTGGAGGCATACTTTTCACACCAACGAAAACAACTTAAGGTTCCCAACACTTTCCATGCTAGATATATCATAGGCGGTTCCCAAACAAAAAATAAAGTTTATTCCTTTGCTACTTCTCGAGCTTGCGTTGTATTCCCTCAAAGAGGAAAGGGTGATGCAGCACAGTAGTGTAAGTATTTCCCTCAGTTTTTGAGAACCAAGGTATCAATCCACTAGGAGGCCACGCGCGAGTCCCTCGCACCTACACAAACAAATAAGAACTTCGCAGCCAACGCGATAAGGGGTTGTCAATCCCTTTACGGTCACTTACGAAAGTGAGATATGATAGATAGGATAGTTTGATATTTTTGGTATTTTAGGATATAAGAACAGAAAGTAAAAACAGCAAAGTAAAGTAGATTGTAGATTAATATGTTGAGAATAGACCCAGGGGCCATAGGTTTCACTAGTGGCTTGTAACGCCCGGGTAATCAAGCTACAGTAATCTCCTGCTAATGATGCCAGGTCATCACTCTTACTGTTGCTAATCCTTGCTTGATCCAAAACATAATTGAATTCAAATTCAAATTGAAGTCCAAGATTCTAATTTCTCAAACATGAAAAACGAAATGTTCAAGGTGTTGTAAATAATCCCTGGATATTTGTCATGTTGAAACTCCTATTCTAAATTGTTTAAATATCCTTAAATGAATAAAATAGGGGTCAAAAATATATTTTATATCACTTTTAAAGTTAAAAAAATTCTAAGGATTTTCAACTGCTTCTCAAACTTCTTGAGGCAATGCTAAATTTTACATAATAATTATTGAGGCAAGCTACACATTTTACAAAAGTCTTTTGGAGGAAAAAGAAAATGCAAAATAGAAAAGACAATGGGAAAACAGAAAGGTTTTTGTTAAAGAAAAGGAGAGAGGCCCACTGCCCCTGGACCTTAGCCATCTGGGCAGCCCAACCCCGCAGCCCACCTCCACGGTCGTCCTCCTCCTTCTCTGTTCATCCGACCGGGGCTCCTCCCGCGCGTCCCCGCCACACCACGTCGTTGGTGTCGGTGTACTAAGGTAGGGGTACCTCAGTACCCCAACTTGTGCACGGGCAGTAGCAGCTTCCCGCGGCGGGGCCTACCACGCGCTTGCCGGAGACCTTCCTGCTCCATATAAAACCATTCAAAAACAAAGTATACAAGACAGAAGATCAAGACCCCGACGAGTGGAGCTTGCCGGGAAGGCCGTTCCAGGCTCAAGATTACCTCACTAGCACAAGACCCTGGCAAGAGGAGCTTGCCAGGAAGGCCAGAAGATTACATTACAGAAGACATGCCTCGGCGCAACATGCGCCCCGGCAGGGCCCGGGGAGCGACAAGCTTCAGAGCCCGACAAGCTCCCGGGCCCGGCAAGGTCAAGACCCCCGGCAAGGTGCTTGCCGGGGAGAGTTGCGCTGCGTGCCCGCGCTCCAGCTCACCGAACCACGCGTCGCCCTGGGGCCACTCCAGGGACGCGTGGCGGATGGCTGTGCAGCCTGGGGACACGGTGGCGCTCCACGGTGGTAAAGCCATCGCCGTGGCAAACGGAGACGCAAGGGCGGGCGCTTTTGGGGTCGACGGCGACGGGCATTAAATGCTCTTGTCCCCCACTGTCAAAGTAGGTGATGACCACTGTTCATGCACTGTTCATCCACTGTTCCCGCACTGTTACAACTACCACCACTATTACATTTTTACCCTTTCTCCTACGTTGACACCTGTCGGTGACCCCTTGAGCTATAAAAGGAGGCCCATGCACAACGTAGAAAGGGTTCGGAACCTAGATCGCTCATACGCTCGGTGTAGCTAGTTCTTCAAGCTCCCGAGCTCCCCAACTCAATACAAACTAAGCAGGAGTAGGGTTTTACGCGTCCATCGCGGCCCGAACCTGGGTAAACTGCCTGCGTGATCTCCACGATCTGCTCTTTGTGCTCCCTCCGCCCTCTTACCGCATAAACAAGGGGCTCCGGTCCCATAGGTGTTCGTGGTGGACAGTTTCACCCGACATCTTTGGCGCGCCAGGTAGGGGGCGTCGAGGTTGTGCGAACCTGATCCGGCGTTCACGCGGGCGCATTCTTCATCAACCTCTCCAGTTTCATCAGCAACCTCATCAGCAACAGTGACATGGCCCCGAAGAAGAAGGTTTCGGAGGTCGCAGGCCCGTCTGCGTCTCATCCGCCGCCACTGGAGCCAACGGTGGGCGGGGGAGACGCCGTCGGAAGGGTGGTCGCCGGCGAGGAAACTCGCGGCGCCACCAAATCCAAGGACAAGACGGACGACTGAGCCTCGGTCTCCGTGGATGCGCCACGTCCATCTCAGCAAACGACAACCCAGCAGCACCATGCCACGGGAGGTGGCATTCGCTTGCTGGGCCAAGGGCAAACCGAAGGCTCGCGGGACGCTCCGGGCCATCGTCCTGGCACGAGCAAGGCGCGGTCGCCGGGGCGGGACCCTGCTCCTTCTAACCCAGTTAGGAGTCCGAGCATATCCCGCTCCTCGCGCCGCTCGCCCCCGCTCCCCTCCACTCCGGCAGAAGCGCTCGCAAGGGCGCAACTGCTCCTCGACTTCCCTCCAGCGGCAGACAAGGCCGAAGACTGGAGGGCAACCATCCAGAACCTGATCGCCTTCGCCAACAACGATACGCCGCAGCAGCCGGCGACCTCGCGGCCGCGGCAAGTCGAGAAGACAAAGGCCGACGGCGACAAGACCGCCGGGGGTGCAACCACCGTGCACTCCCCGCCGCGGAAGCAGAAGACGCCGCCCCGCCGGAACAACGCCGACGACGGCTCCACGGCGTCGTCGGATCCGCGGGCTCGTCGGGACCAGCGCCAGGTCCTTGACGACCGGCGACAAGAAGACGCTCGAACGATGATCGAGCGCCGCCGAGAAGCTCGGCGACAATCAGATCAGCGAGCTGGAGCCGCTGTCGACACGTGCGCGCCCGGTGAACCAGGCGACTTGCCGTACGCGGCAGGTTGCCCTGCGTTTACCCGTGAGCTGCGGCGCGTCCAGTGGCCCAGCATGAAGAACTTCAAGCCCGACGTACCGGAGAAGTACGACGGCAAGACGCACCCCTCGGAATTCCTCAGCATTTACACCATCGCGGTGCAGGCTGCCGGGGGGCGCGACGAGAAGATACTAGCGAACTACTTCCCGCTAGTGCTTAAGCCAAACGTCCGTTCTTGGCTTATGCACTTGCCGGAAGGCTCCATTTCTTCTTGGGCGGACCTTTGCCACCAGTTTGTTGGCGCCTTCACGGGCGGCCACAAACCCCACGGCCAGGAGAGTGATCTCCACATTCTGGCCCAGAAGGAAGGAGAACCCCTGCGCAAGTACATCCAACGCTTCAGCCGTGTGCAGCACAACATCCCCGACGTCCACCCTGCCGCGGTTATCAGCGCGTTCCACCAGAACGTGCGTAACCGCCGCATGCGTGAAGAAATGGCCATGACCAAGATACGGGATGTCAGTGAGCTCTATGCTCTAGCTGATAAGGGCGCGCGCGCCGAAGAGGGGAGGAAACTCCCCGGAGAGGATGCTGGCGCAGGAGGAAGCGACAGCGACGACGCCGCCCCGGCAAAGAAGAGCCGGCGGCGAAACAACAGAAGGAAGAACAAGAAGGAAGTGCTTGCCGTCGAGAAGTCCGGCAAGGAGGCTCCCGCCAAGCAGACATAGGCTGGCGGCTCCGGCAAGGAGCCTGCCCCTGTAGCGGCGGCCGACAAGCAGGACGGCTCCGACAAGCAATACTGCAAAATCCACCGCACCAAGGGCCACGACCTCTCCAACTGCAAACGCGTCGAGTACCTCGTCGAGCAGCAGAAAGCTGAGTACGAGAGGCGCGACAAGGAGAAAGCCCAAGGTGGCGGAGGAGAACCAAGCAAGAAGCGGCCATTCAATGGCCGGGGAGGACGCCGCGGCAAGGCCAAGCAGCGGCAAGGTGACCGACCTCCCCGGGGCCGCGACAAGGATGAAGAAGACGACGACGAAGACATGGAGGATGAGGATAACAGCGAGCAGGAGTTCCAGAAGGCCACGGAGGTCCTGTGCGTCGACGGTGGCGCCTCTCTGCACACTTCCCACCGCCAGCTCAAGCAGTGGGTGCGGGAAGTGAACGCAGCAGAGCCGGCCGTGGAGTCGCGCAGGCTCCTCAAATGGTCCAGCACGCCCATCATTTTTGATCTTGAGGATCACCCTGACCGCACCACTGCGGTCGGGTGCTTGCCGATGCTGGTCTCACCCACCATCCGCAACCTCAAGGTCACTAAAATGTTGGTTGATGGCGGGGCCGGGCTGAACTTGATCTCCTCTGCTGTGATCAAGAAACTCCAAATCCCAGATGGCGAGCTCGAAGAGACCGGTTCTTTCCAAGGAATCAACCCAGGGAGGAGCAAGCCCAAGGGGAAGATAACTCTGCCGGTGACCTTTGGCGGGGAGCTCAACTTCAGAACTGAGCGCATCACATTTGACGTCGCCGATATTCCATTGCCATATAATGGGATACTCGGCCGTCCCGCCCTCGCCAAGTTCATGGCAGCTTCCCACTACGCCTACAACGTACTCAAGATGCCGGGGCCGATAAGCGTCATCACTGTCCATGGCGACAAGAAAGATGCGCTTGTCTGCGCCGACAAGATCTACCGGGACGCAGCAGCCGCAGCAGAAAAAGATACACTTGCCGCTGAAGCTCCCGGGGGGAAGAAGACGAAGACCAAGTCCGGCAAGTGCTCTGGGGCCCACTCCGGCAACCGCACCTCTTCGGAGTGCTGCGCTGCCGTCGAGGACGTTCCATCGAGCTCCACCGACAAGGGTAAGAAGGGGATGGCCGCTCCACCGGCAACCAAGAAGGTGTCCGCCAAGGAGGACGGCACTGGTGGTACCTTCACCATCAGTGCCACGCTTGACAGCAAATAGGAAAGCGCGCTCGTTGCCTTCCTGCGGGCGAATGTCGATGTGTTTGCCTGGCAACCATCTGACATCCCCGGTGTTCCCAGGAAGGTAATTGAGCAGAAGCTTGCTGTTTGTCCTCATGCGCGGCCCGTCAAGCAGAAGGTGAGGAAGCAAGCCGTGGAGCGCCAAGAATTCATTGCTGAAGAAATCAAGAAACTAGAGGCGGCAGGCCTAGTTAGAGGCGTGATCCATCCGACGTGGTTGGCAAACCCAGTCGTCGTGCGCAAGGCCAATGGGAAGTGGAGACTGTGTATGGACTTCACCGATGTGAATAAAGCATGTCCCAAGGATCCATTTCCCTTGCCGCGCATTGACCAGATCGTCGACTCCACTGCCGGATGTGAGCTGCTCTCTTTCCTTGATGCATATTCAGGCTACCACCAGATCTTTATGGCCAAAGAAGATGAAGAGAAGACTGCATTTATCACTCCATGTGGCACTTATTGCTTCATACGCATGCCATTTGGACTGAAGAATGCAGGATCAACATTTGCAAGGGTAGTGCACACTGCTTTCGAGCCACAGATCCACTGAAATGTAGAGGCTTACATGGATGACATCGTGGTGAAGAGCAAGAGCAAGGATACCCTGGTCCAAGATTTGGAAGAGACATTTCAGAACCTGCGCAAGATACAGCTCAAGTTGAACCCCGAGAAGTGCGTCTTTGGAGTCCCCTCCGACAAGCTTCTCGGATTCTTTGTGTCACAGAGGGGGATTGAAGCTAACCCCGACAAGATTAAAGCCATTGAGCAGATCGAAGCCCCGAAGCGCGTCAAGGACGTCAGGAGACTTGCAGGTTGTGTGGCTGCCCTCAGTAGGTTCATTTCGAAGTCTGCAGAACGCGCCCTACCTTTCTTCAAAATCTTGAAGAAGGCAGGTCCCATGAAGTGGACTCCGGAAGCGGAGGCAGCGCTGCAAGATTTGAAACGGTACCTATCCTCCACTCCAATACTTGTCGCACCTAGACCACAGGAAAAGTTGCTGCTATACCTAGCGGCAACCAACCAGGTGGTTAGTGCTGCGTTAGTAGCGGAGAGGGAGGCCGACGAGGAGTCTGCACCACCGGCAAGCGAATCCAGCGACAAGCAGGGAGCTGCTCCGACAAGCTCTGGCCCCGACAAGGCCAACTCTGCGCAGGAACAGGAAGAGGTGCGGAAGAAGATGGTGCAGCGCCCGGTGTATTTTGTGAGTTCCCTCTTGCAGGGGGCTAGATCAAGATACTCCGGGGTGCAAAAGTTCCTTTTCGGCCTCCTCATGGCCTCGAGAAAGCTGCGCCATTACTTCCAGGCACATGAGATAACAGTGGTCACTCGCTTTCCGCTGAAGAGGATATTGCACAACCCAGAAGCAACAGGCAGGATCGTTGAGTGGGCACTAGAGCTGTCAAGCTTTGGACTCAAGTTTGAAAGTACCTCAACCATACAGAGCCGAGCTTTGGCAGAATTCATAGCTGAATGGACCCCGACGCCCGATGAGGAAATTCCAGAAACAAGTGCACCCGTACAAGAAGCGACAAGTGAATGGGTAATGTACTTTGATGGTGCCTTCTTGCTGCAAGGCGCCGGTGCTGGCGTGGTACTCATCGCGCCCACCGGAGAGCACCTCAAGTATGTTATCCAGATGCACTTTCCAAGGGAGCAAGCGACAAACAACACTGCTGAATATGAGGGTTTGCTCGCCGGCCTCAGGATTGCGGCCGAACTTGGGATCAGAAAGCTGATTGTGCGGGGAGATTCTCAGTTGGTGGTCTGACAAGTTAACAAGTGTTACCAGAGCCCTTTGATGGAAGCTTATGTAGATGAAGTGAGGAAGCTTGAAGAGCACTTTGAAGGTCTGCAAATGGAGCACGTCCCGAGAGCTCAGAATGACATTGCAGATGGCCTTTCAAAGTGTGCTTCGATGAAGTTACCTGTGGAACCAGGGACCTTCTTGCTCAAGCTGACTCAACCATCCGTTACACCATCAATTGGGCAGTCCAAGAAGAGAAAGTTGATCTCCGGCGATTACTTGCCGGCGGATCTCCCCGAGGCCGCCGCCAAGGTCCCCAAGATCAACGCTCAGAACGCTGAGGAACAGTCTGCTCCTGCAGATCCGAGGATCTGTGCAGTTGAAGCAAGTGTTCCCGACAAGCCTCGCCCCGGCGAGCTTGCCGGGGGATCGTCAGCTCCGGCAGAACCAGAGGTTCTTGCCGTAGAAGCTGAGGTCCCCGCAGCGGCCCTCATGCCTTTAGTCCTTGCCGTTGAGCCTCAGGCTCCGGCATGGGCGCAGCAGATCGTCCGTTTTCTGCAAACTGGAGAACTTCCCGACGACCCAGAAGAAATAGAGAAGATAACCAGGCAGTCAAGTATGTACCAGTTCGTAGACAATGAGCTGTACAGAAGAAGACTCAACGGTGTCAGGTTGAAGTGCATCTCCAGGGAAGATGGACAGAAGCTATTGGCAGAAATACACGGAGGCATATGCGGCCACCATATTGGCGCAAGGGCGCTTGCCGGGAAAGCTTTCCGGCAAGGGTTCTTTTGGCAAGAAGCCCTCCAAGATGCAACTGCACTAGTAACCAAGTGTGAAGCGTGCCAGTTCCATGCGAAGCAAATTCATCAGCCAGCTCAAGCTCTCCAGACGATTCCTTTGTCCTGGCCCTTCTCGGTCTGGGGGCTCGATATCCTCGGCCCCTTCCCCCGTGCTGTCGGGGGCTTTGAGTACTTGTACGTTGCAATCGACAAGTTCACAAAGTGGCCAGAAGTGGAACCAGTGAGAAAGGTGATAGCACAGTCAGCGGTCAGGTTCTTCAGGTCGATTGTTTGTCGTTTCGGGATCCCTAACAGGATCATCACCGACAACGGTACGCAATTTACTAGTCGCACCTTCATGCAATACGTCCAAGACCTTGGCGCCAAGGTCTGTTTCGCTTCTGTTGCTCACCCGAGGAGCAACGGTCAAGCGGAGAGGGCAAATGCTGAAGTGCTGCGCGGACTCAAGACAAGGACCTTTGACAGGCTGCGCAAGTGCGGAAAAAACTGGATAGAGGAGCTACCGGCGGCTCTTTGGTCAATCAGAACGACACCAAGTCGAGCCACCGGACAGACACCCTTTGCTCTAGTCTATGGAGCAGAGGCAGTTCTCCCCACGGAACTCGTATACGGATCTTCTCGAGTGCTTGCTTATGATGAGCTCGAGCAAGAGCAACTGCGGCAAGATGATGCATTGCTCCTCAAGGAGGAACGTCTCCAGGCTGCTGTACGAGCTGCTCGATACCAGCAAGCCTTGCGTCGCTACCATAGCCGCAAGGTCAGGGCCAGGAGTCTCGAGGAAGGCGACCTTGTTCTTCGGCGTGTTCAGTCCGCCAAGAATTCCAACAAGTTGACGCCGAAGTGGGAAGGCCCTTATCGGGTGAGACAAGTCACAAGGCCCGGCGCTGTCCGCCTTGAGACCGAAGAAGGCTTACCGGTGAGCAACTCCTCGAACATAGAGCATCTTTGCAAGTTTCACCCATAAGGCGCGGTTGCCGTGATCCGCTCCGGCAACCACCTTTTGTACAAGCTTTGCCGCTGTTGCATGTAACCCTTTGTACAAAGCCGGGCGCAGACCCCGTGCATCAGTAAAGCTTTTGTGTTTTGCGCTATTTGCCTTTTCATGCTTTTCTTCGCTATTTGCATGCATTATTTGGCATCTTGTGCAACGTACGTATCCGGTAAGCATTAGCAAGCCGAAAGGCCATATACTTGTTTCCCTCTTCTTTTTCCTTGCCTCTTAAGCAGAAGGAATGTTCCTCGCGCACAAGTTTGCCGGGGGGGAAGGAGATGGAAGATGAACCAAGTGCTGTTCAAGAAAGAGAAGCCTTACCGGGAAGCAAGCGATATATGAAAGCTAAAAACAAAAGAGATAAAGAAAAAGGAGGCCTAGTCTACGCGGTCGCCTTCAATCCTAGAGATCTTGTTCACTTTGGCGATAATGTGGGCGACCTACGCCTTCAGCGCCTCCATATTCGCGTCGGCCGGCAAGCTGCGGAGAACGTTGTAGAGGTTTATACCGGGATTGCGGTACACAATCTTCGTCAGAACGCGCTCCAAGGTTCCCGCGCAGAGCTGGCGCGACTCCTCGGCCAGTTGCGCGGGGAGCTTCTTCCGAAGATCTGCAAGAGCCGGCGCGATCCCTCTGAAGAAGAGACTGAGCTTGGCGCTGTGGGGGAGGTTTGGATCCGGAGAGTATATAAGATGCTCGACCTTCAGCGCCAGCAGCTCCTGGTCGATGTTGGATGCAGAGGCCACCAAGTCGTCGGTCCACACCTCGACGGTCCGGCGGAAGTTCTCAGCCGCAGTATTGGCGCTCTCCACCAAGCCTCGCTCCCTGCGGAGC
This sequence comes from Secale cereale, assembly GCA_902687465.1. Lineage (NCBI taxonomy): Eukaryota > Viridiplantae > Streptophyta > Magnoliopsida > Poales > Poaceae > Secale > Secale cereale. The sequence goes on along the minus strand of LR738711.1, from coordinate 687,536,665 downwards.
TCTTCCTTCAGCTTGGTTTCCCGGTCCCGGACGGCGTCGAGCGAGTCCTTCAACGTGGAAACCTTCGGCTCCAGATCCTCAATTGAATCCTTGGCGGCCTTCAGCTCGTCGCCCTGCTTGGAGAGGCGCACCTGGAGTTCGGAGTTAGTGTGGGCGTCCTTCTCGCGCTCTGTGTTGAGCGCGGTGACCCTCTCCACGCTCGCCTTCAGTGACTCCTCCAGCTGCGCAACCTTGGCCGCGAGCTCCTCCTTGGCGGTCTCCACGGCAGCCGCGGCGGCTTTCGCCTCCTTCAACTCTCCGCCAAGGGCCTGCTCCCGGGCGGCAAGGTCTTCCTCGTGGGAGTCGAGGTTGACCTTCCATTGGGTGAGCTCTCCTTCTCGCCGGGACAGCTCTTCCCCGGCGAGTCGCTGCTGCTCCTCGGCCTCGGCCTTCTCCAGGAGCCACTCCTGGTACTCCCCGACGAGCCTCTCGCACTCCTCCGCCACGTCGCGGAGGGCAGCCTGGTTGGCGGCGCGGAGCTCCGCCGCGCGCTTCTCCATGTCGGCGGCGGCCTTGGCGGCAAGGGCCTCCCAAGACGCGAGCTTCGTCTGCCTGGCCCGGTAAAGGGCCAGGAGCTGATGAAGCAGCTTCTCCTCCTCGGGCCCGTCTCTTCCGCCGGGCGCCTCGACGATCTTCAGTCCCGCGGAGGTGAGAACCTCTCCATCAAAGGCCTCTCCCTCCGCGGGAGCTCGCGATGAAGAACCCCACGGCACCTGGATGTAAACGCCGTTGGGGGCCTCAAGATAGTAGGCAGACGGCTCCTTTTCGGTGGAGGGGTCGGCGGCCGGCGCAGCGCTCGACGCTCCTGCCGCCTCCGGGCCGGTAGTATGGCCGCCGTCCCCCTCCCCGGCCGCCGCGTCTGCGGCCGGAGCGGTCTCCTCCGCAGTCGGCTCGGTGGCTCCCGCCGTGTCCTCGACGACAGGGGCGTTGCCGCCGTCGCCCTGCGCGTCCTCCTCCACGACGATGGTTTCCGTCTCCATCTTTTCTGGGGGAGGAAGATCTAGAAGAAGAAGAAAAAGAAAAAGAAGTTCAAGCAAATATCCAAAAAGAGACGAATCCAAGAAGACAAAATTACAGAACTTACCTTGACGGACGTCGTCGACGGCGGGCTCCCTCGCCAGGGAGCTCTGCCTTGGCGGGGTGGCCGCCCTCGCCGGGCTACTCGCCCTTGGCGGGGTACTCGCCCTTGGCGGAGTACCCGCCCTTGGCGGAGTGCTCTCCCTTGCCGGAGAGTTCGCCCTTGGCGGGGACGGCGGGGCCTGCGGCCCCTCGGGAGCGACCTCCGGATGCTCCTGTGGTCGTGGCTCCACCTCTGCACAAGACAATCAAGACAAGACAAAAACATCAAGATATTAGCACAAGACGAAATCCTCAAGCGCGCCCGACGAGCGAAAGAATCAAGCCCAGACTTACGCTGGGGGCTGCGCTGGGGGCTGCTCCTCGGAGCAGCGCTCGGGTCCGGCAGGCTCGCCTCCAGCACGTCCCCAGTCGCCGCGACAGGCGAGTCGTCCGCGACCTCGACGACGGGAACCTTGGCCTTCTTCGCCACTCGCTGAGCCAGGGTCCTGAAATCGAAGCAAGCAGCAAGATCAGAATCAACAAGAATCAAAACAAAGTTAAAGAAGATACAAGACCTCAAGTTCTTACTCCTGTTCCTCGTCGTCGTCGTCGTCGCTCAGGGCGGAGAAGTCGAACGCCACCTGAGGCGCGTCCGCGCGAGGAGCAGGAGGCGAAGACTCCCTCGGGCGCTTGGCGGTCCCCGGGGCTGGGGGCTGCGAAGACCCGGCCCCTGTGGACGCCGAGGCCCGGGGAGCGGGCGGAGCAGCCGCTCCGCTCTGCGAAGACCTTCCTCCGCTTGGCGCTGACGTGCGGGGCGCCTCCGCCGTGGCCTGTGTGCGGGTCGCCTCCGCCGTGGCCTGTGTGCGGGTCGCCCCCGCCGTGGTTGGTGCGCCGGGCGCCCCCGTCGCAGCTTGACTCCCCCGGGTAGCTCGCGCCGCCCGGCGAGTTGGTTGTTGTCGGGGCGCCTGCGCCCTCGTCCCCGTCGCCGCCTTGCGGAGACGTTTCAGCGGAGATCGCCTGGGACTTGCCCGAGGCGGGGAGGTCTCCGATGACGAGGAGAGGTCGTCGGCATAGAGCCCCAGAGACCCGTCAGAGTCCTCGTCGGCCCCGACGTCCTCCTCCTCCTCCTCGTCCCCGGCAGGCTTGCTGGACCCAGCGCCTTGCCCCGCGGCCGTCCTCCCTCCGGCGCCTCCGCCCCCTCCAGCGCTTCCGCTCCCTGCGGCGCCTCTGTTTCCTCCGGCAGTGCTGCCTCTCGCCGCGGCCTCGGTCAGGATTCCGGGGATCCCGGAATGCCTCAAAGAAGGGACCCCGGCAAGCTCGTCGGGAGGAAGCTGTAGAAGCCTGCGGATCTCCGCCTCCTCCGCTTGGCAGGACGCATCCGCAGCCTCTGCCTCATCGGGCGTAAAGCCAAACTCTCCTGCCGCTGCGGCTGCAACGGCCTCTTCAACCCGAGAAGCTATGTATGCAATCTCCTGGTCGGTGGTGTCCCGGGTGAGCCCCTTGATCTCATCTTTGTTCTTCGGCACCTCCACCAGGTTGTCGAAGAAGCTCATGATGTCTGATGACTTGGGCGGAATCCATGTCCGGTCCACGCCATGCGAGTCGCATGCGGGCATCATGGCACGAAGAGGATCCCGAGCCGTGCTGTTGCAGAGGGGCACCACTCCCCGGGGAGCTCTGAACCACTCTGGGTGGGCCGGGTCGTGCTTAAAGAGTTCCAGGACCATCCCCTTCAGCTCCAGCGATGTGAAGTTGAAGTTTAGCCCCGGGCGCAATCTCATTACGTCCGCCGCGTTGCCGTACTCCCATGCCGGCCTCTTCTTATCCTGTAGAGGGGCAATGCGGCGGCGGAGGAAATCTGCTCCTACTTCTTCGACAGACAACTTAGCTACCCGGAGACGAAGAATTCTGACGAGGGCGACATTGAGCTTGATGTCGTCCGAGTCCATCTCACTCCAGTCCCTGCCGCGCACGATGGCTGTTGTGCGCGGCGCAGTGAAGGGTTGCGGCTCGTCCTCAACTATCCAGCACCAGTCCGCGCGCCACTCCTCCCACTTGCCGCGGAGCTCCCCCGGCAAGTAGGACTCCTTCTTGTTCAAGCGGAAGACCCAAGAAATCCCCCCGGAGAGGGGAGCGCCGACTTTTTATGTGGAATGTTGCCTATCATGTCATATCATATTCTTTTCTTTATAGCATGGACATTTGGACTTTTATATGGTTCAAAGCAATAGTCTAGTTTTAACATGAGATTTAAATACTCAAGCATATCAATAAGCAACCATGTCTTTCAAAATATCAACGCTAAAATAAGCTATCCCTAGCCCATCTTGCTCAACCATTGATCCATTCATGAAACACATTCGCATATTAGTTACACCCAATGCTCAAGTACGATCATAGTGTTTCCTAGCTGGTGCTTTATAAGAGAAGATGGAGACTCAAATTAAAATCTAAAAATTACATAAGTAAAAGAAAGGCCATTCGCATAGGGAAGTAGGGATTTGTAGAGGTGCCAAAGCTCAAAGCTTAAATTGAGAGATAAAATTATTTTGGAGGCATACTTTTCACACCAACGAAAACAACTTAAGGTTCCCAACACTTTCCATGCTAGATATATCATAGGCGGTTCCCAAACAAAAAATAAAGTTTATTCCTTTGCTACTTCTCGAGCTTGCGTTGTATTCCCTCAAAGAGGAAAGGGTGATGCAGCACAGTAGTGTAAGTATTTCCCTCAGTTTTTGAGAACCAAGGTATCAATCCACTAGGAGGCCACGCGCGAGTCCCTCGCACCTACACAAACAAATAAGAACTTCGCAGCCAACGCGATAAGGGGTTGTCAATCCCTTTACGGTCACTTACGAAAGTGAGATATGATAGATAGGATAGTTTGATATTTTTGGTATTTTAGGATATAAGAACAGAAAGTAAAAACAGCAAAGTAAAGTAGATTGTAGATTAATATGTTGAGAATAGACCCAGGGGCCATAGGTTTCACTAGTGGCTTGTAACGCCCGGGTAATCAAGCTACAGTAATCTCCTGCTAATGATGCCAGGTCATCACTCTTACTGTTGCTAATCCTTGCTTGATCCAAAACATAATTCAATTCAAATTCAAATTGAAGTCCAAGATTCTAATTTCTCAAACATGAAAAACGAAATGTTCAAGGTGTTGTAAATAATCCCTGGATATTTGTCATGTTGAAACTCCTATTCTAAATTGTTTAAATGTCCTTAAATGAATAAAATAGGGGTCAAAAATATATTTTATATCACTTTTAAAGTTAAAAAAATTCTAAGGATTTTCAACTGCTTCTCAAACTTCTTGAGGCAATGCTAAATTTTACATAATAATTATTGAGGCAAGATACACATTTTACAAAAGTCTTTTGGAGGAAAAAGAAAATGCAAAATAGAAAAGACAATGGGAAAACAGAAAGGTTTTTGTTAAAGAAAAGGAGAGAGGCCCACTGCCCCTGGACCTTAGCCATCTGGGCAGCCCAACCCCGCAGCCCACCTCCACGGTCGTCCTCCTCCTTCTCTGTTCATCCGACCGGGGCTCCTCCCACGCGTCCCCGCCACACCACGTCGTTGGTGTCGGTGTACTAAGGTAGGGGTACCTCAGTACCCCAACTTGTGCACGGGCAGTAGCAGCTTCCCGCGGCGGGGCCTACCACGCGCTTGCCGGAGACCTTCCTGCTCCATATAAAACCATTCAAAAACAAAGTATACAAGACAGAAGATCAAGACCCCGGCGAGTGGAGCTTGCCGGGAAGGCCGTTCCAGGCTCAAGATTACCTCACTAGCACAAGACCCTGGCAAGAGGAGCTTGCCAGGAAGGCCAGAAGATTACATTACAGAAGACATGCCTCGGCGCAACATGCGCCCCGGCAGGGCCCGGGGAGCGACAAGCTTCAGAGCCCGACAAGCTCCCGGGCCCGGCAAGGTCAAGACCCCCGGCAAGGTGCTTGCCGGGGAGAGTTGCGCTGCGTGCCCGCGCTCCATCTCACCGAACCACGCGTCGCCCTGGGGCCACTCCAGGGACGCGTGGCGGATGGCTGTGCAGCCTGGGGACACGGTGGCGCTCCACGGTGGTAAAGCCATCGCCGTGGCAAACGGAGACGCAAGGGCGGGCGCTTTTGGGGTCGACGGCGACGGGCATTAAATGCTCTTGTCCCCCACTGTCAAAGTAGGTGATGACCACTGTTCATGCACTGTTCATCCACTGTTCCCGCACTGTTACAACTACCACCACTATTACATTTTTACCCTTTCTCCTACGTTGACACCTGTCGGTGACCCCTTGAGCTATAAAAGGAGGCCCATGCACAACGTAGAAAGGGTTCGGAACCTAGATCGCTCATACGCTCGGTGTAGCTAGTTCTTCAAGCTCCCGAGCTCCCCAACTCAATACAAACTAAGCAGGAGTAGGGTTTTACGCGTCCATCGCGGCCCGAACCTGGGTAAACTGCCTGCGTGATCTCCACGATCTGCTCTTTGTGCTCCCTCCGCCCTCTTACCGCATAAACAAGGGGCTCCGGTCCCATAGGTGTTCGTGGTGGACAGTTTCCCCCGACAGTTGGCGTTGCCCCGGAGGGGATAAGAACGACGCGACCCTCCCTCCTCGGCCTCGTCAGCTTCCTCTCGCACAAATATCTCCTTCTCCCCTCTCGATCCGATCCAGATCGGGCCAAACCCGGTGCCCCGACGCCAATCGCCCCGTCGCCGGATCCTCGTCGTCTTCCAGCTCAGACACCGGAACCTCATCATCGATTTTCTCCAATGCCGGCCACCACGATCCCTCCCCGAGCCCACTCGTGCACACCAGCAGGACCACAGCCCCGCATCTTTCCCCTCTCTCCCTGGCCTGATTTTTTCCCCTCTATTGCCGTCCCCGCGAGCTTCGGCTCCGAGCTTTGCCACTGCGCTGCCCACGTCACCTTGGCCGCATCCACTGCTGCCCGGGGCACGCCCTGCCTCGCCCGGGGCTCCGCTCGTCGCGCCTGCCTGCGCGTGGATGCGCCCTGCCGCCCGTTCCCTCCCACTCGCGCACGTCCGTGCAAGCCCGAGCTCCATCGCCGTGCGTTATCACCGCCATCGCCTGAGGCTGCCCCCGCGAGCCAGCCACCACCACCACTGCCTGCGTGATCTCCACGATCTGCTCTTTGTGCTCCCTCCGCCCTCTTACCGCATAAACAAGGGGCTCCGGTCCCATAGGTGTTCGTGGTGGACAGTTTCCCCCGACATCTTTGGCGCGCCAGGTAGGGGGCGTCGAGGTTGTGCGAACCTGATCCGGCGTTCACGCGGGCGCATCCTTCATCAACCTCTCCAGTTTCATCAGCAACCTCATCAGCAACAGCGACATGGCCTCGAAGAAGAAGGTTTCGGAGGTCACAGGCCCGTCTGCGTCTCATCCGCCGCCACCGGAGCCAACGGTGGGCGGGGGAGACGCCGTCGGAAGGGTGGTCGCCGGCGAGGAAACTCGCGGCGCCACCAAATCCAAGGACAAGACGGACGACCGAGCCTCGGTCTCCGTGGATGCGCCACGTCCATCTCAGCAAACGACAACCCAGCAGCGCCATGCCACGGGAGGTGGCATTCGCTTGCTGGGCCAAGGGCAAACCGGAGGCTCGCGGGACGCTCCGGGCCATCGTCCTGGCACGAGCAAGGCGCGGTCGCCGGGGCGGGACCCTGCTCCTTCTAACCCAGTTAGGAGTCCGAGCATATCCCGCTCCTCGCGCCGCTCGCCCCCGCTCCCCTCCACTCCGGCAGAAGCGCTCGCAAGGGCGCAACTGCTCCTCGACTTCCCTCCAGCGGCAGACAAGGCCGAAGACTGGAGGGCAACCATCCAGAACCTGATCGCCTTCGCCAACAACGATACGCCGCAGCAGCCGGCGACCTCGCGGCCGCGGCAAGTCGAGAAGACGAAGGCCGACGGCGACAAGACCGCCGGGGGTGCAACCACCGTGCACTCCCCGCCGCGGAAGCAGAAGACGCCGCCCCGCCGGAACAACGCCGACGACGGCTCCACGGCGTCGTCGGATCCGCGGGCTCATCGGGACCAGCGCCAGGTCCTTGACGACCGGCGACAAGAAGACGCTCGAACGACGATCGAGCGCCGCCGAGAAGCTCGGCGACAATCAGATTAGCGAGCTGGAGCCGCTGTCGACACGTGCGCGCCCGGTGAACCAGACGACTTGCCGTACGCGGCAGGTTGCCCTGCGTTTACCCGTGAGCTGCGGCGCGTCCAGTGGCCCAGCATGAAGAACTTCAAGCCCGACGTACCGGAGAAGTACGACGGCAAGACGCACCCCTCGGAATTCCTCAGCATTTACACCATCGCGGTGCATGCTGCCGGGGGGCGCGACGAGAAGATACTAGCGAACTACTTCCCGCTAGTGCTTAAGCCAAACGTCCGTTCTTGGCTTATGCACTTGCCGGAAGGCTCCATTTCTTCTTGGGCGGACCTTTGCCACCAGTTTGTTGGCGCCTTCACGGGCGGCCACAAACCCCACGGCCAGGAGAGTGATCTCCACATTCTGGCCCAGAAGGAAGGAGAACCCCTGCGCAAGTACATCCAACGCTTCAGCCGTGTGCAGCACAACATCCCCGACGTCCACCCTGCCGCGGTTATCAGCGCGTTCCACCAGAACGTGCGTAACCGCCGCATGCGTGAAGAAATGGCCATGACCAAGATACGGGATGTCAGCGAGCTCTATGCTCTAGCTGATAAGTGCGCGCGTGCCGAAGAGGGGAGGAAACTCCCCGGAGAGGATGCTGGCGCAGGAGGAAGCGACAGCGACGACGCCGCCCCGGCAAAGAAGAGCCGGCGGCGAAACAACAGAAGGAAGAACAAGAAGGAAGTGCTTGCCGTCGAGAAGTCCGGCAAGGAGGCTCCCGCCAAGCAGACACAGGCTGGCGGCTCTGACAAGGAGCCTGCCCCTGTAGCGGCGGCCGACAAGCAGGACGGCTCCGACAAGCAATACTGCAAAATCCACCGCACCAAGGGCCACGACCTCTCCAACTGCAAACGCGTCGAGTACCTCGTCGAGCAGCAGAAAGCTGAGTACGAGAGGCGCGACAAGGAGAAGGCCCAAGGTGGCGGAGGAGAACCAAGCAAGAAGCGGCCATTCAATGGCCGGGGAGGACGCCGCGGCAAGGCCAAGCAGCGGCAAGGTGACCGACCTCCCCGGGGCCGCGACAAGGATGAAGAAGACGACGACGAAGACATGGAGGATGAGGATAACAGCGAGAAGGAGTTCCAGAAGGCCACGGAGGTCCTGTGCGTCGACGGTGGCGCCTCTCTGCACACTTCCCACCGCCAGCTCAAGCAGTGGGTGCGGGAAGTGAACGCAGCAGAGCCGCCCGTGGAGTCGCGCAGGCTCCTCAAATGGTCCAGCACGCCCATCATTTTTGATCTTGAGGATCACCCTGACCGCACCACTGCGGTCGGGTGCTTGCCGATGCTGGTCTCACCCACCATCCGCAACCTCAAGGTCACTAAAATGTTGGTTGACGGCGGGGCCGGGCTGAACTTGATCTCCTCTGCTGTGATCAAGAAACTCCAAATCCCAGATGGCGAGCTCGAAGAGACCGGTTCTTTCCAAGGAATCAACCCGGGGAGGAGCAAGCCCAAGGGGAAGATACCTCTGCCGGTGACCTTTGGCGGGGAGCTCAACTTCAGAACTGAGCGCATCACATTTGACGTCGCCGATATTCCATTGCCATATAATGGGATACTCGGCCGTCCCGCCCTCGCCAAGTTCATGGCATCTTCCCACTACGCCTACAACGTACTCAAGATGCCGGGGCCGATAAGCGTCATCACTGTCCATGGCGACAAGAAAGATGCGCTTGTCTGCGCCGACAAGATCTACCGAGACGCAGCAGCCGCAGCAGAAAAAGATACACTTGCCGCTGAAGCTCCCGGGGGGAAGAAGACGAAGACCAAGTCCGGCAAGTGCTCTGGGGCCCACTCCGGCAACCGCACCTCTTCGGAGTGCTGCGCTGCCGTCGAGGACGTTCCATCGAGCTCCACCGGCAAGTGTAAGAAGGGGATGGCCGCTCCACCGGCAACCAAGAAGGTGTCCGCCAAGGAGGACGGCACTGGTGGTACCTTCACCATCAGTGCCACGCTTGACAGCAAATAGGAAAGCGCGCTCGTTGCCTTCCTGCGGGCGAATGTCGATGTGTTTGCCTGGCAACCATCTGACATCCCCGGTGTTCCCAGGAAGGTAATTGAGCACAAGCTTTCTGTTTGTCCTCATGCGCGGCCCGTCAAGCAGAAGGTGAGGAAGCAAGCCGTGGAGCGCCAAGAATTCATTGCTGAAGAAATCAAGAAACTAGAGGCGGCAGGCCTAGTTAGAGGCGTGATCCATCCGACGTGGTTGGCAAACCCAGTCGTCGTGCGCAAGGCCAATGGGAAGTGGAGACTGTGTATAGACTTCACCGATGTGAATAAAGCATGTCCCAAGGATCCATTTCCCTTGCCGCGCATTGACCAGATCGTCGACTCCACTGCCGGATGTGAGCTGCTCTCTTTCCTTGATGCATATTCAGGCTACCACCAGATCTTTATGGCCAAAGAAGATGAAGAGAAGACTGCATTTATCACTCCATGTGGCACTTATTGCTTCATACGCATGCCATTTGGACTGAAGAATGCATGATCAACATTTGCAAGGGTAGTGCACACTGCTTTCGAGCCACAGATCCACAGAAATGTAGAGGCTTACATGGATGACATCGTGGTGAAGAGCAAGAGCAAGGATACCCTGGTCCAAGATTTGGAAGAGACATTTCAGAACCTGCGCAAGATACAGCTCAAGTTGAACCCCGAGAAGTGCGTCTTTGGAGTCCCCTCCGGCAAGCTTCTCGGATTCTTTGTGTCACAGAGGGGGATTGAAGCTAACCCCGACAAGATTAAAGCCATTGAGCAGATCGAAGCCCCGAAGCGCGTCAAGGACGTCAGGAGACTTGCAGGTTGTGTGGCTGCCCTCAGTAGGTTCATTTCGAAGTCTGCAGAACGCGCCCTACCTTTCTTCAAAATCTTGAAGAAGGCAGGTCCCATGAAGTGGACTCCGGAAGCGGAGGCAGCGCTGCAAGATAAAAAATCTCCAAAAAATTTCACGGTGTTTGGACTCCATTTGATATTTATTTCCTGCGATGTAAATAACATGCAAAAAATAACAACTGGCACTTGGCACTATGTCAATAGGTTAGTACCAAAAAATGATATAAAATGATATAAAATTATTGTAAAACATCCAAGAATGATAATATAACAGCATGGAACAATCAAAAATTATAGATAAGTTGGAGACGTATCAACATCCCCAAGCTTAATTCCTGCTCGTCCTCGAGTAGGTAAATGATAAAAACATAATTTTTTATGTGGAATGTTGCCTATCATGTCATATCATATTCTTTTCTTTATAGCATGGACATTTGGACTTTTATATGGTTCAAAGCAATAGTCTAGTTTTAACATGAGATTTAAATACTCAAGCATATCAATAAGCAACCATGTCTTTCAAAATATCAACGCTAAAATAAGCTATCCCTAGCCCATCTTGCTCAACCATTGATCCATTCATGAAACACATTCGCATATTAGTTACACCCAATGCTCAAGTACGATCATAGTGTTTCCTAGCTGGTGCTTTATAAGAGAAGATGGAGACTCAAATTAAAATCTACAAATTACATAAGTAAAAGAAAGGCCATTCGCATAGGGAAGTAGGGATTTGTAGAGGTGCCAAAGCTCAAAGCTTAAATTGAGAGATAAAATTATTTTGGAGGCATACTTTTCACACCAACGAAAACAACTTAAGGTTCCCAACACTTTCCATGCTAGATATATCATAGGCGGTTCCCAAACAAAAAATAAAGTTTATTCCTTTGCTACTTCTCGAGCTTGCGTTGTATTCCCTCAAAGAGGAAAGGGTGATGCAGCACAGTAGTGTAAGTATTTCCCTCAGTTTTTGAGAACCAAGGTATCAATCTACTAGGAGGCCACGCGCGAGTCCCTCGCACCTACACAAACAAATAAGAACTTCGCAGCCAACGCGATAAGGGGTTGTCAATCCCTTTACGGTCACTTACGAAAGTGAGATATGATAGATAGGATAGTTTGATATTTTTGGTATTTTAGGATATAAGAACAGAAAGTAAAAACAGCAAAGTAAAGTAGATTGTAGATTAATATGTTGAGAATAGACCCAGGGGCCATAGGTTTCACTAGTGGCTTGTAACGCCCGGGTAATCAAGCTACAATAATCTCCTGCTAATGATGCCAGGTCATCACTCTTACTGTTGCTAATCCTTGCTTGATCCAAAACATAATTCAATTCAAATTCAAATTGAAGTCCAAGATTCTAATTTCTCAAACATGAAAAACGAAATGTTCAAGGTGTTGTAAATAATCCCTGGATATTTGTCATGTTGAAACTCCTATTCTAAATTGTTTAAATGTCCTTAAATGAATAAAATAGGGGTCAAAAATATATTTTATATCACTTTTAAAGTTAAAAAAATTCTAAGGATTTTCAACTGCTTCTCAAACTTCTTGAGGCAATGCTAAATTTTACATAATAATTATTGAGGCAAGCTACACATTTTACAAAAGTCTTTTGGAGGAAAAAGAAAATGCAAAATAGAAAAGACAATGGGAAAACAGAAAGGTTTTTGTTAAAGAAAAGGAGAGAGGCCCACTGCCCCTGGACCTTAGCCATCTGGGCAGCCCAACCCCGTAGCCCACCTCCACGGTCGTCCTCCTCCTTCTCTGTTCATCCGACCGGGGCTCCTCCCGCGCGTCCCCGCCACACCACGTCGTTGGTGTCGGTGTACTAAGGTAGGGGTACCTCAGTACCCCAACTTGTGCACGGGCAGTAGCAGCTTCCCGCGGCGGGGCCTACCACGCGCTTGCCGGAGACCTTCCTGCTCCATATAAAACCATTCAAAAACAAAGTATACAAGACAGAAGATCAAGACCCCGGCGAGTGGAGCTTGCCGGGAAGGCCGTTCCAGGCTCAAGATTACCTCACTAGCACAAGAACCTGGCAAGAGGAGCTTGCCAGGAAGGCCAGAAGATTACATTACAGAAGACATGCCTCGGCGCAACATGCGCCCCGGCAGGGCCCGGGGAGCGACAAGCTTTAGAGCCCGACAAGCTCCCGGGCCCGGCAAGGTCAAGACCCCCGACAAGGTGCTTGCCGGGGAGAGTTGCGCTGCATGCCCGCGCTCCAGCTCACCGAACCACGCGTCGCCCTGGGGCCACTCCAGGGACGCGTGGCGGATGGCTGTGCAGCCTGGGGACACGGTGGCGCTCCACGGTGGTAAAGCCATCGCCGTGGCAAACGGAGACGCAAGGGCGGGCGCTTTTGGGGTCGACGGCGACGGGCATTAAATGCTCTTGTCCCCCACTGTCAAAGTAGGTGATGACCACTGTTCATGCACTGTTCATCCACTGTTCCCGCACTGTTACAACTACCACCACTATTACATTTTTACCCTTTCTCCTACGTTGACACCTGTCGGTGACCCCTTGAGCTATAAAAGGAGGCCCATGCACAACGTAGAAAGGGTTCGGAACCTAGATCGCTCATACGCTCGGTGTAGCTAGTTCTTCAAGCTCCCGAGCTCCCCAACTCAATACAAACTAAGCAAGAGTAGGGTTTTACGCATCCATCGCGGCCCGAACCTGGGTAAACTGCCTGCGTGATCTCCACGATCTGCTCTTTGTGCTCCCTCCGCCCTCTTACCGCATAAACAAGGGGCTCCGGTCCCATAGGTGTTCGTGGTGGACAATTTCCCCCGACAGTTGGCGTTGCCCCAGAGGGGATAAGAACGACGCGACCCTCCCTCCTCGGCCTCGTCAGCTTCCTCTCGCACAAATATCTCCTTCTCCCCTCTCGATCCGATCCAGATCGGGCCAAACCCGGTGCCCCGACGCCAATCGCCCCGTCGCCGGATCCTCGTCGTCTTCCAGCTCAGACACCGGAACCTCATCATCGATTTTCTCCAATGCCGGCCACCACGATCCCTCCCCGAGCCCACTCGTGCACACCAGCAGGACCACAGCCCCGCATCTTTCCCCTCTCTCCCTGGCCTGATTTTTTCCCCTCTATTGCCGTCCCCGCGAGCTTCGGCTCCGAGCTTTGCCACTGCGCTGCCCACGTCACCTTGGCCGCGTCCACTGCTGCCCGGGGCACGCCCTGCCTCGCCCGGGGCACCGCTCGTCGCGCCTGCCTGCGCGTGGATGCGCCCTGCCGCCCGTTCCCTCCCACTCGCGCACGTCCGTGCAAGCCCGAGCTCCATCGCCGTGCGTTATCACCGCCATCGCCTGAGGCCGCCCCCGCGAGCCAGCCACCACCACCACTGCTCCGCCCTCGGTCCCCTCGCCCCAATCCAATCCCACCACCCCGCGGGCTCCCCTGGCCGGTGACGTGCTCGCCGGCGGCCGCGCCGTGGGTCTCGCCCGAGCCAGCACTCTGCGCCCCCCGGTCGAGCTCGCCTCGCCACTGGCCCGCGGTGACCGCGGCCTTCCCCCACCTCTCCTGGCCACCGCGCCCTTCGCAGCCGGCTCTGCTAAGCCGCCGCCCGCACCGGCCGACCCCGCCGGCCCCTACTCTATGCGACGACCGCCCGGGGTCCGGCGCCCGGTGCCCCGCACGAACGCCCGCACCCGGCGGCCGCCCCGCACCCGCACCCGCCGCCGCGGCCTAGGCCCCACCCAGGCCACCGCCGACTTGTTGCGGCCCCGCCGGCGCCCCGTGCCCGCCTTCGCCCCCCCCACCTGGCTACCCTCGTCGCTCGGGCAGCGCCAGCTCGGCCCTCGCTCGGGTCGGGCGTGCGCTCCCCTACACTCGCTAAGCGACCAGCACCCCTATGGCCCCAATGGGCCACCGACACTTGGGGCCTAGCCCCCTTAAAAATGTTTTAAAAATAATATAATAATAATAATTTAAAAAGTTTAATTAATTAATTAACATATTAATTAACTTAATTAACTGAGGTTAATTAACTTAACTAAATTAACCTGTCTGATTCATCTAGGTTAATTAGTTAGTCTATGACAGTGGGGCCCACTGCCCCTGTTGACCAGTCAACCAGTCAAAGCTGACTGTTGACCCCGCTGACATCACCCTGACATCATGCTGACGTCACCACTTACTATTCTGGATAATGTTGATTTAAATTAATTAAATAAATTCCAAAAAATGTTTAAAACTTTAGAAATTCATATAAAATAATCTGTAACTCGGATGAAAATGTTTTATATATGAAAGTTGCTCAGAACGATGAGACGAATTTGAATACGCGGTCTGTTCGTCCGCCACACATCTCTATCATACGTTGGCTGCGAAGTTCTTATTTGTTTGTGCAGGTGTGAGGGACTCGCGCATGGTCTCCTACTGGATTGATATCTTGGTTCTCAAAAACTGAGGGAAATACTTACGCTACTATGCTGCATCACCCTTTCCTCTTCGAGGGAATACAACGCAAGCCTGAGAAGTAGCAAGAAGAATTCATGGCGCTATTGCCGGGAGATCTACGCAAAAGTCATATACCAAGTACCTATCACAAACCCTTATCCCTCGCACTACATTATTTGCCTCTCGTTTTTTTTTGACAGAAAGACTATAAGGGAACCCCCTATAGTATAATTGGTGCAACAAACCCAAATTGCAAGTACCATGCCTTGAACCTGGGTGGGTGGGAAGGCATCAGCCCCTTCCCAAATTGCAAGTACCATGCCTCTCGTTTTCCTCTCCCCCACTTCACCTTTGCCGTTTTATCCGCCCTTTTTCTTTTCGCCTATTTGTTTGCTTGTGTTGCCATGTGCCTTCTATTTCCTTGCATCTTTGCTTGCTAAAAATCTATTGATATGGATAAAGTGTCTTGGATCATCTTCGATCCTTATGCGCTCGTGCTGAAACCCCAACTAGCCTAGTTGATGGGAAATCTTTAGATGAGCATGCTCATTTTGTGCATCATCGTTTGTCTGAAAAAGAGAGACTCTTATGGGATCAAATAAACAGATTGCTGTGTTATACTTGGAATCTTTGTGAAATTTATGATTACTTGTTTCTCTAAGAACCCTAAAAAACATCTCGCCTACCTATGTGAGTTTAATGATAATGAAATCTTATCTTCTTATGCAAAGGGTGTTTATAGTTACTACGGAATTGAACAAATTGAAGAATTTGTTGCTTTTAAGGGTGCTTATGAAGTTGCTTCTTTGATTGAAAAGTATGATATTACTCTCTACGAATCTGAAATTTTTGACATACTTAAATATTGCTATGAAAACTATGCTCATAATGTCTATGTCAAAGAATTTATTGAAAGAATGACCGCTGCTTTGGAAGAAAATAATGATATGCATGAATCTATAGATAATTATGATTCCGATGATTTGATTAAAATATCTCTTGATAAACATGACGCTTGCTATTCTTGTGGCCATGATGCCAATATTTATGAAGATGAATTTGCTATAGTTCCTTATGTTAAACATGAGATCGTTGCTATTGCATCCATACTTGATAGTTCCTTCGATGAAAAGCATGATTGCAATGATGTTATTATAAATTCTGTTAATGTCAATTGTGCCAATGATATGCAAAACCCTAAGCTTGGGGATGCTAGTTTTGCTATGACTACTATTTGTTGCAATGATCATGATTGGGGTGATGCTTCTTAGATCTTGAAAATTTATTTAATCCCCTTGATGATTGTAAGATTGACAATAATGTTTGCAATAATATTGAAAGTGGGTTTGGAAGATTGTCAACTTTAGATCCCACATATTTGGAGAATGTTCAATCTTATGAATTTTTTGATAAAAGTGGGTTTGGAGAGGTCATGACTTTAGTTAATGTTGATCCCACTATTTTGGAAGAGTGTCAACTTCGTATACATGTGGATCGTGTTGAGAATATGTTTTGTGATAGTTATATTGTTGAATTTGCTTATGATCCTACATGCAATTATTATGAGAGAGGAAAACATGGTTGTAGAAATCTTCATGTTACTAAATTACCTCTCTTCATGTTGAGATTGATTTTTTTTATTCTTCCTTGCATATGTTAGATCTTGCTTGTCTTGCTAATTTGTTTTCCTATAAAATGCCTATGCATAGGAAGTATGTCAGACTTAGATGTGATTTTCACATGCTTTATGATGCTCTTTTTGTGCTTCAATTCTTATCTTTCTTGTGAGCATCATTGAAATCTCAAGCCGATCTTAATGGCTATAAAGCAAGAGCTTGTTGGAGGCAACCCAATTTTGTTTTCTTTGCTTTAGCTTTTGTTTAGTAATAAATATTGCATCTAGCTTCTTTTTAGATGTGGTTTTGTGTTTTGATTAGTGTTCGTGCCAAGTAGAACCTTTGGGAAGACTTGTGTGAAGTTTATGTTATCATGCTGTAAAAAATAGAAACTTTAGCGCTCACGAGATTGGCTGTCATTGTTTACTCGAGAGTGCTTTTTAGTTGATTCTTTTTGTAGATGATTAATAGACAAATTCCTCACGTCCACCAATTTATTTCAATTTTTTTGAGTTACAGAAGTATTCGAAAGTTACAGATTACTACAGACTGTTCTGTTTTTTTACAGATTCTGTTTTTCGTGTGTTGTTTGCTTATTTTAATGAATCTATGAGTAGTATCTGTTGGGGAACGTAGTATTTTCAAAAATTTCCTACGATCACGCAAGATCTATCTACCAGATGCATAGCAACGAGGGGGAGAGTGTGTCTACGTACCCTTGTAGACCGGAAGCGGAAGCGTCAAGTGACGCGGTTGATGTAGTCGAACTTCTTCGCGATTCAACCGATCAAGCACCGAACGTACGGCACCTCCGCGTTCAGCACACGTTCAGCTTGATGACGTCCCACGAGCTCTTGATCCAGTTGAGCTTCACGGGAGAGTTTCGTCAACACGATGGCGTGGTGATGGATATGATGAAGTTACCGGCGCAGGGCTTCGCCTAAGCACTGCAAGGGTATGACCGGGGTGTGTTTCTGTGGAGGGGGGCACCGCACACGGCTGGAGAGATCAACTTGTGTGTCCTAGGGTGCCCCCTGCCCCCTTATATAAAGGAGCAAGGGGGGAGGCCGGCCGGCCCTCCTATGGCGCGCCAAGAGGAGCAATCCTACTAGGAATAGATTGCAATCCTATTCCTAGTAGGAATCACCAAGAGGGAGAAGGGGGAAGGAAAGAGAGGGAGAGAAGGAGAGCGAAAGAGGGGCCGCGCCCCCTCCCCTAGTCCAATTCGGACTAATCCTTGGGAGGGGGCACACCACCTCCTGGCTGCTGCCCTCTTTCTTCCCTAAGGCCCACTAGGGCCCAACTTTCCCCTGGGGGGTTCCGATAACCCCCCCCCGGCACTCCGGTAAATTCCGAAACTTTCCAGAACACTTCCTGTGTCCGAATATAGTCATCCAATATATCAATCTTTACGTCTCGGACATTCCGAGACTCCTCGTCATGTCCGTGATGTCATCCGGGACTCCGAACTACCTTCGGTACATCAAAACTCATAAACTCATAATACCGATTGTCATCAAACGTTAAGCGTGCGGACTCTACGGGTTCGAGAACTATGTAGACATGACCGAGACTCATCTCCGGTCAATAACCAATAGCGGAACCTGGATGCTCATATTGGTTCCTACATATTCTGCGAAGATCTTTATCGGTCAAACCGCATAACAACATACGTTGTTCCCTTTGTCATCGGTATGTTACTTGCCCGATATTCGATCATCGGTATCTCAATACCTAGTTCAATCTCGTTACCGGAAAGTCTCTTTTCTCGTTCCATAATACATCATCTCATGACTAGCTCATTAGTCATTTGCTTGCAAGGCTTATTATGATGTGTATTACCGAGAGGGCCCAGAGATACCTCTCCGACACTCGGAGTGACAAATCCTATTCTTGATCTATGCCAACACCACGAACACCTTCGGAGACACCTGTAGAGCATCTTTATAATCACCCAATTACGTTGTGACATTTGATAGCACACAAGGTGTTCCTCCGGTATACGGGAGTTGCATAATCTCATAATCATAGGAACATGTATAAGTCATGAAGAAAGCAATAGTAGTAAAACTAAACGATCATAGTGCTAAGCTAACGGATGGTCTTGTCCATCACATCATTCTCCTAATGATGTGATCTCGTTGATCAAATGACAACACATGTCTATGGCTAGGAAACATAACCATCTTTGATCAATGAGCTAGTCTAGTAGAGGCATACTAGGGACACTCTGTTTTGTCTATGTATTCACACATGTACTAAGTTTCTGGTTAATACAATTCTAGCATGAATAATAAACATTTATCATGATATAAGGAAATAAACAATAACTTTATTATTGCCTCTAGGGCATATTTCCTTCAGTCTCCCACTTGCACTAGAGTCAATAATCTAGATCACATCACCATGTGATTAACACCAATAGTTCACATCACCATGTGACTTAACACTTTATAGTTCACATCGCCATGTGACCAATACCCAAAAGGGTTTACTAGAGTCAGTAATCTAGTTCACATCGCCATGTGATTAACACCCAAAGAGTACTGAGGTGTGATCATGTTTTGCTTGTGAGAGAGGTTTAGTCAATGGGTCTGCCACATTCAAATCCGTATGTATTTTGCAAATTTCTATGTCTACAATGCTGTGCACTGAGCTACTCTAGCTAAATGCTCCTACTTTCAATATGTATCCAGATCGGTGTCAAAGCTTGCATCAACGTAACTCTTTACGACGAACTCTTTATCACCTCCATAACCGAGAAATATTTCCTTAGTCATCCAATAACTAAGGATAATTTTTTACCGCTGTCCAGTGATCTACTCCTGGATCGCTTTTGTACCTCCTTGCCAAACTTATGGCAAGGTACACAATAGGTTTGGTACACAGCATGGCACACTTTAAAGAGCCTATGGCTGAGGCATAGGGAATGACTTTCATTATTTCTCTATCTTCTGCAATGGTCGAGTTTTGAGTCTTACTCAACTTCATACTTTGCAACACAGGCAAGAACTCTTTCTTTGACTGTTCCATTTTGAACTACTTCAAAAAACTTCTCAAGGTATGTACTCATTGAAAAAACTTATCAAGCGTCTTGATCTATTTCTATAGATCTTGATGCTCAATATGTAAGCAGCTTCACCGAGGTCTTTCTTTGAAAAACTCCTTTCAAACACTCCTTTATGCTTTCCAGAATATTCTACATTATTTCTGATCAACAATATGTCATTCACATATACTTATTAGAAATGTTGTAGTGCTCCCACTACTTTCTTGTAAATACAGGCTTCACCATAAGTCTGCATAAAACCATATGCTTTGATCACCTCATCAAAGCGTATATTCCAACTCCGAGATGCTTGCACCAGTCCATAGATGGATCGCTGGAGCTTGCACACTTTGTTAGCACCTTTAGGATCGACAAAACCTTCTGGTTGCATCATATACAACTCCTCTTTAATAAATCCATTAAAGAATGCAGTTTATGTTATCCATTTGCCATATTTCATAAAATGCGGAAATTGCTAACATGATTCGGACAGACTTAAGCATCGCTGCGGGTGAGAAAGTCTCATCGTAGTCAACTCCTTGAACTTGTCGAAAACCTTTCGCAACAAGTCGATCTTTGTAGACAGTAACATTACCGTCGGCGTCGGTCTTCCTCTTGAAGATCCATTTATTTTCAATGGCTTGCCGATCATCGGGCAAGTCAACCAAAGTCCACACTTTGTTCTCATACATGGATTCCATCTCATATTTTATGGCCTCAAGCCATTTTGCGGAATCTGGGCTCATCATCGCTTCCTCATAGTTCGTAGGTTCATCATGGTCTAGTAACATGACTTCCAGAACCGGGTTGCCGTACCACTCTGGCGCGGAACATACTCTGGTTGATCTACGAAGTTTAGCAGTAACTTGATCTGAAGTTTCATGATCATCATCATGAGCTTCCTCACTAATTGGTGTAGGAATCACTGGAACTAGTTTCTGTGATGTACTACTATCCAATTCGGGAGAAGGTGCAATTACATCATCAAGTTCCACTTTCCTCCCACTCACTTCTTTCGAGAGAAACTCCTTCTCTAGAAAGGATTCATTCTTAGCAATGAATATCTTTCCTTCGGATCTATGATAGAAGGTGTACCCAACAGTCTCCTTTGGGTATCCGATGAAGACACATTTCTCCGACTTGGCTTCGAGCTTATTAGGTTGAAGCTTTTTCACATAAGCATCGCAGCCCCAAACTTTAAGAAACGACAACTTTGGTTTCTTGCCAAACCACAGTTCATAAGGCGTCGTCTCAACGGATTTAGATGGTGCCCTTTTAAACATGAATGCAGCTGTCTCTAATGCATAACCCATAACGATAGTGGTAAATCGGTAAGAGACATCATAGACCGCACCATATCTAATAAAGTACGGTTCCGACGTTCCGACACACCATTACGTTGTGGCGTTCCGGGTGGCGTGAGTTGTGAAACTATTCCACATTGTTTCAAATGAAGACCAAACTCGTAACTCAAATATTCGCCTCCACGATCAGATCATAGAAACTTTATTTTCTTGTTACGATGATTCTCTACTTCACTCTAAATTTCTTTGAACTTTTTCAAATGTTTCAGACTTGTGTTTCATCAAGTAGATATACCCATATCTGCTCAAATCATTAGTGAAGGTCAGAAAATAACGATACCCGCCGCGAGCCTCAACACTCATCGGTCTACATACATCAGTATGTATGATTTCCAATAAATCAGTTGCTCACTCCATTGTTCCAGAGAACGGAGTTTTAGTCATCTTGCCCATGAGGCATGGTTCGCAAGCACCAAGTGATTCATAATCAAGTGATTCCAAAAGTCCATCACTATGGAGTTTCTTTATGCGCTTTACACCAATATGACCTAAACGGCAGTGCCACAAAATAAGTTGAACTATCATCATTAACCTTGCATCTTTTGGCTTCAATATTATGAATATGTGTATAACTACGATCGATATCCAACAAATTATTTTCATTGGGTTTATGACCATCGAAGGCTTTATTCATGTAAACAGAATAACAATTATTCTATGACTTTTGAATGAATAACCGTATTGCAACAAACATGATCAAATCATATTCATGCTCAATGCAAATGCCAAATAACATTTATTTAGGTTCTATACTAATCCCGAAAGTATAGGGAGTGTGCGATGATGATCATATCAATCTTGGAACCAATTCCAACACACATCGTCACTTCACCTTTAACTAGTCTATGTTCATTCTGCAACTCTCATTTTGAGTTACTAGCTTTAGCAACTGAACTGGTATCAAATACCCAGGGGTTGCTATGAACACTAGTAAAATACACATCAATAATCTGTATATCAAATATACCTTTGTTCACTTTGCCATCCTTCTTATCTGCCAAGTATCTAGGGCAGTTCCACTTCTAGTGATTATTTCCTTTACAGTCGAAGCACTTAGTTTCAGGCTTGAGTTTAGCTTGGGGTTTCTTCATGGGAGTGAGAACATGCTTGTCATTCTTCTTGAAGTTCCCCTTCTATCCCTTTGCCCTTTACTTGAAACAAGTGGTCTCGTTAACCATCAACACTTGATGCTCTTTCTTGATTTCTACCTTCGCCGATTTTAGCATCGTGGAGAGCTCGGGAATTACTTTCGTCATCCCTTGCATATTATAGTTCATCACGAAGTTCTACTAACTTGGTGATAGTGTCTAGAGAACTTTGTCAATTACTATCTTATCTGGAAGATTAACTCCCACTTGATTCAAGCAATTGTAGTACCCAGACAATCTGAGCATATGCTCACTGGTTGAGCTATTCTCCTCCATCTTGTAGGCAAAGTATTGTCAGAGGTCTCATACCTCTCGACACGGGCATGAGTATGAAATACTAATTTCAACTCTTGGAACATCTTATATGCTCTGTGGCGTTCAAAACGTTTTTGAAGCCTCAGTCCTAAGCCGTAAAGCATGGTGCACTAAACTATTAAGTAGACATCATACCGAGCTTTTGTCAAAACGTTCATAACGTCTGCATCTACTCCTGCAATAGGTTTGTCACCTAGCGGTGCATCAAGGACATAATTCTTCTATGCAGCAGTGAGGAAAATCCTCAGATCACGGAACAATTCCGCATCATTGCTACTAGCATCTTTCAACTTAGTTTCTCTAGGAACATATAAAAATAAAACGGGGAGCTACATCGCGAGCTATTGATCTACAACATAGATATGCTAATACTACCAGGACTAAGTTCATGATAAATTAAAGTTCAATTAATCATATTACTTAAAGAACTCCCACTTAGATAGACATCCCTCTGGTCATCTAAATGATCACGTGATCCAAATCAACTAAACCATGTCCGATCATCACGTGAGATGGAGTAGTTTTCAATGGTGAACATCTTATGTTGATCATATCTACTATATGATTCACGCTCGACCTTTCGGTCTCCAGTGTTCCGAGGCCATATCTGCATATGCTAGGGTCGTTAAGTTTAACCCGAGTATTCTGCGTGTGCAAAACTGGCTTACACCCATTGTATTTGAACGTAGAGCTTATCACACCCGATCATCACGTGGTGTCTCGGCACGACGAACTTTCGCAACTGTGCATACTCAGGGAGAACACTTATACCTTGAAATTTTGTAAGGGATCATCTTATAATTCTACCGTCGTACTAAGCAAAATAAGAAGCATAAAAAGATAAACGTCACATTAAATCAGAAAATGTGACATGATATGGCCATCATCATCTTGTGCTTTTGATCTCCATCACCAAAGCACCGTCATGATCACCTTCGTCACCGGCGCGACACCTTAATCTCCATCGTAGCATCGTTGTCGTCTCGCCAACTATTCCTTCCACGACTATCGCTACCGCTTAGTGATAAAGTAAAGCAATTACATGGCGACTGTATTTCATACAATAAAGCGACAACCATATGGCTCCTGCCAGTTGTCGATAACTTTACAAAACATGATCATCTCATACAATAACGTATAACTCATCATGTCTTGACCATATCACATCACAACATGCCCTGCAAAAATAAGTTAGACGTCCTCTACTTTGTTGTTGCAAGTTTTACGTGGCTGCTACGGGCTTAGCAAGAACCGTTCTTACCTACGCATACAAAACCACAATGATTTTTCGTCAAGTATGTGCTGTCTTAACCTTCACAAGGACCGGGCGTAGCCACACTCGATTCAGCTAAAGTAAGAGAGACAAACACCCACCAGTCACCTTTAAGCAACGAATGCTCATAACGGTGAAACCAGTCTCGCGTAAGCATACGCGTAATGTCGGTCTGGACCGCTTCATCTCACAATACCGCTGAACCAAAGTATGACATGCTGGTAA
Source organism: Secale cereale (assembly GCA_902687465.1). Classification (NCBI taxonomy): domain Eukaryota; kingdom Viridiplantae; phylum Streptophyta; class Magnoliopsida; order Poales; family Poaceae; genus Secale; species Secale cereale. The sequence continues at coordinate 687,513,144 of LR738711.1, read as the reverse complement.
GCAGTATGACTATTATCGCCCACAACTCATTGTGTTATACTCGTGCATATCATCTACGCATAGACCTGGCTCATGATGCCACTGTTGGGGAACGTAGTATTTTCAAAATTTTCCAACGATCACGCAAGATCTATCTACCAGATGCATAGCAACGAGGGGGAGAGTGTGTCTACGTACCCTTGTAGACCGGAAGCGGAAGCGTCAAGTGACGCGGTTGATGTAGTCGAACTTCTTCGCGATTCAACTGATCAAGCACCGAACGTACGACACCTCTGCGTTCAGCACACGTTCAGCTTGATGACGTCCCACGAGCTCTTGATCTAGTTGAGCTTCACATGAGAGTTTCGTCAGCACGACAGCGTGGTGACGGATATGATGAAGTTACCGGCGCAGGGCTTCGCCTAAGCACTGAAACGGTATGACCGAGGTGTGTTTCTGTGGAGGGGGGCACCGCACACGGCTGGAGAGATCAACTTGTGTGTCCTAGGGTGCCCCCTGCCCCCGTATATAAAGGAGCAAGGGGGGAGGCCGGCCGACCCTCCTATTGTGCGCCAAGAGGAGTAATCCTACTAGGAATAGGATTGCAATCCTATTCCTAGTAGGAATCACCAAGAGGGAGAAGGGGGAAGGAAAGAGAGGGAGAGAAGGAGAGGGAAAGAGGGGCCGCGCCCCCCTCCCCTAGTCCAATTCGGACTACTCCTTGGGAGGGGGTGCGCCACCTCCTGGCTGCTGCTCTCTTTCTTAACTAAGGCCCACTAGTGCCCAACTTTCCCCCGGGGGGTTCCGGTAACCCCCCCGGCACTCCGGTAAATTCCGAAACTTGCCAGAACACTTCCGGTGTCCGAATATAGTCGTCCAATATATCAATCTTTACGTATCGGACATTCCGAGACTCCTCGTCATGTCCGTGATCTCATCCGGGACTCCGAACTATCTTTGGTACATCAAAACTCATAAACTCATAATATCGATCGTCATCAAACGTTAAGCGTGCGGACCCTACGGGTTCGAGAACTATGTAGACATGACCGAGACTCATCTCCGGTCAATAACCAATAGCGGAACCTGGATGCTCATATTGGTTCCTACATATTCTACGAAGATCTTTATCGGTCAAACCGCATAACAACATACGTTGTTCCCTTTGTCATCGGTATGTTACTTGCCCGAGATTCGATCGTCGGTATCTCAATACCTAGTTCAATCTCGTTACCGGCAAGTATCTTTTCTCGTTCTGTAATACAACATCTCGTGACTAGCTCATTAGTCATTTTCTTGCAAGGCTTATTATGATGTGTATTACCGAGAGGGCCCAGAGATACCTCTCCGACACTCGGAGTGACAAATCCAATTCTTGATCTATGCCAACACCACGAACACCTTCGGAGACACCTGTAGAGCATCTTTATAATCACCCAGTTACGTTGTGACGTTTGATAGCACACAAGGTGTCAGGGATATTACTAGCAGGTATGAACCGGCTAGGAAGGTCCGGATTACACTTACATAGTTGTATTATCATAAGCCTAGTAGAATATGAACCGGAGGTTACGACCCATAGAGGCTTAGGGCCCATGTGTAAAATTTACGGTTTATGAACCGTCTTATCATGTAACTTGAGGTCTAAGGTAGAAAGAGTAGAGACCGAGGCGGACACGATTATGAGCCGGCCTCGGGACTCTGTAAACCGGACCGGGCGTCGCCTCCTATATAAAGGGACGACCCGGCGACGGTTCAAGGACAAGCAACAACCCGTCGAGACACAGGCAAGCAATCCGCTCCCTGTTCATCGACGCCCAAGCAATACCAAACCAAACTAGACGTAGGCTTTTACCTTCATCGAAGGGGCCGAACTAGTATAAACCCTCTATGTTCTTTGTGTGCTTTAACCTCTTCAAGCTAACCCGCGCGATGGCTCCACACCTAAGTCCTCTAAACCGGACATCTGCCATGCCAATCCCACGACAGTTGGCGCCCACTGTGGGGCTATCGCACGATGGTTTCGAGTTCTTGAAGGGCAGTTTTGAAGGACTCAAGGGTTACGCGGTTGGCCGGATGACCAAGAGTCGCCGCGGCCGGATCTACATCGACGACGCAGGCTGGGGCCCCGAGGCCGATTCAATCGAATACGGGTACCGGGTCCCCTTCGGCGGCATCCACGTCTTCATCGGCAAGATTGGTGAACCGGGACCTGAGCCGGACATCTTCCCCAACATCGTCGAGCCGGCTCAGCGTGCGAGATCGGCCCAGATTCAGCCTGCCATGAAGTGTGTTTTCATTAGAGCAGTACATGGAGTCCAAGCCGAGGACGGATCGGATTCTGGTGGCGAGAGGGTGGTCTGTTCTGACGATGAATCTTCATCCGGGGAGACCGAATCTTTGTATCTATTGCGGGACGGCCGATCCGGGGGTGTATCCGATGGTGACAGTATTCCGGACCCCTTTGATCCGCCAAACCGGGTGGATTTCTTCATGGCCGGATCACAGTCTATGCAGCAGCCCACGGTGACTGGGGCGTTCACAGCAGAGGTAGCTGGTGCAGGGGCGAGCAGCCAAGCCCTCTCACCCTCTAACGCTCTATCCACCTTGGTCGAGGAGTTGACAGCACGCGCAATAGCAGAAGTAGCTCCTGCCAACAAGGCGCAGCATGATGCGGAGATCCTTCAGCTGAAGGGCCGGATTGAGCAAGCTAAACGGGATCTGGATGCAGAGAAAGCCATGATGGTTACAAGGCAAGCAGAGCTGGACTCCCAAGCTTTCCGGCTCAAGATTGATCAGACTTCTGTTCAGGAGGTAAGGAACAGAAGGCAGCAAACTCATCTACCGCCGGTCTAATAGACGATGAATCTCTTTGGCACACCAGGAGCGGGAGCCAGCAATAACCTAGAAGTAAACCGGGGAGGAGCCCCAGGAGCAGCGCGCCGGTTCAACAGCCAGCCACAGAGCGAAATCGTCAGGTTTTGCCCACGCCGCACATCCCCACCCCTCCTAGCCATTATTCAAACCCGTTGGACAACATTGTCGCCGCCGCTTCACGACTGGCCGCTTTACCTATTGAGGGGACATCCCCCATGGCGATGGAAGCGCGCAGGGCCAAGGAATTGCTGGACACGGCGTTGACACAGCAGCAGACGTACTCTTACAGCAGGGAGAGGATTCATTCAACCCCCCGCCATAGCAGGAGTTACACTAGGCGTTGGGATGAACCGAAAGTGTCTAGCAGTGAACGGAGACATCACCGTCACAGGTAGGATAATCCGGCAGGAGCAGAGGCGCACGCCCAGGAGGCGATGAACCGGGCCAGACCTACCGCCCGAGAGGATACCCGTCAAATGACGCCGGTTCACCCAACCACAGCAGAGACAGGAGTCAAGGCGAGTTCCTTTGGAGTACAGTGTCTTGTTCCCGCTTTACGAAGCGTAAGGTTACCCAAAGACTTCAAAGGTCCGCGCAAGGTGCCCAACTAATAACCCTCAACCGTAAGGGATTGAGATAGTCTTCGCGGGTAAGAATAACCCAATTTATTGATTCGACACACGGGGAGCCAAAGAGTATTTATAAGCTTTGACAGTTGAGTTGTCAATTTAACCGCACCTGAAATATACTTACTTGCAACAAAAGATAAGTGGTAACAATGATATGATAGTGATGATAGTGGTAGTAAAAGTAACAGTAAAAGTAGATAGCGAAGTAAATAGCAAAAGTAGCGACTAGTAACAAGCAAGGTTTAAAACATTGTAGGCTAGGGAGATGGATGGTTGGGCGCTGCATGGATGAGATAGATTCTAACTTGGGGCACGGCACACGGAAAAGTAATGATCATCTAGGCAAATATCAAACATTAGGCATGTATCCCGTAGGTAGTTGTACGTGCTTGCAATAAGAACTTGCACAACATCTTTTGTCCTACCATCCCGCTACGAACGGGGCCAAAAGGAACTAATGGAGATTAAGGTGCTCCTGTCAAAGAGCACCGGAACAAAGCAATGAACTCAATGGATACATGTAATCCTCAAACTACGGACCATCCCCTTTGGTGTCCCAAGCTGTCACTTTTGGGATCGCCGGTTCCGAACCGTAATAGGTGCAAACAACTCATAGATAGGATCACGAACACAAATATATTCATACAAACACATATGGTTCAGATCTGAAATCATGGCACTCGGGCCCTAAGTGTCAAGCATTAAGAATAACAAGTTGAAGCAAAGATGATAAACACCATAGTAGATGATAGGCAACATGCCCCCAACAATCTGACGAACTATTACATGATCTAACTCATCCAATCCCTACCATCCCCTTTGCCTACAGCGGGGGAATTACTCACACATGAAGGGGGAAGTCATGGAGGGATGATGGAGTGGTGATGATGATGATGACGATGGCGACGATCTCCCCTCTCCGGAGGCCAAATCAGCCTCCAGATTAGCCCTCCCGAGGAAGTACAGAGGGTGGCGGTGGCTCCGCGACGAAAAACTGCGAAAGAACTTCTGATCTGGGGTTTCTGCGTCGGGAGTAAAAATATGGGATAAAGTAGGGCACCAGGGGGTGTGGGCCCCACCCAGGCGCCCCCTCGGCGTGGCCCAGGGGGGGCGCGCCCACAGGGCGCCTGGGCACCCCCTGGCCCCACTTCTGGCATCTGGGTCCTTCGGGTGCGTGGATTTTCTGTGAATTTTCGTGGATTTTTCTGAGATACTTAAAAATCCGTTTTCCTGCACACAAATAAACCATACAGGCAGCTCTGCTGAAAACAGCGTCAGTCCGGGTTAGTTTAGTCCAAATCATGCAAGAATGAGGTCAAAACAATATCAAAAGTGTTTGGAAAAGTAGATACGTTTAAGACGTATCAACTCCCCCAAGCTTAGCATATTGCTTGTCCTCAAGCAATTCAGTTCAACGAACTGGACGCGACAAAGAAAACTTTGACAAACTCTTTTGCTTCATTAGATGTATATAAGCATGTACTACGAAAAGAGTTTAGCAAGTATTGAAACAGTACTTATGAGGACAATGCTAGGAGCAATCCTTCTTTCAAGTGACCAGTCACAAATACTTAAAAGTAAATAATGTATTACTGAAAATCAAGACAAGATTACATTGCACATAGCTTGATCATATTAGGGTGGTATCTCGCTAGCCTCCATGAGTGAAGCAAAACATAAATGCAGAGGCTCCTCCAGAGTTTTAAAGGAGACTAGAACGAAGAATTTCAGAATAAATCATATCACAAGTATGCAGAAGACAATGTAATACTTCGGGACAATGCACATTACACTCAGAATGACAATTATGCTCAAATAGTTGGTGCTTGGAAGAAAGAAGGTGAGACTCTCGAACCGTGGCTTTTATTGGCAAAGTTGAAAACCCGTGACCGGAAACAAAAACTAAACATGCACCAGAGCTCTTGGTTTTAAAAACAGAAGTAAATATGTTTTTGAGAGGTGCATATTTCGTCAACGAATGCTAGCAGATAACTCAATCACTTTTTAAGTGGACAAGTCTCGAGGAACGGCTCCCGCATGAGGACGATCACATCCTCTTAATCTCCTTTGTTTATGACTGCCAAAGTTTTCTGATTTCTCATGAACAAAGCGTGAAGGAGGGTTTGTTTGTTATATTATCTTTTTGAGCCGGGCGCACCCAATGCCAGTTAATTTCGTATTAGGGGTTTGCACATTATACATGCAATCCAGGGGTGAAACTTGTCCAACTTAAAAAAGATCATGAATTAACTACTACTTCCTGATGAGCTAAAACATAGGCACAAAAGAGAAATGCTTTTGATTAGTTTCGAGATGGTACATGAAAGTCTTCGTTAGGAATGGCAGGTAAATACCATGTATAGGAAGGTATAGTGGACTCATATGGCATAACTGGTTTTAAGGATTTGGATGCACAAGCAGTCAGTCCGCTTAGTACAGGTGGAGGTTTAGCAAAAGACTGGGAAGCAACTAACTAGAGAGCAATAACGGTCATAATCATGCAGAGCGACAAAGCAACATTGAATCGGGCATGAAAGTGATATAACTATTCTAAAACTCAAAGATCATCAAGGCAGAGTAGACTTTTTAGTCTTAAACATGTGTGAGCATGTGCCAAGTCAATCCAAAAATTCTCTAAAGGGAAATACCACCTTAGTATACCAGACTATGAACAGTGCAATGCATGTAGATCATTTCAATAACACATTATATACTCTAGTTATTCGGGACTAGCCACAAGGAAAGCATGAACCACTGGAAGAGCATTGTAAACATAGCACTATGTCGCTACAAGCTGGTCTCTAGATCATAAGTACATGCATTTGTACAAAAGTAGAAACAAAAAGAGTTCATACCGGTCTTCCTTGTTGCTTCCCTCCAGTCGATCTTTGTCATTACTGCTTGTCACTTGCACGATCGAACGTAGGAAATATAATCAAATGCCATCACGGACTCGAGCTGATCTCCGAAAACAAAGCAAACTAAAGAGAAAAGGAAATCTTTTTGGTTTTTTTCAAAGGTTGAATAAAAGCAAAAGAAAGAGAAAATCTTTTTGTTGTTTTTGCAAAGAGAGAAATAAAGAAGAACGGGCAAAAACTTCGAAAAGATCAAAGCGAATAAAACGGATAATACAATGGAAAAGTGAGAAGGGCACGTACTCCCCCAAGCTTAGGCTTTTGGCCTAAGTTGGTAGCAGCTACTGCCCCCAGGAGCCTCCTGCTCCAGGGGTATGGTGGTGAGTCCAAGGGTTGTAGAAGGATGCTGGCGCATACACCGAACTCCTCGGAGTCTCCCACGAGGAAGGTTCCGAACGCCAAACAGAGGAAGACCCTTCACCAAACTCGGTGGCGGTCTCTTCCTGAAAATGTGGTATCTCACCGTGCCTCTCCTCGTCGGGCACAACCCCCTCCATGGGGTTATGAAACTGATGCTGGACCATGAACTCATCGAACTGAACAACATCAAAAAACCATCCGTTCCTGCGAGAAAAATCAAACAAAAGAGGTGCAGGTAGACGGATCTCGCGTTCCGCGGTAGTTCCGAAACGCAAGATATAAACAAGATTATCAAGCTCAGAACCCATGGTAATAAACTTATGCCTCTTCATAGCAGCAAGATCAAAGCTTAAATAAGTAAAAGGAGTATCATCAGGGTGTGGGCCTCCAAGATGCTCTAAGATAAGTGTGGCGTAAATGCCACCATATAAGTCCCCCTTGTTACCGTTCATAGCAAGGCGTCGAGCAATTAAGGTACCCAGATTATAATCAGACCTCCCTGAGAGGGCTGCTGCCAGGATAGCAATATCCGGAGCAGAAATGCTGCTCGTGTTGTCACGAGCTAACACCCCTCTGGCAATATAATATGCAAAATACCTGAGGTGAGGAAATAAGATGCTGGAGATCTTCGACCGATGAATATCCCTCGTACCCATGCTGTGGAGAGAGTTGATGACGGTTTTCAGCTCGGAGGGCTGAGTGGCCATCCTCGCCGTCCTCCCAACATTCGGCACACCTATTATTTCACAAAAATTCCCCAAAGTCATGGTGATAAGATCATTATAAATTTTAAACTCAATAGCACCTGAATCAGGATTATATCTAAAACTGTTAATGAAACTGGAGGTGAGTTTTTGATACTGAGTAACACGGCTCGTGACGAGTCGTGTCAAACCTGCATTAGCACAAAGTTTATAAAACTCATCCTTGATTCCCGTAGCTTCCATGAATTCATCACATGGAAATGTCATCGCACGTGCTGGACCTGTGTCTTCCAACAACTCCAGGGGCACATGATCTTCATTATAGCTCACCCTAGCAGTCGATGGTGAAGCTGCGGCTCTAGTAACTCGATCGGAGTGTGTGGGCCTCCTCTTCTCAAGCCACCCTTTTGCCCTTCCTAACAAACTCATTTCTGAATTTTTTTACAATTTACAAAAACGAGGATTAAAACAAAGTGAGCTAAGGCAAACTACTCAACTCACTTGCCCAAGGCATAAACTTGCATCAAAACTTGAAAAATAACTTTCTACACATGCATGCAAGCTCATCTCTATAGCACCAAGAACTACTAAATACTCACAAATGAGGCCACCAATCAAAAATCTAATTGGAGGGGTGGAGGAGTCACATACCAGGGAGTATTTGCTCAAAATTTCAGCTCAAATGATGGGCTGTAGAGAGAGATCGAAGAATCGCCTCCAAGAATAGCAAGAACAACAAGAACAAGACCAGAACTCGAGTTTTTGGAGAAAGAGAGAGAGGAAGGAAGAAGACATAACTGGAGGGGGGTCTCGTGGGCCCCAGGCGCCCTATGGGCGCGGCCAGGGGCTGGGCCGCGCCAGCTGGCCGCCTGGGCCACTGGTGGCCCCTCCTGGCTAGCCCCAGGACTTTCTGGGTCTCTCCCGTTGTGGAAATTTTTATTATAATTTTTCTGGAATTTTTCTGAAAACTTCACTGTTGAAAATTTTTCAAAGTTCAAAAAGCTGCGAAACTCTCTGAAAACTTGAAGCAGTTAGTAGTATTGTGAAGCTTCAAAAACATAGATACTTGGTACAGCAAGTAGGATAAAACTAAAAACAAATGAAAACATAACAAGCTCAACTTTTTATCCATATAATACATGTTCACTAGTAAGGTTGATCAAGTTTTACCAACAAACAAGCGATATATAGAGCAAAAAGTCTCACCTCCTACGAAGTAATCACTGAACCTTTACCTTGATGGACATTGTCCCTACCATGATAGTTTTGTATTTGTGAGGCACATGTAGTGGGCAGTCCCATTCTCCAATTTTCACAGTCTCGATATTCTCTATAGAGTTGAGGGCATGCCTCCTGTCGGTCATCTTCGGAAAATATACTGTGTGTTCTTTATCATTCACATGGAAGGCAACCTTCCCTTTATTGCAATCAATAATAGCACCTGCGGTGTTAAGAAAAGGTCTACCAAGAATAATGGACATGCTCCCATCCTCGGGCATGTCAAGCACAACAAAATCAGTAAGAATCAAACAGTTAGCAACTTCTACGGGAACATCCTCACAAATACCTATCGGAACAGCGGTTGACTTGTCAGCCATCTAAAGGGAGATATCTGTAGGAATTAGTTTCTCTAAACAAAGCCTCTCGTAAAGAGAGAGAGGCATAACACTCACTCCTGCTCCAAGATCACATAAAGCAGTTTTGACATAATTATTCTTTATGGAGCAAGGAATGGTGGGTATACCTGGATCACCAAGCTTCTCAGGAATCTTGCCACTGAAAGAGTAGTTAGCAAGCATAGTAGATATTGCATCATTAGGAACTTTTCTTTTATTAGTGACAATATCTTTCATATATTTTGAATAAGGAAGTAACTTAATAGCATCAGTCAAAGGGATTTGAAGAAAAAGAGGTTTAATCCATTCACAAAACTTATTGTAATGCTCTTCTTCTTTAGATTTGATGGACTTACTTGGAAAGGGCATGGGTTTCTGTACCCATGGTTCTCTCTCCTTCCCATGTTTTCTTGCAATGAAGTCTTCTTTAGTGTATCTCTTACGTTTGTCAGGTGCTTCTTCTTCTCGAACTTCAGGCGGATCATTCTTCTCATTATCATTACCTTCAGGTTCAGCACCGTCTTCAGTCTCAGCATCGGAGATAGATACACTGGGATCAATAGCTGGCTCTTCATCTACAATAGGATCATTAGAATTGTCAGTCTCTTTATGTTTCTTCTTCTTCTTTGGAGAGACAACAATTTCTTCTTCCTGCATTTGAGAATCCTGCTCGATTCTCTTCGGATGTCCCTTTGGATAAAGAGGATCTTGAGTGCTAGTTCCTCCTCGGGTCTTAATCCCGAAAGCCTGCAAATTATCTTGTTTGGCATTGTTAGCAAGCAAATCTCTTTGCACATTAGAAATTTGATCGAGCTGAGTTTGAACCATATGAAAATGCTTCACAAGACATTGAACATCATTAACTGTTCTATCTACAACATCAAGCAACCTTTTGATAGCAAGGGAATTATCATGCAACTGACTTTGTATCCTCTCATTAAAATGATTTTGTTTCATAATAAAATTATCAAACTCATCTAGACATTGATCAGGAGGTTTACCATGAGGGATGTCACTTGCGTTGAAATCTAAAAGAGAGTGTACCTCTACCATAGGAGGGTGAGTAGTAGGCTCACACAGCTTCTCAATAGGGGGTAGATTCTTCAGGTCTTCAGCTTTAATACCTTTCTCTTTAATAGACTTCTTTGCTTCTCGCATATCCTCGGGGCTTAGAACAAACATGCCCCTCTTCTTTGTTGGTGGAGGTGGTTCAGGGACGGACCAATCTTCATGGTTTTTGGCAATCCTGCCCATTAAATCTTCTGCATCATCCGGTGTTCTTTTCCTGAAAACACAACCAGCACAACTGTCCAAATAGGACCTGGATTCATCAGTTAGACCAGCATAGAATATATCGATTAATTCATTCTTAGGGATTTCATGTCCTGGTCTAGCCCGAATCAGACTGCAGTACCTCCCCCAAGCTTTAGGGAGGGACTCATCCTGCAACTGGTTAAAGTTATAAATTCTTTGTAAAGCAGCATGTTGCATGTGAGCAGGAAAGTACTTATCAACAAAAGAGTGAGCTAAGTCTTGAGGACTCTTAATGGAACCGCATGGAAGTGAATCATACCATGCTTTAGCACCTTCCTTCAACGAGAAAGGAAGAAGCTTGGTGATATAAAAGTATCGTATCTTCTCATCTGTGGTAAACAGGCTACCCAACTCACCAAGTTTAGTTAGGTGTGCAATAGCATCATCATTTTCTCTGCCATAAAAGGGGTCAGCTTCAACCATAGGTATAAGTGAAAGATCAACAGAGAAATCATAATCAGGATCACCAATGCATATAGGAGATGTAGCAAATTCAGGATTAGGAACGGTCTTGTTCTTCAAAGAGTGTTTTTCAAACAGTTTCTTAATAGCTTCAGGGTCAGAGCCGGAAAACTCTGTCAGTTCCCTGCATAATTCTTCATCTAGTATATAGTAATCGTCATCAAGGAGACTCTCCTTGAGTTTACTCAAATCAGGATAATCATAAGTTTCACCAATAGGGTAGCGACTAACAGGGAGTTCAATTCCAGACTTTTTAGCAGCAGCAGCAATTTGTTTCTCAAGAGCATAACCAAGCGAACTAATATCATCAAAAGCAGTAGAAGCATCATCAAGAGTATCAGACATAGTAACAGATTCAGTAGGAGCATCATGTGGTGGTGGTGAGGCAAACTTACTCATAACGGAAGGTGAATCAAGCGTAGCACTAGTGCTCAGAGCAGTACCTCTTCTTGTAGTGGATAGTAAGATCGGAACCTTGGGGTCTCCTTTCTTACCCATAGTGGATAAAGTGCAGCAGGTAGAATACCTCAAGTAGACTTGTAAATATTGCTATGCTCCCCGGCAACGGCGCCAGAAAACGGTACTTGATAACCCTCAACCGTAAGGGATCGAGATAGTCTTCGCGGGTAAGAATAACCCAATTTATTGATTCGACACACGGGGAGCCAAAGAGTATTTATAAGCTTTGACAGTTGAGTTGTCAATTCAACCGCACCTGAAATATACTTACTTGCAACAAAAGATAAGTGGTAACAGTGATATGATAGTGATGATAGTGGTAGTAAAAGTAACAGTAAAAGTAGATAGCAAAGTAAATAGCAAAAGTAGCGACTAGTAACAAGCAAGGTTTAAAACACTGTAGGCTAGGGAGATGGATGGTTGGGCGCTGCATGGATGAGATAGATTCTAACTTGGGGCACGGCACACGGAAAAGTAATGATCATCTAGGCAAATATCAAACATTAGGCATGTATCCCGTAGGTAGTTGTACGTGCTTGCAATAAGAACTTGCACAACATCTTTTGTCCTACCATCCCGCTACGAACGGGGCCAAAAGTAAATAATGGAGATTAAGGTGCTCCTGTCAAAGAGCACCGGAACAAAGCAATGAACTCAATGGATACATGTAATCCTCAAACTACGGACCATCCCCTTTGGTGTCCCAAGCTGTCACTTTTGGGATCGCCGGTTCCGAACCGTAATAGGTGCAAACAACTCATAGATAGGATCACGAACACAAATATATTCATACAAACACATATGGTTCAGATCTGAAATCAGGGCACTCGGGCCCTAAGTGTCAAGCATTAAGAATAACAAGTTGAAGCAAAGATGATAAACACCATAGTAGATGATAGGCAACATGCCCCCAACAATCTGACGAACTATTACATGATCTAACTCATCCAATCCCTACCATCCCCTTTGCCTACAGCGGGGGAATTACTCACACATGAAGGGGGATGTCATGGAGGGATGATGGAGTGGTGATGATGATGACGATGGCGACGATCTCCCCTCTCCGGAGGCCAAATCAGCCTCCAGATTAGCCCTCCCAAGGAAGAACAGAGGGTGGCGGCGGCTCCGCGACGAAAAACTGCGAAAGAACTTCTGATCTGGGGTTTCTGCGTCGGGAGTAAAAATACAGGATAAAGTAGGGCACCAGGGGGTGTGGGCCCCACCCAGGCGCCCCCCGGCGCGGCCCAGGGGGGGCGCGCCCACAGGGCGCCTGGGCACCCCCTGGCCCCCCTCTGGCCCCACTTCTGGCATCTGGTTCCTTCGGGTGCGTTGATTTTCTGTGAATTTTCGTGGATTTTTCTGAGATACTTAAAAATCCGTTTTCCTGCACACAAATAAACCATACAGGCAGCTCTGCTGAAAACAGCGTCAGTCCTGGTTAGTTTAGTCCAAATCATGCAAGAATGAGGTCAAAACAATATCAAAAGTGTTTGGAAAAGTAGATACATTTGAGACGTATCACCAACTATACGGCAGACCTGGCTCCAGAGGCGTGGATTGAGAGTTATGAGATGGCTATGGAGATGCTAGATGTGGATGAAGCGGCATGCGCCAAGTATTTTACCATGATGCTTGAGGGTACAACCCGGACATGGTTAAAGGGCTTACCACCTAACTCCATCGGATCATGGGGTGAGCTGCGTCGCCAGTTTATCAAAAATTTCAAAGACACGTGCAAGCAGCCAATGTCAGTAGTAGACTTAGCGGCATGTGTTCAAGGAGAGCAGGAGCCTACGAGCACCTGGGTGCGGCGAGTGTCAGAAATCTTGCACTCTTCCAATAGCATCAACCCCAGTACGGCGATAGTGACACTGGAAAACAATTGCCGGTTTGAGTCTCTGAAGTTGAAGTTGGGACGGCTCAAGCGGGATTGTAATGACATGGGGACACTCATGAGCGCTCTGGTGAAGTATGGGGACTCTGATAACGCTAAGTACCCAGAGGCAGATGGAGACAAGTCCGGGAAAGTAAACAAGGCTGGTAAACCGGCGCAAGCTAATCCGACAGGTACAAGTTTCAATGGTAAGCGAAAGGCAGAGGGCGGCTATGATTTTGTGGCCAATACTAATGTTCAAGGAAACTTTCAGCGCCGCAAGGGTAGGCCACCTCCACGAAGCGGAGGAGGATCCGTCAATCTGGATCAACAGTTGAATGAGCCTTGCCCGAAACATAGCATGCCGGAACACCCAGCTAAACATACATGGGGGGAATGCCGGATCATGGTAGAGGCCATGAGACAAGCCAAATACAACAATGGACCATCGGGCGGCGGCTCGAGTTCCGGTTTTCAAGGTCCGGGTCACCAGGGTAATGGATCCGGATCAGGATATCATGGTGGCAACAATAACTACAACCAAGGCAACCACGAGCAGCATGGTCAGGGTGGTTATAACAACCAAGGCAACCACCAGCATGGTCAGGGTGGTTACAATAACCAAGGCAATCAGCAGCGTCAACAGCAGCAGCAATCCGGATATCAGAGTAATCCGAAGGAGCTAAGTAGTGGACAGTACCATGTCTTTACTACGAGTTTGTGTAAAAGAGATCAAAAAATCCTGAAGCGGGCGATACACGCAGTTGAACCGGCAACACCACGTTTTCTGCGTTGGTCGGAACAACCTATTGTGTGGATCAGAGAGGATCACCCGCTACAGATTGATAATCCGGGCCAGTTGGCCTTAGTGGTAGCACCACAGGTGGGTGGCTACAAATTCACAAAGGTACTCATGGATGACGGCAGCAGTATCAACATCTTATATTACGAGACTTTCCGTCGTATGGGGTTGACAGACAAGAAGTTGAGATAGTCCAACATGGTGCTCCATGGAGTGGTGCCAGGTAAATCGGCTTACCCAGTTGGGAAAATTGATTTGGAGGTCACCTTTGGAGATGAGCAGGACTCCAGGTCAGAGACAGTGACCTTTGAGGTTGTAAAGATCCGGAGCCCATATCATGCAATTTATCAGCAGGATTTGCGCTGATATCACAGCCGCCGGGTTAAGACCAGGACGTTCCAGGAGGGGGACCTGGTACTCCGGCTCATCCAGGACCAGACAGATATGCACAAGTTATCCCCACCTTGGGAAGGACCCTTTGTGGTCAGCAAGAACCTACACAACGGTTCGTACTATCTGGTGGATGTTCGAGAACATAAAGACTCACGGACAGCAGAGGAAGAGACGAAGAGGCTGTGGAACATTGCCCTTCTGCGGCCTTACTACACTTGAGCCATGAGCTCCGCTTCATGTATCCTGTATATATTATGATTAATAAATAAACCGGCACCCCTGGTAAACCGGGGGATCAGCCTTTTTCTTCTAAATAAGTGTCTTATGGGAGTTCACTCAGGTGATATCCATCTAAAATTACTTCTCTTGATATATATCATTTTCATCAAAGAAGAACACGGTGCTTTGATCAGTTTATTTTGCTATGCAGGACAATTCTATAAGGGACCAAACAGGACTTGCCATACAAGCGCAACTCTCTCATAGGTACCCTACCTCCACGGTCACTAGGGGGCTACGGATCGCATTCGAATCCTAGCTTAATCCCTTTTGGTCCGGTTTATATGATCGTATTCGAATCATTTCTCCTTGGATTACATCCATTGATTGGCAAAAGAAATCATTGCTCCTTGGATTACATCCATTGATTGGCAAAAGAAATCATTGCTCCTTGTATTACATCCATTGATTGGCAAAATAAATCATTGCTCATTGGATTACATCCATTGATTGGCAAAAGAAATCATTGCTCCTTGGATTACATCCATTGATTGGCAAAAGAAATCATTGCTCCTTGGATTACATCCATTGATTGGCAAAATAAATCATTGCTCCTTGGATTACATCCATTGATTGGCAAAAGAAATCATTGCTCCTTGGATTACATCCATTGATTGGCAAAAGAAATCATTGCTCCTTGGATTACATCCATTGATTGGCAAAATAAATCATTGCTCCTTGGATTACATCCATTGATTGGCAAAAGAAATCATTGCTCCTTGGATTACATCCATTGATTGGCAAAAGAAATCATTGCTCCTTGGATTACATCCATTGATTGGCAAAATAAATCATTGCTCCTTGGATTACATCCATTGATTGGCAAAATAAATCATTGCTCCTTGGATTACATCCATTGATTGGCAAAATAAATCATTGCTCCTTGGATCACATCCATTGATTGGCAAATATGGAGCCTGGCAGCTCGCAAAAAGCCTCGACTACATGGTCTTATTTGCAACAGTGTTTTGTGTTTTGTGATTTTTCAAAGTTTTCTGTGGTTAACCAAGTTTTTGATCCGGAACCGGGCAACTTCAAAGTTGACCACATATCTACAAAGTCTGGGTCACAGAACACCAGCATGATTTAAACCGGCGTTTACCATAACCCGGAACAATCATCGGGCAAATGCCAAGAGGGCCAAGAGCCTAATCAAAATCTACACGTTCAATTATGACTACCGGATTACGGATGTCAAGCACATTTAATCAAAGGTATGAAGTATTTTTGGATATAAAACAGATACTCTTTCAATATATATGCCTGTGGGAGCAATGTAATAGGTCCGGTGGTAAAACCACCAGGACATCTTTTTAGCGCTGTTTATGCAGATACAGATAACATAAACGGATCAACCATAACAGGCAAGGGATTAAAATTGGCAGACGCCAAGTCAAGCTGTGACATCCGAATTGAGACAGACAATGTTTCGAACTATCCTATTACAAGGCACTTGCAGGCCTGAACGGATTAAAGTTTTTTGGCAACAGATTTCAGCAGCTAAGAGTTAAACTGAACAGTTTATGATTCTTCTTCCTGCTGCGAAGGCTGAGGATCGGCTTGTTCCGGAACTTCTTCATCTTCATGAAGCGGCTGGAAGTCGGGAACGCGCCAGTCAATCTTGGATAGTGCATGGAAGTACATTTCCTCAGTAATAAGATCGGATGGATCAATATCTGGAGCGAAAGTATGGGCACGCACTGGCGGGATCAGATTCTCGGTATCATAAACCGGCCGGTCCACCCGTTCATTTTCTAAGTCATATGCCAGATGATACCTGGTCAGATCCGCTTCATCGGCAAGCTTGCTGGCAAGAGGGCGCATCTCCTTGGTTATAGCACGGAGGTCCTCGCGAGAGAAGGCAGATCCATCTTCCTTGTTACTGGGATACCCGTTCATAGCTTCCTCCGGATCAAAATCCGGAACCCATGCCTTGGCCCAAGTCAGTGCTACAAGTGAACCGGCCCGTGCAGCAGATTTCTTCACCTCTACCAAACGTACAGGCAGGATGGATAGCTTCTCTAAAGTACCTTGGATAGTAGTTGGAGCAGCCTTCTGATGGGACATTGCACTTATAATCCTTTGAGCACCGGAATACAGCTACTCCACCAAGGTATAAGAGGCCTTGAGCTTCTTTCGGATGTCATCGCCAAGATGAGTTATGCGTCGTCCTAAAATTGATTGTTAAAGTTAAACCGGAGCGGAACAACGATTGTAGAGATGAAAACACATGCAAATTGAGTGCTCACCAAAGATAGCAGAGGTCATAAGTTCTATTTGTTGTCTTAAGCCGGTCAGCTCTTGCGTCACCGGATTAAGGGCAGCTTCAACATCCTTTGCTCTTTTCTCAAGAGCATTCCTCTGCACCTCCCAGGCGGACCGCTCCGCTTCAAAGTCCTTCTTCAAATTTTTGGCGCTGGTTAAGTTCAGAGCAAGCTCTTCCTTGGCTTTGGCAGCAGCAGTTTCAGTAGCAGCCAGTCTATTCCAGAGCTCAGTTACCTCTGCAGCCCTCCGGGTCAAGTCAGCCTACAAGGAAATCAAATGGAGTAAAAGACAATTCAGACAAGTCTCAAGCAAATAAACAAGTTATCCACTTGACACTCGGGGGCTAATGTACAGTTGAAGTATTAAAAGAGAAATTCGGACAAGTCCCACGCACATAAAACAAGTTATGCCCCTGGCACTTGGGGGCTAATGTAAGTTCATTTTGCATACATTGGAAGTGCCGGTTCACCTACAACGAAGCTAAACCGGTACTTGGGGGCTACTATGGCCTAAAGACAGGAGTACAAAGAATACAAAACAGAGACAAGTGAAGGAAGTTACCTCGTACTTATCCTTCATCATATTAACCAACCCCAATTCATAATCGCGGCTGGTATGAAGCCGGTTCAAATACCCGGAATAAAGTTCCTGGGCACTTAATTGGGCATAGCTGGACAAGCCCGTGCTCCACTTGCCCTTTTCTTGTTGAAGCTTCTCCTCTTTGGCAGTATGTTTGGCCAAGATGATAGGCTCAGCAGGAGCGGTAAAACCTGACCCGGTTATCTGAACATCCGGGGAAGAAGCAGTAGTTGGTTGAGAAGGGGCAACAGTAGGTGCCGGGCTAACAGGAGCCGGGTTAGTCCGAGGAGGGCTAACCCGGACAGGACTCGCCGGTTCAACTACATTTTCCATATTAGTATCTTCCGGGGCAACAATGTCATCGTGATCCATGGGAATAGGATCGTCAAACTGAGCTGCATGATCATTCTCTGGAGGGATGATTTCGTCCGGATCAGCTGCCGGTTCAGCGGTAGCAGTCTCGGCAGCCGTTTTGGTGGCTTTCGCCTTCTTGCTAGGCTTGGGCTTGCTGAAGAAAATTGAAGGAACACTGATAATCATCAAGGTACAGATACAAATATAAACCGGATATTGAAAAGGACTTACCCAGGCATGGTCTTCAGCATAGGGACCTGGGTGGCGGTCGAATCACCAGAAGAGGACAAAGGAGTCTCCTGATAGTTAGGATCAGACGATTTAAGCGGTTTACGTATAAGCCCAGCCTTTGGATGAAGAAGAGTTGGAAAAAGTAAAACCTCAGAGCGGCGCCTGCGAGCCAGAGTAAGAGATATTCCGGAGGATTCTACTACGTGGCCACTATGGCGCGTAGTCCGGCGTGCTTCATGCTGCTGCTTCTTCAAAAGAAATTTGGGGTCCAATTGAGCGTAAGGATGAGAAAAAGGGTATTTCCGGGACGCCCGACGGATTTTGGGCGCCGGCGGTTCTGAGTCTGAAGAAAGAGAGATTACCTCAACTTCCGCCGCTTTACTTCCTTCAGCCAAATCCTGTGGAAAGACACTGTTAACATAAATTTGGATAAAGGGAGATTAAAACACATTAGGATCAATTCATACCTCGGAATCTGGATCATGTTCCTCAAGATGTGAACCGGAGGCAGCGACCGCCTTTTTCTTCTTGACAACATACGTCTTCCGGCGTGGCTGCTTGCCTGACTTATCTTGAGGTTTTCTCTTCCAGAAGGGGTCGTTGGCCTGTGCAGAAGATGAAAAATAAATAGAAGACAATTGATATGGACGGATCAGAAAAACCAGAAGAGGTCAGAAAGAACTTACTGCTGGCGGTTTGTTGTTTTCATAGAATGGAGCCAATCCGGTCTGGCTGCACTCTTCCAGGGAGATGTTGAGCATTTTCTTTGCGGATTCAGTGACTTCTTTCTCAGGAAGTATTATGTCAATGTGGCATTGAGGGTCATCCGTTTTTCCGGTATACTGACACATCAGGCTAGAGCGTCGGCTCAGTGGAAGGATGCTCCAGGCAAGCCAATAGCGAACAAAGTCTACTCCGGTTAAACCATTGGCCATAAAGGCCCTAAGCTTAGAAAGCTGAGGGGCAAACCGGGCCCGCTCTGGAGCACTAAGACGCTGCGGCAGGGGATGTCCTCAGGTAGACGATGTGCACGGTAACCCGACAGTGGGTTTTCTCCTTCAGGCGAGGTATCTTTACAATATAACCATGATTAGTTCCATTCCTTGGGGTGTGTATGGAGAGCAGCGTGAGGGAAGGTCACATCTCTTCTCTTTTGAATGCTAACACCGCCCAACTCTTGATGCGGTCCGGCAGTAAACTCTGTCCGCCGGTTTAAATGGAAAAAGTCTCGGAACAGATCCACTGATGGTTCCTCTTGAAGGTATGCTTCCGAGAAGACTTGAAAATTGCAGACATTAGATATAGAATTCGGACCTATATCTTGAGGATGGAGCTGAAAAGCGGCTAGCACGCCCCGGAAGAACTTTGAACCGGGAGGGCTAAAACCACGGGCCATGTGATCAAAGAAAACAATGATCTCTCCTTCCTTAGGGGTAGGGGCATTCATCTCCTGGGGCCCGCCAGTGCAGAACATTTTTAGGACCCAGAAGACCAATTGAAGCGGCCTTTGTTAAATCCTCTTTCGTAATGCAGGAAGGAGCCCAGTTGCAAGCAACGAACTGTTTTGCAGTCATCTTGACTAAAGGAAACGCTGAAAGATACAGTGCAAAATCTGGATTACTAATTACTGAAGCATAAGCTAGAGCGTAACATCAAATTATATCGATGGTTTAGACAAGGGACTAATGGCATTGACAACCCGAAGCAGATGTGAAGCGAGCAGCTACCGGTTTATGATAACAGGAAAAAGGGAAGCTAAACCATCAGGCTTATGACTAATTCTTTACAAAAAAGAACGTATGATTGGTTAAACCGGTGAGTAGCTTACATATCTACAAGATGAAGAAACAGGTTTCTACAGAAGGCTAAAGTAAAAATGGATCTGAGACGTAAGAAAAAGATGAAATATATGCAAGTCTTATACAGGAAGAACCACGAAGGGTTTCTATGGACCAAATGAATCTAAGGTTTGAATCTAAGATTTGAATCGAAGGTTTGAACCGCGGAGCAGGAGCGCACTCAAAACGAATCTAATCTACGGCAAGCGTAACCCACAGGGACAAACAGCAAAGCTTTAAGGTGTCATGGCCGAAGCTATGGAGGAACCCTAGATTAAGATCTACAATAAGAAATAAGGAGTACCTGAGGAAGAAGAAGACGACGACGGAGTGCTCTGGACAAGGTTCAGGGTGATGCAGTGGCCTGGCTTGACGACGGCGACGGGCTCGAAGAACGGCGGCGGAGCTTCGGGCGACGGAGGAAGACGATGGCAGAAGGAAGAAAAGAAACAGGCCGACACGGTATTTATAAGCTAATGAGGTGAAACGGCAAGCGCGGGAATCAAGGAGGTCAGAGATTGGATAAAGATTCTGTTGTCGCCTCGATCTTTGGGATAGCATTTAACAAAGGTAACAAACAGAGGTGAGCAATAAATGCGGAGGTGATGTCACGACAGATTGAGATGATTTCTGGAGATGACGTCATAGCCGGTTTACAAAGCAGAGAAGTTACAGAGAAGAAATTTATGAAAAGACTTAGAAGACTGACATGAACAAATTAAATCAATCTGGGGCCTAATGTCAGGGATATTACTAGCAGGTATAAACCGGCTAGGAAGGTCCGGATTACACTTACATAGTTGTATTATCATAAGCCCAGTAGAATATGAACCGGAGGTTACGGCCCATAGAGGCTTAGGGCCCATGTGTAAAATTTACGGTTTATGAACTGTCTTATCATGTAACTTGAGGTCTAAGGTAGAAAGAGTAGAGACCGAGGCGGACACGATTATGAGCCGGCCTCGGGACTCTGTAAACCGGACCGGGCGTCGCCTCCTATATAAAGGGATGACCCGGCGATGGTTCAAGGACAAGCAACAACCCGTCGAGACACAGGCAAGCAATCCGCTCCCTGTTCATCGACGCCCAAGCAATACCAAACCAAACTAGACGTAGGCTTTTACCTTCATCGAAGGGGCTGAACTAGTATAAACCCTCTGTGTTCTTTGTGTGCTTTAACCTCTTCAAGCTAACCCGCGTGATGGCTCCACACCTAAGTCCTCTAAACCGGACATCTACCGTGCCAATCCCACGACACAAGGTGTTCCTCCGGTATACGGGAGTTGCATAATCTCATAGTCATAGGAACATGTATAAGTCATGAAGAAAGCAATAGAAGTAAAACTAAACGATCATAGTGCTAAGCTAACGGATGGGTCTTGTCCATCACATCATTCTCCTAATGATGTGATCTCGTTGATCAAATGACAACACATGTCTATGGCTAGGAAACATAACTATCTTTGATCAACGAGCTAGTCTAGTAGAGGCATACTAGGGACACTCTGTTTTTTCTATGTATTCACACATGTACTACGTTTTCGGTTAATACAATTCTAGCATGAATAATAAACATTTATCATGATATAAGGAAATAAATAATAACTTCATTATTGCATCTAGGGAATATTTCCTTCAGTATCAGGGGGTATGAATCATGGAGAAGTTGGAATACAGTAGGTTTAACACCAATATAAACAAAGAATGATTTCATTACAGTACCTTTGAGTGGTGTTTTGTTTTCTTATACTAACGAAGCTCGAGAGATTTTCGGCTAAGTTTTGTGTTCTGAAGTTTTCAAGTTTTGAGTATGGCTTTGATGGGCTATGGAACAAAGTGTGGCAAGAGCCTAAGCTTGGGGATGCCCAAGGCACCCCAAGGTAAAATTCAAGGACAACCAAAAGCCTAAGCTTGGGGATGCCCCGGGAAGGCATCCCCTCTTTCGTCTTCATCTATCGGTAACTTTACTCGGGACTATATTTTTATTCACTACATGATATGTGTTTTTCTTGGAGCGTCATGTATGATTTGAGTCTTTTCTTTTTAGCTTTACACAATCATCCTTGCTGGACACACCTTTTGAGAGAGATAATTATGGTTTAGAATTTATTAGAATACTCTATATGCTTCACTTATATCTTTTGAGCTAGATAGTTTTGCTCTAGTGCTTCACTTATATCTTTTAGAGCACGACGGTGGTTTTATTTTGTAGAAATTATTTTTCTTTGATGATTCAGTTATATCTATCTGAGAGTCTTTTAGAACAGCATGGTAATGTGCTTTGGTTATAAAAGTAGTCCTAATATGATAGGCATCCAAGATGAGTATAGTAAAAACTCTCATACAAGTGCACTGAATATTATGAGAAGTTTGATACTTGATGATTGTTTTGAGATATGACGATGATGATATTAGAGTCATGCTAGTGGAGTAATTGTGAATTTGAGAAACACTTGTGTTAAAGTTTGTGATTCCCGTAGCATGCACGTATGGTGAACCGTTATGTGAATAAGTTGGAGCATGATTTATTTATTGAGTGTCATCCTTTGTGTGGAGGTCGGGATCACGCGATGGTTAAATCCTACCAACCCTTCCCCTAGGAGCATGCATTGAATACTTTGTTTTGATAACTCGTAGATTTTTGCAATAAGTATATGAGTTCTTTATGACTAATGTTGAGTCCCTGGATTATACGCACTCTCACCCTTCCACCATTGCTAGCCCCTCTTGTACCGCGCAACTTTCGCCGGTACCATACACCCACCATATACATTCCTCAAAATAGCCACCATACTCACCTATCATGGCATTTCCATAGCCATTCCAAGATATATTGCCATGCAACTTTCCACCGTTCCGTTCATATGACACGCTTCATATTGTCATATTGCCATGCATGATCATGTAGTGGAAATTGTATTTGTGGCAAGGCCACCATTCACAATTCATTCATACATGTCACTCTTGATTCATTGCACACCCTAGTACACCGCCGAAGGCATTCACATAGAGTCATATTTTGTTCTAGCTTCGAGTTGTAATCTTTGAGTTGTAAGTAAATAAAAGTGTGATGATCTTCATTATTAGAGCATTGTCCCAGTGAGGAAAGGATGATGGAGACTATGATTCCCCCACAAGTCGGGATGAGACTCCCGACGAAAAAGAAAAGAAAGAAAACCAAAAAATAAAAAAGAGAAAAGGCCCAAATAAAAAAGAAAAAAAGGAGAAAAGGAAAAAAAATATGAGAGAAAAAGAGAGAAGGGGCAATGCTACTATCCTTTTCCACATTTGTGATTCAAAGTAGCACCATAATCTTCATGATAGAGAGTCTCTTGTTTTGTCACTTTCATATACTAGTGGGAATTTTCATTATAGAACTTGGCTTGTATATTCCAACGATGGGCTTCCTCAAATGCCCTAGGTCTTCATGAGCAAGCAAGTTGGATGCACATCCACTTAGTTTCTTTTGATGAGCTTTCATACTCGTATAGCTCTAGTGCATCTGTTGCATGGCAATCCCTACTCACTCACATTGATATCTAATGATGGGCATCTCCATAGCCCATTAATATGCCTAGTTGATGTGAGATTGTCTTCTTCTTTTGTCTTCTCCACAACCACCACTCTATTCCACCTATAGTGCTATATCCATGGCTCACGCTTATGTATTGCGTGAAAGTTGAAAGGTTTGAAAAAAATTGAGTATGAAACAATTGCTTGGCTGAAACCGGGGTTGTGCATGATTTAAATATTTTGTGTGATGAAGTGGGAGCATAGCCAGACTATATGATTTTGTAGGGATAACATTCTTTGGCCATGTTATTTTGAGAAGGCATGATTGCTTTGTTAGTATGCTTGAAGTATTATTATTCTTATGTCAATATAGACTTTTGTCTTGAATCTTTCGGATCTGAACATTGACGCCACAATAAAGATAATTACATTGAGAATTATGTTGGTTAGCATTCCACATCAAAAATACTGTTTTTATCATTTACCTACTCGAGGACGAGCAGGAATTAACCTTGGGGATGCTTGATACGTCTCCAACGTATCTATAATTTTTTATTGTTCCATGCTATTATATATTCTGTTTTTGATGTTTAATGGGCTTTATTGTACACTTTTATATTATTTTTGGTACTAACCTACTAACCCAAGGCGCAGTGCAAATTGTTGTTTTTTGCCTATTTCAGTGTTTCGCAGAAAAGGAATATCAAACGGAGTCCAAACGGCATGAAACCTTCGGGGGAGTTATTTTTGGAGCCGTATCAACACAGAAGACTTGGAGTACACGCGAGGGAACGAGAGGGGTGGTCACGAGGGCAGAGGCGCGTCCAGGGGGTAGGCGCGCCCCCACCCTCATGGGCCCCCTTGATGACCCACAAGTGTAGGGGATCTATCGTAGTCCTTTCGATAAGTAAGAGTGTCGAACCCAACGAGGAGCAGAAGGAAATGATAGGCAGTTTTTAGTAAGGTATTTTCTCCAAGCACTGAAATTATAGGTAACAGATAGTTTTGTGATAAGGTAATTGGTAGCAAGTGACAAAAGGTAAAAGTAAATAAGGTGCAGCAAGGTGGCCCAATCCTTTTTGTAGCAAAGGACAAGCGTGGACAAACTCTTATATAAAGGAAAGCGCTCCCGAGGACACATGGGAATTATCGTCAAGCTAGTTTTCATCACGATCATCTGATTCGTGTTCGGTACTTTGATAATTTGGTATGTGGGTGGACCGGTGCTTGGGTGCTGTCCTTACTTGGACAAGCCTCCCACTTATGATTAACCTCTAATGCAAGCATCCGCAACTACAAAAGAAGTATTAAGGTAAACCTAACCATAGCCTAAAACAAGTGGATCCAAATCAGCCCCTTACGAAGCAACGCATAAACTAGGGTTTAAGCTTCTGTTACTCTAGCAACCCATCATCTACTTATTACTTCCCAATGCCTTCCTCTAGGCCCAAATAATGGTGAAGTGTCATGTAGTCGACATTCACATGACACCACTAGAGGAGAGACAACATACATCTCATCAAAATATCGAACGAAGACCAAATTCACATGACTACTAATAGCAAGACTTCTCCCATGTCCTCGGGAACAAAATTAACTACTCACAAGACATAATATTGTTCATGATCAGAGGGATATGAATATGCATAATGGATCTGAACATATGATCTTCCACCAAGTAAACCGACTACCATCAACTACAAGGAGTAATCAACACTACTAGCAACCCACAGGTAACAATCTGAGGTTTGGGTACAAAGATTGGATACAAGAGATGAACTAGGGTTTGAGAGGAGATGGTGCTAGTGAAGATGTTGATGAAGATAACTCTCCCCAATATGGGAGAGTTGTTGGTGATGATGGCGGTGACGATTTCCCCTTCCGGAGGGAAGTATCCCTGGCAGAACAGCTCTGGCGGAGCCCTAGATTGGTTTCCGCCTCGGTTCCGCCTCGAGACGGCGGTGTCTGGTCCCGAAAGCCGTCTTATGATTTTTTCCAGGTCAGAACACCTCATATAGGAGAAGATGGGCATCGGGGGGCCCACGAGATAGGGGGCGCGCCTAGAGAGGGGGGGGGCGCGTCCCCCACCCTCGTGGACAGCAGGTGGCCCCCCTCGTGATCTTCTTTCGCCGGATATTTTTTATATTTTATGAAACGTAGTTCTGTGAAGTTTCGGGGCTTTTGGAGTTGTGCAGAATAGGTTTCGAGAGTTTGCTCCTTTTCCAGCCCAGAATTCCAGCTGTCGGCATTCTCCCTCATCATGTAAACCTTGTAAGATAAGAGAGAAAAGGCATAAGTATTGTGACAAAACATGTAATAACAGCCCATGATGCAATAAATATCAACATATAAGCATGATCCAAAATGGACGTATCAACTCCCCCAAGCTTAGACCTCGCTTGTCCTCAAGCGAAAGCCGAAATCGAAAAAATATGTCCACATGTTTAGAGATAGAGGTGTCGATAAAAATAAAATACGGACATGAGGGCATCATGATCATTCTCATAACAGCAACATATATATATTCATATGATTCTTATGCTAAGTAACAATTCATTCACAATATCAAGCATGAATCATAAACTTCATTGAAAACTAACAAACTTTGATCTCGGTCATTGAAGCAATTGCAATTTATCATAACATCGGAAAGAGTCAACGTAAGAGCTTTTCGGCAAGCCTACATACTCAACTATCATATAGTCTTTCACAATTGCTCACACTCATGCAATACTTGTGTTTATGGAGTTTTAATCGGACACAGAGAAAGATAGGGGCTTATGGTGTTGCCTCACAACCTTTTACCTCAAGGGTAATGTCAACAGTAATAGACCATGAAAACTTACATCCAAGTGGGTATATATGTCAGGATCTTTCCAACACAATGTGCTTGCCAAAGGATCAAATGTAAAAAGGAAAGGTGAATTTCACCTTGACTCTTAAGGAAGAATAATAGATAGGCCCTTTGCAGAGGGAAGCAGAGGTTGTCATGTGCTTTTATGGTTGGATGCACAAAGTCTTAGCACAGAAGAACGTCACTTTATATTGCCATTTGTGATAAGGACCTTTATTATGCAGTCCGTCGCTTTTAGTACTTCCATATCACAAGATCGTATAAAGCTAATTTCCTCCATACTAATAAATCGTACATATTTTAGTGAGTTTGCAACATGACAACTTACTTGGAAGGATCTTTCTCAATCCATAGGTAGGTATGATGGACTCTCATGGCAAAACTGGGTTTAAGGATGTATGGAAGCACAAGTAGTATCTCTACTTGGTGCGAGGAGTTTTGGCTAGCATGAGGGGGAAAGGCAAGCTCAACATGTTGGATGATCCATGACAATATACGTTATTTCAGATATAAGAAGACATAACCCATTATGTTGTCTTCCTTGTCCAACATCAACTCTTTAGCATGTCATATTTTAATGAGTGCTCACAATCATAAAAGATGTCCAAGATAGTATATTTGTATGTGAAGCCTCTCTTCCTTTATTACTTCCTATTAATTGCAACGATGACCAAAACTATGTTTGTCAACTCCCAACAACTTTTATTTATCATACTCTTGTATGTGAAGTCATTACTTCCCATAAGATCAATATGATCTCTTTGATACTCTTTATGTTTTCTTTCTTTTTATCATGACCAAAGTGAGGAAATCAAGCCCTTGACTCAACACTAATCTTTATTATATAGCTCACGGACATAAGGCAAAAGCTCACAACTAGATCATGCTAACTTTATTCTACTAGATCAAGATACTACCAAAAGGATCAAACTAAGAAAAACGGTAAAGATAGGAGTGATGGTGATACGATACCGGGGTCACTCCCCCAAGCTTGGCAGTTGCCAAGGGGAGTGCCCATACACATATGATTATGTCTCCTTCTTCGGGGGTGGTGATGATGGTGTTGTTGATGATGTAGGCTTATTGTCCACCTTCCTGGGCATGAGCTCACCATCGTAGAAGGATGATCGAGTCTCCGGGATACTCAAATCTGCAGCCAAACTCATCTTCTTGAATCTATATTCATACTCACACTTTTGGTTTTGCGGGTCATAGATCTGGGCTTGGAGGTGATCGATCTTCTCTTGAAGATTGGAGATAGCTTCCCCGAAGATCCTTGAGTCCAGCTTGAGGTTGTTGGCGAGCTCCGAGATCATCATGTGGTTGGCATTGAGTCCTTGTTCGACCATACCTTGGCACTTGAAAACTTGTTGCTCCATTGCTTCGAGTCTTGTCTCCACGCTTCCGGTCTTCATTTGCCCCTCAACATCACGGATGTGCAGCACCCCCTCATGCAACTCCATGGTTTTAGGGTGATGCAACACCTCCGCAAGGTAGGGGTTGATGACCTTCTCGAAGAACTTATCCTTGGGGATGTTGGAGGACGCCATGATGATCTAGATCTGTCAAAAACAGCAGCTCGAAACGAAAACAGAGGATTTTTGCGTGATACAGAGGTCAAAACCTTCGGGAGTTTATATAATGAATTTTTACCGACCAAAAGGAGTAACATACAAGAAATCGGAGTCCGGGAGGCACACGAGCTGCCCACGAGGTAGGGGGCGCGCCCTCCACCCTCGTGGACGGCTCGTGTCTCTTCCGGACTGCTACTTATTTTTCTATTTTTCTAAATATTCCAAAACGAAGAAAAACTGCCTTTAGAACTGTTTTGGACTCGGTTTACTTACCGTAACACATACCTCTTCCTTTTCAGAGTCTGGATCGTTCTGGAAAGTGTCCCTTATGTATTCCTCCGGGGTTACGGTTTCAATAACATTGGTTTCAACATTTATAAGATTACCTGAGATATAATGTTTGATTCTTTGACCGTTCACCACCTTCGGATTTGTGCCTTTGAAGTTGTTGATTTTTATGGCACCGGAACGATAGACCTCCACGATAACGTAAGGTCCTTCCCATTTAGAGAGAAGTTTTCCTGCAAAAAATCTTAAACGAGAGTTGTATAGCAAGACAAATCACCTACATTAAACTCACGCTTTTGTATCCTTTTGTCATGCCATCTTTTAACTTTTTCTTTAAACAGCTTGGCATTCTCATAGGCCTGGGTTCTCCATTCATCAAGAGAGCTAATGTCAAATAACCTCTTCTCACCGCAAGTTTGAAATCATAATTGAGCTCTTTAATAGCCCAATATGCCTTATGTTCTAGCTCAAGAGGTAAGTGACAAGCTTTTCCATATACCATCTTATATGGAGACATACCCATAGGATTTTTGTATGCAGTTCTATAGGCCCATAATGCATCATCAAGTTTCTTGGACTAATTCTTCCTGGACCTATTAACTGTCTTTTGAAAAATTAATTTCAACTCTCTATTGCTTAGTTCTACTTGACCACTAGTCTATGGGTGATAATGGGATGCAATTCTATGATTCACATCATATTTTGCAAGCATCTTACGGAAAGCACCATGAATAAAGTGTGAACCACCATCAGTCATTAGGTATCTAGGGACTCCAAACCTCGGAAAAATGACTTCTTTAAGCATCTTAATAGAGGTGTTATGATCAACACTACTAGTTGGAATAGCTTCTACCCACTTAGTAACGTAATCAACAGCAACTAAAATATGTGTGTATCCATTAGAGGTGGGAAACGGTCCCATATAATCAAAGCCCCAAACATCAAATGGTTCAATAACAAGTGAATAATTCATAGGCATTTCTTGACGTCTACTGATATTACCAATTCTTTGACATTCATCACAAGATAAGACAAACTTACGGGCATCCTTGAAGAGAGTAGGCCAATAAAAACCGGATTGCATTACCTTATGTGCAGTTCTATCTCCCGCATGGTGTCCTCGATAAGCTTCGGAGTGGCACTTGCATAAGATTTGTTCCTATTCATGCTCAGTTACACAACATCTAATAATACCATCTACTCCTTCTTTATAAAGATGTGGGTCATCCCAGAAGTAATGTCTCAAATCATAGAAGAACTTTTTCTTTTGCTGGTATGTGAAGCTAGGAGGTATAAACTTAGCAACAATATAATTAGCATAATCAGCATACCATGGAGCAGTACAAGAAGTATTTATGACAGCTAATTGTTCATCAGGAAAGCTATCATGAATAGGTTGTGGGTCATCAAGTATATTCTATAACCTAGGCAAGTTGTCTGCAACGGGTTTCTCAGCTCCCTTTCTATCAATAATATGCAAGTCAAACTCTTGCAGCAAGAGAACCCATCTAATAAGTCTAGGTTTAACATCTTTCTTTTCCATAAGGTATTTGATAGCAGCATGATCAGTGTGAATAGTTACTTTAGAATCAACAATATAAGGTCTAAACTTATCACAAGCAAATACAACTGCTAAAAATTCTTTCTCAGCAGTAGCATAATTTTTCTGGGCACTATCTAGAGTTTTACTAGCATATTGGATAACATTCAATTTCTTATCAACTCTTTGTCCTAGAACAGCACCTACATCATAATCACTAGCATCGCACATAATCTCAAAGGATAAATTCCAGTCAGGAGGCTGGACAATAGGTGCAGAGATCAATGCTTTCTTAAGTATTTCAAATGCTTCTAGACAATCATCATCAAAGACAAAAGGGATATCTTTTTGTAAGAGATTAGTCAGAGGCCTGGAGATTTTGGAGAAGTCCTTAATGAACCTCCTATAAAACCCGGCATGACCAAGGAAGCTTCGTATACCTTTGATGTCCTTAGGGCATGGCATCTTTTCAATAGCATCAACTTTAGCTTTGTCAACTTCAATACCTCTTTCAGAAATTTTATGTCCCTAGATAATGCCTTCATTAACCATAAAGTGGCACTTCTCCCAATTCAAAACAAGATTTGTGTCTTCACATCTCTGCAAAACTCGATCAAGGTTGCTTAAACAATCATCAAAAGAAGTTCCGTAAACAGAGAAATCATCCATGAAAACCTCAACAATCTTTTCACAAAAATCAGAGAATATAGCCATCACGCATCTTTGAAAGGTAGCAGGTGCATTACATAAACCAAAGGTGTCGGTGTACAAAAAGAGGGGTACTCTTTTCGTACCCCTATGACTGTGCACGGGCAGTCTGAGCC
The DNA here is from genome assembly GCA_902687465.1 of Secale cereale. Lineage (NCBI taxonomy): Eukaryota > Viridiplantae > Streptophyta > Magnoliopsida > Poales > Poaceae > Secale > Secale cereale. The sequence goes on along the minus strand of LR738711.1, from coordinate 687,482,622 downwards.
ATGGGCACTACCACACCAAGCATGGCAAGGTAGGTGAGCCGAGGTAAGACCGAAGCTTGATAGAGACTGGAGCAACGCCAAGAACAAGATCACAAAGAGCAAAGGGACAAAGCGGCTTCCCCCGGCAAGGTCCTTGCCAGGAGCTGGCTCTGGCAGCCCCGGCAAGACCCTTGTCGCGGCAGCTCGCCCCGCGCCTATGGAGCGGATCACCCTTGAGTCCACCGCCCCCATGGGGCGAGGATTCGGGAGATATTCCCGTGGTGGCATGCAGATCTTTGTGAAGACATCCAAGATCAGATACAAGCTAAGAAGATGACGACCCTTGGCGGGATCCCAGCCAAGGAGGACTACAAGGCCCCCGGCAAGCACCTTGTCGGGGATGACAGCAGGCGCCACGGCAGGACCCTTGCCAGAGCCCCGGCAAGGCCCTTGCTGAGGACACCCGCGGGGCCACCATCAGGCCCACACCAACCGGATTTCCACTGACCCACGCAGCTGCCGACCCGACCAGCTGGACAGGCTCCCGCGTGGTAACCCATAGATCTTCGGGGAGACCCGCCGTTGCGCCACCTCAGTTGCCTGTCTACCTACATGGCACCTCAGGCACTGCTGGCCAGGGCGCGTGTCAACACGAGGAGGGGCAGCGACGGACAAGACAGACATCTCCCCTCGTCCCCGATAAAGCAAGGACACCTAAGCTAAGCGCATTAAATGCGCCTTGTCCTATAATGCGAGGGATAACCTTGCACCACTGTACCCTTTCCACCTCCTGTGTGCCACTGTGGCAACCCCTTTTCCTATAAAAGGAGGCCCGAGGCGACCAGGAGGAGGATTCGTCTTTTTAGAACTCCTCACGACTCTTTTGGAGCTCCTCATTAGCTGAAGAGCACAAACATATAATCCACCAAAGCAGGAGTAGGGTTTTACGCATCTTTGCGGCCTGAACCTGGGTAAAGGAACCGTGTCCTGACCATTAGATCCGCTCTTCTCTCAACCCCGCGCCCCGCAACCGTAGTAGGGATTCTTGTGATCCCATAGGTGTCGATCCAAATACACCGACATCTTTGGCGCGCTAGGTAGGGGGCGCAGTTGTGAGAATCGGCTCTAGTGGTTGGCCCGACGCTCTCTCGTCTTCGTGGCCCTTTGAGGAGGCCGGAAGACCTGCGCTCGAGCGACTACAAATAAAAGCTAAGTTACATCGAACCTTTGATATTTCTACCCTATTATTTAAAGTTATTATCCTCGGAGCTGTCATTCTTTGTGCAAAAAGAAACCTGCACGCAAATGGGGCCCTTCCCGATCGGCAACGCCTTTGTTCTGTTTCGAGTCTGCTCAACACTTCAGACGGCTGCGTTGGAAACGGTAGGGTAGCCTTCCGCAATTGACAAAGCTCTCGACTCTGACTCGAGTCAAACTCGATAGTTCGAGCGGCTGCGTTAAGAGCGGCAAGGTGGCGGACCCGGCAGCACGCTCGCCCGGCAGGCCAATGGGGACCCGTCCCCAAGACGCCGCCTTGGGTATTTCGCACCGGCAAGCCTACCCAGTTAACGTAGGATGGACACACAAAGAGGCAGCAAACAGGAAAATAACATGCATGATTCTGAAGATATTTCAAAGTTATATTACATCATGCCATCGCTGCGGTTCTAACTAAAGATAAAATTTGTCTTGGTCATGAACCCGCAGCGGCAAGGAAGAACGGGATGCCTAATCCCGGCGCTGGCCCTCCACCCTCTTGATTTCGTCGATGCGGCTGATGATGGGCTTGATGCGCTCCTTGAGCGCCGTGAGGTTGGCAACCTCCGACAAGCTATCCATCGCGGCTTCGAAGTCGAGGGCAGGGTTCCAGAACGCCACCTTGGTGAGGACCTTGGTCATGACCCCCCGGCAGAGCCGCTAGGCCTCCCCGGCGAGCGTGGCCGTTCTGTTGGAGTGAAGATCAGTCAAGGCACTGAGGACGCCCTCGAAGAACAGGGTCAGCTTGGCGTTGATAGACCCGCTCCATTCAGGGGCGTACCTCACGTTTGGCATCCCCATGAGGGCCAACTGTGAGGTAACCCTGCCGGCGATGTCCTCCAGCCGGCTGATCCACCTATTCTCCTCCACCACGTATTCTTGGTGGGAGGCGCCCTCGTCCGCCCGCAGCTGCTTCTCCTCCTCCAGGCTCTTGGCCAAGGCCTCCTCCCGAGCAGAGCTCTCCGCCAACATCTTCTCGAGATTCTCCAGCCTCAGCCTGAGATCTCTGATGGAGTTTTGCGCCTCGGAGAGCTCCCCAGTCCTGCTGATGATCGCTCCCTGCGCCTCTGTCGAGGCGCAGTTGAGCCCGTTCTTCTCGTCGGACTGCCTGAGGGCCTGCTCCTTCAGCCCGTCCCGTTCCACCTCCAGCTCTTGTACCTTGCCGGCATGGGCCAGGGCTTGGGCATCGAGCGCCTCTTTGTGCCTCTGCCCCATCTCACGAGTCCGCCGCTCGACAAGAGCCTCGAGCTCCTCATCCTTGCCGCGGAGTGTTGCGGCAAGCTTCGCCTCACGCGCGGAGAGGTCTTCTTCCTTGGAATCGAGGGCGGCTTGGTGCTGGTTCCGGGCGGCCTCCGCCGCGGCAGCCCAGTTCGCTACCTCTTCCTCGGCCTTCTCGATGTCGGCCATCTTCATGATGAGCTCCGCATTACGCCTGGCCAGTTCTTCCTGGAAGGCCCTCTGCTCCTCGCGGGACTGGTGGAACCAGGTTTGCGCCTCAGCGACACGCGCCTGGAAGTCCACCTCCGCGTCGTCCACCGCTGCCGTTCTAGACTTAAGCTTGTCCAGACGGGCACGGTAGAGTGCCTGGAGCTTCCGGAAGTTGGCCCCCATGGCCTGGAAGAGCTGCCCTTCTAGTGAGCCGTCGCCGCCGGCGCCCGGTTCATCAACGACCTCGATCCCGGTGGTAGCAAGCACCTCGCCATCAAAGACTTCCCCCCTGGCGGGCGCCCGGGAGCTTGACGCCCCGGCAAGATGGACGAAAAGGTTGTCACCCACCTTCAGATACATGCCGGGGCCCGAGGTCGCGGAGGAAGAAGGTTGATCATCAATCGCCTCTTCCTCAGTTGTGGCCTTGCCGGCCTCCCCGGCAGGCCCACCGCCGGCACCCTGGGCGGCATCCTCAGTGGCCTTATCCGCGGCGGCCCCGACGGCGTCCTTGGCAGCCTCCTCGGCGGTGATCTTGTCGGCCTCCGCCGCGACCTCCTCAGCAACCTCCTTGATGATGGCGTCCACGTCCTCCGCATCTGTTGAAGGAGGTCATCGGCCGTGATAGGGATAATGAAGTCAAGAAAAAGCGCAAGGGAAAAGCAAAGACAAAATACAGGCGACTCACCTGTGCCGGGCTGTGAAGCGAAAGTTCCCTCCCCGCCGGCGTTGGACGCCGGGGCCGGGCCGCCAGCGCCCAAGTTCCCCTCTTCCTCCATGCGTGTGGGCTCCATGCTTGGTGCCCTTGCCGGGGACGCCCCTCGTGGCGGCGTGGTTGATGGGGGTGGTGTGTTGGGAGTAGCCCCCTGCGGCTCCTCCTGCCGCTGCTCCCGTCCTATAGAACCGGCAAGGTCAGCACCTTTAGCATCAAACGCCTACTGCATGTCGAGCGAGAAGAGGTTGGCGGACTTACGCTGGGGGCTGTGCCGGGTGCTACCGTCGGAGCTGCTCAACACCACTAGTGGTGTCCCTGAAGCCCCAGCCGAGGGCTGGCTGCTCGTCGAAGCTTTGGCCCTCTTTACCCTCTGGGCCAGCGTCTCTGCGTCCTTGAAAGAAGCAAAGACAAATCAAGATGACTGGCATGGTCTAGGAAGATGGAAATGACGATAAGGAATGGAATACTTACTCGTCGTCCATCTCCTCCTCCTCCGCCGTTTTCCTCTTCCTCTTCGGGCTGAGGGGCCCAAGGTCGAAGGGGAACTCCGCGTCGCCCTCCGAATCGACGTCTGCCGTGGGAGGCGAAGAAGGGGCGGAGTTTGTGCGCGCCTCGACGAAGAGAGAGCTGCCGCTTTCTTCTTCTCGGTGGCCTTCGTCGACCTCTTCGCTGCCGTGGCCCTCGTGAGGCGCCCGGACCCTCCAGGGCCAATTGAGGCTGCGTAGTCTTGCCGGGCCGGACCGGCTCGCCGGAACAGGCCCGCCGCAAGACTCGCCCTCTTCCCCTGGCTGGCGCCGGGCCGGCCGCCGCGTCCTCCTCCTCCGACGACTCATCGGCCGCGTCTTCACCTAGCGGAGCTTCGGTGCTGGCGCTGCTAGCCTCTCCGGCAGCCGTCGCCCACTGGGCGAACTCCTCCTCCTCCACAGCTGCGGCGTCCTGGTCCTCCATACCTCCGGCGCTGTCGGCCTCCCTGATGAGCTGTGCCTCCCTCGCACTAGCGGCGATGTAGTCCAACTCCTCCGGGGTGGTGTCCTTGACAAACCACCGCTCGGCGTCAGGATCGACGCACACCTCGACCAGAGTGTCGAAGAACTGCTGCACGACCTCGTCCTCCAGCTCCTGCCAGCTCGGGACGGGGCCGTGCACGCTGCATTCCGGCATCATGGTGACGATCTCAGACTGGCGCGCATGGTAGCACAGCGGAACCACTCCCGCTGGCAGCTTGAAGAGCTGCCCCTTGACGGCCTTTCCGGCCTTTGCGATAGCCTTCGCAACCTTGCCGGTCCGCTCGACCTCGCCATCGCGACCCACATCCAGCTGAAAGAGCGGCTGACAGAAATGGGCGTGCCCCATCACTGTGAGGTTGTGGTCGAGTCCAGGGCAGAGCCGCATGACGTCAGCCGGGTTCCTGAAGAGCCAGGCTGGCCTCCCCTTGTTGTGCAGCGGGGCGATCCGATGGCGAATGAAATCCGCCCCGATCATCTCGAGGGTGAGCCCGGCCTGGACGAGCCGATTGATCCTGGTGAAGGCAACAGTGAGCCTCCCATCGGCGACGTCGACGTCGCTCCAGTCGCTGCCACGGACCGGCGGAGCCCGGCGGACCCTGCAGAATGTTGGCGGCTCCTTTTCCTCGATCCAGCACCACCGGCCGCGCCATTCGTCCCACCTCTCCTTCACGGCGCCCTCCGGGTACACTACCTTGGTTCTCGGAATCCAGGTGATGCATCCAGAGACTGCGCCTCCCGGCTGGATCCGAGGGGTGAAATAGTAGCGGAAGAGCGTCGTGTTGGGCTGCACTCCGACGAAGTCCTCGCTGAGGTGCGCAAAAAAAGCCATGCACGCCACCGCATTTGGGGTAAAATCCAAAAGGCGGAAGCCAAAGGTGTGCATGACGTCACAGAAGAAATCGGAGAAGGGGGGACACAACCCGCAAGAGAAGTAATCAACAAAGAAAGGGTACCGATTTGAGCCAGGCTGGGCGCAAGCGGCCGGAATGACGCGCGTCGCCGGATGGCCCAAGTCCTTCCCCCCGTCTCCGCCCCCCAAAGGGGTTTGAAGGCGGCCCGGAGCTCGTGGACATCGACCGACGACGGGATGAAGAAAGCGGCCTTCGTCCGATCCCCCGTAAACGCCCCCTCCGGCGGCACCACAGGCCCGACGCCCTTGGCCGCCCCCTTGCCCTTGGCAGGTTTGGGCGCCATAGCGGATGAGTGGGAGGGCTAAGGGAAGGGGATGGTGAAGCAGCGGCGGCAGATGACGGCGGAGGGTTCGGAAGGAAGGAAGAGAGGGAACAACGGCTCTGAGATTGGAAGAGGCGCGAGGAAAATGGGAGAAGTGAGCAGCGTGCTCGTGGTTATTCCTTTTTATGGGGGAGACATAAGCCGCCTCCTTTCGCATTTACTGCGACGTGACGCATGACTGCGAAAACCGCCCCACGCATGCCGCCCACGTCACGCACGCCCCTCCACCCCGCGCCGCGCGCGGAAAATTTTACCACGGTGAAAACCGCCTCGCCTGCCCGTGCACCGTTTTGGGCCTGGCCCAACAACGTGTCGCGCTTATGTGTGGCCCAGACCCGGGGGCTCCTGTCGGTGTACAAAAAGAGGGGTACTCTTTTTGTAGCCCTATGACTGTGCACGGGCAGTCTGAACCACGGGCACTACCACACCAAGCATGGCAAGGGAGGTGAGCCGGGGTAAGACCGAAGCTTGATGGAGACTGGAGCAACGCCAAGAACAAGACCACAAAGAGCAAAGGGACAAAGCGGCTTCCCCCAGCAAGGTCCTTGCCGGGAGCCGGCTTTGGCAGCCCCGGCAAGACCCTTGCCACGATAGCTCACCCCGCGCCTACGGAGCGGATCACCCTTGAGTCCACCGCCCCCATGGGGCGAGGATTCAGGAGATATCCCCGTGGTGGCATGCAGATCTTAGTGAAGACATCCAAGATCAGATACAAGCTAAGAAGACGACGACCCTTGGCGGGATCCCAGCCAAGGAGGACTACAAGGCCCCCGGCAAGCACCTTGCCGGGGATGACAGCAGGCACCACGGCAGGACCCTTGCCGGAGCCCCGACAAGGCCCTTCCCGAGGACACCCGCGAGGCCACCATCAGGCCCACACCAACCGGGTTTCCACCGACCCACGCAGCTGCCGACCCGACCAGCTGGACAGGCTCCTGCGTGACAACCCACAGATCTTCGTGGAGACCCGCCGTTGCGCCACCTCAGCTGCCTGTCTACCTACATGGCACCTCAGGCACTGCTAGCCAGGGCGCGTGTCAACACGAGGAGGGGCGGCGACGGACAAGACGGACGTCTCCCCTCGTCCCCGATAAAGCAAGGACACCTAAGCTAAGCGCATTAAATGCGCCTTGTCCTGTAATGTGAGGGATAACCTCGCATCACTGTACCCTTTCCACCTCCTGTGTGCCACTGTGGCAACCCCTTTTCCTATAAAAGGAGGCCCGAGGCGACCAGGAGGAGGATTCGGCTTTTTAGAACTCCTCACGACTCTTTTGGAGCTCCTCATTAGCTAAAGAACACAAACATATAATCCACCAAAGCAGGAGTAGGGTTTTACGCATCTTTGCGGCCCGAACCTGGGTAAAGGAACCGTGTCCTGACCATTAGATCCGCTCTTCTCTCAACCCCGCGCCCCGCAACCGTAGTAGGGATTCTTGTGATCCCATAGGTGTCGATCCAAATACACTGACAAAAGGGCATACGTATATAAGAAAAGGTATAGAAAGGACAAGTAAAAGTGGTCTTTTCTTGATCCCCTTTTGACACAGGTATTTGAGAGAAACCAGAATAACCATCTAGAAAGCAAAATTGAGTATGTTTGGATAACCTGGCCAGCATTTGATCAATAAAAGGCAAGGGGTAATGATCTTTCTTGGTAGCTTTATTTAACTTATGGAAATCAATTACCATCCTATAACCTATAACTATTCTTTGTGGGATCAATTCATCTTTATCATTAGGAACAACAGTCATACCTCCCTTCTTAGGGACACAATGGACAGGGCTAACCCACTGGCTATCAGCAATTCGATAGATAATACCTGCCTCCATAAACTTTAGTATTTCCTTCCTTACCAGTTCCTTCATCTTAGGATTTAACCGTCGCTGATGATCAATAACCGGTTTAGCATTTTCTTCCAATTTTATCTTGTGTTGGCATAAGGTGGGACTAATGCCTTTAAGATCATCCACGGTATATCCAATAGCAGCACGGTGCTTCTTCAGAGTTTTCAATAATTTTTCTTCTTCCTGCTCTGAAAGGTTAGCACTAATAATAACATGATATATCTTCTTTTCATCAAGATAAACATACTTAAGATTATCAGGTAAAGGTTTAAGTTCAAACGCGGGATCACCCTTGGGTGGAGGAGGATCCCCTAGGATTTCAACAAGCAAGTTGTTTTTCAATACGGGTCCCTGATTAAATAATATTTCATCTGTTTCCCTTCTCTCATTCATATGCATATCATTTTCATGGTCTAGCAAGTATTGTTCTAAAGGATCATTAGGAGGCACATCAATAGAAGCAAGACCAATAATTTCATCCTTACTAGGTAGTTCTTTATCAAGGGGTTGTCTACGGAATTTAGCAAAATTAAAATCATGAGACATATCCCCTAGACCAACAGTAATGATATCTTTCACGCAATCTATCTTAGCATTAACAGTGTTCAAGAAGGGTCTACAATTGTAATGCCCAGGATGGAGTTATACCTCCTACGTGTCGAGGCACGACTTAAAGGCATAAATCCATCCTAGAATGATCTCAAGTTTGGTATCTTTGCACGACTCATGTAAAAGAGGGATTAAAATGCAAAAGGAGATAGTTGGCTTACACTCGCCACTTCACACAATACATTACATAAACAATCATCATTCAAAACGTCACAACCCGACTACGGGTGAAGATCCAAAAGAAAGATACCAAAACAGCATAAAGCCACAGGTCAGGATCGAATCCTAGTAGAAACCACTACTGATCGTCGAAACGTCACAAGCAAACAGCCAAACTCTTCATCGAGCTCCCGGTGAAGAACCGAACCAGCTCCTGCATCAAACTCGGCCTAACCTGCAACTGGTGTTGTAGTATCTGTGAGCCACGAGGACTCAGCAATCCCGTTCCCGGGTAACAAGACTATTTAAGCCTTGGGTGAGGACAAGGCTGAAGAGAGACAAGAGGTGAAGGAACAACAAGAGTCTGCAGCAGCAACTAGCACTAACTTACGTAATAGAGAGCGAGAAGAGAAGAGCATCGGTCGAAAGATGATCACGAAGTGATCCTAACTAAAGCCGATCAAACATAACCCCACCGTGTTCAACTCCCGAATCCCTATTCGGAAATTGACAGTCACGGTACACACGCTGGTAGTGTATTGAAACATTGTGTCAAGTTATCTACAACCGGAATTAACAAGCTCCCATCTGCCACATAACCGCGGGCACGGCTTTCGAAAGTTCAAACCCTGCAGGGGTGTTCCAACTTGGCCCATCACAAGCCCACGATCCGCGAAGTCGCAACTCCATAGGTGGGAAGACCCGAGTATTCTCGGAATCCCGTGCTCAAGTTAAACCGAACTAAGGTAAGGCTAATCCAGCAAATCCTCCCGGCGTGCCGACACCCTGATAGTAGCCGCGCGTATCTCGTCTCAGGCCACGACCGGATGAGCGCTACGTACAGTACCGAAGACCCCAGATAACTGGGTGGTACCGCAAGTGACTCTAGTTTGGGACCAACACCATCAGCACTGGCCCCCCCTGCTATGTAGAATTAAGAATCCTCGGGGACATGACCCCCTATGCAATTAATTAATTATTTAGGTTGTTATTATGAGGCAAATAGTACCAATGTTGGGACTTGCTGGAAAAGACTTAGCACTTAGCGGTTTATCAAGGGGGTCCCATACACCCCAACCGTGTTAGGAACGCATAATCAAGGAACATAACACCGGTTTATACGGTTCCTAACGGCATGAGTGGAACAAATCACCAAGCAAAAGGCTTAGCCTTCCACCCTGCCAGTATATAGATGATTTCATTTAAGCATTTATATAGTGTGATATAACCCAACCAAACTTCAACATGAAGCAAGCATCTTCGGTCTTCACCTGCAACTAACAATGCTATAATAGGGGCTGAGCGAAGCGTACTTAGCCAAACAACGGTTTGCGTAGGTAGGGTGGTTAAACATGGCAATGGTTACAAGTAGGAGGCTGACAAGAAGAACATGGGCATCGAGGCAAAACTAAAGATCGAGACTACTAGCAATAGGCAAAGATAGTAATGTTATCGGGGTTCGGTCATCTTGCCTGGGATTCCACAAGGGAAAAGAACAAGTCCATGAAGTAGACGGAGCAACACAGACGAGCGAATCCTCACAACTCCGGAACGAAACCGAAGCTATCAAGAGAAGCAAACCGGAAAGAAACAAACAACACGGTAAACACACAGGCATCAACATGGCATAGATGCACAAACAAGTATGATGCATGTCCGGTTTAAATATGCATGGCATGGCAAGGTGCACAAACCAAAACTACAAGTTAAGTGGAGCTCAATATGCAACGAGTTGCATATTGACGAAACACCACATTTAATTATTTAGTTGACTCTCGTTATTTACAAGACAAGATTAAATGTTTTTATCATGGCAAGAGGTGAAGCATAATAAAACTACACTATTTAGGCATTTTAAATGAGGCCGGAGAATAACAACAATATATCCGGAAAATCCCCATGAGCATGTTTAATAATTAATAAAACAGCAACAATTAAACATTTTAGTGTTGTTAACATGATGCGGATGACATGATCAAGTTTATGCAAGTTTATTAAAAGGTTGACTTAAAAGAGATATGAAGCATTGTCACCGTGGTGGAAAGAAAGGGTGCCACGGCAACGATCCGAAATGATGCAACGGCATCATATCGGTACCGGTAACTCGTTGAGAGTCCGGTGCAAAAGGAAAGATGACGAGTGAAACAAGATGAAGGTGGGGCGATCCCGTTACCGGGTTCCCACGAGTCGGCGACGAGGCAACCGAGGAACATGACAAACGGACGAAACGGCACAACGGGCACGGAGCACACACGGGAGACATTTCATACAACACAACAAGCATCCACGGGTCATCGACGGGGTTATACCTTCGGAACAATCGTTCATGGGGCGGTTCGAGAGCGTAGAGGAAGAAGTCGTTCTCGCGAGTCGTGGTACACGTGTCGTAGAGGGAAGTAGACGTTCGGGCGACGGTAGTCGTTCGGGCGACGGTAGACGTTCGGGCCATAGATGTACTCGGTCGTCGTGGTACACGTTTGTAGATGTTCATCCGTCATCGTGTCGTGATACTTGTCATAAGGTCGTCGTGGACGTAGTGGAACTTGGTCTCGGCGCATCGAAGGGGTACTTGTCGCGTCGGCGTTCGTAGTGGTACTTGGGGGTTCTCGAACTCGCGCCGTGGTTGTACAAGGGTCCAAAAGTAGATACACTTACTGCCCATGGTTACTTGAGATGAACAGATAGCAGCAACAAAACAAAAACAAAAACAAAAAAAAAGGAAAAAGAAGGAAGCGGGTCGGCGAGCTGGAAAGAACGGAGCCGCACGGGGCTACGAGGCCCTGTTCCGACGGTGGCCAGGAGGCGGCCGGCTTGGCGAAGAAGGGCGCCGGTGCTCCAAGCAGGGCAGCGGGGCGGCCTTGGCGAAGAAGATGGAGGAGAGGCGCCGACGCAGGGGAAGCCGGGGCGCAGAGAGGAGGATGGCCGCGGACGGAGCAGAGGGCACTCGGGGAGGCTCGCGGAACACCTGACGAGGTGCTGGCCGGGGCGTTCCGAGGACGAGGTCGGGCGGAGCCGGCTGCAGACTGCGGCGTCCTCGCGGAACCTGGCCGAGCCGCGGCGAGGAGGCGATGGAGCGCGCATCGGGGCGCTGCGGACGGAGGGAGCCGAGGCGCGAGGACCGGCCTGGCGAGGCCCTGGAGGGCGCGCTCGGGGCGTCATCCCCGACGCTGCAGGGCGGGAACGGGCACGGCGGCCGGCGGCTGCTGGTGAAGGCCGCACGGGGACGGGGCTGTAGAGGGAGGCGATGAGGCGAAGGGCTCTAGGGACGGGCATCGAACGGAAGGAAGCGGCGCTTGGGGGAAAGGCTCGGGGG
>LR738711.1:687340376-687471067 GCA_902687465.1 Secale cereale | reverse complement strand
GGGGGGGTCGCTCGAGCGAGGGGAGAGGGAGAGGGAATCGGGAGGAAAGGGTGCGGCGGCTTGGAGGCATCGAGAGGGAGGAGCGAGGCTCGGGCTGAGCGCTAGGGTTTGGTGTAGTGGGAGCGGGCCAAAGGCCTGGTGTTGGGCCAATGGGAAGGAGGCCCAAGAGGCAGGTGCGGCTGGGCCGGAATGGCCTGGCTGCTAGGCTCTCTTTAAAATAAAACTGCTGTTGGTTTCCAAGTAAAACAGAAAAACAAAAGAGGAATAGAAAGAAAAGAGGAGTTAGGAAAAGACTTAGGGCAAGGGGTAAAAATCCCTGGACTCACAAAAATGTCAGGAATTTAATAAAATTGTAGGAGGGTTTTTTGGAAGAACCTCGAAACAACGGAAAAGAATTACAGGGAAGGGTTTTTGAAGGAAACTCGAAGTGAGAAAGACATGGGGAAATATTGCAAGTGTGTTACGGTGATTCCGAAGCAATGGAATATTTATTAATATAGCTCCATAATATTTGGAGGATATGTTATAAAGAGAAGTCACCTTCCCTCGATTTAAATGGACCGAAGGTCCACACAATTTATTAGGTTGAGATGCAAAAGATTAATGACATGATGGCATGATGACATGATGCAATGCAAAAAATAAATAACACAAGCAAAAGAAACACACGGGCAACCCGAAACATCTGGAATCTTCTGAGATCTTCTGGAATCTTCTGGGACGTCGGTCTCGGGCGTCACAACTCTCCCACACTAACAGAGGATCTCGACCCGAGATCTTAGAGATATCACCGGGTAAAAACGGAAGAGGAAGAGGTAAAACAAAGTTGCTTCTTCGACAAACGAGTGAAACCAAAGAACCTTGAGAGGTTGAGCAAATTGAAAGAAGAATACAACGGAGATGAACGAAGTTAAGAGCATTCCGGTAAAAGGAGGAACAAGGAGCAATATGAGAACCTTGCAGGTTGAAAGACATGAAACGAGAGCTTACGAACCAAAGAATATGAAACCGCAATGGTATAGCCAAGGAATAAGAATGACAGAATTCGGACAGCACTCCGTCTGAAAATGGAGGGAATTAACAAGAAATTGAGGAGATGGAATGATACTTGATGAAAACAACAACATATTGTCTCCGAAACAATTAAAAGAATGGCACAAGGGTAAGAAAGATTCAGACAGCACTCCGGTTAAAAGACAAGCAAGGGAGAAATATGATCTTGACAAAACGATATGATGGTTAAAGAGAGCAATATCACAATGCCTCCGGAATGAAAGAATAGCATAAAGATCAACGAAAGAAAAGAATAGAGAAGAAAAGACAACTTCTCCGGCAAATGAATTGAAAGAGCATCCTTACGAAGAAGGGTTGAACGGAGTTGTTGGAAATTCAACAACGAAAGAATAAGCTTGATGTGGGCTTATGGAAAACATCTCAAAATTAAGAGGTGACAACCAACCACTAATGAAAACAATTGATTGGATTGAGATCAACAAGGAGATGAAAACTTATCTCACCGGAATGATAAATGAAGAACTTGGGTCATTTATAAGCACCATAATAGCAACAATCCTTAGGGAAAGCTTTTAGGTGAAATACAGCCCAAGATTACTCCAACAAATAAATTGAAGGGTTAGAAGGATCTCCTGAACAAGGAAATGATGGGTTTAAATATCTCATTCTTGACAACTCGTGAATCAAGAAACATGGAGGATAATTATCAAGAATGACATAACACCATCTCAAGATAAGGTAGAAAGGATTGCAATTGGAAAGCATGAAGAAGAATGCTTGAGCTCCAACAAGAATCTTGATGAAGACTTCGAGAATGAATTAATTGATGATGAGCCACCATGAGAACTCCGGTAATGAAAGCATGAGAAGTGAAAATATGAAAAGAATAAGATTCAAGGCCTGCGATGAATTAGATGGAGCTTTGAAATGATATAATAGAAATAACTTGAAGCTCCGGAAAACAAGATGGACAACTTAGAACCAAGGATATGATATGATGAACAAGCTCCAGACAAAAGAATTAAATCACCTTGAAGGAGTAAGAATAAGAATTATGTCATGCATCTCCTTCCCCAATTTAAATTGATGACCACCAAGGATTTGGCATACTACTATTCTCGTTGGAAAGGATTAAAGAGAGATCTAGCACAAACTTGGATAAGCATTCAACAAAGCACCGGAAGGGTATATGAAAAGAACGAATGAATTAAAACGAAAACAACGGGAGGGTAAACTTGAAAGAACCACCGTAAGAATATGGAGACGAACGAAGAGGCATCAATGAAGAATATTTGGAGGACGAAGTTGAAAACTGAGAACGAAGAAATCTTCTGAAATTATGGCCTTCGGAGGATCACAAGGAAAAAGAATTCATGAAATGCTTCGGATGGGTGTAAAAGAATTCCTCACAATCAAAACGATAATGAGGATGGCAAGAAGCTAGAACCACGAATCTTCAAGAGAACGGGCCAAGATTTAAGAGAAACACTTCTCTGGTCTCCAAATGTTGAGAGTGAAGACGAGAAATGCCATGAAGAATTGTTGAGCACTCCGGAATGAAGAATTGGAAGATTGAACCAATGATGAAAAAGAATTTGAAAGCGATCTTGGAGAAGGCATGTGACTGATGGGGATCATTCTTACGTCACACTTTGAAAAGAATTTGAGTATAACTCCGGAAAATAGAAGAGTCAGGTAAGATCCTGGGAAAAGACCTGTGGGTTAGGGCCCACTCAAAGAAATCACCGTTGGAAAGATTGCTTAAGAGATATTGCACCGGTTGAATTAAATGGCTTGAATAAGATGACAATCCTCAGAAATAGCTTGGACGGATTAAGAATGGAATTATGAATCTTCTGAGATATCTTGAGCTCTCCGGATATGAATAGCAAGAGGAGAATGATTAATTGGTGCACCGGAATAAGAAAGCATTATGAAATGAGGAGAAGGATAAGATCAACACCGAAATCTTGAATTAAATCCACCGACAGAATAAACGAGAACAAAGAATGATGAACTTAAAGCTCTTGAGCATCTTCACGATAAATCACCGGATAAGAACATTGAAGGAAAAGAATGGAGAAATATCTCATGAACAAAATGGATATTTCATTTGAGAATTCTGGCTCAATGCAGAAAATGGGTGGGAGGGTGGGGAAAACAAAGACAACTTGAGATGAATAAAACAGACAAATCGTCAGATTTCTCAATGACGTCTGTATGGAAAAACTTGAAGAGAAAGCACACCGGTTGAAAAAGAATTAACAAGAAGATCTTGATGATCAAGAAGGACTAGCACTCCCATAGAAATATGAGAATACCGATTAGGAAGGTATGGGATCAACATTTGACAACGAAGCAACTCGAATACCAGAATCAAAACAAGAACAAAGGATAGATGTGTAGTAGCCTAAACTTCACAATATCATTCGAACAGAGACTTGAACGAATGAATTCCGCAGGTACATCAACTTGACGAGAAGCCACTTGGAGAAGAAAAGATAAAATAAAAGGAACAAGGAACAGATAGAACAAATACAAGATAGAAGCTTCGTTCGACATCTTCGTGCTGAAAGCTCATGGAACGTGTTACAAAAGGGTTTTGCAATCCCCGGATCAGCATAGCCAAGGACCCTTTAAGATGCAACTCCCGATCAGAACAAGTCCATAAAACCACTTCACTCAATGTAGAACCCCGAACTTCATATCGAGCATCCGTTGGAAGAATGCCTAGAACTACTAGATGAACCCACCTATAGATTTCCGAAAGATTCCAGTTATGCAATCAGGTGTTGGGGATACACGGGAAGCACCGCGCAATCAACTCTAAACCTACATCCAGGTGTATCCATCCTTCAACACATAACCAGTCTTTCTCGGAAACTGTTTACCTCGGACCATCGAAAAGCATCCACTATAACAAGCTATGGCAATACTCTCGAACTACCTCCCCAGTACTGGGTGATGTCGGGGTTATCTTGCCACTGGCCGTATAGGAGAGATTTTCGATGTCGGCCGTCTTAAGTATTTAGTACTGCCGCGATATGCTTGTGTCAATGATACCCCGAAGCTCAACTCCTCGGTAACAGGAGGCATCGAGAACAATATCCTTGTCACAAGAGCATCGAAACAATCCCAGAATACTCGCGGGATCCTAAAAAAAATTGTGCAATTTTTTGAAGATAGGAGAGACAAGAGTAGTCGTCAGGAGTCCTCACCAGAGAGAAAGGGGATAAGAAGCAAAGAAATCCTACTCTCCGATATATATATAGGACTCAAATCATTTTCAGTGTGTGCCTAGACTCAACCGTCAACGATTCGATCAATCAGTGGGGGCTTCTAGGTCGGAGAAGGCTCTGAATACCAACTTGTAATGCCCAGGATGGAGTTATACCTCCTACGTGTCGAGGCACGACTTAAAGGCATAAATCCATCCTAGAATGATCTCAAGTTTGGTATCTTTGCACGACTCATGTAAAAGAGGGATTAAAATGCAAAAGAAGATAGTTGGCTTACACTCGCCACTTCACACAATACATTACATAAACAATCATCATTCAAAACGTCACAACCCGACTACGGGTGAAGATCCAAAAGAAAGATACCAAAACAACATAAAGCCACAGGTCAGGATCGAATCCTAGTAGAAACCACTACTGATCGTCGAAACGTCACAAGCAAACAACCAAACTCTTCATCGAGCTCCCGGTGAAGAACCGAACCAGCTCCTGCATCAAACTCGGCCTAACCTGCAACTGGTGTTGTAGTATCTGTGAGCCACGAGGACTCAGCAATCCCGTTCCCGGGTAACAAGACTATTTAAGCCTTGGGTGAGGACAAGGCTGAAGAGAGACAAGAGGTGAAGGAACAACAAGAGTCTGCAGCAGCAACTAGCACTAACTTACGTAATAGAGAGCGAGAAGAGAAGAGCATCGGTCGAAAGATGATCACGAAGTGATCCTAACTAAAGCCGATCAAACATAACCCCACCGTGTTCAACTCCCGAATCCCTATTCGGAAATTGACAGTCACGGTACACACGCTGGTAGTGTATTGAAACATTGTGTCAAGTTATCTACAACCGGAATTAACAAGCTCCCATCTGCCACATAACCGCGGGCACGGCTTTCGAAAGTTCAAACCCTGCAGGGGTGTTCCAACTTGGCCCATCACAAGCCCACGATCCGCGAAGTCGCAACTCCATAGGTGGGAAGACCCGAGTATTCTCGGAATCCCGTGCTCAAGTTAAACCGAACTAAGGTAAGGCTAATCCAGCAAATCCTCCCGGCGTGCCGACACCCTGATAGTAGCCGCGCGTATCTCGTCTCAGGCCACGACCGGATGAGCGCTACAAACAGTACCGAAGACCCCAGATAACTGGGTGGTACCGCAAGTTACTCTAGTTTGGGACCAACACCATCAGCACTGGCCCCCCCTGCTATGTAGAATTAAGAATCCTCGGGGACATGACCCCCTATGCAATTAATTAATTATTTAGGTTGTTATTATGAGGCAAATAGTACCAATGTTGGGACTTGCTGGAAAAGACTTAACACTTAGCGGTTTATCAAGGGGGTCCCATACACCCCAACCGTGTTAGGAACGCATAATCAAGGAACATAACACCGGTTTATACGGTTCCTAACGGCATGAGTGGAACAAATCACCAAGCAAAAGGCTTAGCCTTCCACCCTGCCAGTATATAGATGATTTCATTTAAGCATTTATATAGTGTGATATAACCCAACCAAACTTCAACATGAAGCAAGCATCTTCGGTCTTCACCTGCAACTAACAATGCTATAATAGGGGCTGAGCGAAGCGTACTTAGCCAAACAACGGTTTGCGTAGGTAGGGTGGTTAAACATGGCAATGGTTACAAGTAGGAGGCTGACAAGAAGAACATGGGCATCGAGGCAAAACTAAAGATCGAGACTACTAGCAATAGGCAAAGATAGTAATGTTATCGGGGTTCGGTCATCTTGCCTGGGATTCCACAAGGGAGAAGAACAAGTCCATGAAGTAGACGGAGCAACACAGACGAGCGAATCCTCACAACTCCGGAACGAAACCGAAGCTATCAAGAGAAGCAAACCGGAAAGAAACAAACAACACGGTAAACACACAAGCATCAACATGGCATACGATGCACAAACAAGTATGATGCATGTCCGGTTTAAATATGCATGGCATGGCAAGGTGCACAAACCAAAACTACAAGTTAAGTGGAGCTCAATATGCAACGAGTTGCATATTGACGAAACACCACATTTAATTATTTAGTTGACTCTCGTTATTTACAAGACAAGATTAAATGTTTTTATCATGGCAAGAGGTGAAGCATAATAAAACTACACTATTTAGGCATTTTAAATGAGGCCGGAGAATAACAACAACATATCCGGAAAATCCCCATGAGCATGTTTAATAATTAATAAAACAACAACAATTAAACATTTTAGTGTTGTTAACATGATGCGGATGACATGATCAAGTTTATGCAAGTTTATTAAAAGGTTGACTTAAAAGAGATATGAAGCATTGTCACCGTGGTGGAAAGAAAGGGTGCCACGGCAACGATCCGAAATGATGCAACGGCATCATATCGGTACCGGTAACTCGTTGAGAGTCCGATGCAAAAGGAAAGATGACGAGTGAAACAAGATGAAGGTGGGGCGATCCCGTTACCGGGTTCCCACGAGTCGGCGACGAGGCAACCGAGGAACATGACAAACGGACGAAACGGCACAACGGGCACGGAGCACACACGGGAGACATTTCATACAACACAACAAGCATCCACGGGTCATCGACGGGGTTATACCTTCGGAACAATCGTCCATGGGGCGGTTCGAGAGCGTAGAGGAAGAAGTCGTTCTCGCGAGTCGTGGTACACGTGTCGTAGAGGGAAGTAGACGTTCGGGCGACGGTAGTCGTTCGGGCGACGGTAGACGTTCGGGCCGTAGATGTACTCGGTCGTCGTGGTACACGTTTGTAGATGTTCATCCGTCATCGTGTCGTGGTACTTGTCATAAGGTCGTCGTGGACGTAGTGGAACTTGGTCTCGGCGCATCGAAGGGGTACTTGTCGCGTCGGCGTTCGTAGTGGTACTTAGGGGTTCTCGAACTCGCGCCGTGGTTGTACAAGGGTCCAAAAGTAGATACACTTACTGCCCATGGTTACTTGAGATGAACAGATAGCAGCAACAAAACAAAAACAAAAACAAAAAAAAGGAAAAAGAAGGAAGCGGGTCGGCGAGCTGGAAAGAACGGAGCCGCACGGGGCTACGAGGCCCTGTTCCGACGGTGGCCAGGAGGCGGCCGGCTTGGCGAAGAAGGGCGCCGGTGCTCCAAGCAGGGCAGCGGGGCGGCCTTGGCGAAGAAGATGGAGGAGAGGCGCCGACGCAGGGGAAGCCGGGGCGCAGAGAGGAGGATGGCCGCGGACGGAGCAGAGGGCACTCGGGGAGGCTCGCGGAACACCTAACGAGGTGCTGGCCGGGGCGTTCCGAGGACGAGGTCGGGCGGAGCCGGCTGCAGACTGCGGCGTCCTCGCGGAACCTGGCCGAGCCGCGGCGAGGAGGCGATGGAGCGCGCATCGGGGCGCTGCGGACGGAGGGAGCCGGGGCGCGAGGAACGGCCTGGCGAGGCCCTGGAGGGCGCGCTCGGGGCGTCATCCCCGACGCTGCAGGGCGGGAACGGGCACGGCGGCCGGCGGCTGCTGGTGAAGGCCGCACGGGGACGGGGCTGTAGAGGGAGGCGATGAGGCGAAGGGCTCTAGGGACGGGCATCGAACGGAAGGAAGAGGCGCTTGGGGGAAAGGCTCGGGGGGGAAGAGGGCCAGAGAGCGAGAGGATGGGGGGGTCGCTCGAGCGAGGGGAGAGGGAGAGGGAATCGGGAGGAAAGGGTGCGGCGGCTTGGAGGCATCGAGAGGGAGGAGCGAGGCTCGGGCTGAGCGCTAGGGTTTGGTGTAGTGGGAGCGGGCCAAAGGCCTGGTGTTGGGCCAATGGGAAGGAGGCCCAAGAGGCAGGTGCGGCTGGGCCGGAATGGCCTGGCTGCTAGGCTCTCTTTAAAATAAAACTGCTGTTGGTTTCCAAGTAAAACAGAAAAACAAAAGAGGAATAGAAAGAAAAGAGGAGTTAGGAAAAGACTTAGGGCAAGGGGTAAAAATCCCTGGACTCACAAAAATGTCAGGAATTTAATAAAATTGTAGGAGGGTTTTTTGGAAGAACCTCGAAACAACGGAAAAGAATTACAGGGAAGGGTTTTTGAAGGAAACTCGAAGTGAGAAAGACATGGGGAAATATTGCAAGTGTGTTACGGTGATTCCGAAGCAATGGAATATTTATTAATATAGCTCCATAATATTTGGAGGATATGTTATAAAGAGAAGTCACCTTCCCTCGATTTAAATGGACCGAAGGTCCACACAATTTATTAGGTTGAGATGCAAAAGATTAATGACATGATGGCATGATGACATGATGCAATGCAAAAATAAATAACACGAGCAAAAGAAACACACGGGCAACCCGAAACATCTGGAATCTTCTGAGATCTTCTGGAATCTTCTGGGACGTCGGTCTCGGGCGTCACAACAATATAATGGGACAAAATTCATCTTGTGTGGAACTAAGAATAAGAAAATCAGCAGGGTATTTAACCTTCCCACACAAGACTTCAACATCTCTAACAATCCCTACTCGTGATAGTGTCTCTATTAGCAAGCTTAATAGTAACATCAATCCCTTCTAACTCAACAGGTGCAATATCATGCATAATTTCTTGATATAGGGTAAGAGGGATAATACTCGCACTAGCACCTACGTCACATAAACCATGATAGCAATGATCTCCTATCTTAACAGAGATAACAGGCAAACCTACAATAGGTCTATGTTTATTCCTAGCATTGGGTTTGGCAATCCTAGCAGACTCTTCTTGGAGGTAAATAACATGTCCATCTAAATTTTCTACCAAGAGATCTTTAACCATGGCAACACTAGGTTCAACTTTAATTTGCTCAGAGGGTGTAGGTGTTCTAGTATTACTCTTATGAACCACAGTTGAAGCTTTAGCATGATTCTTTATCCTAATAGGGAAGGGTGGTTTCTTAATATAAGCAGTAGGAATAATAGGATCAACATTATAAGTGATAGTCTTTTCTTCAACTTTAACAGGTTCAACTACTTTTACTTCAATAGGGGGATGGTATTTAAACCACTTCTCCTTGGGGAGATCAACATGAGTAGCAAATGATTCACAGAAAGAAGCTACTATCTCAGAGTCAAGTCCATATTTAGTGCTAAACTCACGGAAAACATCGGTATCCATAAAAGATTTAACACAATGAAACTTAGGGGTCATACATGACTCCTTATCTTCGTCGAGATCCCAATCTTCAGAGTTGCGTTTAATTCTTTCCAATAAATCCCATTTGAATTCAACAGTCTTCATCATAAAAGAGCCAGAACAAGAAGTATCGAGCATGGAGCGATTATTGAGTGAAAGCCGAGCATAAAATTTTTGAATGATCATTTCTCTTGAGAGCTCGTGATTGGGGCATGAATATAACATTGACTTAAGCCTCACCCAATCTTGAGCAATGCTTTCTCCTTCGCGAGGCCAAAAATTATAGATATAATTACGATCACGGTGAACCTGGTGCATAGGGTAGAACTTCTGATGAAATTCCAACTTCAGGCGATTATAGTTCCATGATCCAATATCATCACATAGCCTAAACCATGTCAATGCATCTCCCTTCAAAGATAAAGGGAAGACCTTCTTCTTGATAACATCCTCGGGCATACCTGCAAGCTTAAATAATCCACAAACTTCATCCACATAGATTAGGTGTAAATCGGGATGCAGTGTTTCGTCTCCTGTAAAAGGATTTTCAAGCAGTTTCTCTATCATACCCGAAGGAATCTCAAAGCAAAAAATTTCAGTAGGTGCAGTAGGTTGAGGAGCAACTCTTTTCTCTTCTGGTCGGGGTGAAGATACCCCGAACAAGCCCCTCAAAGGATAATGAGCCATAGTAACAAGTGACAATAAATTTCAGCACACTATATAAATTTTTCCTTACAAAATTCCACTTACCAAAGGTGCTTCACTCCCAGGCAACAGCTCCAGAAAAGAGTCTTGATGACCCACAAGTGTAGGGTATCTATCGTAGTCCTTTTGATAAGTAAGAGTGTCTAACCCAACGAGGAGCAGAAGGAAATGATAGGCAGTTTACAGTAAGGTATTTTCTGCAAGCACTGAAATTATAGTTAACGAGTAGTTTTGTGATAAGGTAATTGGTAGCAAGTGACAAAAGTTAAAAGTAAAAAAGGTGCAGCATGGTGGCCCAATCCTTTTTGTAGCAAAGGACAAGACTGGACAAACTCTTATATAAAGGAAAGCGCTCCCGAGGACACATGGGAATTATCGTCAAGCTTGTTTTCATCACGATCATCTGATTCGCGTTCGGTACTTTGATAATTTGGTTGGAATGAGACGATCGTGATGAAAACTAGCTTGACTATAATTCGCGTTCGGTACTTTGATAATTCGTATTAAAGCTTTTATGGATACCGATGTTTTCCATGAGTTTAGCACTAAATATGGATTTGACTCTGAGATAGTAGCTTCTTTCTATGAATCTTTTGCTACTCATGTTGACCTCCCCAAGGAGAGGTGGTTTAAATACCATCCCCCTATTGAAGTAAAAGTAGTTGAACCTATTAATGTTGAAGAAAAGACTATCACTTACAATGTTGACCCTGTTATCCCTACCGCTTATATCGAGAAACCCCCTTTCCTTGTTAGGATAAAGGATCATGCTCAAGCTTCAACTGTAGTACATAAAAGTAATACTAGAACACCTACACCCTCTAAGCAAATTAAAGTTGAACCTAGTGTTGCTATGGTTAAAGATCTCTTGGTAGAAGATTTAGATGGACACGTTATTTACCTCCAAGAAGAGTCTGCTAGAATAGCCAAACCCAATGCTAGGAATAGACATAAACCAGTTGTAGGCTTGCCTGTCATCTCTGTTAAGATAGGAGATCATTGCTATCATAGTTTATGTGACGTAGGTGCTAGTGCGAGTATTATCCCTCTTGATTTGTATAACGAAATTATGCATGACATTGCACCTGTTGAGTTAGAAGGGATTGATGTTACTATTAATTAAGCTTGCTAATAGAGACACTATTTCACCAGTTGGGATTGTTAGAGATATTGAATACTTGTGTGGGAAGGTTAAATACCCTACTGATTTTCTTGTTCTTAGTTCCCCACAAGATGCATTTTGTTCCATTATATTCGGTAGACCCTTCTTGAATACTGTTAATGCCAAGATAGACTGCGTGAAAGATATTGTCACTTTGGGATTGGGGGATATGTCTCATGATTTTAACTTTGCTAAATTTCATAGACAACCCCTTGAGAAGGCACCACCCAGTAAGGATGAAATTATTGGTCTTGCTTCTATTGCCGTGCCACCTAATGATCATTTAGAACAATACCTGCTAGACCACGAAAATGATATGCATATGAATGAGAGAAGGGAAATAGATGAAATATTCCTTACACAAGGACCCGTATTGAAAAACAACTTGCCTGTTGAAATCCTAGGGGATCCTCGTCCACCCAAGGGTGACCCCATGTTTGAACTTAAACCTTTGCCTGATAATCTTAAGTATGTTTATCTTGGTGAAAAGAAGATATATCCTGTTATTATTAGTGCTAACCTTTCAGAGCAGGAAGAAGAAAAAATATTGAAAACTCTGAAGAAGCACCGTGCTGCTATTGGATATACTCTGGATGATCTTAAGGGCATTAGTCCCACTATATGTCAACACAAGATAAAATTGGAAGAAAATGCTAAACCAGTTATTGGTCATCAGCGACGATTAAATCCTAAGATGAAAGAAGTGGTAAGGAAGGAAATACTAAAGCTTCTAGAGGCAGGTATTATCTATCCAGTTGTGGATAGCCGGTGGGTAAGTCATGTCCATTGTGTTCCTAAGAAAGGAGGTATGACTGTTGTCTCTAATGATAAAGATGAATTGATCCCGCAAAGAATAGTTACAGGTTATAGGATGGTAATTGATTTCCGTAAGTTAAATAAAGCTACCAAGAAGGATCATTACCCCTTCCCATTTATTGATCAAATGCTAGAAAGGTTATCCAAACATACTCATTTCTACTTTCTAGATGGTTATTCCGGTTTCTCAAAAATACCTGTGTCAAAAGGGGATCAAGAAAACACCACCTTTACTTGTCCTTTTGGTACCTTTGCTTATAGACGTATGCCTTTTGGTTTGTGTAATGCACCTGCTACCTTTCAAAGATGCATGATGGCTATATTCTCTGATTTTTGTGAAAAGATTGTTGAGGTTTTCATGGATGATTTCTCCGTTTACGGAACTTCTTTTGATGATTGCTTAAACAACCTATCGAGTTTTGCAGAGATGTGAAGACACTAACCGTGTCTTGAATTGGGAGAAGTGCCACTTTATGATTAATGAAGGCATTGTCTTGGGACATAAAATTTCTGAAAGAGGCATTGAAGTTGACAAAGCTAAAGTTGATGCTATTGAAAAGATGTCATGCCCAAAGGACATCAAAGGTATACGAAGTTTCCTTGGTCATGCCGGGTTTTATAGGAGGTTCATAAAGGACTTCTCCAAAATCTATAGGCCTCTGACTAATCTCTTACAAAAAGATATTCCTTTTGTCTTTGATGATGATTGTCGAGAAGCATTGATCTCTGCACCTATTGTCCAGCCTCCTGACTGGAATTTACCCTTTGAGATTATGTGCGATGCTAGTGATTATGCTGTAGGAGCTGTTTTAGGGCAAAGAGTTGATAAGAAATTGAATGTTATCCAGTATGCTAGTAAAACTCTAAATAGTGCCCAAACAAATTATGCTACCACTAAGAAAGAATTTTTAGCAGTTGTGCTTGCTTGTGATAGTTTTAGACCCTATATCGTTGATTCTAAAGTAACTATTCACACTGATCATGCTGCTATCAAATACCCAAAGGAAAAGAAAGATGCTAAGCCTAGACTTATTAGATGGATTCTCTTGCTGCAAGAATTTGACTTGCATATTATTGATAGAAAGGGAGCTGAGAACCCTGTAGCAGATAACTTGTCTAGGTTAGAAAATATACTTGATGACCCACAACCTATTGATGATAGCTTTCCTGATGAACAACTAGCTGTCATAAATACTTCTCGTACTACTCCATGGTATGCTGATTATGCTAATTATATTGTTGCTAA
The DNA here is from genome assembly GCA_902687465.1 of Secale cereale. Classification (NCBI taxonomy): domain Eukaryota; kingdom Viridiplantae; phylum Streptophyta; class Magnoliopsida; order Poales; family Poaceae; genus Secale; species Secale cereale. The sequence continues at coordinate 687,457,776 of LR738711.1, read as the reverse complement.
GTTTATACCTCCTAGCTTCACATACCAGAAAAGAAAAAGTTCTTCTATGATTTGAGACATTACTTCTAGGATCACCCACATCTTTATAAAGAAGGAGTAGATGGTATTATTAGACGTTGTGTACCTGAGCATGAACAGGAACAGATCCTACGCAAGTGCCACTCCGAAGCTTATGGAGGACACCATGCGGGAGACAGAACTGCACACAAGGTATTGCAATCCGGTTTTTATTGGCCTACTCTCTTCAAGGATGTCCGTAAGTTTGTCTTATCATGTGATGAATGTCAAAGAATTGGTAATATTAGTAGACGTCAAGAAATGCCAATGAATTATTCACTTATTATTGAACCATTTGATGTTTGGGGCTTTGATTGTATGGGACCTTTTCCAGGCTCTAATGGGTACACACATATTCTAGTTGTTGTTGATTACGTTACTAAGTGGGTAGAAGCTATTCCAACTAGTAGTGCTGATCATAACACCTCTATTAAGATGCTTAAAGAAGTTATATTTCCGAGGTTTGGAGTCCCTAGGTATCTAATGACGGATGGTGGTTCACACTTTATTCATGGTGCTTTCCGTAAGATGCTTGTTAAATATGATGTCAACCATAGAATTGCATCACCCTATCACCCACAGACTAGTGGTCAAGTTGAACTAAGTTATAGGGAGTTGAAATTAATCTTGCAAAAGACAGTTAATAGGTCTAGGAAGAATTGCTCCAAGAAACTAAATGCTGCATTATGGGCCTATAGAATTGCATACAAAAATCCTATGGGTATCTCTCCATATAATATGGTATATGGAAAAGCTTGTCACTTACTTCTTGAGCTAGAACATAAGGCATATTGGGATATTAAAGAGCTCAACTACGATTTCAAACTTGCCGGTGAGAAGAGGTTATTTGACATTAGCTGCCTTGATGAGTGGAGAACCAAGGCCTATGAGAATGCCAAGTTATTTAAAGAAAAAGTTAAAAGATGGCATGACAAAAGAATACAAAAGTGTGAGTTTAACGTAGGTGATTATGTCTTGCTATACAACTCTCGTTTAAGATTTTTTGCAGGAAAACTTCTCTCCAAGTGGGAAGGACCTTACGTTATCGAGGAGGTCTATCGTTCCGGTGCCATAAAAATCAACAACTTCGAAGGCACAAATCCGAAGGTGGTGAATGCTCAAAGAATCAAACATTATATCTCAGGTAATCCTATAAATGTTGAAACCAATATTATTGAAACCATAACTCCAGAGGAATACATAAGGGACACTTTCCAGAACGATTCAGCCTCCGAAAAGGAAGAGGTACGCGATACGGTAAGTAAACCGACTCCAAAACAGTTCTAAAGGCAATTTTTCTCAGTTTTGAAATATTTAGAAAAATAGAAAAATAAACCGCAGTCCGGAGGAGACACGAGGCGTCCACGAGGGTGGAGGGTGCGCCCCCTGCCTCGTGGGCACCCCATGTGTCCCTTGATACGTCTCCAACGTATCTATAATTTTTGATTGTTCAATGCTATTATTTATGAAGTCTTGGATGTTTAATGGGCCTTATCATTCACTTCTACATCATTTCTGGGACTAACCTACTAACCCAAAGGCCCAGTCGAGATTGTTGTTTTTTTGCCTATTTTAGGGTTTCGCAGAAAAAGAATATCAAACGGAGTCCAAACGGAATGAAACCTTCGCGAGAGATATTTTTGGAGAAAATCACGCCAGACGAACTTGAGAACCACGTCAGGGGAGCCTCGAGTGGCCCTTGAGGGTGGGGGGCGCGCCCCCCTTCCCAGGGCGCGCCCCTTGCCTCGAAGCCCACTTGAGCGTCCCCTGGTGCCCTCCTTCTTCCTATATAAGTCCACGTACCCCAGAAACTCCGGGAACAGAGAGAAAACCCTAATTCCACCGCCGTAGCTTCTGTTCCCGTGGAGATCCCATCTTGGAGCCTGTTCCGGAGCTCCACCGGAGGGGGATCCATCACGGAGGCCTTCATCATCATCATCATCATCGCCCTCACCATGAGTTGTGAGTAGTTTACCACAGACCTTCGGGTCCATAGCTAGTATCTAGATGGCTTCTTCTCCCTCTCTGGATCTCAATACAAAGTTCTCCTCGGTCTTCGAGGAGATCTATTTGATGTAATCTCTTTTTGCGGTGTGTTTGTCCAGATCCGATGAATTGTGAGTTTATGATCAAGGTTATATATGAAAGATATTTGGTTCTTCTCTGAATTTTTTATGTGTGCTCATAATATCCTTGCACATCTCTTCGAATTATTGGTTTGGTTTGGCCTACTAGATCTATAGTTCTTGCAATGGGAGAAGTGCTTGGCTTTGGGTTCAATCTTGCGGTGTCCTTTCCCAGTGACAGTAGGGGCAGCAAGGCACGTATTGTATTGTTGCCATCGAGGATAAAAAGATGGGGTTTACATCATATTGCTTTATTTTATCCCTCTACATCAAGTCATCTTGCTTAAGGCGTTACTCTGTTCTTATGAACTCAATACACTAGATGCATGCTGGATAGCGGTCGATGTGTGGAGTAATAGTAGTAGATGCAGGCAGGAGTCGATCTACTTGTCTCGGACGTGATGCCTATATACAATGATCATGCCTAGATAGTCTCATAATTATTCGCTTTTCTATCGATTGCTCGACAGTAATTTGTTTACCCGTCGTAGAATATTGCAACCATGAGAGAAGCCACTAGAGAAAACTATGGCCCCCGGGTCTATTCTCAACATATCAATCTACATCTACTTTACTTTTCTTGCGTTTATTTGCTATTCTTATAAACTAAAAATACCAAAAATATAAACTATCATCTCTATCATATCTCACTCTCGTAAGTGACCGTAAAGGGATTGACAACCCCTTACCGCGTTGGCTGCAAAGTTCTTATTTGTTTGTGCAGGTGCGAGGGACTGGCGCGTGGTCTCCTACTGGATTGATACCTTGGTTCTCAAAAACTAAGGGAAATACTTACGCTACTGTGTTGCATCTCCCTTTCCTCTTCGAGGGACTACAACGCAAGCTCAAGAGGTAGCAAGAAGAATTTCTGGCGTCGTTGCCGGGGTGGCTTACGCAAAAGTCATATACCAAGTACCTATCACAAACCCTTATCCTTCGCATTACATTTTTGCCTCTCGTTTTCCTCTCCCTCACTTCACCCTTGCCGTTTTATTTGCCCTTCTTCCGCCGCGTGTTTATCGTTTGCTTGCCTCTTGTTTGCGTGTGTGTTAGATTGCTTTCTTGTCACTATGGCTCAGAACAATACCAATTTGTGTGACTTCTCCAATACCAACAACAATGACTTTATTAGCACTCTGATTGCTCCTATCACCGATGCTGAATCTTGTGAGATCAATGCTGCTTTGTTCAATCTTTTCATGAAAGATCAATTTTCCGGCCTTCCTAGTGAAGATGTCGCTACCCATCTAAACAACTTTGTTGATTTGTGTGATATGCAAAAGAAAAGGCACACTGATAACGATATTGTTAAATTGAAGTTATTTCCGTTTTCACTTAGAGATCGTGCTAAAACTTGGCTTTCCTCTTTGCCTAGAAATAGTATTGATTCGTGGAATAAGTGCAAAGATGCTTTTATCTCTAAGTATTTCCCTACTGCTAAGATCATCTCTCTTAGAAACGATATTATGAATTTTAAGCAACTAGATCATGAGCATATTGCACAAGCTTGGGAGAGAATGAAACTGATGATATGTAATTGCCCTACACATGGTTTGAATCTATGGATGATTATTCAGAACTTTTATGCTGGCTTGAATTTTGCTTCTAGAAATCTTTTAGATTCGGCCGCCGGAGGTACTTTCATGGAAACCACCTTAGGAGAAGTGTAACATCCCAAATTTTCATTTTGGAATGTTATACATAGATCATATTGCATTGCATAATTCGTTGCATTTTTGTTCGTGGCGATGCTCGAAATTCTACGCAACTCAAGGACCTACGGAGAGAGTTGGGAATTCTACCGTTTTGTATTTGAGTTTACTCGAATACCGGTGCGAGGATATTGTTGATTTTAATTATTTTCTCTCCTAAAAATATTTCTAAATAAAATATATGGGAGGAGATAATATGACTTCTCCAAAATAACAGAAATATTGGAGGAAAAATATTAAAATCACTTTTGGTATTTTATTCGGATTTATTTGCGATTTTATTTGCATAGGAAAAATACAAGTTTTCAAAATTTCATTTAGGTCCGGGAAAAATGTTCACTGTGTCCTAAATATTATTAGAGGACGGTGAAAATTTATTTCGGGATTTTTGGAGTCCGTTTAGTATTTATTTTATTAGTTTTACTACGTCAAGACTCATTTAAAAAAAAAAACGAAACCGCCTTTGGGCCGTGTTCGGCCAGGACTCCTCTGGCTAGGGCCTTTATAAGCCGAGGCCCGCCAGTTGCCAGCCGCGTGCCCCTCGCCACGAAAACCTTAGCGCCACCGCCGCCACTCGCCACCGCCGTCGCCGTGCCCCGCGCCGCCGCCGCACCCCGCCGCGCCGCGGGAGCCGCCGCACCCCGTCGCCCCGCCGCCGCGCTAGCTGCCGCCCCGCCGCCGCACCCTGCTGGACTCGCCGCCGCCGCCTGCCGGACCTTCGCTAGAGCCGCCGCCGCCGTCTTCTCCGAGGTAGCCGCCGCCGTCGGTTTTTCTTTAAAAGCCGGTCGGTTTTTTTTTGGAAACCCTAGATTCATTTTTTTAGATTAGATCGTTTTTTTTTCGGTTTAGCTATTTAGCGGACGTTCGTCCATACGTTCGTTTTAGTGAACGTGGTTCGCCCGTTAGCCGCAGACAACGAACGTCCGTTCGTTAGTCTGTTCGTCGGTTTTCTTTTTCGGGGTATTTATCCGCGATTATTTTCGATCGTGATTTCTGCCCTGATCTTGTTTTTCGTTTTTCTTTTCGCTCGAGAGTCGGAATCAGGTGATTCAAAATCCCAGATCTTCGTGTCGACACCCTCTTTTCGTTTAACCAACTTGAACAAAGTTTTGGCTACTGTAAAATTTGACTTTAGATCAAATTAGTAAATGAATCTCGTTTCTTCTGCAGTTTGAGTTTTGTTGCTTCTTTCGATTTGATTCTTTTTGCAAACCGGAGTTCTTAAGTTGAACTTTCTGGTTAGATCTAGTATTTTGGAGTTTTGTTTGTGCATCAATGCTTGTTTGCTTATGTATGCTATTGTTTGCTTGCGATAGAATACCCGGACTGTGAAGCGTGCTACTACGAGTCTTTAGGTTTTGCGAATCGTCAGCAAGGCAAGTAACACTTAGATCATACCTTTTATTACCCAGTTTTTATGCATTAGATCAACCCTCACACATTGCATGAGTAGGATCTGATAACTTGTGAGTCTGGGAAGTAGATTGAGGTAGAACCTATTACCTGCATTATTTTTCAAACCCTTGGGAGATACTTCTACGTTATGCTTAGGTTGCCATGCTATGCTCGTAGATGTGGTTTGGATTTGAGTGAAATCCATGACAGATGTGAGTTGTTAATTAATGGTTCAACTTAAGGTGGCTACTTGAATACACATCTGGGTGGATTGGTTACACGGCACCTGGAGAATCCAGTGTTGTCCTAGGAAATCCCGGGGTTCCGTGTGATTTTTCCTATGGAATGCCACCCAGGCTCAAAGGGATCATAAAACTATTCATGCTAGAAACTTCCATGTGCAGCCACAAGCCATTATGGGCTCTGGCATAGTATGAGTAAGTTGTGTGAGCTCTTTCAGTGGTGGACTAGCAGATGTAGCGGTTGTAGGTGTACGGGTCCACCCGGGGTAAAGAGTAAATGCTTCTGAAAGACTGTGTCTCTGTCATCTGTTTCTCAAGCACCATGCAGTGCGAGAAATTAAACGGAGGCGATCGAGTCTTGTGGGGAAAAGTGCACAAACCTCTGCAGAGAGTACAAACTGATCATGATTAGCCGTGTCCCCGGTTATGGACAATCTTGAGTATCTGGTACTTGAATTATTGGTTGATCTCATCACTCTAAAGTTAATTTGTTGGGTTAATGATTACTTTAATTTGGGATTGAGTTGGAGGTACCTTCTCAATGATATTTCAACTACCATGATAGTTAAAATAAAATATATTCCTTTGTGGTAGGGAAAAATCAGCTTTATGCAAAAAAACTGCCTTACAGCCTCCACCAGCCAAATATGCATGTAGTTGTAGGCATTGTTCATCACTATCATTACAGTGTGAATTTGCCAGTACATTCAATGTACTGACCTACATGGCTGCAACGTCTCATGTTGTAGGAATTATTCGACGAGTAAGTGTTACGTTAGGGTTGCGCTGTCTACACTCAACTTTGCCGTTGGTGTTGATGGACTCCACAACCGTTGTTGCTTCCGCTATGAGTGATCAAGGTAATAGTATTTACGTTACTTTATACATGTGATTTACCTCTGTTATAAATCCTCGAGTACTGTGTGTGTCAGCATACCGATCCAGGGATGACACTAAAGCACAGAGACTTGATCCATTCGGGTCGGGTCGCTACAAGAAGCTACCAAACTCCTAGATAATATTATGGTTAATTATTCTCAATGGCACACCGAAATATCTACTAGTAAGAAAGTGCATGCTGTCGAAGAAATTAGTGTTTTGAGTGGAAAGATGGATGAACTTATGAAATTGTTTGCTGCTAAGAGTGCTTCCTCTGATCCTAATGATATGCCTTTGCCCACTTTCATTGAGAATAACAATGAATCTTTGGATGTGAATTTTGTTGGTAGGAATAATTTTGGTAACAATGCTTATAGAGGTAATTTTAATCCTATGCCTTTTCCTAGTAATTCCTCTAATAATTATGGTAATTCCTACAACAACTCTTATGGAAAGATGCCTTCTGAATTTAAAACTAGTGTTAAAGAGTTTATGATCTTGCAAAAGAATTTCAATGCTTTTCTTGAAGAGAAATTGCTTAAGGTTGATGAATTGGCTAGAAGTGTGGATAGAATTACTCTGGATGTTGATTCTTTGAAACTTAGATCTATCCCACCTAAGCATGATATCAATGAGTCTCTCAAAGCCATGAGAATTTCCATTGATGAATGCAAAGAAAGAACCGCTAGAATGCGTGCTAAAAGAGAAGATTATATTAAATCGATTTCTTCTAGTTATCATGAAAATAAAGATGAAGATCTGAAAGTTATTAATGTGTCTCATATTAGATACTTCTTTTCTAGTATTAATCTTGATGAAGATACGATTGGAGATGATTCTGCTTTAAGGTGTCCCAATGATTCGGAGTTTTTAGATCTTGATGCTAAAATTGCTAAAAGTGGGAGTGAAGAGATTAAAACATTGCATAGTGATGAACCCACTATTTTGGATTTCAAGGGACTCAATTATGACAATTGCTCTTTGATTGATTGTATGTCCTTGTTGCAATCCATGCTAAATTCTCCACATGCTTATAGTCAAAATAAAGCTTTCACTAAGCATATAGTTGATGCTTTGATGCCTTATGAAGAAAAACTTGAGTTGGAAGTTTCTATACCTAGAAAGCTTTATGATGAGTGGGAAACTACTATAAAAATAAAAATAAAAGATCATGAATGCTATGCTTTGTGTGATTTGGGTGCTAGTGTCTCCACTATCCCAAAAACTTTGTGTGATATGCTAGGGTTCCATGAACTTGATGATTGTACTTTAAATTTGCATCTTGTGGACTCCACTATTAAGAAACCTATGGGAAGAATTAATGATGTTCTTATTGTTGCCAGTAGGAATTATGTGCCCGTAGATTTCATTGTTCTTGATATAGATTGCAATCCTTCATGTCCAATTATTCTTGGTAGACCTTTCCTTAAAACGATTGGTGCAATTATTGATATGAAGGAAGGAAATATTAGATTCCAATTTCCGTTAAGGAAAGGCATGGAACACTTTCCTAGAAAGAAAATCAAATTACCATATGAATCTATCATGAGAGCCACTTATGGATTGCCTTCCAAAGATGGCAATACCTAGATTTCTCTTGTATCGTGCCTAGCTAGGGGCGTAAAACGATAACGCTTGTTGGGAGGCAACCCAATTTTTTGTTTTTTGTTTTTGTTGCTGTTAGGGAATAAATATTGCATCTAGACTCTTACTAGATGTGGTTTCATGTTTTGTTTAGTGTTTGTGCCAAGTAGAACCTTTGGGAAGACTTGTGTGAAGTTTATGTGATCTTGTTGTGAAAAACAGAATCGTTAGCGCTTGCTAAAGTAGTCGTGGGATTTTACTGGAGCATGATTTTTAGTAGATTATTTTTGAAGCTGATTGGTAGACAAATTGCGCTAATTTAAAAATTTAGTTTGAATTTTTTGGACTTCCAGAAGTAGGGGAAACCTGCAGAATACTACAGACTGTTCTGTCTTTGATAGATTCTGTTTTTTGTGTGTTGTTTGCTTATTCCGATGCATCTATGAGTACTATTGGAGGATATGAACCATAGAGAAGTTGGAATATAGTAGGTTTAACACCAATATAAACAAATAATTAATTCATTTCTGCACCTTTGAGTAGTGGTTTGCTTTCTTATACTAACGGAGCTCACGAGAATTTTTGTCTAAGTTTTGTGTTGTGAAGTTTTCAAGTATTGAGTATTGCTTTGATGGACTATGGAACAAGGAGTAGCAAAGGCCTAAGCTTGGGGATGACCATGGCACACCAAGGAATCCAAGATAATCAAAAACCTAAACTTGGGGATGCCCCTGGAAGGCATACCCTCTTTCGTCTTCATCCATCGGTAACTATACTTGGGGCTATATTTTTATTCGCAACATGTTATGTGTTTTGCTTGGAGCGTCTTGTATAATTTGAGTATTTGCTTGTTAGTTTGCCACAATCATCCTTGCTGGACACACCAATTTGAGAGAGTTAAAAATGTCCTAGAAATTGTTAGAACACGCTATGTGCTTCACTTATATCTTTTTAGTTGAATAGCTTTTGCTCTAGTGCTTCACTTACATCTTTTAGAGCACGGTGGTGGTAGTATTTTGTAGAAATTGTTGAACTGCCATACTTCACTTATATCCATTTGAGAGTCTATTAAAACCGCATGGCAATGTGTTTAGGCTAACGAAACTAGTCTTCACATGATAGGCATCCAATGTCAATGTAGTAAAAAATATCACACCAAGTGCATTGAATAGAAAGAGATGTTGGATGCTTGATAATTGTTTTGACACATGAGGATAGTGATATTATAGTCATTCTAGTGGAGTTATTATGAAATTGAGAAATATTTGTGTTAAGGTTAGTGATTCCCGTAGCATGCACGTATGGTGAACCGGTGTGTGACTAAGTTAGAGCAATGTCAACCTTTGTGTGGAGGTCGGGGGCGCGCGATGGTTAACTCCTACCAACCTCCCCCCTAGGAGCATGCGTTGATTACTTCGTTTTGATGACTCGTAGATTTTTGCAATAAGTATATGAGTTCTTATGACTAATGGTGAGTCCATGGATTATACGGACTCTCACCCTTCCACCATTCCTAGACTCTCTTGTACCGCGCAATTTTTGCCGGTGCCATAAACCCATTATATATCCTTCCTCAAAATAGCCACCTTATTGTTCCTCAAAACAGCCACCATACCTACATATCATGGCATTTCCATAGCCATTCCGAGATATATTGCCATGCAACTTTCCACCGTTCCGTTCATATGACACGCATCATATTGTCATATTGCCATTGCATGATCATGTAGTTGACATCGCATTTGTGGCAAGGCCACCATGCATAACTTTTATACATGTCACTCTTGTTTCATTGCACATACCATTACGCCGCCGAGGCATTCATATAGAGTCATACTTTGTTGTTGTAATATCGAGTTGTAATGAAAGTGTGATGATCATCATTATTAGAGCATTGTCCCATGGGAGGAAAGGCTAAATCTATAAAGCCCCTCCGCAAAAAAAAGAAAAAAAAGAAAGTCCAAAGAAATAGAAAGGCCCAAAAAAAGAAGAAAAAAAAGAAAAAGATAAAGGGACAATTGCTACTATCTTTTCCACACTTGTGCTTCAAAGTAGCACCATGTTCTTCATTGTAGAGAGTCTCATGCTTAGTCACTTTCATATACTAGTGGGAATTTTTGTTATAGAACTTGGCTTGTATATTCCAACGATGGGCTTCCTCAAATGCCCTAGGTCTTCGTGAGCAAACAAGTTGGATGCACACCCACTATTTTCTTTTGTTGAGCTTTCATTCATATTTAGCTCTAGTGCATCCATTGCATGGCAATCCCTACTTACTCACATTGATATCTATTGATGGGCATCTCCATAGCCCATTGATACGCCTAGTCGATGTGAGACTATCTCCCTCCTTTTTTGTCTTCTCCACAACCACCTCTATTCCACCCATAGTGCTATGTCCATGGCTCACGCTCATGTATTGCGTGAAAGTTGGAAGGTTTGAAAAGATAGATTATGAAAACAAATGCTTGGCTGAAATCGGGGTTGTGCATGATATGAATATTTTTGTGTGATAACGAGGGAGCATAGCCAACACTATATGATTTTGTAGGGATAACTTTCTTTAGCCATAGTATTTTGAGAAGACATGATTGCTTTGTTAGTATTGCTTGAAGTATTATTATTTCTTATGTCAATATAGACTTTTATCTTGAATCTTTCAGATCTGAACATTCATGTCACAATTAAGAGAATTACATTGAAAAACTATATTGGTTAGCATTCCACATCAAAATTCTTTCTTTGTCATTTACCTACTCGAGGACGAGCGGGAATTAAGCTTGGGAATGCTTGATACGTCTCCAACATATCTATAATTTTTTATTGTTCCATGCTATTATTTATGAAGTCTTAGATGTTTAATGGGCTTTATCATACACTTTTATATCATTTTTGGGACTATCATACTAACCCAAAGGCCCAGTCCAGATTGCTGTTTTTGCCTGTTTCAGGGTTTTGCAGAAAAAGAATATCAAACGGAGTCCAAATGGAATGAAACCTTCGCGAGAGATGTTTTTGGAGAAAATCACGCACAAGGAACTTGAGAACCATCTCAGGGGATCCTCGAGTGGCCGTCGAGGGTGGGGGGCGCGCCCCCCTTCCCAGGGCGCGCCCCCGTGCCTCGAGGCCCACTCGAGCGTCCCCCGGTGCCCTCCTTCTTCCTATATAAGTCCACGTACCCTAGAAACTCTGGGAACAGAGAGAAAACCCTAATTCCACCACCGTAGCTTCTGTTCCCGTGGAGATCCCATCTTGGATCCTGTTCCGGAGCTCCACCGGAGCGGGATCCATCGCGGAGGCCTTCATCATCATCATCATCATCGCCCTCACCATGAGTTGTGAGTAGTTTACCACAGACCTTCGGGTCCATAGCTAGTATCTAGATGGCTTCTTCTCTCTCTCTGGATCTCAATACAAAGTTCTCCTCGGTCTTCGAGGAGATCTATTCGATGTAATCTCTTTTTGCGGTGTGTTTGTCGAGATCCGATGAATTGTGAGTTTATGATCAAGTTTATCTATGAAAGATATTTGGTTCTTCTCTGGATTTTTTATGTGTGCTCATAATATCTTGGCAAGTCTCTTCGAATTATTGGTTTGGTTTGGCCTACTAGATCTATAGTTCTTGCAATGGGAGAAGTGCTTGGCTTTGGGTTCAATCTTGCGGTGTCCTTTCCCAACGACAGTAGGGGCAGCAAGGCACGTATTGTATTGTTGCCATCGAGGATAAAAAGATGGGGTTTACATCATATTTCTTGAGTTTATCCCTCTACATCATGTCATCTTGCTTAAGGCGTTACTCTGTTCTTATGAACTCAATACACTAGATGCATGCTGAATAGTGGTCGATGCGTGGAGTAATAGTAGTAGATGCAGGCAGGAGTCGATCTACTTGTCTCGGACGTGATGCCTATATACAATGATCATGCCTAGATAGTCTCATAATTATTCGCTTTTCTATCAATTGCTCGATAGTAATTTGTTTACCCGCCGTAGAATATTGCTATCATGAGAGAAGCCACTAGAGAAAACGATGCCCCCCGGGTCTATTCTCAACATATCAATCTACATCTACGTTACTTTTTTTTGCTTTTATTTGTTGTTCTTATAAACTAAAAATACCAAAAATATAAACTATCATCTCTATCAGATCTCACTCTTGTAAGTGACCGTAAAGGGATTGACAACCCCTTATCGCGTTGGCTGCGAAGTTCTTATTTGTTTGTGCAGGTGCGAGGGACTGGCGCGTGGTCTCCTACTGGATAGATACCTTGGTTCTCAAAAACTAAGGGAAATACTTACGCTACTGTGCTGCATCTCCCTTTCCTCTTTGAGGGAATACAACGCAAGCTCAAGAGGTAGCAAGAAGAATTTTTGGCGCCGTTGTCGGGGAGGCTTACGCAAAAGTCATATACCAAGTACCTATCACAAACCCTTATCCTTCGCATTACATTTTTGCCTCTCGTTTTCCTCTCCCCCACTTCACCCTTGCCGTTTTATTTGCCCTTCTTCCGCCGTGTGTTTATCGTTCGCTTGCCTCTTGTTTGCATGTGTGTTGGATTGCTTGCTTGTCACTATGGCTCAAAACAATACCAAATTGTGTGACTTCCCAATACCAACAACAATGACTTTATTAGCACTCCGATTGCTCCTATCACCGATGCTGAATCTTGTGAGATCAATGCTGCTTTGTTCAATCTTGTCATGAAAGATCGATTTTCCGGCCTTCCTAGTGAAGATGCCGCTACCCATCTAAACAACTTTATTGATTTGTGTGATATGCAAAAGAAAAGGGATACGAATAACGATATTGTTAAATTGAAGTTATTTCCGTTTTCACTTAGAGATCATACTAAAACTTGGTTTTCCTCTTTGCCTAGAAATAGTATTGATTCGTGGAATAAGTGCAAAGATGCTTTTATCTCTAAGTATTTCCCTCCTGCTAAGATCATCTCTCTTAGAAACGATATTATGAATTTTAAGCAACTAGATCATGAGCATATTGCACAAGCTTGGGAGAGAATGAAACTGATGATACGTAATTGCCCTACACATGGTTTGAATCTATGGATGATTATTCAGAACTTTTATGTTGGCTTGAATTTTGCTTCTAGAAATCTTTTAGATTCGGCCGCCGGAGGTACTTTCATGGAAACCACCTTAGGAGAAGCTACCAAACTCCTAGATAATATTATGGTTAATTATTCTCAATGGCACACGAAAGATCAACTAGTAAGAAAGTGCATGCTATCGAAGAAATTAGTGTTTTGAGTGGAAAGATGGATGAACTTATGAAATTGTTTGCTGCTAAGAGTCCTTCGTCTGATCCTAATGATATGCCTTTGTCCACTTTGATTGATAATAACAATGAATCTTTGGATGTGAATTTTGTTGGTAGGAATAATTTTGGTAACAATGCTTATAGAGGTAAATTTTAATCCTAGGCCTTTTCCTAGTAATTCCTCTAATAATTATGGTAATTCCTATAACAACTGTTATGGAAAGATGCCTTCTGAATTTAAAACTAGTGTTAAAGAGTTTATGATCTCGCAAAAGAATTTCAATGCTTTTCTTGAAGAGAAATTGCTTAAGGTTGATGAATTGGCCAGAAGTGTGGATAGAATTACTCTTGATGTTGATTCTTTGAAACTTAGATCTATCCCACCTAAGCATGATATCAATGAGTCTCTCAAAGCCATGAGAATTTCCATTGATGAATGCAAAGAAAGAACCGCTAGAATGCGTGCTAAAAGAGAAGATTATATTAAATCAATTTCTTCTAGTTATCATGAAAATAAAGATGAAGATCTGAAAGTTATTGATGTGTCTCATATTAGATACTTGTTTTCTAGTATTAATCTTGATGAAGATAGGATTAGAGATGATTCTGCTTTGAGGTGTCCCAATGATTCGGAGTTTTTAGATCTTGATGCTAAAATTGCTAAAAGTGGGAGTGAAGAGATTAAAACATTGCATAATGATGAACCCGCTATTTTGGATTTCAAGGGACTCAATTATGACAATTGCTCTTTGATTGATTGTATGTCCTTGTTGCAATCCGTGCTAAATTCTCCGCATGCTTATAGTCAAAATAAACCTTTCACTAAGCATATAGTTGATGCTTTGATGCAATCTTATGAAGAAAAACTTGAGTTGGAAGTTTCTATACCTAGAAAGCTTTATGATGAGTGGGAAACTACTATAAAAATAAAAATAAAAGATCATGAATGATATGCTTTGTGTGATTTGGGTGCTAGTGTCTCCACTATCCCAAAAACTTTGTGTGATTTGCTAGGGTTCCATGAACTTGATTATTGTTCTTTAAATTTCCATCTTGCGGACTCCACTATTAAGGAACTTATGGGAAGAATTAATGATGTTCTTATTGTTGCTAGTAGGAATTATGTGCCCGTAGATTTCATTGTTCTTGATATAGATTGCAATCCTTCATGTCCTATTATTCTTGGTAGACCTTTCCTTAGAACGATTGGTGCAATTATTGATATGAAGGAAGGAAATATTATATTCCAATTTCTGTTAAGGAAAGGCATGGTACACTTTCCTAGAAAGAAAATCAAATTACCATATGAATCTATCATGACAGCCACTTATGGATTGCCTTCCAAAGATGGCAATACCTAGATTTCTCTTGGATCGTGCCTAACTAGGGGCGTAAAACGATAGCGCTTGTTGGGAGGCAACCCAATTTTATGTTTTTTGTTTTTGTTGCTGTTAGGGAATAAATATTGCATCTAGCCTTTGATTAGATGTGGTTTCATGTTTTGTTTAGTGTTTGTGCCAAGTAGAACCTTTGGGAAGACTTGTGTGAAGTTTATGTGATCTTGCTGTGAAGAACAGAATCGTTAGCGCTCGCTAAAGTAGTCGTGGGATTTTACTGGAGCGTGATTTTTAGTTGATTCTTTTTTTAAGCTGATTGGTAGACAAATTTCACAAACTTACCAATTTAGTTTGAATTTTTTGGAGTTCCATAAGTAGGCAAAACCTGCAGATTACTACAGACTGTTCTGTCTTTGACAGATTCTGTTTTTCGTGTGTTGTTTGCTTATTCCGATGCATCTATGAGTAGTATTGGAGGATATGAACCATATAGAAGTTGGAATACAGTAGGTTTAACACCAATATAAAAAAATAATGAATTCATTGCTGCACCTTTGAGTAGTGGTTTGCTTTCATATACTAACGGAGCTCACGAGAATTTTTGTCTAAGTTTTGTGTTGTGAAGTTTTCAAGTTTTGAGTATTGCTTTGATGGACTATGGAACAAGGAGTAGCAAAGGACTAAGCTTAGGGATGCCCATGGCACCCCAAGGAATCCAAGATAATCAAAATCCTAAGCTTGGGGATGCCCCGAGAAGGCATCCCCTCTTTCCTCTTCATCCATCGGTAACTATACTTGGAGCTATATTTTTATTCGCAATATGTTATGTGTTTTGCTTGGAGTGTCTTGTATAATTTGAGTCTTTGCTTGTTAGTTTGCCACAATCATCCTTGATGGACACACCTATTTGAGAGAGTTAAAAATGGCCTAGAAATTGTTAGAACATGCTATGTGCTTCACTTATATCTTTTGAGTTGAATAGCTTTTGCTCTAGTGCTTCACTTACATCTTTTAGAGCACGGTCGTGGTAGTATTTTTAGAAATTGTTGAACTCTCATGCTTCACTTATATCCGTTTGAGAGTCTATTAAAACAGCATGGTAATGTGTTTAGGCTAAAGAAACGAGTCTTCACATGATAGACATCCAAAGTCAATGTAGCAAAAAAATTCACACCAAGTGCATTGAATAGAAAGAGATGTTGGATGCTTGATAATTGTTTTGAGACATGAGGATAGTGATATTAGAGTCATGCTAGTGGAGTTATTATGAAACTGAGAAATACTTGTGTTAAGGTTAGTGATTCACGTAGCATGCATGTATGGTGAACCGTTGTGTGACTAAGTTAGAGCACGAGGTATTTGTAGAGTGTCAACCTTTGTGTGGAGGTCGGGGGCGCGCGATGGTTAACTCCTACCAACCTCCCCCCTAGGAGCATGCGTTGATTACTTCATTTTGATGACTCGTAGATTTTTGCAATAAGTATATGAGTTATTATGACTAATGTTGAGTCCATGGATTATACGCACTCTAACCCTTCCACCATTGCTAGCCTCTCTTGTACCGCGCAATTTTCGCCGGTGCCATAAACCCACTATATATCCTTCCTCAAAACAGCCACCATATTGTTCCTCAAAACAGCCATCATACCTACCCATCATGGCATTTCCATAGCCATTCCGAGATATATTGCCATGCTACTTTCCACCATTCCGTTCATATGACGCACATCATATTGTCATATTGCCATTGCATGATCATGTAGTTGACATCGCATTGTGGCAAGGCCACCATGCATAACTTTTATACATGTCACTCTTGTTTCATTGCACATACTGGTACACCGCCGGAGGCATTCATATAGAGTCATACTTTGTTGTTGTAATATCGAGTTGTAATGAAAGTGTGATGATCATCATTATTAGAGCATTCTCCCATGGGAGGAAAGGCTAAATCTATAAAGCCCATCCGCAAAAAAAAAGGCCAAAGAAAAAGAAAGGCCCAAAAAAAGAAAAAAAAAAGAAAAAGGGACAATTGCTACTATATTTTCCACACTTGTGCTTCAAAGTAGCACCATGTTCTTCATTGTAGAGAGTCTCATGTTTAGTCACTTCCATATACTAGTGGGAATTTTCGTTATAGAACTTGGCTTGTATATTCCAACGATGTGCTTCCTCAAATGCCCTAGGACTTCGTGAGCAAGCAAGTTGGATGCACACCCACTAGTTTCCTTTGCTGAGCTTTCACTCATATTTAGTTCTAGTGCATCCGTTGCATGGCAATCCCTACTCACTCACATTGATATCTATTGATGGGCATCTCCATAGCCCGTTGATACGCCTAGTCGATGTGAGACTATCTCCCTCCTTTTTTGTCTTCTCCACAACCACCTCTATTCCACCCATAGTGCTATGTCCATGGCTCACGCTCATGTATTGCATGAAAGTTGAAAGGTTTGAAAAGATAGAGTATGAAAACAAATGCTCGGCTGAAATCGGGGTTGTGCATGATATGAATATTTTTGTGTGATGACGAGGGAGCATAACCAACACTATATGATTTTGTAGGGATAACTTTCTTTAGCCATAGTATTTTGAGAAGAAATGATTGCTTTGTTAGTATTGCTTGAAGTATTATTATTTCTTATATCAATATAGACTTTTATCTTGAATCTTTCAGATCTGAACATTCATGCCACAATTAAGAGAATTACATTGAAAACTATATTGGTTAGCATTCCACATCAAAAATTCTTTCTTTATCATTTACCTACTCGAGGATGAGCAGGAATTAAGCTTGGGGATGCTTGATACGTCTCCAACATATCTATAATTTTTTATTGTTCCATGCTATTATTTATGAAGTCTTGAATGTTTAATGGGCCTCATTCACTTTTATATCATTTTTGGGACTAACCTACTAACCCAAAGGCCCAATCCAGATTGCTGTTTTTTTGCCTATTTCAGGGTTTCGGAGAAAAAGAATATCAAACGGAGTCCAAATGAAATGAAACCTTCGCGAGAGATATTTTTGGAGAAAATCACGCTAGAGGAACTTGAGAACCACGTCAGGGGAGCCTCGAGTGGCCCTCGAGGGTGGGGGGCGCGCCCCCTTCCCAAGGCGCGCCCCCCTGCCACGAGGCCCACTCGAGCATCCCCCAGTGCCCTACTTCTTCATATATAAGTCCACGTACCCCAGAAACTCCGGGAACAGAGAGAAAACTTTAATTCCACCGCCGTAGCTTCTGTTCCCGTGGAGATCCAATCTTGGAGCCTGCTCGGGAGCTCCACCGGAGGGGGATCCATCACGGAGGCCTTCTTCATCAGCAGCATCGCCCTCACCATGAGTTGTGAGTAGTTTACCACAGACCTTCGGGTCCATAGCTAGTATCTAGATGGCTTCTTCTCTCTCTCTTGATCTCAATACAAAGTTCTCCTCGGTCTTCGAGGAGATCTATTCGATGTAATCTCTTTTTGCAGTGTGTTTGTCGAGATCCGATGAATTGTGAGTTTATGATCAAGGTTATCTATGAAAGATTTTTGGTTCTTCTCTGAATTTTTTATGTGTGCCCATAATATCCTTGCAATTCTCTTCGAATTATTGGTTTGGTTTGGCCTACTAGATCTATAGTTCTTGCAATGGGAGAAGTGCTTGGCTTTGGGTTCAATCTTGCGGTGTCCTTTCCCACTGATAGTAGGGGCAGCAAGGCACGTATTGTATTGTTGCCATCGAGGATAAAAAGATGGGGTTTACATCATATTGCTTGAGTTTATCCCTCTACATCATGTCATCTTGCTTAAGGCGTTACTCTGTTCTTATGAACTCAATACACTAGATGCATGCTGGATAGCGGTTGATGTGTGGAGTAATAGTAGTAGATGCAGGCAGGAGTCGGTCTACTTGTCTCAGACGTGATGCCTATATACAATGATCATGCCTAGATAGTCTCATAATTATTCGCTTTTCTATCAATTGCTCGACAGTAATTTGTTTACCCGTCGTAGAATATTGCTATCATGAGAGAAGCCACTAGAGAAAACTATGGCCCCCGGGTCTATTCTCAACATATCAATCTACATCTACTTTAATTTTCTTGCTTTTATTTGATGTTCTTATAAACTAAAAATACCAAAAATATAAACTATCATCTCTATCAGATCTCACTCTCGTAAGTGACCGTAAAGGGATTGACAACCCCTTATCGCGTTGGCTGCGAAGTTCTTATTTTTTTGTGCAGGTGCGAGGGACTGGCGCGTGGTCTCCTACTGGATTGATACCTTGGTTATCAAAAACTGAGGGAAATACTTACGCTACTATGCTGCATCTCCCTTTCCTCTTCGAGGGAATACAACGCAAGCTCAAGAGGTAGCATCCCCCGAACTCCGTTTTCTTGTGGGTTACTCCTTTTAGTCAGTAAAAATTCATTATATATACTCCCGAAGGTTTTGACCTCTGTATCACACAAAAGTCCTCTGTTCTTGTTTCGAGCTGTTTTCTGCTAGTGTTTACGAAGCCAGGCATCATGTCGTCTCCCTCCTCCAACAACGAAGGCAACGATGCTTGGCTAATGAAGATAGATCTGAAGAGGGAAGGACCCGAGGAGATCCACAAGGAGAAGAAGATCAAGATGGAGGTGGAATATCCGGCTCCGGTAGCGGGAGAAGAAGACACCTCCAAGCCCCTTCCTAACCTCTTTACCTCAACTGAGCTAGAAGCTTTTAGGATGATTGAATTAGCTCAGATTCGTAACAAGCATCTCACAAGAGAAAATATTTTGTTGAAGGATTACATTGCTGCTCTCAAAGGTATTATCCGCAAGCTGGAAGATCTCCTACGCTCGATATATGAGGATCCTCCGTCACTTCTTGCAACTCCATCATCACCACCCCCGAAGAAGGAGACATAATAATATGGGTATGGGCACTCCCCTTGGCAACTGCCAAGCTTGGGGGAGTGTCGGGGAAACTGATCCACGAGCACCTATGGGGCCGGCGGACCGGGCCCCTTTCGGTTTGGCGGGGGGCGGAGATCGCACGAAGAGCAGATCGAGGCGAAGCACACGAGTAGTTTACCCAGGTTCGGGCCGCACGGATGCGTAAAACCCTACTCCTGCTTTGTGGTTTGTATTGAGTTCTTGATCGGGAGCGCTGGGAGCTACAGTACACCCCAGCAGCTAACGAAACCGAGCGTGAGTGTTCTTCTGCCTTCGAACCCCCCTCTCTATGTTGCGCATGGGCCTCCTTTTATATGCTCAAGGGGTCACCGACAGGTGGCAACGTAGACAAGGGTAAAAGTGGAAAAGTGTTGCGGTTGGTACAACTACTTGTACAGTGTATCATACCTAACCCTGACGGCAGGGGACAAAGGCATTGAATGCCCGTCTGCGTCGCCCAAATAGTGCATAAAGGGACCGTCAGGGGCGCCACCGCTTGCCACGATGGCAATCTTGTCAGCACCGCTTGCCACCGCGCACCGTTAGCTGCACAGCCTCCCGCCACGTACGCCTGGAAGGGTCCCAGAGCGACACGTTGGTGGATGCGCTGGAGCGCAAGTACGGAGTGGTAGCTTGCCGCGGCAAGCGCCTTGCCGCGGTCGTTGTCTTGTCGCGTCCGGGAGCTTGCCGCTCACCGGGCCTTGCCGGGACGCGTGGCGCGTCGCGGCAAGTTCCTTGAGATGCCTTGGTTGGCCTTCCCGGCAAGCTCCTCTTGCCGGGGTCTTGTGCCTTGAGTGGCCTTCCCGGCAAGCTCCTCTTGCCGGGGCCTTGTCTCTTTGGCTTGAATACTTTGTTCTTGAACGTCTCCAAAGGAACCACGGAGGACCTTGGCGGTCTACCAGCAAGCCTTGTCGCGGGATGCTGCGACTGCCCGTGCACAAGTTCGGGATACTAGGGTACCCCTACTCTAGTACACCGACAGGAGCCCCCGGGCCTGGGCCATACATGGTGCCGAGCGCTGTTGGGCCAGGCCCAAAACAGTGCACGGGCACGCGCGGCCTGGGTTACGCCGTATCTCACTCCGTATCCACCGCGCCCTCCCTGAACGGCACGCGTTGAATGCGGCATCGTGGGAGAGATCGTGGGTGGTTTCTTTAATCGGAAAGGCGGAACGTCCGCCCCCTCCCTCCTTATAAGCAGGGGAAACAGGGGCAGTTCGCCCATCCGCCAATGCTATTCCTCCGCTGCTCCCCTTCTTCCCAAAGCTGAAAGAGAGCAGCGCTCCGCCCCCCATCGCCACCAGCACCACCAACGCCGTCGACCTCCCTCACCACTTCCGCCATGGCTCCGAAAGGCGAGAAGGGGAAGGTCGTGAAGTCGGCCGAGGCGCAGCGGCTCACGGCGCTGCGAAAGGAGCGGGCAATCTTCCCCCCCAAGCTCGCCGCGAGGGAGCTGAGGGAGTACTACTACCTCTTCTGGTCGACGGAGACACGGGCGCACCCGCGCACGACGGTACTTCCAGCCGTCGCTTGGAAAATGGCTCCAAATGGGTACCCCTTTTTCGCCTTGTTCTTCTACTTCGGGCTCTGCCCTCCTTTCTCTGAGTTCTTCTGTGATATTATGAACACCTACGGGTTCCGCCTCCTTGACTTCACCCCCAATGCTGTCCTGACCATGGCAGTTTTCGCACATCTCTGCGAAAACTTTGTCGGAGTCCATCCAAATGTAGCCCTTTTTCGCAATTCTTTATGCCCCGAGTTGAGAGAGGAGAGCCTTTATCCGGCGGAATCGCCTGGATCTCAAAAGCCGGCAAGAAGGAAGCTTATCTGGAGGGAGAGCTCCGCAGCAAGTGGGAGGAATGGAGAGCGGACTGGTGCTGGATTGTCGAGGAGGACCCGCAGCCGTTTACCGCCCGGCGCCAAACTCCAGTAGTGCGCGGCATCGATTGGAGCAACGTGGCCCCGGAAGACGACATGCTGAAGATTGCCGTCGCCCGGATCCAACGCCTCAGGCTTGCCGGGCTCACCGTAGGCGCTGTCGGCACAGATTTCCTTCGCCGCCGCATCGCCCCCCTGCAGGAGAGGAGGAGACCCGCCTGGGAGTTCAAGAATGCGGCGGATATCATGAGGCTGCGTCCGGGCCTCAACTTCAACTTCACTGTTCTGGAGCTCAACGCGATGCTCCAGGAGCTGTTCAAGTACGACCCTCAACATCCCGAAGTGTTCAGGTTGCCGAAGGACGTCGTTCCGCTGTGCAACAACTCCGCGCTCGACCGCATCCGTGCAATGATGCCGCTGTGCGACTCGCATGGAATTGTCCCAACTTGGCAAGAGCCTGGAGATGTCGTCGTGCAGGAGTTCTTTGACGGCTTGGTAGAAAAGCCGGTCCACTCCGACGAAAAGAAAGGCCTCACTCGCGACACCACCGAAGAGGAGATGAAACGCATCGCCACTAGGCTGGAAGAGGCGGCGGCAGCCGCAGCCGCGGGCGAGTTTGGATTCATTGTGGAGGAGGCAGAGGCAGCAGAGGCGGCAAGCCTTGCTGAGCGAGAGGGGTTTGCCGGTGAAGAAGAGCTTGCCGGGCATGACGTCGAGTCGAGCGAGCCCGCCGAGGATACGAGCGACTCGTTGGAGATCGACTCCTCTTCCCCCTCATCTTCAGGTAGCTCGCCACAAGCAGAGCCCCCAGCTCCACCAAGAAGGCGTCTCCGCAAGGCCGGGGACGTAGCGGAGCGGCAGACGAGTCGACAGCCGCTGCGCCGCGTGACACGCTCCACCGCGGCAAGTGATGTTGCCGCAGGAGCACCTCATGCTGCTGCGGCAACTGGAGCGGGGTCCTCCCGGACCACCGCCTCTGCTCCTGCCGCTCCTCACGCTGCGGCGGCAGCCGGAGCGGGGTCGTCTCAGACCACCGCCACTGCTCCCGCCAAGCGGCTAAGGGAGCCTACTCCTCTGCCTCCTCGCGTCGGACGTGAGCCGGACTTCGACTTCTCCGCGCTCAGCTCCGACGAGGAAGAAGAAGAGTAAGATTCTTGTTGTACTTGTATTTCTTCAATTCTTGTTGTTTTGTCTTGTATCTCATTTGCCTTACTCCGAACTCATTCCTTTTTAGGACTCTGGCCCAGAGAGCGGCGAAGAGAGCCAAGGTCCCGGCGAGGAGAGAGGAGGTGATCATCGTCGAGGACGAACCCACTGAGACCACCTTGCCGGACCCGGCAACTAATCTTCAGAGCAGCCCCCAGCGTAAGTATATGGTTCACTTTCCGCTGTTAGGCGCGCATGGATGCTCTAACTTTGCTGACATCTGATTGTTGGTTTGCGCAGGAGCAGAGCAACCCCACCAGGAGCGCCCGGAGACCGCCCCCGGCATGCCATCTGCTTCAACTACGCTGCCAAGGGAGAGTTCTTCGGCAAGGGACAGTTCTCCGCCAAGGGAGAGTTCTCCGGCAAGGGAGAAGTCTCCGGCAAGGGAGAGGTCCCCGGCTAGGGAGAAGTCTCCGGCAAGGGACAGCACCAGCAGGCCCCCGGCGGCGGAGGCCACGACTGTAGAACCCGGTACAGGTAATCCTTTCGCTTGAAAACTTCCCTTGGGTTCTTCTTCTTTTGATTTTCTTTTTGGATATTTGCTTGACTTTTTTTCTTTTTCTGGCTGTCAGATCCATCTGCTGCGGAGCCGATGGAGACTGAGGTTGCTGCTGACGACGCTGCTGCCACCGAAGAAGCAGCCGGCGTTGACGATCCCGCCGGCGCAGAGGCCGCCAAGGCTGCCGCCGCAGCAGCTGGCGAGGGGTCTAGTGATCGCACTAACGGCCCTGAGGCCGCAGGAGCGCCAGGCGCTACGCCGACCGCCGACCCTTCCGCCGCTGCCGCAGCGCCAGGCTCCGAAGAGCCCCAGCCAGGCGTCTACTTGAAGGCCGGCGATGGCGTCTTCATCAACCTCCCCTGGGCGTCACTCTCCAGGGCGCCGGTCGAAGGAGAGAGCTTTGATGGAGAGGTGCTCGCCTCCGTTGGGCTGACGCTAGTTGACGCGCCGAGCAGCAGCAGCGGCGAGCCTGAGGAGGAGCGGCTGCTGCGGAAGCTGTTGTCACTCTACCGCGCCCGGCAAGCCAAGCTGGAGTCCCGAGAGGCGCTCGTCGTGAAGGCGGGAGCGGACATCGAGAAGCGCACGGAGGAGCTCCGGGGTCTCAACCAGGAAGATCTCCGGTCCCTGGCAGAGGAGCGGGAGCAACTCGCCGAGGAGCAGAAGGCCTTCTTCCTCGAGAAGGCTGACGTCGAAGAGCAACAGCGGCTTGCCGCTGAGAAGCTGTCTGCGCAGGAAGGCGAGCTGGTGCAGCGGAAGATCAACCTCGACAGCCACGAGGAGGAGCTTGCCGCGCGCGAGCGAACATTTGGCGGAGCCCTCAAGCAAGCAGAGGATGCTGCCGCAGCTGCTGAGGCCGCCAAGAAGGAGCTGGAGACGAAGGTGGCGCGGCTGGAGGCCGATCTCAAGGCGAGCGGTGACGAGCTTGTCGCGCTCAAGCGTGAGCGGGAGAAGGATGCCCACAGCAACTCAGAGATGCAGGTTCGTCTCGCCGAGAAGGGCAAGGAGCTTAGCGCCGCCAAGGACTCCAACGCAGATCTTGAGTTGAAGCTGACCACTTTGACCAAGACGCTGGACGGCGCCAGGGAGCAGGAGGTGGCCCTGAAGGAGGAGATTAAGGCCGACAAGGCGCTGCTGGAGAGTGCTGCTGCCGCCCAAAACACTTTCAGGGAGACTATGGAGCACTGGACGGAGGGTCTTGTGAATGCTGCCGCAGGCACCGACAGGGAGCTGGCGCAGCTGGGGATGGAGGATCTCGGGTATTCCTCCGATGAGAACCTCCAACCCAGCGCCAAGCTTACCTTGTTCTTCAAAGGCGTGGCGACGGCCCTCCAGCGACTCCGGGAGACGACTCCAAAGCGACTGGCCGACGAGTCGCGCAAGATCTGCGCGGGAGCTCTTCAAAAGGTGTTGGTGAAGGTGGCCTTCCGCAACCCGGGCCTCAACCTCACCAACATCCTCA
This sequence comes from Secale cereale, assembly GCA_902687465.1. Lineage (NCBI taxonomy): Eukaryota > Viridiplantae > Streptophyta > Magnoliopsida > Poales > Poaceae > Secale > Secale cereale. Next base: position 687,433,194 of record LR738711.1, on the reverse strand, counting down.
AGACCCTGCCGCCGGACGCTGATCTGGAAGCGCTCAAGGCCCTTGTCGCACCCATTGTGGACAAGGTGAGCGGGATCAAGAGGGTTGAGGGCGATCATGTAGACTAGGCCACCCGTTTTCTTCTTTTCTTGTCGCTGCTTGGTCATGTTATGAGAACAATCTGTTAGAGCTGCGACAAGCTATCTCGTAATATAACTCTATTTTGGGTAACGACTGCAATGTTATTTCCTTTACTTGATTCCTTTCTTTGTATGTTTTTGCCCTACGCTTTTAGGGAACTTGCCGGCGCAGGCACCTTAGCCGCGAACGCTGAGTGCGGGACGTCAGCAGCTTGCTGGCGGTGCCGCTACCGACAAGAAACCTTGTCGCAACTAGTTGCAGCTCGCTTAAGTTATTGAGCAGACTCGAAACAAAGTAAGGGCGCAACTAGCTACGAGTTGGTTCCTCCGCGCACAGGTTTTCCATACAAAGCACGGTCGTTCAAGGAAGATAACTTAATTTTTTTTTTAAATTTGATTGCTCAAACTTTGGCAACTTAGCTTTTCTGTTGTTTGTTTCCCGGCAAGGCGAAACTTTCTTGAACGACGCTTGGTCCATACTGTTATCTTCTCCTCCCCCCCCCCCTCCCCCCGGCAAACTTGTGGGCGAGGGAACCTTCCTTTCCTTGAGAAAAAGAAAGAAGAGAAAATAAAGATATGGAGCCTTACGGCTCGTTATTGCTTACCGGGGGTAAGTGCTGCACAAAGTGTCAGATAACACATGCAAAAAATAAAAAGCATGAAATTGACAAGATGTGCGGAGCACATGAGCTTTACTTATGCACGGGGTCTGCGCCCGGCTTTGTACAAAGGATTACATGCAACAGCGGCAAGACTTGTACAAAAGGTGGTTGCCGGAACGGGTTCCGGCAACCGCGCCTTACGGGTAAAACTTACGAAGATGTTCAATGTTCCAGGAGTTGCTCACCGGAATGCCATCTTCGGTCTCAAGGCGGACAGCGCCAGGCCTAGTGACTCGTTTCACCCGGTAAGGGCCTTCCCACTTCGGCGTCAACTTGTTGGAATTCTTGGCGGACTGAACGCGCCGAAGAACAAGGTCTCCTTCCTCGAGACTTCTGGCATTAACTTTGCGGCTATGGTAGCGGCGCAAAGCTTGCTGGTAGCGAGCAGCTCGCACAGCAGCCTGAAGACGGTCTTCCTCAAGGAGCAGCGCGTCATCTTGTCGCAGCTGCTCTTGCTCAAGCTCATCATAAGCGAGCACTCGAGGTGACCCGTATAAGAGTTCCATGGGGAGAACTGCCTCTGCTCCATAGACTAGAGTGAAAGGTGTCTGGCCAGTGGCTCGATTTGGCGTCGTCCTGATCGACCAAAGAACCACCGGCAGCTCCTCAATCCAGTCTCTTCCGCACTTGTGCAGCCTGTCGAAAGTCCTGGTCTTGAGCCCACGCAGCACTTCAGCATTTGCCCTCTCCGCTTGACCGTTGCTCCTCGGGTGAGCAACAGAAGCGAAGCAGACCTTGGCGCCAAGATCTTGGATGTACTGCATGAAGGTGCGGCTCGTGAATTGCGTACCGTTGTCGGTGATGATCCTGTTAGGGATCCCGAAGCGGCAAACAATCGACCTGAAGAACTTGACTGCTGACTGTGCTGTCACCTTCCTCACTGCTTCCACTTTCGGCCACTTTGTGAACTTGTCGATTGCAACGTACAAGTACTCATTGCCCCCGATTGCTCGGGGAAAGGGGCCGAGGATGTCGAGCCCCCAGACCGAAAATGGCCAGGATAAAGGGATCGTCTGAGAGCTTGAGCTGGCTGGTGTATCTGCTTGGAATGGAACTGACACGCTTCACACTTGGTTACTTGTGCAGTTGCATCCTGGAGGGCTCTTGGCCAAAAGAAACCTTGCCGGAATGCTTTTCCGGCAAGTGCTCTTGCGCCAATGTGGTGACCACATATGCCTCCATGTATCTCTGCCAACAACTTTTGTCCGTCTTCCCGGCGAATACACTTCAATTTCACACCGTTGAGTCTTCTTCTGTACAGTGTGTTGTCGACAAACTGGTACATACTTGACTGTCGGGCTACTCTTTCTGCTTCTTCTTGCTCTTCGGAAAGTTCTCCTGTCTGAAGGAAACGGACAATCTGTTGTGCCCATGCTGGAGCTTGTGGCTCGACAACAAGGACTAAAGGCACATCCGCTGCTGCGGGAACGTCCGCTTCTACGGCGAGAACCTGCGGTTCAGCCGGAGCTTGATGTTCCCTGGCAAGCTTGCCGGAGCAAAACTTGTCGGGAGCGTCTGCTTCAACGGAACAAACCCTAGGGCTTGCCGGAGCAGGCTGCTCCTCAGCACTCTTGGTGTTGATCTTGGGGATCTTCTTGGCGGCGGCTTTGGGAAGCTCTGCCGGAAAATAGTCACCAAGGATCAACTTCCTCTTCTTGCTCTGTCCAGTTGATGGCGTTACAGACGGTTGAGTCAGCTTGAGCACAAAGATCCCTGGTTCCATAGGTAACTTAAGTGCGGCGCACTTCGACAGGCCATCGGCAATGTCGTTCTGAGCTCTTGGAACATGCTCCATCTGTAGGCCGTCAAAGTGCTCTTCTAGCTTCCTCACTTCATCAACGTAGGCTTCCATCAACGGACCCTGATAACTATCGTTCACTTGGCGGACGACAAGCTGCGAGTCACCCCTGACAATGAGCTTCCTGATCCCAAGGTCTGCCGCGATCCTGAGACCGGCAAGCAAACCTTCATACTCTGTGGTATTGTTTGTTGCTTGCTCCTTGGAAAAGTGCATCTGGACTACGTACTTGAGGTGCTCTCCGGTGGGTGCGACAAGCAGCACGCCAGCACCGGCGCCTTGCAGCGAGAAGGCGCCATCAAAGTACATCAGCCACTCTTTGCTTGCTTCCTTGACGGGGATGCTCGTTTCTGGAATTTCTTCATCTGGTGTTGGCGTCCACTCTGCTATGAACTCTTCCAATGCTCTGCTTTGGATAGTTGAAGTGCTCTCAAACTTGAGGCCAAAGCTTGACAGTTCCAGTGCCCACTCAACAATCCTGCCTGTTGCTTCTGGATTCTGCAGTATCCTCTTCAGCGGAAAGCGAGTGACAACTGTGATTTCATGTGCTTGGAAGTAATGGCGCAGCTTTCTCGAGGCCATGAGAAGGCCGAAAAGCAATTTCTGCACACCAGAGTACCTTGACCTAGCCCCCTGCAGAAGGGAACTGACAAAGTAAACTGGGCGCTGCACCATTCTCTTCTGTATCTCCTCGCACACCTGCGCAGATCCATCCTTGTCAGGACCAGAGCTCGTCGGGGAAGCCCCCTGCTTGTCGTTGGACGCGCCTGCCGCGGTTGCTAGCTCATCATCTGCCTCCCTCTCTGCTTCTAACGCAGCACTAACCACTTGATTGGTTGCCGCTATATACAGCAGCAACTTCTCTTGTGGCTTAGGTGCGACAAGTGTTGGAGTGGAGGACAGGTATCTCTTCAAGTCTTGCAGCGCAGTCTCTGCTTCCGGAGTCCATTTCATTGGACCTGCCTTTTTCAATATTCTGGAAAACGGCAGGGCGCGCTCAGCAGACCTAGAGATAAACCTGCTGAGAGCAGCCACGCAACCGGCAAGTCTTCGTACATCCTTGACGCGCTTTGGTGCTTCAATCTGCTCAATGGCCTTGATCTTGTCGGGATTGGCTTCAATTCCCCGCTGAGACACGTAGAACCCGAGAAGCTTGCCGGAGGGGACTCCAAACACACACTTCTCGGGGTTGAGCTTGAGGCTGATCTTGCGCAGATTCGCAAAGGTCTCGTCTAAATCTTGAGTCAGAGTTGCCTTGTCCTTACTCTTGACCACTATGTCATCCATGTAGGCTTCCACATTTCTGTGTATTTGTGGCTCAAAAGCGGCATGGACTACCCTTGCAAATGTTGAACCAGCATTCTTCAATCCAAAAGGCATCCGTATGAAACAGTACATGCCACATGGAGTGATGAATGCGGCTCTTCAAGTCTTGTAGCGCAGCCTCCGCTTCCGGAGTCCATTTCATTGGACCTGCCTTTTTCAATATTCTGAAAAATGGCAGGGCGCGCTCAGCAGACCTAGAGATAAACCTGCTGAGAGCAACCACGCAACCGGCAAGTCTTCGTACATCCTTGACGTGCTTTGGTGCTTCAATCTGCTCAATGGCCTTGATCTTGTCGGGATTGGCTTCAATTCCCCGCTGAGACACGAAGAACCCGAGAAGCTTGCCGGAGGGGACTCCAAACACACACTTCTTGGGGTTGAGCTTGAGGCTGATCTTGCGCAAATTCGCAAAGGTCTCGTCTAAATCTTGAATCAGAGTTGCCTTGTCCTTGCTCTTGACCACTATGTCATCCATGTAGGCTTCCACATTTCTGTGTATTTGTGGCTCAAAAGCGGCATGGACTACCCTTGCAAATGTTGAACCAGCATTCTTCAATCCGAAAGGCATTCGTATGAAACAGTACGTGCCACATGGAGTGATGAATGTGGTCTTCTACTCATCCTCTTCTGCCATGAAGATCTGATGGTATCCTGAGTATGCGTCAAGAAATGAAAGCAAGTCACATCCAGCCGTGGAGTCAACAATCTGGTCAATGCGCGACAAGGGAAATGGGTCTTTGGGACAAGCTTTATTGACATCGGTAAAGTCGATACAAAGCCTCCGTTTCCCGTTTTCCTTGCGCACGACTATAGGATTGGCCAACCACGTAGGATGGAGCACTCCTCTGACAATGCCTGCTGCTTCCAACTTCTTGATCTCTTCTGCGATGAATTATTGGCGCTCCACTGCTTGCTTCCTGACCTTTTGCTTGACGGGCCGCGCATGAGGACAAACGGCAAGATGGTGCTCAATTACTTTCCTGGGAACACCGGGGATGTGAGACGGTTGCCATGCAAACACGTCGACGTTCGCCCGCAGGAAAGCAATGAGCGCGCTTTCCTATTTAGGGTCAAGAGTGGCACTGATGGTGAAGGTACCACCAGTGCCGTCCTCCTTGGCGGACACCTTCTTGGTCTCTGGCGGAGCTGCCATTGTCTTCTTACACTTGCTGGCGGAGCTCGATGGTGCGTCCTCGACGGTAGCGCAGCACTCCGAAGAGGTGCGCTTGCCGAAGTGGGCATCAGAACTCTTGCCGGACTTGGTCTTCTTCTTCCCCCGGGGAGCTTCAACGGCAGGTGACTTGCGATCTGTTGCGGCTGCTGCTTCCCGGTAGATCTTGTCGGCGCAGATAAGAGCATCCTTCTTGTCACCAGGGACAGAGATGACACTTATCGGGCCTGGCATCTTCAGCATGTTGTATGCGTAGTGAGAGGCTGCCATGAACTTGGCGAGTGCTGGACGGCCAAGTATCCCATTGTAAGGCAATGGAAAATCGGCAACGTCAAAAGTGACCCTCTCAGTCCTGAAGTTCAACTCGCTGCCAAATGTCACCGGCAACATGATCTTCCCCTTCGGCTTGCTCCTTCCCGGGTTGATTCCTTGGAATGTGCCGGTCTCTTCGAGCTCGCTGTCAGGGATCTGGAGTTTCTAGAGTACAATGGAGGAGATCAGGTTCAAGTCGGCCCCGCCGTCAACTAGCATCTTAGTGACCTTGAGGTTGCGGATGGTTGGTGAAACCAACATCGGCAAGCATCCGACCGCAGTTGTGCGATCAGGGTGGTCCTCAATATCAAAGATGATAGGCGTGCTAGACCATTTCAGAAGCTTGCGTGACTCGACAGGTGGTTCTGCCGCATTGAATTCCCGCACCCACTGCTTGAGTTGGCGGTGTGAAGTATGCAGAGAAGCACCGCCGTCAACGCACAAGACTTCTGTGGCTTTCTGGAACTCCTGCTCACTGGTCTCGACATCATCCATGTCTTCATCTTCGTCGTCATCTTCATCCTTGACGCGGCCGCGGGGAGGTCTGTCTCCTTGCCGCTGCTTGGCCTTGCCGCGACGTCCTCCCCGGCCGGGGCGCTTGTTGCCGGATCCTCCAGCACATCCTTGGGCCTTCTCCTTGTCGCGTCGCTCGTATTCAGCCTTTTGCTGCTCGACAAGCTGCTCAACTTTCTTGCAGCTCTGGAGGTCATGGCCCTTGGTGCGGTGGATCTTGCAGTACTGCTTGTTGGTGCCGTCCTGCTTGTCGGTGACCGCCACAACCTGGCAGTTGGTGCATGCGGCAATCTCCTTGCCAGAGCTACCAGCTTTGGCTTTCTTGGTGCCACCTTCGTTGCCAGACTGCTCAACGACTAGCACATCTTTGACTTTCTTCTTCCTGTTGTTCCGCCGCCGGTTTTTCTTTGCCGGGGCAGCATCCTTGCTGTCAGATCCTCCTGCTCCTGTCTTCTCTCTGAGGAGTTTCCTCCCTTCCTCAGCACGTGCACACTTGTCGGCCAGGGCATACAGCTCACTGACGTCTCTGATCTTGCACATCGCCATCTCCTCCCGCATCCTGCGGTTTCGCACGTTCTGATGGAATGCGCTGATGACCGCGACAGGGTGGACATCTGGGATGTTATGCTGTACACGGCTGAATCTCTGAATATACTTACGCAGGGGCTCTCCTTCCTTCTGGGCGAGCAGATGAAGGTCACTCTCTTGGCCATGAGGTTTGTGGCCGCCTGTAAAGGCGCCGACAAACTGATGCCATAGGTCTGCCCAGGAGGATATGGAGTTGTCCGGCAAGTGCATGAGCTGGGATCTGACGTTGGGCTTGAGTACCAGCGGGAAGTAGTTGGCAAGGATCTTGTCGTCCCGCCCCCCGGCAGCTTGCACCGCGATGGTGTAGATGCTGAGGAACTCCGACGGATGCGTCTTGCCGTCGTACTTCTCTGGTACGTCTGGCTTGAAATTTTTCGTGCTGGGCCACTGGACTTGCCGCAGCTCACGAGTAAACGCAGGGCAACCTACCGCGTACGGCAAGTCGCCTGGTTCCCCTGGCGCATGCATGTCGACAGAGGGCCCAGCGCGCTGGTCCGATTGACGCCGCGCTTCTCTTCGGCGCTCGATGCGAGTACGAGCGTCTTCTTGCTGTCGTTCGTAAAGAACTTGGCGCTGATCGCGACGAGCTCGTGGATCTGATGACGCGGTGGAGTCGCTGTCAAGGTGGATCCGACGAGTCGGCGATCTTGGCCTTCGGGGCGGAGAGTGCACGGTAGTTGCACCCCCACCGGTCTTGTCGCCATCGGCTCGTGCCTGGCTGACTTGTCGCGGCTGCGATGTACTCGGCTGCCGTGGAGTGTCGCCATTGGCAAAGCCGATGAGACTCTGAATGGTGGCCCTCCAGTCGTCGATCTTGTCCGCCGTTGGAGGGTAGTCTAGGAGCAGTTGAGCTCGCGCCAAAGCTTCTGCTGGAGTGGCGGGTAGCGGTGGCGAACGGTGTGAGGAGCGGGATATGCTCGAACTTCTAACTATGTTAGAAGGAGCAGTATCCCGTCCAGGCGACCGTGCCTCGCTCGTGCCAGTATGTTGGCGTGCATGCTCGTCTTGAGCATCCCGAGATCCGCCAGCTCGATGTTGGTCCAGCAAACGTATGGTACCGTGAGTACCATGACGTTGTCGGTCCCGCGCCTCCTGAGATGGGCACGGTGCATGTACAGACGCCGAGGTCTTGGAGTGCGCCCGGTCGTTGTGGGAGCCGGCTACGCCGCCGATGGGCAGCGCAGCCTTGTCCTTGGACCTAGCCGCACCGTGAGCTCCCTCATCGACGCCCGTTCTTCCGCCGCCGGCGTCTACCCCACCAGCCGTTTGCTCCGGCGGTGGTGGGTTCAGCGCGGACGGAGCAGCCGCTTCCGAAACCTTCTTCTTCGGCGGCATGTCGATGAAGATGATGAAGATCTAGCCCGTGTGAACGCCGGATCAGGTTCACACAACCTCGACGCCCCCTACCTGGCGCGCCAAAGATGTCGGGGAAACTGATCCACGAGCACCTATGGGGCCGGCGGACCGGGCCCCTTTCGGTTCGGCGGGGGGCGGAGATCGCACGAAGAGCAGATCGAGGCGAAGCACACGAGCAGTTTACCCAGGTTCGGGCCGCACGGATGCTGAAAGTGCAACTAATCCCCGGGTGGTTTTGGTAATTAATAACAACATATATATCATTGAACTAATATTTACTTGAGAATCATTTCAGAGAAGTTCGATGATATGGGTATGGAAATGTCTGAAGAAGTGGACCCCTCAAAATGCTAAGACAAGCATTGGCAAAAGCTCAAGACTCTATTTTTGGTTCAGTGATCAAAGATCACATTGAGTCCATAGGAAAAGCCAATACTATTAAAAGGGGATGAGGTTGTGTTGATGATCTGGTTGCTCAAGTGCTTAGTGATCTAGCTCCCTCAACTATCAGCAACTTTCACTACTTAACACACTCATAAGTAATCTCGGACAAACCGATTCTGCAAACTCAGTCCCACCGAGATGAACCACCTCAGTTATTCTTCCAAACCCTAATTTTTCGGTCCATCCGATTTTGAGTTCGGTCTCACCGAAACTGGACTGCCAACCTTCTGTAACCAATTGACATCATATCGGAATATCCGAGTTGTTAATTTCGGTCCCACCGAGAATGGCAAGCTCCCACCTTTGACTCACATCGGACGCACCGAGATGGTATTTTCGGTCCCACCGAAAATCCCAACGTTCACTATATTTGAACTTTCGGTCTGACCGAGTTTTCACTTCGGTCTCACCGAGATGGCTCAAATATGTGTGTAACGGTTGGATTTTGTGTGGAGGCTATATATACCCCTCCACCCCCTCTTCATTCGTGGAGAGAGCCATCAGAAAGTCTACCACTCCTACCATACACTTTCTGAGAAGAGAACCACCTACCCTTGTGTTGAGATCAAGTCATTCCATTCCTACCATATGAAACTTGATTTCTAGCCTTCCCAAGTTGCTTTCCACTCAATCCTTTCTTCCACCACAGTCATATCAGTGAGGAGAGTTGAGTGTTGGGGAGATTATCATTTGAAGCACAAGAGCAAGGAGTTCATCATCATCAACCACATCTATTACCTTTTGGAGGGTGGTGCCTCCTAGATTGGTTAGGTGTCGCTTGGGAGCCTCCGTCTTTGAGATGTGGAGTTGAACCAATAAGTTTGTAAGGGCAAGGAGATCGCCTACTTCTTGAAGATCTACCCCGAGTAAGGCTAGTCCTCCGTGGGCGTAGGCCATGATGGAATAGACAAGGTTGCTTCTTCGTGGACCCTTCGTGGGTGGAGCCCTCCGTGGACTCGCGCAGCCGTTACCCTCCGTGGGTTGAAGTCTCCATCAACGTGGATGTACGATAGCACCACCTATCGGAACCACGACAAAAATCTTCGTGTCTCCAAACTGCGTTTGATCTTCTCCACCTCTCTTTACTACATGTGCAATTTACTTTCCGCTGCTTATACTCTAGAATTGCATGTGTAGGGTGATACTTGAATTGATCTTAATTGTGAAACTGCCAAAAACATTGCATGATCAAAAGGCAGATTTTTTATATTGTCAAGTAGTCTAATCACCCCCCCTCTAGACATACTTTCGATCCTACAAGTGGTATCAGAGCTTTGGTCTCCATTGTTTTGGTTTCCATTACATTGGACTCCATAAGCTTGGTTTCACAACCTAGGAGAGTATGGCGTCTAGTGAGGGTAATTATCGTAGAGGTCCTTACTTTGATGGTACAAATTTTGCTAGTTGGAAGCATAAAATGAAAATGCATATTCTTGGTCATAACCCAGCCGCATGGGGCATTATTTGTGTTGGTATGCAAGGTGATTTCTTCGAGGAAGGAAAAGTTCCGGATCGCGAAGCTACACCGGAAGAGTTGCGGATGTTGCAAAACAATGCTCAAGCTTGTGACATTCTCTTCAATGCTTTGTGTCCCGAGGAGTTCAACAAAATCAGCCGTCTTGAGAATGCTAAAGAGATTTGGGATACTTTGGTTGAAATGCACGAAGGTACTGAATCTGTGAAGGAATCAAAGTTAGATATTCTTCAAGGTCAACTTGATAAGTTCAAGATGAAGGATGGTGAAGGAGTCGCTGAAATGTACTCTAGGCTTGCTCTCATCACAAATGAGATTGCCAGCTTAGGAAGCGAAGAAATGACCGACCGATTCATCATTAAGAAGATTCTAAGAGCTTTGGATGGAAAGTATGACACCGTGTGCACTTTGATCCAAATGATGCCAAACTACAAGACTCTCAAGCCAACTGAAGTCATTGGAAGAATTGTTGCTCATGAGATGACACTTAAGGATAAGGAAGAGCTTCACAATAAGTCAAGTGGTGCTTACAAAGCTACAAGTGATGCTCCTACTACCTCAAGTGACAAGCTAATTTCCAATGAAGAGATAAGCCTAATGGTCAAGAACTTCAACAAGTTCTACAAGAATAGAGGCAAAGAAAGAAGCTCAAAGTCTAGATCATATGATGAAAAGAGATCTTCTAGTCGTGATCGAAACTGCTACAATTGTGGAAGACCCGGACACTTCTCAAATGAGTGTACGGCTCCCCACAAGAGAAGAGAAGAATCTCCAAGAAGAAGAGCAAGAGATGAGTCACCTCGGAGAGAGAGAAGGAGTAGAGATGATCGTTATGAACGAAGACCCTCTCGGAGAAGCAAGGATTCGGAAAGGAAAGACAAGCCATCAAGGAGCTACATAAGAAGAAGACATCAAGCTCATATAGGTGAATGGGTCTCCGGCTCCGACTCCGACAATCAATCCGATGGAAGCTATCACTCCGACTCCGACTATAGTCAAGATGAAGGTGTTGCCGGACTTGCACTCGTATCCTCCAACTCCAACTCCTACGACTTATTTGATTCACCAAATGAGGGAATTGGAAGATGCTTCATGGCTAAAGGCCCCAAGGTAACACACCCTGAATTCATTGACTTTGATAGTGATGAGGATGACTTGCTTGGTGAAGATGAGCTCTTGCATGATAAATCTAGTGAGCTTAGTAATGATGAAAATGCTAGTAGTCTTTATAGTCGAGAAGAGTCGAATGACAATGCTATGAAGGAGATTGAGCGTCTAACTAAAGAACTAAACACTCTTAAGTTAGCTCATGAAACAACTCAAGAAGATCATAGAGAGCTCCTAAGATCTCATGAGAAGCTACGCTTCGAGAAGCTCACTCTAGAGCAAGAACATGAGTTTCAAAAAGCAATCAATGACGATCTTCGAAAGAAGAGTTCTTCATATCTTGCCAAACGACTTCTCTTGTCTAATTTCTTGCCACCTATTAAGACTAAGCATGACAAGCATAAGAAAAATTCTTCCTCTAGTAGTAACAATAACAATGTTAAATCCAATATTGTTGCTTCTAGTAGTTCTCTTGATTCCACTAACAATGTTTCAAGCCAAGTTACACTTGAGCAAGAAAATAGCTTATTGAAGGAAATCATAGAGAAAGGTGTCTACAAGAGTCTTGCCGGAAGCAAGAACTTTGAGGAGATTGTTCGCAAACAAGGAAGACACCGGAAGAATCAAGGGATTGGTTTTGAGCGAAAGTTCAACGCCGAAGGAGTTGAGTGGGAAGAAGGTCAATACCCTACTCCACAGTTTGTTTCACAAAAGGAGAAGTATGATCCTACTTCTTCCAATGTGGAACAAGCTCAGGATGACCTTCCACCACAAGACCACAAGCTAAAGGCCAAGGACAAGCTTCAAGAGGAGATTGATGCATTCATTGAAGCACCTCAAGCCATGGTCAAGTGGGTTCCCAAGGACACATCAAGTTCTACTTCGTCAAGCTCAACTACAACCCCAAGGATTCCCATCAAGATGATGTGGATCCCAAAGAAGAAGAACTAGAAGGTTCTTGAGGGTTTCTCCGCCAACATACTTCACTCATATTCATTTTGGCAAGAACTTGTGCAATCAACTTCCACATCATGCACTAGTTCATGGAGTCACAAACCCTCTTGTTGGTAAGTCAAGGGACAAGGTAATCATTGCTTTCATGGACATCATCTTTTGTGAACTTCAATCTATGTCTATGGATATTCTTGTTTGTTCCTTGTGGGACTAACCCATGTAGGTATTGAAAGTGCCCTAATCCAAAGGATAGCTCCCAACTCTTGATGATCTACATCAACATTGAGCATCCACATCTTCAACATCTACATGAAGTCTTCTACGACAACCCAAGGTTAGTTTGACCCTTTAAAAAGGGGTTCTCACATCTAGGGGGAGCTTTGCTCTAAAAATTGAGCTAAAGCATCTCCAAATGATGTGAACACATAAATGCTTTATGTAAAAGTGGTAACCCCACTTGTGCTTAAACAATGAGTATGACCTATGATCAAATGTTCTCATTTGGCTCCTAAGTCAAAATACTCATATATAGATGACCTAGTCATCGACAAATTGTGTGCTAGTAGCTAGAGTGTTGGTTGTGCATGTTTGACACATATTTCAGTTGCTATCTTATTGTGTGAGCATGTTGAATGCATGATTTTATCCATTCAAGGACATCCATTTGTTGTTTTGATTGTTTTGATTTTTCTAGCCAAATGGATGGACAAGAATGCCTAAGCACTTTCCCTAGCTATCTATGCTTTCTTGTCTCAAATTCTATTCATGCTCATATCACAACTTTGAACAAGTCATTTTCGGACTCTCGGAGTGAGGAGCACTCGGAGCCTCCGATCCTTCTAAGGCTGACTTCCAAAACCTTCTAAGTCCATTTCGGTCTGACCGGCTTTTCCATCTCGGTCCAACCGAAACGCTTAGACTGATCTAGGTTTCATCTCGGTGAAACCGAGTTCAAAATCTCGGTCTGACCGATATGCGTAACTGCACAGCAGTTATACATTTCGGTGACACCGAGTTTTTCAACTCGGTCCCACCGACAGTACGGGGATATATATACCTGAGGGCTGCGCGCGATTTAACTCTTCAAACCGTTCGCCCCCAAGTCCCCTGCTGCCGTCGCCCTGGTCTACGGATCATCGCCGTCGTCGCCTGTGCGCCCTCGCCGCAGGTCTCCGCCGCCGTCAACGGTAATCCTCTCCGCGCCGTTGCCGCCGTAGAGGGACTCCACCAAGTTAGGGTGAGTCCCGATCCCTTTCGTGCTCCCCATCTGACTCTTGCACGAATGGTTTGCCATGAATCTATCCACGTTTGAGATATTCCCTAAACATCAGATCAGATCCTCTAGTTTCGAGCGAAATTCTTAGGTTTAGGTTTCCACGGAACGCATCTCGGTGAAGCCGATTTTGAAACTCGGAATGACCGATTTGGCCTCTGGCCATTGCACTGCATCATTCGGTCTAACCGAGTTGTGCAAATCGGTGTGACCGAAACTTAGTTTCAGTGAAACCCTAGGTTATCGGCAGGACCGAAACCCATTTCGGTCTGACCGAAAGTGGTGTGTAGGTTTCTGTTGAACACTTCGGATTCACCGAAACTTAAAATCGGTTTGACCGAAATGCATTCTGTGAAAACTCAAAACTAAGTTTTGAACTCATTTTTTTTGCAAAAACCTCTACAGTTGTGATAACTCTTCTACTCTGCCTATACCTTATCTTTTCACAGGTTGTCAGCCATGTCAGATGTCAGTGACAGCCAGAACAGGTCTGAGTCACCTTTTGCTGAGATTCCAGAGGCAGATACAAGTCCTGAGGCTAGCAGTTCCAGTGATGATGGTGAGAGGAGCACCCCTAGTGGTTTGCCTCCCGCAGCCACCAGAACCAGGAAGAAGAGAAATTCTGATGATGAGGACTCTGACTCCGTTGCTGAGGAAGTTACCTCCAAGCCAAAGAGGAATGTGGTTGCCAAAGAGCACCAAGGGCAGCAGTCAAGGAAAGGCACAAGCAAGGTAAAGCAGTCAGCTGTTGCAAAGAAGCTAAACTTGGAAGAGCCAGCTCCAAGTAAGGTGAAGAAAACTTCCAAGAGGAAGAGGGTAGTATATGCTGAACCTCAAGTTGATGTAGCTGCTGAAGAAGAAGAAGAAGAAGAAGATGCACCCCAGCCTCCTCCTCAGAAAGCTAAGTTCATGGGTGATGCTATTCGGGCTCAAGCCTCTTCTAAGCCCAAGAAGCCTGCTCAAGCCAAGGCAGCTCCAGCCAAGCCCAAGAGAACAACCAGGAGCATTCCAGCTTCTGAGAAGAACAAAGGTGAGATGCCACCGTCTGAATCAGATGAAGAGCATGTGTTGCTTAAGCTCCGTCCTAAGTTGCCACTCCACAATGATGCTCATCCTCAAGCTGAGGACATGAAGGCAAGGAAGGATAAAGGTCTCAGGCTATGGAGACAGTCTGATCCATATGCTGTGAGGAGAAGGACTGCTGTGGACCCCAGATTCCACACCAGAGAGCAGCAGGACTTCTATGAGACCGTGCTGATGGATAAGAAGCCCATTGTTGCTGACACCAGGTATGTTGACTGGAAGTACATTGACAGTGAAGAGCACTGAGACTTCTTTCCCCATGTGCATGAGAGCTTTACTGCATGTGGAGTTGCTGATTTTGTGGGTCAAGAGCTGACAGCTTGGAATGACGAGATGATCATGCAGTTCTACGCCACAGCCCACTTCTATCCTGATGGCAAGATCACCTGGATGACTGAAGGTCAAAGGTTTTCTTCATCTGTTGAAGAATGGGCAGAACTTCTGAATGCTCCAGTGCAGAGAGAGGACGACATTGATGTCTATGGGATTCCTAAGAAGAGTCATGATTCCATGAAGAACATGTACAAGGAGATCCCCGCTGCTGATTTGGAAGGGTGGAAGCTTGGCTCAGTGTACTATCTCCAGGCAGGTCTGACCACCACTAACACTATTTTGAGGCATACTTTGATGCCCAAGTCTGGAGACCACCGCATGATTCGAGGCTATTCTATCAACATGCTGCACATTCTTGATGAGAAGGCACCTTTCAAGGTGATGGACTTAATGGTAGAGACCATTAAGAGGACTGCAGCTGACCAGAAGAGGTCATGTGGGTTTGCCCCTTAGATTCAGATGCTCATCAATGCCAAGTTTGGCACGGGCAAATTCATGTTGGATAGGAAGCACTTGCCACTGCAGCCAGAGCATGAGGATAACGTAGTTGTGATGGATGAGGAGGATCCAACCTCAGTTGAAGGACAAGCCAAAATTGAAGCTGCAAAGAAAGCTAAAGCTCACAAAGAGGCAGCAGCAGCAGCAGCTAAGCCAAAGAGCTTCGGAGAACAGATTCTTGAAGCTACCCAGAGGATTGAACAACGCCTGGCCAGCATTGAGCAATCTCAGGAAAGCCTAGAGAGGATTGTTGAGGACAAGATCCACGCTCTGGACGTGAAGCTGACTGAGATTTAGGTGTCCGTCAACAAGCTTGAGGCAGACATGGATGAAGCAAGGCAGGAGAGAGCAGAACTCATGCAGGATGATCTAGTCCAGGACTCTCATCGCCAGACTGCTCCGGTTCCCAGAGGATCCCGATCTGCAGCTATTCCAGTGACTGACTCCAGGGCTACCACTTCAGCACCAGCTACAGCTCCAGCAGTTACTCCAGCTCCAGCATCCACTCCTCCAGCGCAGACATCAGCAGAAGTCTTCGCCGATGCAGTCATTTCTACACCGACATCTACCCAGACGGGAGCCGCCAGCAGAGCCCGCAGTGACGCTTAGCTCTATACCTTTTCGAACTTTTTGGTAACTTGTTGCCAAAGGGGGAGAAATTGTATAGATCATAGGGCTTCGAGAGAGAGAGTGCTCTTTCGTTCTTTTGTCGGTTTCTTTGAGATACATTGGTTTCTTTTGGTATTTCGAAACTTTCAGTGTGCTTGCTACTACGTTTGATGCTACCTTAATGAGTGCTTAGTCATATTATGCTTTAATGTGTGCTTAATGCTTATCATATGCTATTCCTTATTGTATGGCTATTTACTCTTGTCTTGGTGATTGAGTGCATGTTATTCATTCTTATCATTTTGTGCGCTCCACCAAGATGTATGTGACATGGAAGAGTGACCCATAATCCTAATCGATTGTGCATTTGCATTCAAACGCAAATTTTAAATAATGCACAAATTTAGGGGGAGCTCTTGTTTATCACATACTTCTCAAAGCGACGATATTATTCATTGATTATATCTTTTGTCGAAGCTTTGATCTATATGTTGTAATCAATTACCAAAAAGGGGGAGATTGAAAGTGCAACTAATCCCCGGGTGGTTTTGGTAATTAATAACAACATATATATCATTGAACTAATATTTACTTGAGAATCATTTCAGAGAAGTTCGATGATATGGGTATGGAAATGTCTGAAGAAGTGGACCCCTCAAAATGCTAAGACAAGCATTGGCAAAAGCTCAAGACTCTATTTTTGGTTCAGTGATCAAAGATCACATTGAGTCCATAGGAAAAGCCAATACTATTAAAAGGGGATGAGGTTGTGTTGATGATCTGGTTGCTCAAGTGCTTAGTGATCTAGCTCCCTCAACTATCAGCAACTTTCACTACTTAACACACTCATAAGTAATCTCGGACAAACCGATTCTGCAAACTCAGTCCCACCGAGATGAACCACCTCAGTTATTCTTCCAAACCCTAATTTTTCGGTCCATCCGATTTTGAGTTCGGTCTCACCGAAACTGGACTGCCAACCTTCTGTAACCAATTGACATCATATCGGAATATCCGAGTTGTTAATTTCGGTCCCACCGAGAATGGCAAGCTCCCACCTTTGACTCACATCGGACGCACCGAGATGGTATTTTTGGTCCCACCGAAAATCCCAACGTTCACTATATTTGAACTTTCGATCTGACCGAGTTTTCACTTCGGTCTCACCGAGATGGCTCAAATATGTGTGTAACGGTTGGATTTTGTGTGGAGGCTATATATACCCCTTCACCCCCTCTTCATTCGTGGAGAGAGCCATCAGAAAGTCTACCACTCCTACCATACACTTTCTGAGAAGAGAACCACCTACCCTTGTGTTGAGATCAAGTCATTCCATTCCTACCATATGAAACTTGATTTCTAGCCTTCCCAAGTTGCTTTCCACTCAATCCTTTCTTCCACCACAGTCATATCAGTGAGGAGAGTTGAGTGTTGGGGAGATTATCATTTGAAGCACAAGAGCAAGGAGTTCATCATCATCAACCACATCTATTACCTTTTGGAGGGTGGTGCCTCCTAGATTGGTTAGGTGTCGCTTGGGAGCCTCCGTCTTTGAGATGTGGAGTTGAACCAAGAAGTTTGTAAGGGCAAGGAGATCGCCTACTTCGTGAAGATCTACCCCGAGTAAGGCTAGTCCTCCGTGGGCGTAGGCCATGATGGAATAGACAAGGTTGCTTCTTCGTGGACCCTTCGTGAGTGGAGCCCTCCGTGGACTCGCGCAGCCGTTACCCTCCGTGGGTTGAAGTCTCCATCAACGTGGATGTACGATAGCACCACCTATCGGAACCACGACAAAAATCTTCGTGTCTCCAAACTGCGTTTGATCTTCTCCACCTCTCTTTACTACATGTGCAATTTACTTTCCGTTGCTTATACTCTAGAATTGCATGTGTAGGGTGATACTTGAATTGATCTTAATTGTGAAACTGCCAAAAACATTGCATGATCAAAAGGCAGATTTTTTATATTGTCAAGTAGTCTAATCACCCCCCTCTAGACATACTTTCGATCCTACAGATGCGTAAAACCCTACTCCTGCTTTGTGGTTTGTATTGAGTTCTTGCTCGGGAGCGCTGGGAGCTACAGTACACCCCAGCAGCTAACGAAACCGAGCGTGAGTGTTCTTCTGCCTTCGAACCCCCCCTCTCTACGTTGCGCATGGGCCTCCTTTTATATGCTCAAGGGGTCACCGATAGGTGGCAACGTAGACAAGGGTAAAAGTGGAAAAGTGTTGCGGTTGGTACAACTACTTGTAGAGTGTATCATACCTAACCCTGACGGCAGGGGACAAAGGCATTGAATGCCCGTCTGCGTCGCCCAAATAGTGCATAAAGGGACCGTCAGGGGCGCCACCGCTTGCCATGATGGCAATCTTGTTAGAACCGCTTGCCACCGCGCACCGTTAGCTGCACAGCCTCCCGCCACGTACGCCTGGAAGGGTCCCAGAGCGACACGTTGGTGGATGCGCTGGAGCGCAGGTACAGAGTGGTAGCTTGCCGCGGCAAGCGCCTTGCCGCGGTCGTTGTCTTGTCGCGTCCGGGAGCTTGCCGCTCACCGGGCCTTGCCGGGATGCGTGGCGCGTCGCGGCAAGTTCCTTGAGATGCCTTGGTTGTCCTTCCGGGCAAGCTCCTCTTGTCGGGGTCTTGTGCCTTGAGTGGCCTTCCCGGCAAGCTCCTCTTGCCGGGGCCTTGTCTCTTTGGCTTGAATACTTTGTTCTTGAACGACTCCAAAGGAACCACGGAGGACTTTGGCGGTCGTCCGGCAAGCCTTGCCGCGGGATGCTGCGACTGCCCGTGCACAAGATCGGGATACTAGGGTACCCCTACTCTAGTACACCGACAGGGAGTGACCTCGGTATCGTATCACCATCACTTCTATCTTTACCGTTTTACTTAGTTCGATCCTTTTTGTAGTATCTTGATCTATTAGAATAAAGTTAGCATGATCTAGTAGTGAGCTTTTGCTTTGTGAGCTTTATCCTTTGTAATCGAGTCTGTGAGCTTTATAATAAATATTAGCGTTGAGTCAAGGGCTTGATTTCCTCACTTGGGTCATGATAGAAAGAAAACATAAAGAGTATCAAATAGATCATATCGATCTTATGGAAAGTAATGACTTCACATACAAGAGTATGATAAATAAAAGTTGTTGGGAGGTGACAAGCATAGTTTTGGTCATCGTTGCAATTAATAGGAAGTAATAAAAGAAGAGCGGCTTCACATAAAAATACACCATCTTGGACATCTTTTATGATTGTGAGCACTCATTAAAGTATGATATGCTAAAGAGTTGATGTTGGACAAGGAAGACAACATAATGGGTTATGTCTTCTTATATCCGAAATAAAGTATATTGTCATGGATCATCCAACATGTTGAGCTTGCCTGTCCCCCTCATGCTAGCCAAAACTCATCGCACCAAGTAGAGATACTACTTGTGCTTCCATACATCCTTAAACCCAGTTTTGCCATGAGAGTCCACCATACCTACCTATGGATTGAGAAAGATCCTTCCAAGTAAGTTGTCATGTTGCAAACTCGCTAAAATATGTATGATTTATTAGTGTGGGAGAAATTAGCTTTCATACGATCTTGTGATATGGAAGTAATAAAAGCGACGGACTGGATAATAAAGGTACTTATCACAAGTGGCAATATAAAGCGAAGTTCTTCTATGCTAAGACTTTGTGCATCCAACCATAAAAACACATGACAACCTCTGCTTCCCTCTGCGACGGGCCTATCTATTATTCCTGTCTTATAAGTGTCAAGGTGAATCCACGTTTCCTTTTTTGGCAAGCACATTGTGTTGGAAATATCCTCCCATATATACCCACTTGGATGTAAGTTTTCATGATCTATTACTGTTGACATTACCCTTGAGGTAAAAGGTTGGGAGGCAACACCATAAGACCCTATCTTTCTCTGTGTCCAATTAAAACTCCATAAACATAAGTATTGCGTGAGTGTGAGCAATTGTGAAAGATTATATGATGGTTGAGTATGTAGGCTTGCTGAAAAGCTTCAATGACTGAGATCAAAGTTTGTTAGTTTCCAATGAAGTTTATGGTTCATACTTGATATTGTGGATGAATTGTTACTTTAGCATAAGGATCATATGACTATATTTATATAAGTTGTTGTTATGATAATGATCATGATGCCCTCATGTCCGTATTTTGTTTTTATCGACACCTCTATCTCTAAACTTGTGGACATATTTTTCGATATCGGCTTTTGCTTGAGGACAAGCGAGGTCTAAGCTTGGGGGAGTTGATACATCCATTTTGCATCATGCTTATAAGTTGATATTTATTGCATTATGGGATGTTCATACATGTTTTGTCACAATACTTATGCCTTTTCTCTCTTATTTTACAAGGTTTACATGAAGAGGGAGAATACCGGCAACTGGAATTCTGGGCTGGAAAAGGAGCAAACTCTGGAAACCTATTCTGCACAACTCCAAAAGCCTTGAAACTCAGCAAAACATCATTTCGGAAAATATAAAAAATATCTTGCGAAAGAAACCCACGAGTGGGGCCACCGGCTGCCCACGAGGGTGGGGGCGCGCCCCCCCTTCCCAGGGCACGCCCCCCTGCCTCATGGGCCAGCCGGCAGGCCCCCGATGCCCATCTTCTCCTATATGAGGTGTTTTGACATGGAAAAAATCAGAAGGAGGCTTTCGGGACCAAACGCCGCCGTCTCGAGGCGGAACCGAGGTGAAAACCAATCTAGGACTCTGGCAGAGCTGTTCTGCCGGGGATACTTCCCTCCGGGAGGGGAAAATCGTCACCGCCGTCATCACCAACAACTCTCCCATCTTGGGGAGGGCTATCTTCATCAACATCTTCACCAGCATCATCTCCTCTCAAACCCTAGTTCATCTCTTGTATCCAATCTTTGTACCCAAACCTCAGATTGGTACATGTGGGTTGCTAGTAGAGTTGATTACTCCTTGTAGTTGATGCTAGTTGGTTTATTTGGTGGAAGATCATATGTTCAGATCCATTATGCATATTAATACCCCTCCGATTATGAACAATATTATGTCTTGTGAGTAGTTACTTTTGTTCCCGAGGACATGGGAAGTCTTGCTATTAGTAGTCATGTGAGTTTGGTCTTCCTTCGATATTTTGATGAGATGTATGTTGTCTCTCCTCTAGTGGTGTCATGTGAACATCGACTACATGACACTTCACCATTATTTGGGCCTAGAGGAAGGCATTGGGAAGTAATAAGTAGATGATGGGTTGCTAGAGTGACAGAAGCTTAAACCCTAGTTTATGCGTTGCTTCGTAAGGGGCTGATTTGGATCCATATGTTTCATGCTATGGTTAGGTTTACCTTAATACTTCTTTTGTAGTTGCAGATGCTTGCATTAGAGGTTAATCATAAGTGGGAGGCTTGTCCAAGTGAGGGCAGCACCCAAGCACCGGTCAACCCACATACCAAACTATCAAAGTACCGAACGTGAATCAGACAATCGTGATGAAAACTAGTTTGACGATAATTCCCGTGTGTCCTCGGGAGCGCTTTCCTTTATATAAGAGTTTATCCAGGCTTATCCTTTGCTACAAAAAGGATTGGGCCACCTTGCTGCACCTTATTTACTTTTACCTTTTGTCACTTGCTACCAATTACCTTATCACAAAACAATTTGTTACCTGTAATTTCAGTGCTTGCAAAAAATACCTTACCGAAAACTGCCTATCATTTCCTTCTGCTCCTCGTTGGGTTCGACACTCTTACTTATCAAAAGGACTACGATAGATCCCTTACACTTGTGGGTCATCAGCCATCAACTACAGTACTAGATTGATAGCAACTTTATATGTGGGAGAGGCCACTGCTAGCATATCGTCCCTTACTTGGAATTTTATGACCTTATGATTGGAAATCTAGCAAGCATCTGCAACTACTATCGTTCATTAAGGTAAAACCCAACCATAGCCTTAAGATATATTGGTGCCCCTTCAATCCCATATGTATCAATTTCTATGCCAGGCTGAAGCTGTGTCACCCTTGCCCTCCAATACATAGTCCTATCAGCATACAACTAATCCTACGGTGTGATCCACACGCGCGCTCATATGATGGGCACCAAAGGACAACAACATAACCACAGCAAATTAAACCAACCATAGCAATTTCACCAATAAGCCCGTAGGACAAAACAGATCTACTCAAACATCATAGGATAGCCAAATATCATTGGGAAATAATATATGGAATTGAGCACCATGTTTAAGTAGAGAATTACAGCGGAAATAGAGAGGTTACACTGCTGCATAGAGGGGGAGAAAGTTATTGTTGACAGTCGCAAGATTGTTGATGTAGATCGCCGTCACGATCCTAGCCCCGGCGGTGTTCGGGTGCCATCGTGAGAGAGGGGGAGAGATCCCCCTCCTTCTTCTTCTTCCTTGGCCTCCTCCCACATAGGGAGGAGGTTTCCCCCTCTTGTCCATGGTCTCCATGGCATGGGAGGGGCAAGAGCCCCTCCGAGATTGGATCTGTCTCTCTGTCCTCTTCTGTTTCGCGTCTCCAGATCTTTCCAAAAACAGTTTCTTATATTCCCGGAGATCCGTAACTCTGATTGCGCTGAGACTTTTACACGATTTTTTTCCGGATATAAGCTTCCTTGCGCCCAAAGTAGAGGTCCAACCAACGTACGAGGTGGGCACAACCCACCACGCCACGCCTGGCTCCTCTAGCGTGTCGTGGTGGGTTGTGCCCACCACGGGCCTCCGTTTGTGGTGGTTCCAACTCTCAAAAATCATATATATTCCAAAATAATTCTCCGTGAAATTTTATTGCATTTGGACTTCGTTTGATATGGATACTCTATGATGCAAAAAACAGGAACTGGCACTGGGCACTGGGTAAGTAAGTTAGTCCAAATAAATCATATAAAAAGTTGTCAAAAGTATGTAAAAGTTGAATAATATTGGCATAAAACAATCAAAAATTATAGATACGACGGAGACGTATCAGCATCCCCAAGCTTAATTCATGCTCGTCCTCGAGTAGGTAAATGATAAAAATAATATTTTTTTATGTGGAATGCTACCTAGCATAAACTTGATCACATATCTAGTTATGGCATGAATATTAAGACATGGGTGATTCAAAGCAATAGTTTATAATTTGACATAGAGGCATCAATACTCGGGCATCCCAACAAACAATTATGTCTTTCAGAATATTAAATGCTAAAGAAAGTTATCCCTACAAAAGCATATAGTCTTCTCATGCTCTATCTTCCCAGCTCAAAGTATAAATCATGTACTACCTCGGTGTCAGCCAAGCAATTGGTTCATACTTTTAACGCACTTCAGCATTTTCAACTCTCATGCAATAGATGAGCACGAGCCATGGATGTAGCAATATAGGTGGAACAGAATGCAATGGTAGTAGACAAAAGAAGGGAAGAAAGTCTCACATCAACTAGGCAAACTAATGTACTATGAAGATGTCCATCAATCGATATCAATGTGAGGAGTAGGGATTGCTATGCAACAGATGCAACTAAGAGCTATAAGTGTATGAAAGCTCAATATGAAACTAAGTGGGTATGCATCTAATCCTATGAAAAATTCCCACTAGTATATGAAAGTGAAAACATATGAGACTCTCTATATGAAAAACATGGTGCTACTTTGAAGCACAAGTGTGGTATTTGCATGCCCCTTTTCTTTTCATTTCATTTTTTGTTTTCTCCCTTTTTTGGTGGGCTTCTTTGGCCTATTTTATTATTTTTAAAGTCCGGAGTCTCATCCCAACTTGTGGGGGAATCATGGTCTCCTTTATCCTATCATCATGGGGGCATGCTCTAAAAATGAATAATGATGATCACACTTCTATTTACTTATAACTCAAAAGAAATAAAAATTACAACTTGATACCTATGACATAGTATGACTCTAAATGAATGCCTCTGGCAGTGTACAAGAATGTGCAATGATCTGGCATTGCAAAGATATCAAAAAACGGACAAGCCATGAAAGTATCGTGCTAGCTGTCTTACGATCATGCAAAGATATATGAAAATGAATGCTCAAGTCAACTATATGATGGAAGTGCATGGCAATATATCTCGGAATGGATATGGAAATGCCATAATAGGTAGGTATGGTGGCTGTTTTGAGGAAGGTATAATATATTGTGTGCACCGGCGAAAGTTGCGCGGCACAAGAGAGGCTAGCAATTATGAAAGGTTGAGAGTGCGTATAATCCATGGACTCACATTAGTCATAAAGAACTCATATACTTATTGCAAAAGTTTATTAGCCCTCGAAGCAAAGTAATACTACGCATGCTCCTAGGGGGGAGGTTGGTAGGAGTTAACCATCACGCGCCCCCGACCTTCACACAAAGATAGGACAGTCAAGGATAAATTGTGCTCCAACTTCCCGGCATAACGAGAGACTATAATGCATGCTTGGGGAATCACAAACCTTAACACCAATATCTAAACACAATCATCCACTAGTACCTCCCACATATTATCATCCCTATATCGCAAAACTATTGCAAGGAATCAAACATACCATATTCAATGATCCATAAGTTTTATGTAGGATTTTATGACTAAATGATACGTCTCCAACGTATCTATAATTATTGATTGTTCCATGCTATTATTTATGAAGTCTTGGATGTTTAATGGGCTTTATCATTCACTTTTATATCATTTTTGGGACTAACCTACTAACCCAAAGGCCCAGTCCAGATTGCTGTTTTTTGCCTATTTCAGGGTTTTGCAGAAAAGGAATATCAAACGGAGTCCAAATGGAATGAAACCTTCGCGAGAGATATTTTTGGAGGAAATCACGCTCAGGAAACGTCAGGACCAAGTCAGGGGGCAAGGGACCAGCCCTCGAGGGTGGGGGGCGCCCCCCTGCCTCGAGGCTGGCCCACACAGCCCCGGTGCCCTCCTTCTTCCTATATATACCTACGTACCCCAGAAACTCCATACACAGAGAGAAAACCCTAATTCCACCGCCGTAGCTTCTGTTCCCGTGGAGATCCCATCTTGGAGCCTGTTCCGAGAGGGGGATCCATCACGGAGGCCTTCATCATCATCATCATCATCGCCCTCACCATGAGTTGTGAGTAGTTTACCATAGACCTTCGGGTCCATAGCTAGTATCTAGATGGCTTTTTCTCTCTCTCTTGATCTCGACACAAAGTTCTCCTCGGTCCTCGAGGAGATCTATTCGATCTAATCTCTTTTTGCGGTGTGTTTGTCGAGATCCGATGAATTGTGAGTTTACGATCAAGGTTATCTATGAAAGATATTTGGTTCTTCTCTGAACTTTTATGTGTGCTCATAATATCCTTGCAAGTCTCTTCGAATTATTGGTTTGGTTTGGCCTACTAGATCTATAGTTCTTGCAATGGGAGAAGTGCTTGGCTTTTGGTTTAATCTTGCGGTGTCCTTTCCCAGTGACAGTAGGGGCAGCAAGGCACGTATTGTATTGTTGCCATCGAGGATACAAAGATGGGGTTTTCATCATATTGCTTGAGTTTAGCCCTCCACATCATGTCATCTTGCTTAAGGCGTTACTCTGTTCGTATGAACTCAATACACTAGATGCATGCTGGATAGCGATTGATGTGTGGAGTAATAGTAGTAGATGCAGAATCGTTTCGGTCTACTTGTCTCGGACGTGATGCCTATATACAATGATCGTGTCTAGATAGTCTCATAATTATTCGCTTTTCTATCAATTGCTCGACAGTAATTTGTTTACCCGCCGTAGAATACCGCTATCATGAGAGAAGCCACTAGAGAAAACAATGGCCCCCGGATCTATTCTCAACACATCAATCTACATCAACTTTACCTTTTTTGCTTTTATTTGTTGTTTTATTAAACCAAAAATACCAAAAATATAATTATCCTGTCTATCAGATCTCACTCTCGTAAGTGACCATAAAGGGATTGACAACCCCTTATTGCGTTGGCTGCGAAGTTCTTATTTGTTTGTGCAGGTGCGAGGGACTGGCGTGTGGTCTCCTACTGGATTGATACCTTGGTTCTCAAAAACTGAGGGAAATACTTACGCTACTGTGCTACATCTCCCTTTCCTCTTCGAGGGAATACAACACAAGCTCAAGAGGTAGCAAGAAGAATTTCTGGCGCCGTTGCCGGGGAGGCTTACGCAAAAGTCATATACCAAGTACCTATCACAAACCCTTATCCTTCGCATTACATTTATTTGCCTCTCGTTTTCCTCTCCCCCACTTCACCCTTGCCGTTTTATTCGCCCTTCTTCCGCCGTGTGTTTATCATTCGCTTGCTTATTGTTTGCTTGTGTGTTGCGTGTTTGCTTGCCCTCATGTCTGAGATGGGGGACGATTTTATCGAGAAGGGTAGAAATGCCGAGGGCAACGTTTATGTTGACCCCCCGATAAAGCTACCACTTTACATGTTAAGAAGTTCCGGGTTGGTAGTGGCAATATTATTGGAAAAGGGGTTCTTCAAGACTTCTTTACTTGTGCCGGTGCTTTGCCCACTATGGGTGGCTCTATTCTTCACAAAACTAGTAGCCTTGTGGATGTTGTATCTATGCTCATAGTAGAAATTGAAAGGTAATTTATCCATATGCATCCCTGCATTAAGAGAGTATTTTTAGAGTTCTCCAATATTGAGCATTCTTCCATTAAGCGTGCAGCTACTATCTTTTTGGCTCATGAATTTAGATATATCATGAAAGAGGCCAGAGAAATCTTTGCTCATTACGGAGTAGATGCAGGTCCACCTCCTATAGAGGCTATCTTGTTCAATCAAGAAGACCTTATGCGTTTGCGATCTCCTGATCATGTTGCTTTTAATGAAAACCTTAGAAAAAAGATTCCTGTTGAGATCTTGATTGATAGAATTTCTGAGATAAACGATGACTTTGCTGTTCAAAATAATGGGTCAGGATTCTCCCTTGAACAAAGGCTTATGGCCTTTTGCCAAAAGAATGCCTATAATGATGAATTGGTCATCCACTACAAAGGGCCAAAGGAGGAACCTGTTCCTCCCGAGATCAATGTAGGGGACTTTTGTCCCATTAAATTTAGCCCTTTTGATTAATTTTTCTTGCCACAAAGGAAGCTTGCCGCTGAACGTAGGGAATATGAGATGAGCTTTCGGGACATATCGTACCACTATGGCTATCCCTAGATTTATCTTGTATCGTGCCTAGCTAGGGGCGTAAAACGATAGCGCTTGTTGGGAGGCAACCCAATTTTATGTTTTTTGCTTTTGTTGATGTTAGGGAATAAATATTGCATCTAGCCTCTAATTAGATGTGTTTTCATGTTTTGTTTAGTGTTTGTGCCAAGTAGAACCTTTGGTAGGACTTGTGTGAAGTTTATTTGATCTTGCTGTGAAAAACAGAATTGTTAGCGCTCGCTAAAGTAGTCTTAAGATTTTACTGGAGCGTGATTTTTAGTTGATTCTTTTTGCTTATGATTGGTAGACAAATTTCACAAATTTACCAATTTAGTTTGGATTTTTTGGAGTTCCATAAGTAGGCGAACCCAGCAGATTACTACAGACTGTTCTGTTTTTGACAGATTCTGTTTTTCGTGTGTTGTTTGCTTATTCTGATGCATCTATGAGTAATATTGGAGGACATGAATCATAGAGAACTTGGAGTACAGTAGGTTTAACACCAATATAAACAAAGAATGAATTCCTTGCTGTACCTTTGAGTGGTGGTTTGCTTTCTCTTGCTAACGGAGCTCACGCGAATTTTTGTCTAAGTTTTGTGTTGTGAAGTTTTCAAGTTTTGAGTATTGCTTTGATGTGGAACAAGGAGTAGCAAAGGCCTAAGCTTGGGGATGCCCATGGAAACCCAAGTAATTTCAAGATAATCAAAAGCCTAAGCTTGGGGATGCCCTGGGAAGGCATCCCCTCTTTCGTCTTCATCCATCGGTAACTATACTTGGAGCTATATTTTTATTCGCAACATGCTATGTGATTTGCTTGGAGCGTCTTGTATAATTTGAGTCTTTGCTTGTTAGTTTGCCACAGTCATCCTTTCTGGACACACCTATTTGAGAGAGTTAAATATGGCCTAGAAATTATTAGAACACTCTATGTGCTTCACTTATATCTTTTGAGTTGAATAGTTTTTGCTCTAGTGCTTCACTTATATCTTTTAGAGCATGGTGGTGGTAATATTTTGTAGAAATTTTTGAACTCTCATGCTTCACTTATATCTATTTGAGAGTGTATTAAAACAGCATGGTAATATGTTTAGGCTAAAGAAACTAGTCTTCACGTGATAAACATCCAATGTTAATGTAGTAAAATTTTCACACCAAGTGCATTGAATAGAATGAGATGTTGGATGCTTGATAATTGTTTTGGGACATGAGGATAGTGATATTAGAGTCATGCTAGTGAAGTTATTATGAAATTGAAGAATACTTGTGTTAAGGTTAGTGATTCCCGTATCATGCACGTATGGTGAACTACTATGTGACGAAGTTAGAGCGTGAGGTATTTGTAGAGTGCCAACCTTTGTGTGGAGGTCGGGGGCGCGCGATGGTTAACTCCTACCAACCTCCCCCCTAGGAGCATGCGTTGATTGCTTTGTTTTTGATGACTCGTAGATTTTTGCAATAAGTATATGAGTTCTTATGACTAATGTTGAGTCCATGGATTATACGCACTCTCACCTTTCCACCATTGCTAGCCTCTCTTGTACCGCGCAACTGCTAGCCTCTCTTGTGCCGCGCAACTTTCGCCGGTACCATAAACCCACTATATATCCTTCCTCAAAACAGCCACCATACCTACCTATCATGGCATTTCCATAGCCATTCCGAGATATATTACCATACAACTTTCCACCGTTCTGTTCATATGACACGAATCATATTGTCATAGTGCCATGCATGATCATGTAGTTGACATCGTATTTGTGGCAAATCCACCATGCATATTTTTTCATATATGTCGCTCTTGATTCATTGCTTATGCCGGTACACCGCCGGAGGCATTCATGTAGAGTCATACTTGTTTTAGTATCGAGTTGTAATTTCAAGTTGTAACAAAAAGTGTGATGATCATCATTACTAGAGCATTGTCCCGTGTGAGGAAAGGCCAATAAAAAAAGAGAAGGCCAAAAAAAATATAGAGAGGGGCAAATAAAAAAAAGAGAGAGAAAATCCCCTCCAAAAAAATGAGAGAAAAGAGAGAAGGGACAATTGCTACTATCTTTTTCCACACTTGTGCTTCAAAGTAGCACCATGGTCTTCATTGTAGAGAGTCCCATGATTAGTCACTTTCATATACTAGTGGGAATTTTCATTATAGAACTTGGCTTGTATATTCCAACAATGGGCTTCCTCAAATGCCCTAGGTCTTCGTGAGCAAGCAAGTTGGATGCACACCCACTACTTTCTTTTGTTGAGCTTTCATTCATATTTAGCTCTAGTGCATCCGTTGCATGGCAATCCCTACTCACTCACATTGATATCTATCGATGGGCATCTCCATAGCCCGTTGATACGCCTAGTCGATGTGAGACTATCTTCCTCTTTTTTGTCTTCTCCACAACCACTTCTATTCCACCCATGGTGATATATCCATGGCTCACGCTCATGTATTGCGTGAAATAAGAAAGGTTTGAAAAGAATAGAGTATGAAAACAAGTGCTTGGCTGAAATCGGGGTTGTGCATGATATGAATATTTTGTGTGATGAAGAGGGAGCATAGCCAGACCATATGATTTTGTAGGGATAACTTCCTTTAGCCTTAGTATTTTGAGAGGACATGATTGCTTTGTTAGTATTTCTTGAAGTATTGTTATTTCTTATATAAATATAGACTTTTATCTTGAATATTTCAGATCTGAACATTCATGCCACAATTAAGAGAATTACATTGAATAACTATATTGGTTAGCATTCCACATCAAAAATTCTTTCTTTATCATTTACCTACTCGGGGACGAGCAGGAATTAAGCTTGGGGATGCTTGATACATATCCAATGTATCTATAATTATTTATTGTTCCATGCTATTATTTATGAAGTCTTGGATGTTTAATGGGCTATATCATTCACTTTTATATCATTTTTGGGACTAACCTACTAACCCAAAGGCCTAGTCCAGATTGTTGTTTTTTGCCTATTTCAGGGTTTTGCAGAAAAGGAATATCAAACGGAGACCAAACGAAATGAAATCTTTGCGAGAGATATTTTTGGAGGAAACCACGCTCGGTAAACGTCAGGACCAAGTCAGGGGGCAAGGGACCAACCCTCGAGGGTGGGGGCGCGCCCCCTTCCCAGGGTGCGCCCCCTGCCTCGAGGCTGGCCCACATGGCCCCCGGTGCCCTCCTTCTTCCTATATATACCTACGTACCCCCAGAAACTCCATACGCAGAGAGAAAACCCTAATTCCACCGCCGTAGCTTCTGTTCCCGTGGAGATCCCATCTTGGAGCCTGTTCCGGGAGGGGGATCCCCATATTAATACCCCTCTGATCATGAACCATATTATGTATTGTGAGTAGTTACTCTTGTTCCTGAGGACATGGGAGAAGTCTTGCTATTAGTAGTCATGTGAATTTGGTATTTGTTCGATATTTTGATGAGATGTATGTTGTCTCTCCTCTAGTGGTGTCGTGTGAACGTCGACTACATGACACTTCACCATTATTTGGGCCTAGAGGAAGGCATTGGGAAGTAATAAGTAGATGATGGGTTGCTAGAGTGACAGAAGCTTAAACCCTAGTTTATGCGTTGCCTCGTAAGGGCTGATTTGGATCCACTTGTTTCATGCTATGGTTAGGTTTACCTTAATACTTCTTTTGTAGTTGTAGATGCTTGCATTAGAGGTTAATCATAAGTGGGAGGCTTGTCCAAGTAAGGACAACACCCAAGCACCGGTCCACCCACATACCAAATTATCAAAGTACCGAACGCGAATCAGATGATCGTGATGAAAACTAGTTTGACGATAAGTCCCATGTGTCCTTGGGAGCGCTTTCCTTTATATAAGAGTTTGTCCAGGCTTGTCCTTTGCTACAAAAAGGATTGGGACACCTTGCTGCACCTTACTTACTTTTGCCTTTTGTTACTTGCTACCAATTAACTTATCACAAAACTATCTGTTACCTATAATTTCAGTGCTTGTAGAAAATACCTTACTGAAAATTGCCTATCATTTCCTTCTGCTCCTCGTTGGGTTCGACACTCTTACTTATCGAAAGGACTACAATAGATCCCCTACACTTGTGGGTCATCAAGACTCTTTTCTGGCGCCGTTGCCGGGGAGTGAAGTGCCTTTGGTAGGTGGAATTTGGTAAGGAAAAATTTATATAGTGTGCTGAAATTTATTGTCAGTTGTTACTATGGCTCATAATCCTCTGAGGGGCTTGTTCGGGGTATATTCACCCCGTCCAGAAGAGAAAAGAGTTTCTCCTCAACCTACTGCACCTATTGAAAATGTTTGCTTTGAAATTCTTTCGGGTATGATTGAGAAACTGCTTGATAATCCTTTTACAGGAGACGGAACACTGCATCCCGATTTACACCTAATCTATGTGGATGAAGTTTGTGGATTATTTAAGCTTGCAGGTATGCCTGGGGATGTTATCAAGAAGAAGGTCTTCCCTTTATCTTTGAAGGTAGATGCATTGACATGGTTTAGGCAATGTGATGATATTGGATCATGGAACTATAATCGTCTGAAGTTGGAATTTCATCAGAAGTTCTACCCTATGCACCAGGTTCATCGTGATCGTAATTATATCTATAATTTTTGGCCTCGCGAAGGAGAAAGCATCGCTCAAGCTTGGGGGAGGCTTAAGTCAATGTTATATTCATGCCCCAATCATGAGCTTTCAAGAGAAATGATCATTCAAAAAATTTATGCTCGGCTTTCTCTCGATAATCGCTCCATGCTCGATAATTCTTATTCTAGTTCTTTTATGATGAAGACTATTGAATTCAAATGGGATTTATTGGAAAGAATTAAATGCAATTCTGAAGATTGGGATCTCGACGAAGGTAAGGAGTCAGGTATGACCCCTAAGTTTGATTGTGTTAAAGCTTTTATGGATATCGATGTTTTCCGTGAGTTTAGCACTATATATGGACTTGACTCTGAAATAGTAGCTTCATTCTGTGAATCATTTGCTACTCATGTTGATCTTCCCAAGGAGAAGTGGTTTAAATACCATCCCCATATTGAAGTAAAAGTAGTCGAACCTGTTAAAGTTGAAGAAAAGACTATCACTTATAATGTTGATCATATTGTTCCTACTACTTATATTGAGAAACCACCTTTCCCTGTTAGAATAAAGGATCATGCTAAAGTTTTAACTGTAGTTCGTAAGAGTAATACTCGAACACCTACAACCTCTGAGCAAATTAAAGTTGAACCTAGTGTTGCTATGGTTAAAGATCTCTTGGTTGAAGATTTAGATGGACATGTTATTTACCTCCAAGAGGAAGCTGCTAGAATAGCCAAACCCGATGCTAGGAATAAACATAGACCTGTTATAGGCTTGCATGTTATCCCTGTTAAAATAGGAGATCATTGTTATCATGGTTTATGTGACGTAGGTGCTAGTGCAAGTGTAATACCTATATCCTTATATGACGAAATTATGCATGATATTGCACCCGTTGAACTAGAAGGTATAGATGTTACTATTTAACTTGCTAATAGAAACACAATCTCACCAATTGGGATTGTTAGAGATGTTGAAGTCTTGTGTGGGAAACTTAAATACCCTGCTCATTTTCTTGTTCTTGGTTCCCCACAAGATGATTTTTGTCCCATTATATTTGGTAGACCCTTCTCGAATACTTTTAATGCTAAGATAGACTGCGTGAAAGATATTGTCACTGTTAGGTTAGGGGATATGTCTCATGATTTTAACTTTGCTAAATTCCGTAGACAACCCCTTGATACAGAATTACCTAGTAAGGATGAAATTATTGGTCTTGCTTCTATTGATGTGCCTCCTAATGATCCTTTAGAACAATATTTGCTAGACCATGAAAATGATATGTATATGAATGAAAGAAGGGAAATAGATGAAATATTCTTTAACCAGGGACCCGTATTGAAAAACAACTTGCCTATTGAAATCCTAGGGGATCCTCCTCCACGTAAGGGTGATCCCGTGTTTGAACTTAAACCTTTACCTGATAATCTTAAGTATGTCTATCTTGATGAAAATAAGATATATCCTGTTATTATTAGTGCTAACCTTTCAGAGCAGGAAGAGGAAAAATTATTGAAAACTCTGAAGAAGCACCGTGCTACTATTGGATATACTCTGGATGATCTTAAGGGCATTAGTCCCACTCTATGCCAACACAAGATAAAATTGGAAGAAAACGCTAAACCGGTTATTGATCATCAACGACGGTTAATCCTAAGATTGAAGAAGAGCTAAGGAAATACTAAAGCTTCTAGAGGTAGGTATTATCTATCCAGTTGCTGATAGCCAATGGGTAAGTCATGTTCATTGTGTCCCTAAGAAGGGAGGTATGACTGTTGTTCCTAATGATAAAGATGAATTGATCCCGCAAAGAATAGTTACAGGCTATAGGATGGTAATTGATTTCCGCAAATTAAATAAAGCTACTAAGAAAGATCATTACCCCTTGCCTTTTATTGATCAAATGCTAGAAAGGTTATCCAAACATACTCACTTTTGCTTTCTAGATGGTTATTCTGGTTTCTCTCAAATACCTGTGTCAAAAGGGGATCAAGAAAAGACCACTTTTACTTGTCCTTTCGGTACCTTTGCTTATAGACGTATGCCCTTTTGTTTATGTAATGCACCTGCTACCTTTCAAAGATGCATGATTGCTATATCCTCTGATTTTTGTGAAAAGATTGTTGAGGTTTTCATGGATGACCTCTCCGTTTATGGATATTCTTTTGATGATTGCTTAAGCAACCTTGATCGAGTTTTGCAGAGATGTGAAGACACTAACCTTGTCTTGAATTGGGAGAAGTGCCACTTCATGGTTAATGAAGGCATACGAAGTTTCCTTGGTCATGCCGGGTTTTATAGGAGGTTCATTAAGAACTTCTCCAAAATCTCCAGGCCTCTGACTAATCTCTTACAAAAAGATATTCCTTTTGTCTTTGATGATGATTGTCTAGAAGCATTTGAAATACTTAAGAAAGCATTGATCTCTGCACCTATTGTCCAGCCTCCTGACTGGAATTTACCTATTGAGATCATGTGCGATGCTAGTGATTATATTGTAGGTGATGTTCTGGGGCAAAGAGTTGATAAGAAATTGAATGTTATCCAATATGCTAGTAAAACTCTAGACAGTGCCCAGAGAAATTATGCTACTACTGAGAAATAATTTTTAGCAGTTGTATTTGCTTGTGATAAGTTTACACCCTATATTGTTGATTCTAAAGTAACTATTCACACCGATCATGCTGCTATCAAATATCTTATGGAAAACAAAGATGCTAAACCTAGACTTATTAGATGGGTTCTCTTGCCGCAAGAATTTTACTTGCATATTATTGATAGAAAGGGAGCCGAGAACCCTGTTGCAGATAACTTGTCTAGGCTAGAGAATATACTTGATGACCCATAACCTATTGATGATAGCTTTCCGGATGAACAATTAGCTATCATAAATACTTCTCGTACTGCTCCATGGTATGTTGATTATGCTAATTATATTGTTGCTAAGTTTATACCTCCTAGCTTCACATACCAGCAAAAGAAAATTCTTCTATGATTTGAGACATTACTTCTGGGATGACCCACATCTTTATAAAGAAGGAGTAGATGGTATTATTAGACGTTGTGTACCTGAGCATGAACAGGAACAGATCCTACGCAAGTGCCACTCCGAAGCTTATGGAGGACACCATGCTGGAGATAGAACCGCACATAAGGTATTGCAATCTGGTTTTTATTGGCCTACTCTCTTCAAGGATGCTCGTAAGTTTGTCTTATCTTGTGAGGAATGTCAAAGAATTGGTAATGTTAGTAGACGTCAAGAAATGCCTATGAATTATTCACTTGTGATTGAACCATTTGATGTTTGGGACTTTGATTATATGGGACCATTTCCTGCCTCTAATGGGTACACACATATTCTAGTTGATGTTGATTACGTTACTTAGTGGGTAGAAGCTATTCCAACTAGAAGTGCTGATCATAACACCTCTATTAAGATGCTTAAAGAAGTTATTATTCCGAGGTTTGGAGTCCCTAGATATCTAATGACTGATGGTGGTTCACACTTTATTCATGGTGCTTTCCGTAAAATGCTTGCAAAGTATGATGTCAACCATAGAATTGCATCCCCTTATCACCCACAGACTAGTGGTCAAGTAGAACTAAGTAATAGATAGTTGAAATTAATTTTGCAAAAGACAGTCAATAGGTCTAGAAAGAATTGGTCCAAGAAACTTGATGATGCATTATGGGCCTATAGAACTGCATACAAAAATTCTATGGGCATGTCTCCATATAAGATGGTTTATGGAAAAGCTTGTCAATTACCTCTTGAGCTAGAACATAAGGCATATTGGGCTATTAAATAGCTCAATTATGATTTCAAACTTGCCGGTGAGAAGAGGTTATTTGACATTAGCTCTCTTGATGAATGGAGAACCCAGGCATATGAGAATGCCAAGCTGTTTAAAGAAAAAGTTAAAAGATGGCATGACAAAAGGATACAAAAGCGTGAGTTTAATGTAGGTGATTTTGTCTTGCTATACAACTCTCGTTTAAGATTTTTTGCAGGAAAACTTCTCTCTAAGTGGGAAGGACCTTACGTTATCGAGGAGGTCTATAGATCCGGTGCCATAAAAATCAACAACTTCGAAGGCACAAATCCAAATGTGGTGAACGGTCAAAGAATCAAACATTATATCTCAGTCTCAGGTAACCCTTGATACGTCTCCAACATATCTATTATTTTTGATTGTTCCATGCTATTATTTATGAAGTCTTGGATGTTTAATGGGCTTTATCATTCACTTTTATATCATTTTTGGGAATAACCTACTAACCCAAAGGCCCAGTCCAGATTGTTGTTTTTTGCCTGTTTCAGGGTTTTGCAGAAAGAGAATATCAAACGGAGTCCAAACGGAATGAAACCTTCGCGAGAGATATTTTTGGAGAAAATCACGCACGCGGAGCTTGAGAACCATGTCAGGGGACGGAGGGCTGGCCCACGAGGGTGGGGGGCGAGGCCCCTTCCCAGGGCGCGCCCCTGCCTCGTGGACCCCTCGAGCGTCCCCCGGTGCCCTGTTTCTTCCTATATAAGTCTACGTACCCCAGAAACTCCGTGAACAGAGAGAAAACCCTAATTCCACCATCGTACCTTCTGTTCCCGTGGAGATCCCATCTTGGGGCCTGGTCCGGAGCTCCACCGGAGGGGGATCCATCACGGAGGCCTTCATTATCATCATCATCGCCCTCACCGTGAGTTGTGAGTAGTTTACCACAGACCTTCGGGTCCATAGCTAGTATCTAGAAGGCTTCTTCTCTCTCTCTGGATCTCAATACAAAGTTCTCATCGGTCTTCGAGGAGATCTATTCGATGTAATCTCTTTTTGCGGTGTGTTTGTCGAGATCCGATGAATTGTGAGTTTATGATCAAGGTTATCTATGAAAGATATTTGGTTCTTCTATGATTTTTTTATGTGTGCTCATAATATCCTCGCAAGTCTCTTCGAATTATTGGTTTGGCCTACTAGATCTATAGTTCTTGCAATGGGAGAAGTGCTTAGGTTTGGGTTCAATCTTGCGGTGTCCTTTCCCAGCGACAGTAGGGGCAGGAAGGCACGTATTGTATTGTTGCCATCGAGGATAAAAAGATGGGGTTTACATCATATTGCTTGAGTTTATCCCTCTACATCATGTCATCTTGCTTAAGGCGTTACTCTGTTCTTATGAACTAAATACACTAGATGCATGCTGGATAGCGGTCGATGTGTGGAGTAATAGTAGTAGATGCAGGCAGGAGTCGATCTACTTGTCTCGGACGTGATGCCTATATACAATGATCATGCCTACATAGTCTCATAATTATTCGCTTTTCTATCAATTGCTCGACAGTAATTTGTTTACCCGCCGTAGAATATCGCTATCATGAGAGAAGCCACTAGAGAAAACTATGGCCCCCGAGTCTATGCTCAACATATCAATCTACATCTACTTACTTTTATCGCTTTTATTTGCTGTTCTTATAAACTAAAAATACCAAAAATATAAACTATCATCTCTATCAGATCTCACTTTCGTAAGTGACCGTAAAGGGATTGACAACCCCTTATCGCGTTGGCTGCGAAGTTCTTCTTTGTTTGTGCAGGTGCGAGGGACTCGCGCGTGGTCTCCTACTGGATTGATACCTTGGTTCTCAAAAACTGAGGGAAATACTTACACTACTGTGCTGCATCTCCCTTTCCTCTTCGAGGGAATACAACGCAAGCTCAAGAGGTAGCAAGAAGAATTTTTAGCGCCGTTGCCGGGGAGGCTTACGCAAAAGTCATATACCAAGTACCTATCACAAACCCTTATCCTTCGCATTACATTTATTTGCCTCTCGTTTTCCTCTCCCCCACTTCACCCTTGCCATTTTATTTGCCCTTCTTCCGCCGTGTGTTTATCGTTTGCTTGCTTCTTGTTTGCTTGTGTGTGTTGGATTGTTTGCTTGTCACTATGGCTTAGAACAATACCAAATTGTGTGACTTCTCCAAAACCAACAACAATGACTTTATTAGCACTCCGATTGGTCCTATTACTGATGCTGAATCTTGTGAGATCAATGCTACTTTGTTGAATCTTGTCATGAAAGATCAATTCTCCGGCCTTCCTAGTGAAGATGTCGCTACCCATCTAAACAACTTTGTTGATTTGTGTGATATGCAAAAGAAAAGGGATATGGATAACGATATTGTTAAATTGAAGTTATTTCCGTTTTCACTTAGAGATCGTGCTAAAACTTGGTTTTCCTCTTTGCCTAGAAATAGTATTGATTCGTGAAATAAGTGCAAAGATGCTTTTATCTCTAAGTATTTCCCTCCTGCTAAGATCATCTCTTAGAAACGATATTATGAATTTTAAGTAACTAGATCATGAGCATGTTGCACAAGCTTGGGAGAGAATGAAATTGATGATACGTAATTGCCCTACACATGGTTTGAATCTATGGATGATTATTCAGAACTTTTATGATGGCTTGAATTTTGCTTCTAGAAATCTTTTAGATTCGGCCGCTGGAGGCACTTTCATGGAAACCACCTTGGGAGAAGCTACCAAACTCCTAGATAATATTATGGTTAATTATTCTCAATGGCACACCGAAAGATCTACTAGTAAAAAAAGTGCATGCTATTGAAGAAATTAGTGTTTTGAGTGGAAAGATGGATGAACTTATGAAATTTTTTGCTGCTAAGAGTGCTTCTTCTGATCCTAATGATATGCCTTTGTCCACTTTGATTGAGAATAACAATGAATCTTTGGATGTGAATTTTGTTGGTAGGAATAATTTTGGTAACAATGCTTATAGAGGTAATTTTAATCCTAGGCCTTTTCGTAGTGATTCCTCTAATAATCATGGTAATTCCTACAACAACTCTTATGGAAAGATGTCTTCTGAATTTGAAACTAGTGTTAAGGAGTTTATGATCTCGCAAAAAAAATTCAATGCTATGCTTGAAGAGAAATTGCTTAAAATTGATGAATTGGCTAGAAGTGTGGATAGAATTACTCTTGATGTTGATTCTTTGAAACTTAGATCTATCCCACCTAAGCATGATATCAATGAGTCTCTCAAAGCCATGAGAATTTCCATTGATGAATGCAAAGAAAGAACTGCAAGAATGCGTGCTAAAAGAGAGGATTATATTAAATCATGTTCTTCTAGTTATCATGAAAATAAAGATGAAGATCTGGAGGTTATTGATGTGTCTCCTATTCGATCCTTATTTCTAGTATTAATCTTGATGAAGATAGGATTGGAGATGATACTGCTTTAAGGTGTCCCAATGATTCGGAGTTTTTAGATCTTGATGCTAAAATTGTTAAAAGTGGGAGTGAAGAGATTACAACTTTGCTTAGTGATGAACCCACTACCTTGGATTTCAAGGGATTCAATTATGATAATTGCTCTTTGATTGATTGTATTTCCTTGTTGCAATCCGTGCTAAATTCTTCGCATGCTTATAGTCAAAATAAAGCTTTCACAAAACACATAGTTGATGCTTTGATGCAATCTTATGAAGAAAAACTTGAGTTAGAAGTTTCTATCCCTAGAAAGTTTTATGATAAGTGGGAACCTACTATAAAAATAAAAATAAAAGATCATGAATGCTATGCTTTGTGTGATTTGGGTGCAAGTGTCTCCACTATCCCAAAGACTTTGTGTGATTTGCTAGGGTTCCATGAGCTTGATGATTGTTCTTTAAATTTGCATCTTGCGGATTCCACTATTAAGAAACCTATGGGAAGAATTAATGATGTTCTTATAGTTGCCAATAGGAATTATGTGCCCGTAGATTTCATTTTTCTTGATATAGGATTGCAATCCTTCATGTCCTATTATTCTTGGTAGACCTTTCCTTAGAACGATTGGTGCAATTATTGATATGAAGGAAGGAAATATTAGATTCCAGTTTCCATTAAGGAAAGGCATGGAACACTTTCCTAGAAATAAAATCAAATTACCATATGAATCTATCATGAGAGCCACACATGGATTGCCTTCCAAAGATGGCAATACCTAGATTTATCTTGTATCGTGCCTAGCTAGGGGCGTAAAACGATAGCGCTTGTTGGGAGTCAACCCAATTTTATGTTTTTTGTTTTTCTTGATGTTAGGAAATAAATATTGCATCTAGCCTCTGATTAGATGTGGTTTCATGTTTTGTTTAGTGTTTGTGCCAAGTAGAACCTTTGGGAAGACTTGTGTGAAGTTTATGTGATCTTGCTGTGAAAAACAGAATTTTTAGCGCCAGCTAAAGTAGTCTTCAGATATTACTGGCGCATGATTTTTAGTTGATTCTTTTTGCAAATGATTGCGAGACAAATTGCGCAAATTTACCAATTTAGTTTGAATTTTTTGGAGTTCTAGAAGTAGGCGAAACCTGTAGATTACTACAGACTGTTCTGTCTTTGACAGATTCTATTTTTCGTGTGTTGTTTGCTTATTCCGATGCATCTATGAGTAGTATTGGAGGATATGAACCATAGAGAAGTTGGAATACAGTAGGTTTAACACCAGTATAAACAAAGAATGAATTCGTTGCTGCACCTTTGAGTAGTGGTTTGCTTTCTTATACTAGCGGAGCTCACGAGAATTTTTGTCTAAGTTTTGTGTTGTGAAGTTTTCAAGTTTTGAGTATTGCTTTGATGGACTATGGAACAAGGAGTCCCAAAGGCCTAAACTTGGGGATGCCCATGGCACCCCAAGTAAATTCAAGATAGTCAAAAGCCTAAGCTTGGGGATGCCCAGGGAAGGCATCCCCTCTTTCGTCTTCATCCATCGGTAACTATACTTGGAGCTATATTTTTATTCGCAGCATGTTATGTGTTTTGCTTGGAGCGTATTGTATAATTTGAGTCTTTGCTTGTTAGTTTGACACAATCATCCTTGCTGGACACACCTATTTGAGAGAGTTAAATATCGCCTAGAAATTATTAGAACACTCTATGTGCTTCACTTATATCTTTTGAGTTGAATAGTTTTTGCTCTAGTGCTTCACTTATATCTTTTAGAGCACGTTGGTGGTAATATTTTGTAGAAATTGCTGAACTCTCATGCTTCACTTATATCCTTTTGAGAGTCTATTAAAACAGCATGGTAACGTGTTTAGGCTACAGAAACTAGTCTTCACATGATAAACATCCAATGTCAATGTAGTAAAAAAATTCACTCCGAGTGCATTGAATAGAATGAGATATTGGATGCTTGGTAAATGTTTTGAGATATGAGGATAGTGATATTATAGTCATGCTAGTGGAGTTATTATGAAATTGAGGAATACTTGTGTTAAGGTTAGTGATTCTCGTATCATGCACGTATGGTGAACCGCTATGTGACGAAGTTAGAGCATGAGGTATTTGTAGAGTGCCAGCCTTTGTGTGGAGGCCGGGGGCGCGCGATGGTTAACTCCTACCAACCTCCCCCCTAGGAGCATGCGTTGATTGCTTTGTTTTGATGACTCGTGGATTTTTGCAATAAGTATGTGAGTTCTTATGACTAATGTTGAGTCCATGGATTATACGCACTCTCACCCTTCCACCATTGCTAGCCTCTCTTGTACCGCACAACTTTCGCCGGTGCCATAAACCCACTATATATTGTTCCTCAAAACAGACACCATACCAACCAATCATGGCATTCCCATAGCCATTCCGAGATATATTGCCATGCAACTTTGCACCGTTCTGTTCATATGACACGCATCATATTGTCATATTGCCATTGGATGATCATGTAGTTGACATCGTATTTGTGGCAAAGCCACCATGCATAATCTTTATACATGTCACTCTTATTTCGTTGCACATACCGGTACACCGCCGGAGGCTTCCATATACAGTCATACTTTGTTGTTGTAGTATCGAGTTGTAATATCGAGTTGTAATGAAAGTGTGATGATCATCATTATTAGAGCATTGTCCCAAGGGAGGAAGGGCTAAATCTATAAATCCCCTCCGCAAAAATTGGAAAGGCCAAAGAAAAAAAGGCCAAAAAAAGAAAAAAGGGACAATTGCTGCCATCTTTTTTCCACACTTGTGCTTCGAAGTAGCACCATGTTCTTCATTGTAGAGAGTCTCATGTTTAGTCACTTTCATATACTAGTGGGAATTTTCATTATAGAACTTGGCTTGTATATTCCAACGATGGGCTTCCTCAAATTCTCTAGGTCTTCGTGAGCAAGCAAGTTGGATACACACCCACTAGTTTCTTTTGTTGAGCTTTCATTCATATTTAGCTCTAGTGCATCCGTTGCATGGCAATCCCTACTCACTCACATTGATATATATTGATGGGCATCTCCATAGCCCGTTGATACGCCTAGTTGACGTGAGACTATCTCCCTCCTTTTTTGTCTTTTCCAGAACCACCTCTATTCCACCCATAGTGCTATATCCATGGCTCACGCTCATGTATTGCGTTAAAGTTGAAAGGTTTGAAAAGATAGAGCATGAAAACAAATGCTTGGCTGAAATCGGGGTTGTGCATGATATGCATATTTTGTGTGATAATGAGGGAGCATAGCCAACATTATATGATTTTGTAGGGATAACTTTCTTTAGCCATAGTACTTTGAGATGACATGATTGCTTTGTTAGTATGCTTGAAGTATTGTTATTTCTTATGTCAATATAGACTTTTATCTTGAATCTTTCAGATCTGAACATTCATGCCACAATTAACAGAATTACATTGAAAAACTATATTGGTTAGCATTCCACATCAAAAATTCTTTCTTTTATCATTTACCTACTCGAGGACG
The DNA here is from genome assembly GCA_902687465.1 of Secale cereale. Lineage (NCBI taxonomy): Eukaryota > Viridiplantae > Streptophyta > Magnoliopsida > Poales > Poaceae > Secale > Secale cereale. The sequence continues at coordinate 687,391,091 of LR738711.1, read as the reverse complement.
AGCAGGAATTAAGCTTGGGGATGCTTGATATGTCTCCAACGTATCTATAATTTTTTATTGTTCCATGCTATTATTTATGAAGTCTTGGATGTTTAATGGGCTTTATCATTCACTTTTATATCATTTTTGGGACTAACCTACGAACCCAAAGGCCAAGTCCAGATTGTTGTTTTTTGCCTGTTTCAGGGTTTTGCAGAAAAAGAATATCAAACGGAGTCCAAATAGAATGAAATCTTCGCGAGAGATATTTTTGGAGAAAATCACGCACGCGGAGCTTGAGAACCACGTCAGGGGACATAGGGCTGGCCCACGAGAGTGGGTGCGCGCCCCCCTTCCCAGGGTGCGCCCCCATGCCTCGTGGCCCCCTCGAGCGTCCCCTAGTGCCCTCCTTCTTCCTATATAAGTCTACATACCCCAGAAACTCCGTGAACAGAGAGAAAACCCTAATTCCACCGCCGTACTTTTTGTTCCCGTGGAGATCCCATCTTGGAGCCTGTTCCGGAGCTCCACTGGAGGGGGATCCATCATGGAGGCCTTCATCATCATCATCATCGCCCTCGGCATGAGTTGTGAATAGTTTACCACAGACCTTCGGGTCCATAGCTAGTATCTAGATGGCTTCTTCTCTCTCTCTAGATCTCAATACAAAGTTCTCCTCGGTCTTCGAGGAGATCTATTCGATGTAATCTCTTTTTGTGGTGTGTTTGTCGAGATCCGATGAATTGTGAGTTTATGATCAAGGTTATCTATGAAAGATATTTGGTTATTCTCTGAACTTGTTATGTGTGCTCATAATATCCTTGCAAGTCCGTTCGAATTATTGGTTTGGTTTGGCCTACTAGATCTATAGTTCTTGCAATGGGAGAAGTGCTTGGCTTTGTGTTCAATCTTGTGGTGTCCTTTCCCAGTGACAGTAGGGGCAGCAAGGCACGTATTGTATTGTTGCCATCGAGGATAAAAAGATGGGTTTATATCATATTGCTTGAGTTTATCCCTCTACATCATGTCATCTTGCTTAAGGCGTTACTCTGTTCTTATCAACTCAATACACTAGATGCATGCTGGATAGCGGTTGATGTGTGGAGTAATGGTAGTAGATGCAGGCAGGAGTCGGTCTACTTGTCCCGGACGTGATGCCTATATACAATGATCATGCCTAGATAGTCTCATAATTATTCGCTTTTCTATCAATTGCTCGTCAATAATTTGTTTACCCGACGTAGAATATCGATATCATGAGAGAAGCCACTAGAGAAAACTATGGCCCCCGGGTCTATTCTCAACATATCAATCTACATCTACTTTCCTTTTATCACTTTTATTTGTTGTTCTTATAAACTAAAAATACCAAAAATATAAACTATCATCTCTATCAGATCTCACTTTCGTAAGTGGCCGTAAAGGGATTGACAACCCCTTATCGCGTTGGCTGCGAAGTTCTTATTTGTTTGTGCAGGTGCGAGGGACTCGCGCGTGGTCTCCTACTGGATCGATACCTTGGTTCTCAAAAACTGAGGGAAATACTTACGCTCTTGTGCTGCATCTCCCTTTCCTCTTCGAGGGAATACAACGCAAGCTCAAGAGGTAGCAACCCTATAAATGTTGAAACCAATGTTATTGAAACCGTAACTCCAAAGAAATACATAAGGGACACTTTCCAGAACGATTCAGACTCCAAAAAGGAAGAGGTATGTGGTACGGTAAGTAAACCGACTCCAAAACAGTTCTAAAGGCAATTTTTCACCGTTTTGGAATATTTAGAAAGATAGAAAATTAAGTGGCAGTCCGGAAGAGACACGGGGCGTCCACGAGGGTGGAGGGCGCCCCCCCCCCTTCCCTGGGCGCGCCCCTGCCTTGTGGCACCCCGTGTGCCTCTCGGACTCTGATTTCTTGTATGTTACTCCTTTTGATTGGTAAAAACTCATTATATATATCCCCGAAGGTTTTGACCTCTGTATCACGCAAAAATCCTCTATTTTCGTTTCGAGCTATTTTCTGCTAGGGTTGACGAAGCCAGGGACCATGGCGTCTCCTTCCTCCAACAATGAAGGCAATGATGCTTGGCTAATGAAGATAGATCTGAAGAGGGAAGGACCCGAGGAGATCAACAAGGATAAGAGGATCAAGAAGGAGGTGGACGATCAGGCTCTGGCAATGGTAGAAGAAGCCACCCCTCAACCTCTTCCCAACCTCTTTACTTCAACTGAGATTGAAGCTTTCAAGATGATTGAGTTAGCTCAAATTCAAAACAAGCATCTCACAAGTGAAAATATTTTGTTGAAGGAGTATATAGCTGCACTCAAGGGTATTATCCGCAAGTTGGAGGATCTCTTACGCTCGATATATAATGATCCGGCGTCGCTACTTTCAACTCCATCATCACCACCACCGAAGGAGACATAATCGTATGGGTATGGGCACTCCCCTTGGCAACTGCCAAGCTTGGGGGAGTGATCCCAATATCGTATCACCATCACTCCTATCTTTACCGTTTTTCCTAGTTCGATCCTTTTGGTAGTATCTTGATCTAGTAGAATAAAGTTAACATGATCTAGTTGTGAGCTTTTGCCTTATGATCTTTACCCTTTGTAATCGAGTCTGTGAGTTATATAATAAAGATTAGTGTTGAGTCAAGGGCTTGATTTCCTCACTTTGGTCAGGACAAAAAGAAAGAAAACATAAAGAGTATCCTAGAGATCATATTGATCTTATGGGAAGTAATGATTTCACATATAAAGAGTATGATGAATAAAAGTTGTTGAGAGTTGACAAACATAGTTTTCGTCATCATTGCAATTAATAGGAAGTAATAAAGAAAGAGAGGCTACATATACAAATATACTATCTTGGACATCTTTTATGATTGTGAGCACTCATTAAAATATAACATGCTAAAGAGTTGAGGTTGGACAAGGAAGACAACATAATGGGTTATGTTTTCTTACATCTAAAATAAAGTATATTGTCATGGATCATCCAACATGTTGAGCTTGCCTTTCCCCCTCATGCTAGCCAAAACTCATCGCACCAAGTAGAGATACTACTTGTGCTTCCATACATCCTTAAACCCAGTTTTTCCATGAGAGTCCACCATACCTACCTATGGATTGAGAAAGATCCTTCCAAGTAAGTTGTCATGTTGCAAACTCGCTAAAATATGTATGATTTATTAGTGTGGAGGAAACAATATTTATACGATCTTGTGATATGGAAGTAATAAAAGCGATGGACTGCATAATAAAGGTCCTTATCACAAGTGGCAATATAACGTGACGTTTTTTTGCGCTAAGACTTTGTGCATCCAACCATAAAAACACATGACAACCTCTGCTTCCCTCTGCGAAGGGCCTATCTATTGTTCTTGCCTTATAAGAGTCTAGGTGGAAATCAACTTTCCTTTTTACATTTTATCCTTTGACAAGCACATTGTGTTGGAAAGATCCTGACATATATACCCACTTGGATGTAAGTTTTCATGGTCTATTACTATTGACATTACCCATGAGGTAAAAGGTTGGGAAGCAACACCATAAGCCCCTATATTTCTCCGTGTCCGATTAAAACTCCATAAACATAAGTATTGCGTGAGTGTGAGCAATTATGAAAGACTATATGATAGTTGAGTATGTAGGCTTGCTGAAAAGCTCTTACATTGACTCTTTCCGAAGTTATGATAAATTGCAATTGCTTCAATGACCGAGATCATAGTTTGTTGGTTTTCAATGAAGTTTCTGATTCATGCTCGATGTTGTGAATGAATTGTTATTTTAGCATAAGAATCATATGAAAATATATATATATATATGTGTGTGTGTGTGTTGCTGTTATGAGAATGATCATGATGCCCTCATGTCCGTATTTTATTTTTATCGACACCTCTATCTCTAAACATGTGGACATATTTTTCGATATCGGCTTTCGCTTGAGGACAAGCGAGGTCTAAGCTTGGGGGAGTTGATACATCCATTTTGCATCATGCTTATATGTTGATATTTATTGCATTATGGGCTGTTATTACACGTTATGTCACAATACTTATGCCTTTTCTCTCTTATTTTACAAGGTTTACATGAAGGGGGAGAATGTCGGTAACTGGAATTCTGGGCTGGAAAAGAAGCAAACTCTAGAAACCTATTCTGCACAACTCAAAAAGCCCCAAAACTTCACAGGACACCGTTTTAGAAAATATAAAAAATATCTGGCGAAAGAAGATCACCAGGGGGGCCACCAGCTGTCCACGAGGGTGGGGGCGCCCCCCCCCCCTCTGGGCGCGCCCCCTACCTCGTGGGCCCCCCGATGGCACCCCGATGCCCATCTTCTCCTATATGAGGTGTTTTGACCTGGAAAAAATTAGAAGGAGGCTTTCGGGATCAGACGCCGCCGTCTCGAGGCGGAACCTTGGCGGAAACCAATCTAGGGCTCCGGCAGAGCTGTTCTGCCGGGGATACTTCCCTCCGGGAGGGGGAAATCGTCATCACCAACAACTCTCCCATCTTGGGGAGGGCTATCTTCATCAACATCTTCACCAGCACCATCTCCTCTCAAACCCTAGTTCATCTCTTGTATCCAATCTTTGTACCCAAACCTCAGATTGGTACCTGTGGGTTGCTAGTAGTGTTGATTACTCCTTGTAGTTGATGCTAGTTGGTTTACTTGGTGGAAGATCATATGTTCAGATCCATTATGCATATTAATACCCCTCTGATCATGAACCATATTATGTATTGTGAGTAGTTACTCTTGTTCCTGAGGACATGGGAGAAGTCTTGCTATTAGTAGTCATGTGAATTTGGTATTCGTTCGATATTTTGATGATATGTATGTTGTCTCTCCTCTAGTGGTGTCATGTGAACGTCGACTACATGACACTTCACCATTATTTGGGCCTAGAGGAAGGCATTGGGAAGTAATAAGTAGATGATGGGTTGCTAGAGTGACAGGAGCTTAAACCCTAGTTTATGTGTTGCCTTGTAAGGGGCTGATTTGGATCCACTTGTTTCATGCTATGGTTAGGTTTACCTTAATACTTCTTTTGTAGTTGTGTATGCTTGCATTAGAGGTTAATCATAAGTGGGAGGCTTGTCCAAGTAAGTACAGCACCCAAGCACCGGTCCACCCACATACCAAATTATCAATGTACCGAACGTGAATCAGATGATCGTGTTGAAAACTAGCTTGACGATAATTCCCATGTGTCCTCGGGAGCGCTTTCCTTTATATAAGAGTTTGTCCAGGCTTGTCCTTTGCTACAAAAAGGATTGGGCCACCTTGCTGCACCTTATTTACTTTTGCCTTTTGTTACTTGCTACCAATTACCTTATCACAAAACTATCTGTTACCTATAATTCCAGTGCTTGCAGAAAATACCTTACTGAAAAGTGTCTATCATTTCCTTCTGCTCCTCGTTGGGTTCTACACTATTACTTATCGAAAGGACTACGATAGATCCCCTACACTTGTGGGTCATCATGAAGCACAAGAGCATTCTACGAACATCGGTTTTCTATGTGAAGAGAAACAGGCAATCCAAACTTCAAATGATATAAGTGAAGCACATGAAGCATTGTATAAAGCCATACTCAAAAGATATAAGTGAAGTGCAATGAGCATTCTACAAATCAACCAAGGACTATCTCATACCAGCATGGTGCATTATTAAAAATAAAAAGAAAAAGCACACGACGCTCCAAGAATTTACGCATATCACGTGAACGAAACGAATCCGAAAACATATCGATACTTGTTGAAGAAAGATGGGATGCCTTCCGGGGCATCCCCAAGCTTAGACGCTTGAGTCTCCTTGAATATTTAATTGGGTGCCTTGGTCATCCCCAAGCTTGAGCTCTTGCCTCTCCTCCTTCTCCTCACATCGAGACATCCTCGATCTTCGAACACTTCATCCACACAAAACTTAACCAAACTTTTAGTGGCGGGGTTAGTGCATATGATCAATGAAATCCCATCATGTACTGCTCTAACATTATTGTATAATTATAAACAAACATTACCCACTGTATGCTATCACAATTCTATGGACCCAAGTCAATGAGGCTTCAACAAGAACTCAAACTTCCATGAAAAATTCTACATTGTTTCCATAAGCATGAACACAAGTGTTCAAGGTCGACCCTTATTTCCGCAATGCATCACCTTTCAATCGCTTCTCTTTTTGAAAAAGTTTTAGGTTCCCCTCTATATTTTTTTGTTTTAAAACTTTATAAAAGCACTCAACAGAAATAAATGACATTTTTTTAAACTTCCGGGTTGTCTCCCTGGCAACGCTTTCTTTAAAGCCATTAAGCTAGGCATACCGTGCTCAAGTAGCGAATCCACCCGGATCCCAAGGAATATCAAAGCCAATTTGAATCAACAATGATTTAGCATTTAGTAGTGAGCACAAAGCAACATATATCAAGCAATAGCAAAGTCTAACTCTCTTACTATGCATAGGCATGTCATAAAAGAACAATTCACGGACATCAAGTAAAGACCAAAGCATAGTATAAGCAGTTACTTGCAATTTTATCGTGTTGGAAACATAGAGAGGCGGAGATGTAGTTCCTCTCTCATAATAATTGCAAGTAGGAGAAGCAAGCACATGCATATTAAATTCGTCAAAATCATCATGTGCAACGGTAAAAGTCAACACATCAACATAATCCTTAATAAGTGCAAACTTCTCTAATATAGTGTAGTTTGGAGAATTCAAAAAGATAATAGGACTATCATGTGTGGGTGCAATAGCAACTATCTCATGTTTAACATAAGTAACTATAGCAAGTTCATCTCCATAAGCATAATTCATATTGGCATCTTGGCCATAAGCATAGCAAGCATCATCAGAAAGGGATATTTCAAAAGAATCAATGGGATCATAACAATTATCATAGCATTCATCCTTCGGTAAATTCGAAGGGAAATTAAACAATGTATGTGATAAAGAGTTACTGTCATTAGAAGGTGGGAACGGGTGATCAATAAGCTCTTCCTCATTTTGTTCTTCGCTCTCCTCCTCATCTTTTTCATCCAATGAGCTCACAAAGTCATTAATTTCTTCTTCCATATAATCCTGCAAAATATTAGTCTCTTCTTGGACAGCGGAGACCTTCTCAATAAACGTATCAATATGGGCATTGTATTTATAATTCAAATAGAAGTATTTAAGTATAGCAAGATTTTCAGATCTGTAAACAACATCATCATAATTTTCATACTCTTCAAACAAACATTTAATTTCACAAGCACCCTTAAAAGCAACAAATTCTTCTATTTGTTCCACATCATAATAATCATATATACCATTAGCATAAGAAGCCAAGGTTTTATTATCATTGAATTCACATGAAAAGGGAAGATGTGGAACATTCGTCCTATAGCAACAAGTATAATCGTATCTCAAGCATAAATTGTAAGCATACCAATGCAACATATGAATTTGATCCCATAACAATTTCCCTTTATGAGTCAAGCGATAATCCTTAAAGTATTCACGTTGATCTAACGGTACTCCCATTATATAGTTGAATGGGGATTTCTCAAGATTATCAAAGTAGTACATAATATCTTTCACATAACCATCATCAAGGGTTTTAGGAGGTTCCCCATCTCCATGAGAAGCAAGTACCACTATTTTTTTTTGGTGTATCGTGTTCCGTATCCATGACTAAAGATAGAGAACAACTTAGAATAGAAAATAAAAACTACTTAGTGATAAAGCAAACAAGCACACACGATAATATTCACCCCACGCTATAACTCCCCGGCAACGGCGCCAGAAAAAGGTCTTGATAACCCACAAGTATAGGGGATCGTTTGTAGCCTTTTTTGATAAGTAAGAGTGTCGAACCCAACGAAGAGCTAAAAGTAGAATAAATATTCCCTCAAGTTCTATCGACCACCGATACAACTCTACGCACACTTAACGTTTGCTTTATCGGAAACAAGTATAAAACTAGGAGTACTTTGTGGGAACTTGAAATAGGTTGCAACACAATAAAAGTAGTGTAGTAGCAAGCTTTTTGTATCACAAGAGAATGATTTGTCCATAGGCCATCAACTACGTTACTAGATTGATAGCAAGTTTATATGTGGGAGAGGCCACTGCTAGCATATCATCCCTTACTTGGAATTCTATGCACTTATGATTGGAACTCTAGCAAGCATCCACAACTACTATCGTTCATTAAGGTAAAACCCAACCATAGCCTTAAGATATATTGGCCCCCCTTCAATCCCATATGCATCAATTTCTATGCCAGGCTGAAGCTGCTGTCACCCTTGCCCTCCGATACATATCCCTATCAGCATACAACAACCCCTATGGTGTGATCCACATGCGCGCTCATATGATGGGCACCAAAGGACAGCAACATAACCACAAGCAAATTAAACCAACCATAGCAATTTCACCGATAAGCTCGTAGGACAAAACAAATCTACTCAAACATCATAGGATAGCCAAATATCATTGGGAAATAATATATGGAGTTGAGCACCATGTTTAAGTAGAGAATTACATCAGGAATAGAGAGGTTACACCGCTGCATATAGGGGGAGAAAGTTGTTGTTGACGGTAGCAAAATTGTTGATGTAGATCCCCGTCACGATCCTAGCCCCGGCGGAGTTCCGACACCATCGGGAGAGAGGGGGAGAGAGCCCCCCTCCTTCTTCTTCTTCCTTGGCCTCCTCCCTAGGTGAGAGGATGTTTCCCCCTCTAGTTCATGGTCTCCATGGCATGGGAGGAGCGAGAGCCCCTCCGGGATTGGATCTATCTCTCTGTCCTCTTCTGTTTCGCGTCTCCAGATCTAACCGAAAACCGTTTCTTATATTCCCGGAGATCCATAACTCCGATTGCGCTGAGATTTTACACGATTTTTTCTGGATGTAAGCTTCCTTGCGCCCGGAGTAGAGGTCCAACCGACGTACGAGGTGGGCACAACCCACCACGCCATGCCTGGCTCCTCTGGCACGCCGTGGTGGGTTGTGTCCACCATGGGTCTCCATTTGCGGTGGTTCCAACTCTAAAAAATTACATATATTCCAAACTAATTATCCGTGAAATTTTATTACATTTGGACTTCATTTGATATGGATACTCTGCGATACAAAAAACATGCAGAAAACATGAACTGGCACTAGGCACTGGGTAAGTAAGTTAGTCCAAATAAATCATATAAAAAGTTGCCAAAACTATGTAAAACTTGAATAATATTGGAATGAAACAATCAAAAATTATAGATATGACGGAGATGTATCAGTGTCTAAATTGGATCTGGTGAATCTGGACTCTGCGGCGGCTGGAATTGATTTTCGTTGACTCCCCTAGGGTTTCTAGAATATTAAGGTATTTATAGAGCAAAGAGGCAGTCCGGGGGGGCACCCGAGGTGGGCACAACCCACCAGGGCGCGCCTGGGCCTCCTGGCGTGCCCTGGTGGGTTGTGCTCCCCTCGGATCACCCCCAGGCGCTTCTCCGGCCCACTGGATGTCTTCTGGTCCAAAAAAATCCACAAAAAGTTTTGCTGCGTTCGGACTCCGTTTGGTATTGATTTCCTGCGATGTTAAAAACATGCGAAAAAACAGTAACTGGCACTTGGCAGTATGTCAATAGGTTAGAGCCAAAAAATGATATAAAATGACTATAAAATGATTATTAAACATCCAAGAATGATAATATAACAATGTTTCTACCTCTTGAGCATGTGTTGGTTTTTCCCTTGAAGAGGAAAGGGCGATGCAGCAAAGCAGCGTAAGTATTTCCCTCAGTTTTGAGAACCAAGGTATCAATCCAGTAGGAGACTACACGCAAGTCCCTCGCACCTGCACAAACAAATAAGAACCTTGCAACCAATGCAATAAAGGGGTTGTCAATCCCTTCACGGCCACTTGCAAAAGTGAGATCTGATAGAGATAATAAGATAAATATTTTTGGTATTTTTGTTGTATAGATTGAAAAGTAAAGATTGCAAAATAAAAGATAGCTAGTTGACTGAAGTTTAATATGATGGAAGATAGACCCGGGGGCCATAGGTTTCACTAGTGGCTTCTCTCAAGATAGCAAATTCTGCGATGGGTGAACAAATTCAAGCAATTGATAGAAAAGCGCATAGTTAGGAGAATATCTAGGCATGATCATGTATATAGGCATCACGTCTGTGACAAGTAGACCAAAACGATTCTACATCTATTACTCCACACATCGACCGCTATCCAGCATGCATCTAGAGTATTAAGTTCATAAGAACGGAGTAACGCCTTAAGCAAGATGGCATGATGTAGAGGGATAAACTCATGCAACATGATATAAACCCCATCATTTTATCCTCGATGGCAACAATACAATATGTGCCTTGCTGCCCCTGCTGTCACTGGGAAAGGAGACCGCAAGATTGAACCCAAACCTAAGCACTTCTCCCATTGCAAGAAAGATCAATCTAGTAGGCCAAACCAAACTGATAATTCGAAGAGACTTGCAAAGATATTTAAATCATGCATATAAGAATTCAGAGAAGAACCAAATATTGTTCATAGATAATCTTGATCATAAACCCACAATTCATCGGATCTCGACAAACACACCGCAAAAAGTATTACATCGAATAGATCTCCAAGAAGATCGAGGAGAACTTTGTATTGAGATCCAAAGAGAGAGAAGAAGCCATCTAGCTAATAACTATGGACCCGAAGGTATGTGATAAACTACTCACAACTCATCGGAGGGGCTATGGTGTTGATGTAGAAGACCTTCGTGATCGATTCCCCCTCCGGTGGAGCTCCGGAAAAGGCCCCAAGATGGGATCTCACTGGTACAGAAGGTTGTGGCTGTGGAAATAGGGTTTCGTGGTGCTCTCAGATGTTTTCAGGGTATATAAGTATATATAGGAGGAAGAGGTACGTCGATGGAGCTACGAGGGGCCCACGAGGGTGGGGGCGCACCTACCCCCCCCCCCTCGGCGCGCCCTCCTACCTCGTGGCCGCCTCGTGGCTTCCCTGGCATGTACTCCAAGTCTTCTGGGTTGCGTTTGTTCCAAAAATGATCCTCGCGAAGGTTCCATTCCGTTTGGACTCCGTTTGATATTCCTTTTCTGTGAAACACTTAAATAGGCAAAAAAAAACTACAATTTGCACTGGGTCTTGGGTTAGTTGGTTAGTCCCAAAAATAATATAAAAGTGCATAATAAAGCCCATTAAACACCCAAGACATCATAAATAATAGCATGGAACAATAAAAAATTATAGATACGTTGGAGACGTATCAAGCATCCCCAAGCATAATTCCTGCTCGTCCTCGAGTAGGTAAATGATAAAAACAGAATTTTTGATGTGGAATGCTACCTAACATAATTCTTAATGTAAATTTATTTATTGTAGAATGAATGTTCAGATCCGAAAGATTCAAGACAAAAGTTTAATATTGACATAAGAATAATAATACTTCAAGCATACTAACAAAGCAATTATGTCTTCTCAAAATGACATGGCCAAATAAAGTTATCCCTACAAAATCATATAGTCTGGCTATGCTCTATCTTCATCACACAAAATATTTAAATCATGCACAACCCCGGTTTTAGCCAAGCAATTGTTTCACACTTTAATTTTTCAAACATTTTCAACTTTCACGCAATACATGAGCGTGAGCCATGGATATAGCACTATAGGTGGAATAGAGTGGTGGTTGCTGAGAAGACTAAAAGGAGGAAGATAGTCTCACATCAACTAGGCGTATCAATGGGACATGTTGATGCCCATCAATAGATATCAATGTGAGTGAGTAGGGATTGCCATGCAATGGATGCACTAGAGCTATAAGTATATGAAAGCTCAACTAAGGAAACTAAGTGGGTGTGCATCCAACTCGCTTGCTCATGAAGACCTAGGGCATTTTGAGGAAGCCCGTCATTGGAATATACAAGCCAAGTTCTATAATGAAAATTCCCACTAGTATATGAAGATGACAAAACAAGAGACTCTCTATCATGAAGATCATCGTGCTACTTTAAAGCACAAGTGTGGAAAAAGAATAGTCACATTGCCCCTTCTCCCATTTTCTCTCATTTTTTTTATTTTTGGGCTCTTTGGCCTCTTTTTTTTGTGGGCTTCTTTGGCCTTTTTTTTATAACCTCACATGGGACAATGTTATAATAATGATGATCATCACACTTTTATTTACTTACAACTCGATGCTTAGAACAAAGTATGACTTTATGTGAATCCCTCCGACGGTGTACCGGGGTGTGCAATGAATCAAGAGTGACATGTATGAAAAATTATGCATGGTGTCCTTGCCACAAATACGATGTCAACTACATGATCATGCATGGCACTATGACAATATGATTCGTGTCATATGAACAGAACGGTGGAAAGTTGTATGGTAATATATCTCGGAATGGCTATGGAAATGCCATGATAGGTAGGTATGGTGGCTGTTTTGAGGAAGGATATATAGTGGGTTTATGGTACCGGCGAAAGTTGCGCGGTACAAGAGAGGCTAGCAGTTGCGCGGTACAAGAGAGGCTAGCAATGGTGGAAAGGTGAGAGTGCGTATAATCCATGGACTCAACATTAGTCATAAGAACTCATATACTTATTGCAAAAATCTACGAGTCATCAAAAACAAAGCAATCAACGCATGCTCCTAGGGGGGAGGTTGGTAGGAGTTAACCATCGCGCGCCCCCGACCTCCACACAAAGGTTGGCACTCTACAAATACCTCATGCTCTAACTTCGTCACATAGCAGTTCACCATACGTGCATGATACGGGAATCACTAACCTTAACACAAGTATTCTTCAATTTCATAATAACTTCACTAGCATGACTCTAATATCACTATCCTCATGTCTCAAAACAATTATCAAGCATCCAACATCTCATTCTATTCAATGCACTTGGTGTGAAAATTTTACTACATTAACATTGGATGTTTATCACGTGAAGACTAGTTTGTTTAGCCTAAACACATTACCATGCTGTTTTAATACACTCTCAAATAGATATAAGTGAAGCATGAGAGTTCAACAATTTCTACAAAATATTACCACCACCATGCTCTAAAAGATATAAGTGAAGCACTAGAGCAAAAACTATTCAACTCAAAAGATATAAGTGAAGCACATAGAGTGTTCTAATAATTTCTAGGCCATATTTAACTCTCTCAAATAGGTGTGTCCAGAAAGGATGACTGTGGCAAACTAACAAGCAAAGACTCAAATTATACAAGACGCTCCAAGCAAATCACATAGCATGTTGCGAATAAAAATATAGCTCCAAGTATAGTTACCGATGGATGAAGACGAAAGAGGGGATGCCTTCCCAGGGCATCCCCAAGCTTAGGCTTTTGATTATCTTGAAATTACTTGGGTTGCCATGGGCATCCCCAAGCTTAGGCCTTTGCTACTCCTTGTTCCACATCAAAGCAATACTCAAAACTTGAAAACTTCACAACACAAAACTTAGACAAAAATTCGCGTGAGCTCCGTTAGTAAGAGAAAGCAAACCACCACTCAAAGGTACAGCAAGGAATTCATTCTTTGTTTATATTGGTGTTAAACCTAATGTACTCCAAGTTCTCTATGATTCATGTCCTCCAATATTACTCATAGATGCATCGGAATAAGCAAACAACACACGAAAAAACAGAATCTGTCAAAAACAGAACAGTCTGTAGTAATCTGCTGGGTTCGCCTACTTCTGGAACTCCAAAAACTCCAAACTAAATTGTTAAATTTGTGATATTTGTCTACCAATCAGAAGCAAAAAGAATCAACTAAAAATCGCGCTCCAGTAAAATCTTAAGACTACTTTAGCGAGCGCTAACAATTCTGTTTTTCACAGCAAGATCAAATAAACTTCACACAAGTCCTACCAAAGGTTCTACTTGGCACAAACACTAAACAAAACATGAAAACACATCTAATCAGAGGCTAGATGCAATATTTATTCCCTAACATCAACAAAAGCAAAAAACATAAAATTGGGTTGCCTCCCAACAAGCGCTATCGTTTTACGCCCCTAGCTAGGCACGATACAAGATAAATCTAGGGATAGCCATAGTGGTACGATATGTCCCGAAAGCTCATCTCATATTCCCTACGTTCAGCGGCAAGCTTCCTTTGTGGCAAGAAAAAGTAATCAAAAGGGCTAAATTTAATGGGACAAAAGTCCCCTACATTGATCTCGAGAGGAACAGGTTCCTCCTTTGGCCCTTTGTAGTGGATGACCAATTCATCATTATAGGCATTCTTTTGGCAAAAGGCCATAAGCCTTTGTTCAAGGGAGAATCCTGACCCATTATTTTGAACAGCAAAGTCATCGTTTATCTCAGAAATTCTATCAATCAAGATCTCAATAGGAATCTTTTTTCTAAGGTTTTCATTAAAAGCAACATCATCAGGAGATCGCAAACGCATAAGGTCTTCTTGATTGAACAAGATAGCCTCTATAGGAGGTCGACCGGCATCTACTCCGTAATGAGCAAAGATTTCTCTGGCCTCTTTCATGATATATCTAAATTCATGAGCCAAAAAGATAGTAGCTGCACGCTTAATGGAAGAATGCTCAATATTGGAGAACTCTAAAAATACTCTCTTAATGCAGGGATGCATATGGATAAATTACCTTTCAATTTCTACTATGAGCATAGATACAACATCCACAAGGCTACTAGTTCTGTGAAGAATAGAGCCACCCATAGTGGGCAAAGCACCGGCACAAGTAAAGAAGTCTTGAAGAACCCCTTTTCCAATAATATTGCCACTACCAACCCGGAACTTCTTAACATGTAAAGTGGTAGCTTTATCCGGGGGGTCAACATAAACGTTGCCCTCGGCATTTCTACCCTTCTTGATAAAATCGTCCCCCATCTCAGACATGAGGGCAAGCAAACACGCAACACACAAGCAAACAATAAGCAAGCGAAGATCATGCTAGGCAATATGACAATGATGAAGCGTGTCATAATAAACGGAACAGTGGAAAGTTGCACGGCTATATATCTCGGAATGGCTATGGAAATGCCATGATAGGTAGGTATGGTGGCTGTTTTGAGGAAGGTATATGGTGGGTGTATGGTATCGGCGAAAGTTGCGCGATACTAGAGAGGCTAGCAATGGTGGAAGGGTGAGAGTGCGTATAATCCATGGACTCATCATTAGTCATAAAGAACTCATATACTTATTGCAAAAATCTATAAGTTATCAAAACAAAGCATTAAACACATGCTCCTAGGGGAAGGGTTGGTAGGAGTTAACCATCGCGCGATCCCGACCTCCACACAAAGGAAGACAATCAATAAATAAATCATGCTCCAACTTCATCACATAATGGTTCACCATACGTGTGTGCTACGGGAATCACAAACTTTAACACAAGTATTCCTCAAATTCACAATTACTCCACTAGCATGGCTCTAATACCACCATCCTCATATCTCAAAACAATCATCAAGTATAAAACTTCTCATAGTATTCAATTCACCTTATATGAAAGTTTTTATTATATCCATCTTGGATGCCTATCATATTAGTACTGACTTTATAACCAAAGCAAATTACCATGCTGTTCTAAAGGACTCTCAAAATAATATAAGTGAATCATGAGAGATCAATAATTGAACATATAAAGGATGAAAGGGTGCCCCCAACTAGCGCCGCGGCCACGTCTCCTTTTTTTCGCCTATGAACAGTGGGAGGAAGGGATAAGACCGAGCGCTGCGTTCGGCGCCCCGAGCGCTCTCTTTCCCCTTTCCTCTCCCTCGTGCTCTCCTTTCCTCGCCGCCGCCACTCCATCCTCGCCGCCTCCTCTCCTCGTCGAACCAGCCGCCTCCTGCCCATCTTCACGCGCAGCCTCCTCTCCCTCAAGCCCCGCCTCCTTCCCACCCGGCCTTCGCCTCTTCGGGCCGCGGGATGCGGTGGCTGTGGTGATGGCAGATGGGGCGATAACGGTGGCGCTCCTCCTCTACCATGGCCGAGGACGGCGGTGAGGGGCAAAGGGGCGCTGAGGTCGAGCAGTCCGTCATGCCGTCGACGCCGTCCTCCCCTGCCAAGGTCTGGATCCTCCTCCCCCTTCCCTCATGGCGGCGCCTAGATCCTCCTCCCTCTTCCCTTCCATGGCGGCACCCGGACCTGCCGCATCTTCCTCGTCGTTAGTCCGATGGAGAGGAGTGGCAGCAGCCAGACGCGCCTGGTGGCCCTGATGCGTCCGCCTCGTGCTCTACTGGTGCCCGTCTCGCACGTCTACGGCTGGAGAAGGAGGGGAGGACTGGATGCGCCAGCCGATCTAGAGGAAGAAGAGGAGACCCGGACGAAATCGACGGCTCAAGTGATGCTTGGTGACATCCATGGATAGGCTTCGTGGTGGAGGGCACGGCCTCCGTTGCCGAGTGCACGATGAGGCACTCGAGGGGTAGGGTCGCTTGCAGCGCAGGTGCCCGTCGTGTGTCCCAACGGGGCACCTGATGCAGCTGCAGCAGGCCGGCAGTTTGGCTGATTTCAACACTCAAGGTGAGCTTCGCCCAATCCTTCTTCCCCTCCCTCTCTCTTTCTGCAACTCTGGAAGCTTGTGCAATGTTCTCTGCTTCCATCTCTTTTTTTTTGTTAAATGAATCTCTGACTCAGGAGAGCATGGTCTTTATGCTAGCATTACTGTCAACGACCTCACCTTCCTAATGAATTGCTTATGTTTGTACAGCATGGATTTTTCAAAATTAGTTGCTTACATTGTGAAGAATTCTATTAACTTTTAGTTCAAAAGAATCTGCCACGGTGTTAAGAGTTCTTTGTGATGTTGCATGATGTTCTGATTTTGAAATTGAACGTGCTACCTGAATTTTGCAGTGCAAACTGAACTTTTCAAATTAACTGAATTAACTAAAGTTTATGGATTTCTCGAAAAGTAAAGCACTACCTCAGTATTTCTGTATTAGAGGGTGCCCCTGTTGTTTCTTGTTATCATTACTAGCAAGTGTCATATGAGGTGTGTGTGCCTTGCCTGCCATCATGATTCATGAGGTGTGTGTTTACCTTTGTTTCAAGAAGGTAAACCACACAAAGGAAATCTATGTATCATAAAAAAGAGGATGTGCATGTGTCTTGTAGGGTTGATGGATTGATTGATCACCACATAAAGTAAGTAGTTTGGGGAAAAGGATGATGTTGGACTACTAATCAAAGAAAATATTCCATGAATTTTGTCACTGGAATGGCTTGTAAAATGGTGCAGTGCCATCTTGTCTCTAGAACAGCTTATAAATGGTGTGCAGAGGTTTCTTAGTTCTTGTACTGCACTCCATTTTTTCAGAAATTGAAACTACTCCAGTGTCCAGTGTTAGCTAAGAGCTAAGACATCTCTGTCCAGTGTTAGCTAATTTTTTTTGGTCTCGGCATTGGTCTATCTATGCATTGGTCTCACATCTTATTTTCAGAACATTTGAATACTCTTCAAATATGCATACACTGCATATTTTCAGTGATAGTTTGAAAATATGCATACACTGTACAGCAACATATTGAAAACATTCAGGTTTTAGTATAACTGAATTTTCTGTTACATACACTCTGCACTTCTTCTAAAGCTGAATTTTCTGTTACAAACACTCTGCACTTCTGCTTTAACTGAATTTATTTTTCAGGTTTTGTACATCAGCCTACTAAAAACATTCAGTTATTGACAAATCATGACATTACAATCTGACAAATCATGCATGCAAAATCTGACCAAGTGTAAAAGCTTGTCAAAGCTCTCATTCCTTGTTATGTTATAAACTGAATGCCAAGATAGATTTCTAAATGTAAAAATTGTTTGCACTTTTCGAGCACTGAAATATGTATATTTTAGATAAAGTAGCATTTGCCAATAGAAGTCATGGTTGGATCAACATATTTTTCCACTGAACCTTGGCGTATTTAGAGCTTTCTATATATTTTAGATTTTCTTTCAACGAGTTTCTCTGAAGATGTGTCTTACTTAATGCAGGTAAATTATCATAACCATGGTCCATGGAATGACATATACTAATCTCAGCCTGGAGAATGTTCATGTAAGGGCCAGTACACAAGCATGTCTACTTTACCATATGGATGGTGGATTTAGAGGACAAATTTATGCACCGGCTTTGAGTTCCATGACGATGCGCCGACTATGTGGAACCCACTGATTCATAGTGATGTATTTCCTTCTTCGAGAGAGAGGACTGTGCAATCAGAAGTACAATATGTGATCATCAAGTGTAAGAGACGGCAAGCATATGTGGTATGTATTTCAGTCAGCGTATTAATGAAATGTATTGATTGTTCATGCTGGATTTGCTATGGAAACAGAAAACACTTGAGAGGCATCTTAGTTTTTATGTACTGAGATTTTAGAGGCTATTATTGACATTGATTTCCTTTATGCTAGAGATGTTGGTAACAAATCTACATCAGAACATACTTTGGTTTAATTCTTGGTTAGCACTTGTCTGTTCTTTGCATTGAAAGAACTCATTTGTTTCAAAAAAACAAGATAAGAAATGTTGCAGTCTTAATTGTTGCAGTTTGGCCCTTTCATCACTTGGTATATAGTATTTTGTAGATACACCAACAATGAATTTAGGTTAGCACAAGAAATTGATACAGTACAATAGATTGACTATTGCGGTAGATTTATGGATTTTTGTCGGGCTGTCCGTAGCATCTGGAAGATGTAAAAATACAATAGGCCTTTTCCACATGGTTTTTTCGTGTTGCTCAATGTGCATTACGTTCGGTATTATTTTCTCTTTCAGTCCTTTACTACTATTATCTTGTGCTTCTAAATATTTTGAAAAACCTGCGAATGAATAAAGAACTGCATATATGAGAATTTATGCAAGTTTGTTGCATTTTAGAGAATATCCACACATCCCTCACGTTTGTATAAAACTAGGACGACATACTTTGTTTTAATTCTTGGTCAGCACTTAACTCATTTGTTTTTAGAAAAAAAAGATAA
Source organism: Secale cereale (assembly GCA_902687465.1). Taxonomy (NCBI): domain Eukaryota; kingdom Viridiplantae; phylum Streptophyta; class Magnoliopsida; order Poales; family Poaceae; genus Secale; species Secale cereale. The sequence continues at coordinate 687,372,121 of LR738711.1, read as the reverse complement.
GAAATATTGCAATCTTTAATTGGCGCGGTTTGGCCCTTTCATCACTTGGTATGTAGTATTTTTAGATACACCAACAATGAATTTTCTTAGATACATTACAAATGATGAATTAGGGCCTTGCCCCATTTGATGTATTTTGTTACTATCAGTATTCTGACTATGCTGTTGGCGATGGTGGAACTGGAGGGTACAACTGCGGTGGCGACAACGTCGACTTCGATGAGATGGCTGGTGGACCAAGGACCGCTCCTGCATTTGCTTTGTAATATGAAGTAATGTCGATGTGTGATGTTAACATCATGGCAACTCCCCTCTCCCATGCTTAGACACCCCCAGTGCAAACCAGAATATTCCAAATAGATGGTCAAGTGCACTACATATACTGAGGGTTTGAAAGTGGTAGCTAAGATCAGAAGAAGCAATAAATATACAGATTATTCACGGCACTTTGGGTTCAGATAATTTTATTTGTTATTTGGTAGCTTTGGCTATGTAGAAATGATAAGATTTGTAACGATATTGATGCGTGTCCTAAGCAGCAGATCATTACTATAGTTTATGTTGTGTCAAAACCTTACATTATGTGCCTTCTTTTAAGTTTTCACATAAAGCTAGGGTGTTCCTCTGTTTAGAGAGTTTAGATAGAAGGCAATATTGAACCACCTCCTTTTATTGTCTTGATATGATCTTTTAACATTGTTTCTCAACTGTGTTCAATCTGGCTTACCAATAAAATATACTCACTGTCATGCGTTCTGCCTTGATCCGTTGGCTACATTTATTTGGTTGGGTTGCGGGTATCTGGCCAAGCTACTTGGCTCACTTTCGTTGCCTTTTGCGGGTCCTTCTGTGGGATGTTGTTGTCATTCTGGGCCTTAATGCTCGGAGGAGGGTCAGGGGCATTTCCTGCACGGGAAGAGGGGCATCTGTGTGGGTATTGGCCAGAAGTAGGCAAGGTAAAAAAACTAGGTTCTATCTCTGCTACATCTGATCAGGCAACTAAATTTGGTCCCCTTACTCATTTCTTTTCACTTATTGTATGTGAAGCGATACAATTTTATTTTCATTACCACATCTTAATATGTTTTATCGATTGATGAATGCACAACTTTAGCTCATAAATTGGATGGCAAATGCCAATTCTGATGGGCCTTTTGTCACTTATTGTTTTATGGTTGTTTAGACAGATGATGGCATGCTTCTTTCTTGCTAATTATCAATTCTTTTGTACAGGGTCCCTCAGCTACTTATGCTTTGCTAGACAATGAGGGTACGTAGATAGCATCTATGGTTTTTACATTGTTTTGCGCAGGTTAAGATGCATCACATGATGTTTTCCTTTTACATTTATGGGTATTACAGAGTCCTTTCTTTTTCCACAAGGGGCAGTAGCTGTGCCATTCGATTCGAAGAACAAAGAGTTGATCACAAAGGGGTAGCATTCAGGATATATACACAAAATAGTATATCACCAAATTATATGATGTAATTCGACCACTATTTCTATTAACTTCTCATGCACACAATGTTCACAAGTTCATGTATTAAGTATATTTTATTGTGTCATTTGTGTTTACTCCTTTGTTAATGCAAGTTTACAGCTACTCAGAGTTCCTAATTGTGGACTCAACTATCTTGACCTAATGATGATCTAATTTGTGGCATTATTACCTTAAGAAAATATTTGCATTTAATTTCCTTTATATGTAGGGGTATAAGTTCTTACCAAATGTACTATATAGTTATTGAAAAAATGCAAATATTTTCAACACGAACATGGTTTTAAACGGGTCTTTGCGCCATTTGGCGCAACTGGTCATCTAGTTTCTATAATAAAAAGATATAAGTGAAGCACTAGAGCAAAACTATCTTGCTCAAAAGATATAAGTGAAGCACATAGAGTATTCTAATAAATTCCAATTCATGTGTGTCTCTCGCAAAAGGTGTGTACAACAAGGATGATTGTGGCAAACTTAAAAGCAAAGATTCAAATCATACAAGACGCTCCAAGCAAAACACATATCATGTGGTGAATAAAAATATAGTCTCAAGTAAAGTTACCGATAGACGAAGACGAAAGAGGGGATGCCTTCCCGGGGCATCCCCAATCTTAGGCTTTTGGTTGTCCTTGAATTTTACCTTAGGGTGCCTTGGGCATCCCCAATCTTAGGCTCTTGCCACTCTTTATTCCATAGTCCACTTGAAAACTTCACAACACAAAACTTAACAGAAAATCTCGTGAGCTCCGTTAGTATAAGAAATCAAACCACCACTTTAAGGTACTGAATTGAACTAATTATTTATTAATATTTGTGTTAAACCTACTGTATTCCAACTTCTCTATGGTTCATACCCCCCGATACTAGCCATAGATTCATCAAAATAAGCAAACAACACACGGAAAACAAAATCTGTCAAAAACAGAACAGTCTGTAGCAATTTGTAACTTTCGAATACTTCTGTAACTCTAAAAATTCTGAAATAAATTGGTGCACGTGAGGAATTTTTATATTAATCATCTGCAAAAATAATTAGCTTAAAAGCACTCTCCAGTAAAAAATGGCAGCTAATCTCGTGAGCGCAAAAGTTTCTGTTTTTTACAGCAAGATCGCAAAGACTTCACCCAAGTCTTTCCAAAGGTTCTACTTGGCACAAACACTAATTAAAACACAAAACCACATCTAAACAGAAGCTAGATGAATTATTTATTACTAAACATGAACAAAAAGCAAGGAACAAAAATAAAATTGGGCTGCCTCCCAACAAGCGCTATCGTTTAACGCCCCTAGCTAGGCATTGATAATTTTAATGATGCTCACATGAAAGACAAGACTTGAAGCACAAATTAGAGAATCATAGAACATGTGACAAACACATCTAAGTCTAACATACTTCCTATGCATAGGCATTTTATAGTAAAATAAATCAAGACAAGCAATATCTAGCATATGTAAGGAAGAAAAAGAAAACAAGATCAATCTCAACATGAAGAGAGGTAATTTAGTAACATGAAGATTTCTAAAACCATATTTTCCTCTCTCATAATAATTGCATAAACTCAACAATATAGCTATCACATAACATATTCTCAACACGATCCTCATGCATACAAAGTTGACACTCTTCCAAAATAGTGGGATCAAAATTAACTAAAGTCATGACCTCTCCAAACCCACTTTTATCAAAAAATTCATAAGATTTAACATTCTCCAAATATGTGGGATCTAAAGTTGACACTCTTCCAAACCCACTTTCAATATTATTGCAAACATTATTATCAATCTCATATATATCATGGGGCTTAAATAAGTTTTCAAGATTGTAAGAAGCATCACCCCAATCATGATCATTGCGACAAGTAGTGGGCATAGCAAAATAAGCATCCCCAAGCTTAGGGTTTTGCATATCATTAACACAATTGACATTAATAGAATTTATAATAACATCATTGCAATCATGCTTTTCATCGAAGGAACTATCAAGTATGGGTGCAATAGCAACGATCTCATGTTTAACAGAAGGAACTATAGCAAATTCATCTTCATAAATATTGGCATCATGGCCACACGAATAGCAAGCGTCATGTTCACCAAGGGATATTTCAATCAAATCACCGGAATCATAATTATCTATAGATTCATGCATATCATTATTTTCTTCCAAAGCAGCGGTCATTCTTTCAATAAATTCTTTGACATAGACAAGCATAGTTTTCATAGCAATATTTAAGTATGTCAAAAATTTCAGATCCGTAGAGAGTAATATCATACTTTTCAATCAAAGAAGCAACTTCATAAGCACCCTTAAAAGCAACAAATTCTACAATTTGTTCAATATCGTGGTAACTATAAACACCCTTTGCATAAGAAGATACGATTTCATTATCATTAAACTCACATAGGTAGGGGCCGTGTTTTTTTGGGTTCTTAGAGCAACAAGTAAAATCATAAATTTCACAAAGATTCCAATCATAACACAGCAATCTGTTTATTTGATCCCATAAGAGTCTCCCTTTTTCAGACAAACAGCGATGCACAAAATGAGCATGCTCATCTAAAGATTTCCCATCAACTAGGCTAGTTGGGGTTTCAGCACGAGCGCATAAGGATCGAAGATGATCCAAGTAGAACACTTTAAGTGGATCCATATCAATAGATTTTTAGCAAACAAAGATGCAAGCAATTAGAAGGCACATGGAAATGCAAACAAAGATAGATACGGGAAGAAGGCGAAGAAAAGGCAAAGGTGAAGTGGCGGGGGAGCAAAACGAGAGGCAAATGGCAAATAATGTAATGCGAGGGATAAGAGTTTGTGACGGGTACTTGGTATATGACTTGTGCGTAGATCTCCCCGGCAACGGCGCCAGAAATCCTTATTGCTACCTCTTGAGCATGCGTTGGTTTTTCCCTTGAAGAGGAAAGGGTGATGCAGCAAAGCTGCGTAAGTATTTCCCTCAGTTTTGAGAACCAAGGTATCAATCCAGTAGGAGACTACACACAAGTCCCTCGCACCTGCACAAACAAATAAGAACCTTGCAACCAACGCGATAAAGGGGTTGTCAATCCCTTCACGGCCACTTGCAAAAGTGAGATCTGATAGACATAATAAGATAAATATTTTTGGTATTTTTGTTTTATAGATTGAAAAGTAAGGATTGCAAAATAAAAGATAGCTAGTTGACTGAAGATTAACATGATGGAAGATAGACCCGGGGGGCATAGGTTTCAGTAGTGGCTTCTCTCAAGATAGCAAAATCTACGGTGGGTGAACAAATTAGTGTTGAGCAATTGATAGAAAAGCGCATAGTTAGGAGAATATCTAGGCATGATCATGTATATAGGCATCACGTCCGTGACAAGTAGACCAAAAAGATTCTGCATCTACTACTATTACTCCACACATCGACCGCTATCCAGCATGCATCTAGAGTATTAAGTTCATAAGAACAGAGTAACACCTTAAGCAAGATGACATGATGTAGAGGGATAAACTCATGCAACATGATATAAACCCCATCATTTTATCCTCGATGGCAACAATACAATACGTGCCTTGCTGCCCCTGCTGTCACTGGGAAAGGAGACCGCAAGATTGAACCCAAACCTAAGCACTTCTCCCATTGCAAGAAAGATCAATCTAGTAGGCCAAACCAAACTGATAATTCGAAGAGACTTGCAAAGATATTTAAATCATGCATATAATAATTCAGAGAAGAACCAAATATTGTTCATAGATAATCTTGATCATAAACCCACAATTCATCGGATCTTGACAAACACACCACAAAAAGTATTACATTGAATAGATCTCCAAGAAGATCGGGGAGAACTTTGTATTGAGATCCAAAGAGAGAGAAGAAGCCATCTAGCTAATAACTATGGACCCAAAGGTCTGTGGTAAACTACTCACAACTCATCGGAGGGGCCATGGCGTTGATGTAGAAGCCCTCCGTGATCGAGTCTCCCTCCGGCGGAGCTCCGGAAAAGGCCCCAAGATGGGATCTCACGGGTATAGAAGGTTGCACCGGTGGAAATAGGGTTTCGTGGTGCTCTCGGATGTTTTCAGGGTATATGAGTATATATAGGAGGAAGAGGTATGTCGGTGGAGCTACGAGGGGCCCACGAGGGTGGGGGGTGCGTCCTCCTACCTCGTGGCTTCCCTGGCGTGTACTCCAAGTCTTCTGGGTTGCGTTTGTTCCAAAAACGATCCTCGCGAAGGTTTCATTCCGTTTGGACTCCGTTTGATATTCCTTTTCCGCGAAACACTGAAATAGGCAAAAAAACATCAATTTGCACTAGGCCTTGGGTTAGTAGGTTAGTCCCAAAAATAATATAAAAGTGCATAATAAAGCCCATTAAACATCCAAAACAGATAATATAATAGCATGGAATAATAAAAAATTATAGATACGTTGGAGACGTATCAAGCACGGAACAATAAAAAATTATAGATACCTTGGAGACGTATCAGCTTCCCCAAGCTTAGTTCCTGCTCGTCCTCGAGTAGGTAAATGATAAAAACAGAATTTTTTATGTGGAGTGTTGCCTGACATGTCATATCATATTCTTTTCTTTATAGCATGGACATTTGGACTTTTATATGGTTCAAAGCAATAGTCTAGTTTTGACATGAGATTTAAATACTCAAGCATATCAACAAGCAACCATGTCTTTCAAAATATCAATGCTAAAATAAGTTATCCCTAGCCCATCATGCTCAACCATTGATCCATTCATTAAACACACTCGCATATTAACTACACCCAATACTCAAGTACGATCATAGTGCCACCTAGTTGGTGCTTTATAAGAGAAGATGGAGACTCAAAATAAAAATAAAAATTGCATGAAGTAAAAGAAAGGCCCTTCGCAGAGGGAAGTAGGGATTTGTAGAGGTGCTAGAGCTCAAAGCTTAAATGGAGAGATAAAATTATTTCGGGTGGCATACTTTTCCCACCAACGAAAACAACTTAGAGTGCCCAACACTTCCATGCTAGATATATCATAGGTGGTTCACAAACATAAAATAAAGTTTATTCCTTTTTCCACCAAACTTTCACAAGCCATGGCTAACCGTATCCACACGTGCCTTCCATACCAACACTTTCTAAGGAATTTATTATTTGACAACATAAAGTAAATTCATTTTTTTCATTTTGGGAGTGGGCATCCCTAATACCTTTGCCTTACTCTCGTGCAATGACAAGTGAATAAACACTCACCGTGAGAATAACACATCTAGCATGGAAAATATTGGCCACACCTCACCGCCTCGCGAGCGGTATGAGCACACAAAAGAGAAATTTATTTTGAAAATTAGAGATGGCAAATATAAATTTGCTTAGAATGGCAAAAGAATACCGCATATAGGTAGGTATAGTGGACTCATGTGGCAAAACTGGTTTAAAGGATTTTGGATGCAGAAGTTGTGATCATACTTAGTGCAAAATGAAGGCTAGCAAAAGATTGAGAAGTGACCAACCAAGAAAAGAATAATCTCATAAGCGAGCATTAAGCATAATTAACACCGAATAATGCACCACAAGTAGGATGTAATTTCATTGCATGACTATTGACTTTCATGCTTGCATAGGGAATCACAAACCTTAACGCCAATATTCTTACTAAAGCACAAATACTCATCAACATGACTCACATATCACATCATCATGTCTCGAAACTATTACAAGGAATCAAGTTTATTTTGTCCAATGATCTTCATGAAAGCTTTTATTATATCCTTCTTGGATATCTATCACCGTGGGACTAATTTTCATGTGTTGCTTTTGATAAGCTCAAACAAATATAAGTGAAGATCATCAACATAATTTTTTTCTTTCTCTCAAAATAATTTAAGTGGAGCAAGAGAGAATTTCTTGAAAATTGTACTAACTCTCAAATAAATCTAAATGAAGCAAGAGAGTATTTCTTCAAAAATATTAAAGCACACCGTGCTAAAAAAAGATATATGAGTGAAGTACTAGAGCAAATCCATAACTCATAAAAATTTAAGTGAAGCAAAGAGAGCTATTCTAACAAGTCATGGCATAATTATGACTCTCTCAAATAGGTGTGTCCAGCAAGGATTCAAGACTTAAAAAGCAAAACAAAACAAGCAAAGACTCATATCATACAAGACGCTCCAAGCAAAACACATAGTATGTGACGAATACAAATATAGCTTCGAGTAAAATACCGATGGTCGTTAGAAGAAAGAGGGGATGCCACTCGGGGCATCCCCAAGCTTAGTTGATTGCTTCTCTTTGGATAATAGCTTGGGATGCCATGGGAATCCCCAAGCTTAGGATTCTTACTCCTTATTCCTTCATCCATCGTAACATCACCCAAAAGTTGAAAAACTTCAATCACACAAAACTCAACAAGAACCTTCATGAGATCCGTTAGTATAAGAAACCAAATCACTAGTATAAGTACTGTAGCAAACCAATTCATATATTATTCTTGCATTATATCTACTGTATTCCAACTTTTCTATGGCAAAAGCTCATCAAAGAAAACCATATAATCATCAAAACAAGCACACAACGCAAAGAAAACAGAATATGTCAAAAACAGAACAATCTGTAGCAATCTGGATATTTTGAATACTTCTGTAACTCTACTTTTTTTGAAAATTAGTACCATGTGTACAATTTGTATATTAATCTTTTGCAAAAAAATAAACTCAAAAACACTCTTCTGTTAAAAATGAGAATTTTTTTTCGTCGGTGCAAAAGTTTCTGTTTTTCAGCAAGATCAAATCTACTATCACCCAACATGATCCTAAAGGCTTTGCTTGGCACAAAACATTTATTCAGACCATAAAAACGCATCTAAATAGAGTATTAATGGGTATTTAATTGAAAACAACAAGAAAACCAAAAGGCAAAAAGATACAAGTTGGGTTGCCTCCCAACGAGCGCTATCCTTTTACGCCCTTAGCTAGGCATACAACAAGGATCTAAGTTGTGTCGTCCTTGTTTTCCAATTTCCCAACCACACAATTCTTCAAAGATTGGGCATATAATTCTTCACCAAATACACTCCTAGGGATACGATCAAAGAATTTTCTTTTGTAAAGGGGGCCTTTTATTACTTCAATGAAGTTGGGATGAATACTAATCATTTTAAGATCCCCATCGTTGTTACTAGAAGTAGCCCCTTTGTTCTTGCGTCTTTTCCCGGGAGTTTTTTCAATAGAATTAACGGAAGGAAAAGTGGTGCCCAAGTTACTAATAATTTTTTCCAATTTATCAATCCTAGAAGAACTTTCTTCAATTCTTTCATTAACTATGGGTTCCTTCTCTTTTAGCAATTTAAGAACATTACCCGCTTTCGCCCCAAATTTATTAGCAAGCTCATGCATCTTTGTATCTAAATTTTCAATATGTTCTTTAATGAGCATTCCCTTTTCAATAGCATCTAATCTTTGCATAACATACTCAAGAGTAAGAGTTGTTTCATTGACAATAATAGAAGGGGAACCCATTAAACTTCACATAGCATTCAAGGCATCAATAGGAGGACAACTTAAGAAATTTCCTCCGGTAATAGTATCAAGTACAAATCTAAAACAAGTAGTGATTCCCACATATTTTTTTTTTTGAAGAAGAACAATAGTGGATTACTTACGAATAGATCTGTTATTAGCATTGCAAATCCTATACCAAGCATCTTTTAGGCTTTCTCCTCCTCTTTGCTTAAAGTTCAGAACTTCGTTCTCGAGGGTGCAAACGATGAGGGGAGGACTAGCCATGATGACAAGAACTCAAATAGATCCGGCAAGAAAACGGCAACCGGAAAAGAGGGCGAATAAAACGGCAAATTTTTGTGAAGTGGGGGAGAGGAAAACGAGAGGCAAATGGAAAATAATATAAATTGGGAGGAGATGATATTTGTGATTAGGAATCTGGTATATGTTGAAGATCCTCCCCGGCAACGGCGCCAGAAATTCCTTTTGATGCTTGCTAGAACTACGTCGGTATTTCCCCAAAGAGGAAGGGATGATGCAGCACAACAACGGTAGGTATTTCCCTCAATGATGAGACCAAGGTTATCGAACCAGTAGGAGAACCAAGCAACACAACGTAAACGGCACCTGCACGCAAATAACAAATACTTGCAACCCGACGTGTAAAAGGGGTTGTCAATCCCGTAACGGCGCCTAGAGATAGGCAAACGGACGTGAGAGAGTTCTAAATATTGATAGATCTAACGCCAAATAAGATAAATTGCAGCAAGGTATTTTTGTATTTTTGGTTTAATAGATCTGAAAATAAAATCAAAGGGAAAGCAGATCAGAAAGGAAAATGATATAAGAAAGAGACCCGGGGGTCGTAGGTTTCACTGGTGGCTTCTCTTGAGAAAATTGCAAACGGTGAGTGAACAAATTACTGTTGGGCAATTGATAGAACTTCAAATAATCATGATGATATCCAGGCAATGATCATTATATAGGCATCACGTCCAAGATTAGTAGGCCAACTCCTACCTGCATCTACTACTATTACTCCACACATCGACCGCTATCCAGCATGCTTCTAGTGTATTAATTTCATGGAAAAATGGAGTAATGCAATAAGAACGATGACATGATGTAGACAAGATCTATTTATGTAGAAATAGACCCATCGTTTTATCCTTAGTAGCAACGATACATATGTGTTGGTTCCCCTTCTGTCACTAGGATCAAGCACCGTAAGATCGAACCCACTACAAAGCACCTCTTCCCATTGCAAGATAAATAGATCAAGTTGGCCAAACAAAACCCAAATATCGGAGAAGAAATACGAGGCTATAAGCAATGATGCATATAAGAGATCAAAGAAGACTCAAATAACTTCCATGGATATAAAAGGATAGATCTGATCATAAACTCAAAGTTCATCGAATCCCAACAAACACACTGCAAAAAGAGTTACATCATATGGATCTCCAAGAGACCATTGTAATGATAATCAAAAGAGAGAGAGGAAGCCATCTAGCTAATAACTACGGACTCGTAGGTCTAGAAAGAACTACTCACGCATCATCAGAGAGGCACCAATGGAAGTGGTGAACCCCTTCGTGATGGTGTCTAGATTGGATCTGGTGCTTCTGGACTCTGCGATGGCTCGAATTGATTTTCGTCAACTCCCCTAGGGTTTCTAGAATATTTGGGTATTTATAGAGCAAAGAGGCGGTCCGGGGGCACCCGAGGTGGGCACACACTAGTACGCATCGGTGCTATACAAACAGTTTTAACCCCTTTCCGCGATGGCGTTTGGAACTGTCGCCTAGTGAGTGACGACGATAGGAGGGTCCTTCCCACATGACCCAGAAACCGCGGGGATAGGGAGCCTTGATGATACAGTTGTCCCTATATAATTGTTTCCGATATCTCGAATATCCTAAATGCTTCATCCTTGCTACTCGTTTATGCTCGCATTGCCATCACAGTCGGAGTTTTGTGGTTTTCCCTAAATCTAGGCAGATTCCAGGCACGGCAGTTTTCTAGGCAGATTCCAGGCACTGGAGTTTTATGATGCCTCACACATCACAAATAGTTCATGATTATAACCCGTGTACGATAGGTAGACAATCACACACATTTAGTTTTCCCGTACCGTATGCGATAGTGTCTGACATCACACATGCTTTGCAAACGGCAACTATGTGCATTGTTACACATGTTTCCTCTCCGTGAACCGTGCCAGATTATGATGTACATCGTACACATTGTGCTTTATTAACCGTGTGCGCCGTAATGACCTGCACACCCTAATTTCGCCCTAATTTAATTGCTGCTATTTAAATTTGTACCTAATTTAAACTTGAAAGTAGGCTTTAGCTTTATTCATATCCATCAGGTTCAAACAACCAATGCATTATTCAATTCACATGTACATATGTTTAAGAATTACATAAGCACCAAATAAAGAATGATGAACCAGGGTTCTATACTTGTAGTATTACAGATGGTAAAGAACATCTATGTTTCAAACTAATTCTTTAACTGGATTGCCGTTCTAACTTCTTGCTCTATGTTGATTTCAGTTTCAATTGTATAAACAGTTATGTTCTCATGTCATGCACATTACAAGTGTTGTTGGTGTTGTGTAATTTCCCCCACTTATATTCTGTCTATGCTGCTTTGTCTTAAACAAATATGATTTGAACCGTGTCTCTAGATTTAGCAACATAAACTAGAATGATATAGACAATACATTGACCATAATACATAGATATATGTTTGTTTCATGTTGTTATCATGTCCACCATTCTACTGAACCGGTTTAACTGAATGAGTTTCATATACTACATATTAAACCTATGATCTGTCTGTTTGTTTCTCTTGTAGAATGCCGACAAAATATTGGAGAAGAGCACCTCATTTTGCAATGGTAGATGAAGTAATGGAGATAAGATTCAAGATAGTGAGACAACCCTGTTGGTCTACAAGAAAGCTGATAGAAACTATCTTGTAGATAGTGAGACAACCCCAAAGTCGTGCCTTGATGTAGTGTTGGAGTTACTGGCCACTACTACTGGCACAAGCTCTTGGAACTCGCTGCCTGAATCAGTTCGGCTTCTTGAGTCTCAACTTCAAGTTGAAAGACATCGATCAGATGTGATGCGACAGGAAGCCGAAGGACTAAGGAAGTCCCTGCATAATTCAGATGCATACTTTCTGGTGCAACAACAAGTGCTGGAGGATTTAAGCGCCAAACAAGAGAAAGCTAATAATCTTGCTAAGCATCTTGCCAGCATGGTGGATACCCAGGATATTGTTTCTTGAGCTCTTGTGAAGTGGTTTCAGTTCTGGACTTGTTTTGTTGTGGCACTTATTTGCACTGGTCGCCAACTTTGACAACCAGTGTATGTAATATGTTGGTTTGTTCCCCATATTTGCACTGGTGGCGAACTTTGATGCCCAGTGGTGGTAATATGTGCAATAGCCATAATAGCCTAGCGTATGTTGCTTGCTTATTTTGTTGTCTGGTTTATTTGTTTGCTTGTAATCAGTGCAGTTCTTTTTCTGCGGTTTGCTAGTGGCCGCAATAACCTATTTTTTTAAACTAGGCCACAATAACCATGGTCAACATACGGACCGTTGTCACCATGGTCCAGCTATCTGCTGTAGTGACCATGGGCCTCCTATGGTCCTTCTACGGGCCGTAGAATCAATGGGCCTTCTACGGGCCGTATGACCAATTGGCCAACATGGGTCAATAATGGACCGCATTCTGGGCCGTAAACGGGCTAGAGTGGCAGTCGTGCGTTCATGGGCCAAGCATAACTAGCCTTTAAGAGGCAGACGAGTATAACATGCTTAATTCTATCGACACGCATAACGGGTCGTTAATGGGCCGTATTTGACGACGGTATGAAAACGGCCCAACGGATTAACGGGCCACAAACAAGCCGACTTTAACCACAGGCTTAATTTGGCGCACAAGCGGAAAAGGCCACTAACGGGCCATAAGCTACAGAATGCAGCAAATCACCCAAGAATAAATGGTCCCTTAAAAGGCCTAAAGATAACACGGGTTGGGGGCGGCCCAACGGAGTAATGGGCCGTTAATGGGTACGAAGCAATATACTATTCATTATGGGCCAGTTTCACTACGGGTCGTTAATGGGCCAAGAGTTACAAAGGGCCTCATATGGGCCGAAGGACGTCATGGGCCGTACATGGGCCGGAAGTTACAACGGGTTGTAATCATATTGGACGGCCCAGATGAAGCTAGTGGGCCAAATTCAGAAAGGCCATAATGGGCCGTGAGTTATCGGGCTTGAATGGGCTATATGCGAGGAGGCCGTTAGCAGGCTTTCGATGGGCCGGCCCGTTATCCTTTGACCAAGTCAAACGGGCCAGCCTTTTGACCTAAATGGGCCCCTGTTGGGCCATGCCACATGTCGACATATCATTGGCGCCTCATGTCCATTGGTTGGTTGACATCTGTCCGCAATTGGAGCTGGCACCTGGTTCCTTCGGCCAATGAGAATTTTACACGTGTAAAATTCCCATTAGTCCTCGCTTTTAGCGGGTTACCAGGTCCAAAACTGGACCCGATAGCTTAACGGCGACTCGTTACGGTGGATGCCACGTGTCGGCTACCCTTAACGAAAGCACTTCCATTACGCGCCATTTATCGTCATGGAAGTGAACACTTCCATGATGATAATTTTGGTATTGTCATGGAACACTTCTACGATAGCACAGGTATGACTATCTTGATTCTGTCATAAAATCTTCATGGATGTACATGCATGACAGAAAACGTGACCTACTGTGACAAACACGTATTATTACAGGAGTGTTTTTCTGTAGTGGTAATAGGGATTTCCAGTCCCGAAGTGAAAAGAAATTTACTTTATGTTGTCAAATAATAAACTCCTTGGAAAGTGTTGGTATGGAGGGCACCAGTGGATACGGTTAGCCATGGCTTGTGAAAGTTTGATGGAAAAAGGAATAAACTTTATTTAATCTTTGGGAACCGCCTATGATATATCTAGTATGGAAAGTGTTGGGAACTCTAATTCGTTCTAGTTGACGGGAAAATCATATCTCCCAAAATTAATTTTATCTCTCAATTTAAGCTTTGAGCTCTGGCACCTCTACAAAACACTACTTCCCTCTACGAAGGGTCTATCTTTTACTTTATGCAATTTTTTTATTTGAGTCTCCATCTTCTCTTATAAAGCACCAACTACGGAACACTATTATCACACTTGAACATTGGATGTAGCTAATATTTGGATGTGTTGCATGAATGGATCAATGATTGAGCATGATGGGCTAGGGATAACTTGCTTTAGTATTGATATTTTGAAAGACATGGTTGTTTGATGATATGCTTGAGTATTAAAGTCTTCATGTCAAAACTAGACTATTGCTTTGAACCATATAAAAGTCCAAATGTCCATGCTACAAAGAAAAGAATATGTGATGAACATGATAGGCAGCATTCCACATCAAAAATTCTGTTTTTATCATTTACCTACTCGAGGACGAGCAAGAATTAAGCTTGGGGATGCTGATACATCTCCAACATATCTATAATTTTTTATTCTTCCATGTTGTTATATTATCATTCTTGGATGTTTTACAATCATTTTATATCATTTTTGGGACTAAAGTATTGACATGGTGCCCAGTGCCAGTTGTTGTTTTTCGCTTGTATTTTACATCACAGAAAATCAATACCAAACGGAGTCCAAATGCAGCAAAACTTTTTGTTGATTTTTTTGGACCAGAAGACATCCAGTGGGCTAGAGAAGCACCAGGGGGGCAGAGAGGGGCACTACCCACCAGGGCGCGCCTGGGTCCCCCAGGCACGCCCAGGTGGGTTGTGCCCACCTCGGTGGCCTCCCGCAGCGCCTCTTCGCTCTATAAATACTCCAATATTCTAGAAACCCTGGGGGAGTCGGCGAAATTTTATTCCAGCCGCTGCAAGTTCTAGAACCACGAGATCCAATCTAGAGCCCTTTCTCGACACTCTGCCGGAGGGGAACACGATCACATATGGGTTCATCATCCTCATTGGTGCCTCGCCGATGATGTGTGAGTAGTTTACCACGGACCTACGGGTCCGTAGGCAGTAGCTAGATGGCTTCTTCTCTCTTTGTACCTCAATACAGTAGTCTCTTGGAGATCTATTTGATGTAATGAATTTTTGCGATGTGTTTGTTGGGACCCGATGAATTGTGAGTTTATGATCAGATTTGCCTTGATTTAATACCCATTCTTGAATATTATAGCCTCGTATCTCTTCTCCGATATTTGGGTTTTGTTTGGTCAACTTGATCTATTTATCTTGCAATGGGAAGAGGTGCTTTGTAATGGTTGCGGTGTCCTTTCCCAGTGACAGAAGGGGCAACAAGGCACACATGTATCATTGCTATTAAGGATAAAAATATGGGGTCTATTCCTACATGAATAGATCTTGTCTACATCATGTCATCGTTCTTATTGCGTTACTCCGTTTTTCCATGAACTTAATACACTAGATGCATGCTTGATAGCGGTCGATGTGTGGAGTAATAGTAGTAGATGCAGGCAGGAGTCAGTCTACTAATCTTGGACGTGATGCCTATATACATGATCATTGTCTTGGATATCATCATAATTATTTGCTTTTCTATCAATTGCCCAACAGTAAATTGTCTACCCACCGTATGCTATTTTCTCGAGAGAAGCCACTAGAGTGAAATCTACGGCCCCCGGGTCTATTTCCAATCATATACTTTCAGATCTTTATTGACATTTGCCTTTTGATTTATTTGCAACTTTTACTGTCAGATCTATATTATCAAAAACACAAAAATATCTTGCTGTGTTTTATTTTCTTTTATTTGCATCTTTCAAACTACTACAATTTTATCCCGTCAACTCGTCAATTTCTGGCATCGTTACCCGAAAGGGATTGACAACCCCTTTAACGTGTCTGGTTGCAAGTATTTGTTCTTTGTGTGTAGGTACCATTTACATAGTGTTGCGTGGTTATTCTACTGGTTCGATAACCTTGGTTTCATAACTGAGGTAAATACTTACCGTCGCTGTGCTGCATCATCCCTTCCTCTTTGGGGAAATACCGACGCATCTCAAGCACACATCGCACACCTATATATACATGGGGAGGGGCGCCACACAAGGACAACAACGTTGTCTTAGCCATGTGCGGTGCCCCCGTCCACCGTTTACTCCCTCGATCATATTTCGTAGTGCTTAAGTGAAGCTCTGCGGAGATCGCATCACCATCACCATCACCATGTCGTCGTGCTGTCGGAACTCATCTACTACCTCACCGTCTTGCTGGATCAAGAAGGCGTGGACGTCACCGAGCTGAACGTGTGCTGCACGCGGAGGTGTCGTACGTTCGGAACACGATCGGTTGGATCGTGAAGAAAGTTCGACTACATCAACCGCGTTGTCAAACGCTTCAGCTTATGGTCTACGAGGGTACGTAGACATACTATCCCCTCGTTGATATGCATCTCCATGGATAGATCTTTGCGTGTGCGTAGAATGTTTTTTGTTTTCCATGCAATGTTTCCCAACAATTCGCCCCTCCCTCTAGGTTCATCTTGTTCCTTTCAGCAGAAGACCTATTCCTGCCCAAGTTAGGTCGTGGATCCCACCACCAAGCGGTGTTTCCAAGACTAACATTGATGAGTTGTGAGCAGGAACAATCAAATTGGTGTAATCGGTGTCGTATGTGGTAATGATACATGTTTATATCTTGGCTCTTAGGCACTTGTGTTCCATGATGTGATGGAACCCGCTACGTTTGAGGTAATTACTTATCGTGGAGCTCCCTCCCTTGATAAAGAATTAATGCTTCATCGCCTGAAGGTGGCACTATATTGCTAAAACAGTTGTCTTGGATATTAATACTGGGACTCTTGGTATCACTGGTTTGGTGATCAAGGAGATTAATGAAACATCCAAGGACTTTGAATCTTGTTACTTCATTCATGAGGGTTCCCTCTCCACATGGAGGCGCACCATTTAGCCAAACATGATTTACGGTTAGGAAAGGGTCGCCATCATCAATTTCTTTTAAACCCGCGTGATTATTACTATTCGTGTAAACCTTATGATTGATCCACAGAGTAAAGCATGTTTTCCCTAAAAAAGACATTCTTGCGGCAGATACATACTTTTTCATGTGCTCCTAATTGATGCCTTATGCGCCAGTGTGGAAAGCGCTCACACGCCTCCCGCTTGTGGGTCGAACTAATAAACGAGGCGAGTGAACGCTTAGTTTTTAGTTCACTTTGTTCACTTGTTCCCTATTCACTCGGTTCCCAGTTGTCCGATCAACACCAGTTGTCCGATCAACAAAAATCTATGAGACCAGGTCTATCTTCTCATCAAGTGAGACCGATGTGAGAACAAGGCACCTGTCTCACACACATCTCAAAGGCTTTCTTCCCTGTCGGCCTTTCTTCCTTGGAATTAGAGATGTCTTGTATGGAGAGTTGAGGACCAACAACAAAGCAGATGTAGAAAACGAGGGATGCTCCTAGACTTGGGGGCATGTGTGAGGAAGAGAAACCGGTCAAGGAGCATCCAAAGGGCAAGACAAATCATATTCACAAAATGATGGCGGCTCCACTAGACCCAAAATGAAAAAAATGTGACCGAAAGCTTTCAGAAGCTACCCGAAATCGGAACGCGCTCCTCCGCTATTGTTGCCTTAGATGGGCCAGCCCATTGCAATCGCTTCAAGCGCCATATATCATTTGTACCGTAATCTATACCTAATAATAAATGAGCTATTGCTTTTGGCAACAAGTCATGAAAATTGCCCCAAAGTTGCAAAATATCACCACTGATGCCACCTATAAGTGAAGAAAATGATTCAGTTTTTTTCTTTTTGAAAGCCGTCGTGGGATTTGATGCTTATATGGTGTTACCCTCATATAACTCAAGCATAGAAGTACCACAATGGTCAAGGCATCAGTAGTTCACGTGGGACACCCGGGTTTGATCCTAGGTTCCACCCATTTTCTCTTCTTTTCTCTCTTTATACCAAGCGCTCCTCCTCCTGCACGCGTATGGTCCGGCCCATGTACGGGCGTAATGCCCCCTGCTTTTTTCATTTCCTTTTTTTGCCCTTTCTTTTCTTATTTCTGTTTTAGTTTTCCCTTTTCTAAATTAATTCGAGATTTTTAAAATTTCCAAATTTCTGAAAGTTGTGAGTAGAAGTTCTTTTTAAGAAATCATAAAATGTTCGTGAATTAAAAAATGGTACAAAAACCCTAAAATGTTCAAGATTTTTAAAAACTGTTTGCATACTATTAAAAATCATGATATAATTTTTTCATGATTTTAAAATTAGAACATGAATTCAAAACATATTCAGAAATTTGAAAATAATGTCCATAAAATTTTAGAAAATGTTCATAAAAATGCAAACAAATACGTAAATAATGAACAAAATGAACCATCGCTTACATAGAGCTCTTTTAGGGGATATATAGAGGTTGTTTTATGATTTTATTTAGTCCATCGCGCATCCGCTAAAAAGGTTTTTTGTGTGTTTTATACAATGCTTGGCCCTAGAAAAATTGACACAACTTTTTATGGATTAGTTTTTGTAAGCTATACAGAAATGACTAAATGTCTAATTTGCCTTCATTAAGCTATGTTTATTCTAGTACTATAGTTTTACTGGTCATGGAAAACAGCGCGATGCTACGTCAAGGCGAGGCACATCATATATCAGTCTAGCTCAGATAAGGCTCGTCAATGCAACTGTCTTAGCCAAAAAATGTTTCATTGCGGCGCCTTAGGAAATCAAATCGTGAACTCGTGATGAGACCATCACATATTTGCCCGAGACGCTTAAAGTGCTGAATAGGATTCCCCACACCGCGGCCCATCATGCTTTCCTTTTCGAGAGAATGCCTAACCCATGTAAATGCCCGCTTCGCATTTGCTCGTGGAGGCCCACCCATGGGATGTCTTCGAGAAACCCGCAGCTCACAAGGCAAAACGAAATCCGGACAAGCCCATGAAGGACCGGGTGCCACGCTGCCCCCAACTCGCAGTTCCAGAATCGTCTTCCGTTTCCTCGGCGACCCATGAAGGACCCCTTCGAGGCGGCCGTTGAGGAGCAGGAGTCCCCGCCGGATTCGCCGGCGCCGCCCGAGGAGGACCCTGCCACAGCGCCCCCCGACACAACCGCCGAGGACTATGACGGCAGCGCGGGCGCCGGTGGTTCGCGCGCCCCGCCGCCGCGGCCGCGGCCTTCGGCGCTAGCCGCGCCCTCGACCTCCGTCGCCCCGGCGGCGGCGAAGGCCAAGGTTCGGCCCCATAAGGAGCAGGATGACGATGACGACGAGGAAGACCCCATGGAGGTCGACCTCGACAAGCTGCCCTCCGGCACCAGCGATCCCGACAAGCTCGCCAAGATGAAGTCCGTGCCTGTCTTGACCTAGCTTTAGTTTCTTTGGCTATAGAAATTCGTTGAAAAATTCACATCCCTAGCTTATTTCTCTGATAAAATATTTATGCTCTTGTGAATCAGCTAGTCTTCGTACCCTAATTTGGCCCGACTTGACCGGATAAAGATCATTTACTAGTAGGGAGCGTTTAGCTGTCTATGAAATTCAGGTGTTTGAACAAACGTTTTAGTACTTTAGCAATAATTCACCCGTAATTTCTTCTAGTCAGCAAATCTGATGGCTGGACCTGTTCAAGTGACGATGATTTATGAATTGGGAAAGGAAGACGTTCTCAATTGTTTGCAGCATAATCATAATGACATAGCAAATTGGCATTTTCGCAGTTCCTGCGATTCTTCCATTGCCACTTCCTGACCATTTTTAAATAAAGATCATATAAATTGCATAGGTAGCACATATATTCCATCTAGATCGAAATTTTGTATCAAGTTCTGACTGCTTCCATCTGTAGTGCTTTGTTATCCCAATTTACAGAAGACCAGATGAACCGGTACGAGTCCTTTCGGAGATCTGGATTTCAGAAATCTAACATGAAAAAGGTAAGACTGCTTCTATCGTATTTAACTGGAATCATATAAATTGAAGAATTTGGTAAATGTATCATGCACACCTGCCTCAGTTAGCCTCATTCTTTGCATTTATTTGAGTTTTTTTTTTTTCATTTTTGGTAGAGTTAATTTCTACAATGTGTTTATTTCTGTAATGTGGATTGTTTTCTTGAATACATTAACGCCTCGCTGGAGTTGTCATACATAGGTCTGCCTGTTAAAGCACACCTATTATTTTCTGATAGATCTTTCCTTTTGTCAAATGCCTTTTTTGGAATCATTCTAGTATATCTTTCTCTTACATGTCTTATAGTATTTGTTACTGTAGGTGCAGGTAAAACTTAATGATGGTTGCTTTAGCCCTAGTAGGGGACTAATTTGTTTTACATCGCATATCATTACCATTTGTCTGTAGTGATTATAATGCCTTACATTCCTCAAAATTAAAGAAAAACTTGAAAAATATCTGTTCGTGCTGAGTTATTAGCAGCTAAGTGGGCATGCTTATAGAATACTAGAATCATTCTAAAGATCAACCTTTTCCTTCTGATATTTTTGTGAACTGGATGATCACCAGGTCTATGATATGCTCCACTGGTGGCAGGGACAAGTCTCTGATGTATTTGCTCATTAGTGGTTCAGATCAGTGTGTGCTTAGATATTTAGAATTGACTTGTTTATTTATTTATTTTTGCAGCTATTGGCGAGTATCACTGGCAGTCAAAAGATATCTATGCCAACGACTATTGTAGTATCAGGAATAGCAAAGATGTTTGTTGGCGAGGTCATTGAAACAGGCAAGTTCATAATTGTTTGCTTATCTACTTTGTTCCTTGTGGAACCATTGAAGTTTTTACATACGTGTTGGCATGACAAGCAACTAATCTGTTTTTTTATGTTTCTTGAGCTGTTATATGTTAATAGTTGGCCTTCTTTAGTTATCCCTGCCAAAAATATTGTCTATTTCTCGGTTCAGGATAGGTATAATATGTGAAACACCGTTTGTTTGTTCGTAAACTGTTTGTAGGATGGTTTCGTTGGTTATGATTCTAAACAATTGAACCTGCATGTTGCAGCAAGAATAGTTATGAGTGAAAGGAAAGATTCTGGACCCATCAGGCCTTGCCACATCAGAGAAGCATACAGAAGATTGAAGCTTGAAGGGAAGATCCCAAAGCGATCTGTTCCTAGACTCTTCCGCTAGATTTGGCATCAGTGTTGATGTAAGTCAGGCGTCGTATGATTCTCTCTCGGAGGCAAAAGGTTATGTGGACTGTAATGGAACTTCGGCTTTACAATCACTATGCGCCCACACTCATTTCTACTGTACTTGCCATCACACGAAAGGTGATTGTAGGGGGGACAAAGAAAAATAGTAGCCGCAGCGTGGGTATTTTATGGTGCTTGTTACTCATGGGAAATTCGGTCTATAAGCGGTATGTTGTGACTGTTTCATGCTTATTTACTAGCTGCACTACTACCGTGTGGTTCGATTGTATCCGTTATAAGTATATGTGATCTACCCTGATTCCGTCCTCCTAATGGTCCGAGCAAAAACGATGTACCTGACCTGAGTATACTTGGCCGGGCGGCGACCTCATCACCACTCCTGCGTCTAACTTGCCGCAGGCTGGACTCTCAGTGCCGTCTTCTTAACGGAGAAAAACCATGGGACATCCTACAGATGCTCATCTAGAAAGACATGGGTATGTCCCTAAGGCCTTGTTTGGTAGGAGTGGATTTGGAAGGTTTGGGGAGGAGGGGATTTCAAGGGATTTGG
Organism: Secale cereale; assembly: GCA_902687465.1. NCBI lineage: Eukaryota > Viridiplantae > Streptophyta > Magnoliopsida > Poales > Poaceae > Secale > Secale cereale. The sequence continues at coordinate 687,350,336 of LR738711.1, read as the reverse complement.
TGAATCCCCCTGTTCCACCCAATCCCCTTAGATCCCCTTGAAACCCCCTAAACTCCTCTGGCCACAATCCCCTTCATATGAAAAAATTGTTTGGTAGAGAAGGATTCCCATATTCAGATAAGATAGTGCAAATGTCTAAACATGCAATCTTTACAAAAAAAAAAAACATCATATTAAAAAGAGCTTGCTACAGGCGATTAATTTTGCAGCGATTCTTCACAGCAACAACATAACTTTTGCCTGACTTTAGATCAATATCTTGTCACAACAATATCAATTATGTCACAACAACAACATGATTTCTCGTAAACAACATGACTTGGAATCAATAATATCTCACCCGTGATCATTCACAACAACACCATAATTTTGCAACAAACATAATGCAACACAGGGTACTTGTGCAATAGCTCACAATTAGTTATATTTTTACAAACCACTGAGAATGATGTTGTCATACATATGAATTGCTCTTGATGATGTCATGATCGTCCAGTTTTTGAATGGCCAATAGTTTGTCCAAATTATTTAATCTTGCTTCTCTGGTTGCATGAGAACCTGATCATAAAACAAAAGCAAAATGAGAGTCTGGATGGGCACCACAATCCAAGCATGTTCACCACAATCCAAGCATGTTCAGTTTAGCATAAAACGAAAGATCCCTTCTCACAAAAGGGAAAGAGTCCAAACGTCTTCTCATTTATAAAAGTTTGCAGATATGTATGTTGACAAAGGTTTAGATAGATCATACAGTTTGTAGATACCAATATGCCGAAAACAGTCAGCAATATACACAGATGAGTTTATTGGGAAACAATCAAGTGTGTCAATAAGAAATTTTTCTACAACAAGAGACAAGAGGAAATCATAAAATGGAACACAACTTTTTCCAAGATCATTTCAATGCCTTGAAAACTGGGTGGTGTCCTAACGTATTCAGCATACCAACAAGAAAAAGGATGTTTTAACAGGTGTATATGCAAGATTCAACGGGCATATAAGTATCATGGAAGTACCGGGTAATGCATCCAAGCAAAAACATAGCTTCCAGTGCAAGTCAAAATTGATTCATGTGTTGCTGCTACTATGTCAACATCGTCCTAATTGACTGACTGGCAGACATGGATCGCGTACTAGCAATCTGATGAAAGATGTCACACTGAAATCAACTTGCTGAGGCCGGCCAACAACCAAGTTGGGATGTTTTTAGCTCAGCTCAAATGCGACCCACTCAACTGAATCAGCAAGAAAAAGAAGAAGAAGAAAATCAACGGATGGGGAACCAAAGATGATTTGGGATGGCTGTCGACGCGTTGATGGGAAATTGGCGCATGGCCAGATTCTATCATTCAGATAAGAGGTAGCCATTCCATCCTCTTCTGCAACCAGCTGCAAAGGTTCAAAACTCTGCATTTGTCAAAACACCCTACACTTCTTTACAACGGCGGTCGCAAACACACACACACATACAGCTGCTACAACCAAATGAATCATGCCCAAAAATATGGTCTTTTCTTTACTCCGTGGGACTCTGTTTTGCTCCGAATAAGCAACAAATAACGTTTTCGGGCATGATTAATTTGGTTGTGCAAAGACCATGCGCTACACTAAAAAGTGCCGATTTCTTTAGAAATTTCAGTCTTTAGAGTTTCAAGTCCTGGCAACAGTCATCTCTGTCCACCTCTACAATCACTCTTCAGTTGGCAAGGTACAAAAGGGAACCCTGGCTTCTCTCCCACCCAGGTGAATGCCAAATCTGTTACAACATCAACTGTCACAAAATGCTACTACATGATACTACTGTCATCTCGCCCACTCTGCTCTGCTCATCTCTGAATTTCATTCCTAACTGTTGATACGACCAAATCCAAATGAATGAATCATGCCCAAACACCTGTCATGCATAAGCATGCGCAACATACAAGATTCACTCACCTTTCATCATGTTTGTAACATACTGTTGATTGTAGAATATGCAATTACAACTAGTTCATTCAAATAAGAACCGTGATATTGTTGCTGTAGGTTTTGGGGGACAAGCTACCATTTTGGAGACATGCCCAAGATTACTGTAACTACAATATGACCATTTAAATACTTTAGGCAACAGTCCTGCTGAAACTAAATCACTTGAGCACCAACCGCAAAGATACCAAAAGAAGATGCTAATAGGAACAAGGTAGCTTACCTTAGATACGTTGAGTCAACTCTGCCATGTCGCTCCGAAGAAACACAGCAGCGCTCTCTTCATGTTCAGCGGTAGAATTGAGAAAGATCTCACGATTCTCGACACTTTTGAACACTTTGTAGGTAGTGGCTCTTTCATCGCGGCGGATGCTTTGCATCTTGTGCAAAACAGCAATGCACTTGCTGATGGAGAATTCTTCGGCATTTTTTGACCCGGCCAACAGAGCAGACTCCTCCTCCGCTTGCTTCCGTTTGATCTCCACATATTGTTGTTGGGGAACGTAGCATAAATCAAAAAAATTCTACGTCTTCACCAAGATCCAACTATGGAGACATCTAGCAACGAGTAACTAAGAGTGCATCTACATACCGTTATGAAGATTGCGTGCGGAAGCTTTCAACGAAGCAAGGATGAAGTAGTCGTACTCTTCACGTTCTTCGTCACCGATGATCTAGCGCCGAACGGACGGCACCTCCGCGTTCAACACACGTACGGTGCAGCAACGTCACCTCCTTCTTGATCCAACAAGGGGAGAGGAGAAGTCGTCAGAGATCCGGCAGCACGACGGCGTGATGACGGATGCAGTGGAGATCGCAGCAGGGCTTCGCTGGGAGCCCTGCGTGGGAGTTGGGAGGTGTGACGGGAGGGGGAGAGGCGCCAGGGCTGAGGTGCGGCTGCCCTCTCCCCCCCCACATATATATAGGGGGCCAGGGGGGGTGCCAGCCCCTTGCAGATCCAATCTGCAAGGGGGGGGGGGGGGCGGCGGCCAGGGAGGAGTCCCCCTCCCCCAAGGCAAGTGGTGGCCCCCCTCCCCTTAGGGTTTTATCCCTATGCGCATGGGGAGGTGGGGCCCCCTTGTGGTGCGCCAGCCCAGAGGGCTGCACACATCCCCTTGAGGCCTAGGGGCCCCACCGGGATGGGTGGCCCCACCCGGTGGACCCCCGGGGCCCCTCCGGTGGTCCCGGGACGCTCCCGGTGACCCCCGGAGATCACCCGTTGGCCGAAACTGGACTTCCCATATATCAATCTTTACCTCCGGACCATTCCGGAACTCCTCGTGACGTCCGGGATCTCATCCGGGACTCCGAACAACTTTCGGGTTTCCACGTGCATTAATCTCTACGACCCTAGCGTTGCCGAACCTTAAGTGTGTAGACCCTACGGGTTCGGGAGACACGTAGACATGACCGAGACCACTCCCCGGTCAATAACCAACAGCGCGATCTGGATACCCATGTTGGTTCCCACGTGTTCCTCGATGATCTTCATCGGATGAACCACCGTGTCAAGGATTCACTCAATCCCGTATGTTATTCCCTTTCTCCATCGGTACGGTACTTGCCCGAGATTCGATCGTCGGTATTCCCAATACCTTGTTCAATCTCGTTATGGCAAGTCTCTTTACTCGATCCGTAATCCATCATCCCGTGACTAACTACTTAGTCACATTGAGCTCATTATGATGATGTATTACCGAGTGGGCCCAGAGGTACCTCTCCGTCATACGGAGTGACAACATCCCAGTCTCGGTTCGTACCAACTCAACAGACACTTTCGGAGATACCCGATGTGTACCTTTATAGCCACCCAGTTACGTTGTGACGGTTGGCACACCCAAAGTACTCCTACGGTGTCCGGGAGTTGTACAACCTCATGGTCTAAGGAATAAATACTTGACACCGAAAAGCTTATGCATTACGAACTATACGATCTCGTGTTATGCTCAAGTTTGGGTCTTGTCCATCACATCATTCTCCTAATGATGTGATCCCGTTATCACTGACATCTTATGTCCATGGTCAAGAAACCGTGACCATCTGTTGATCAACGAGCTGGTTACTAGAGGCCTACCAGGGACTCATTTTGGTCTATGTATTCACACATGTATCGCTGTTTCCTTACAATACAATTCAAGCATGAATAACAGACAATTATCATGAACAAGGAGATATAATAATAATGCTTTTATTATTGCCTCTAGGGCATATCTCCAACAGTCTCCCACTTGCACTAGGGTCAATAATCTAGTTACATTGTGATGAATCGAACACCCATTGAGTTCTGGTGTTGATCATGTTTTACCCGTGAAAGAGGTTTAGTCAACGGGTCTGCTACATTCAGATCCGTATGCACTTTACAAATATCTATGTCTCCATCCTGAACATAATTCCGGATGGAGTTGAAACGGCGCTTGATGTGCTTGGTCTTCTTGTGAAACCTGGGCTCCTTGGTAATAGCACCAGTGTTGTCACAGAAGAGAGTCATCGGGCTTGACGCGCTTGGAATGACTCCTAGGTCGGTGATGAACTCCTTCATCCAGACTCCTTCATGCGCTGCTTCAGAAGCAGCTATGTACTCCGCTTCACATGTAGATGCTGCCACCACGCTTTGCTTGCAACTGCACCAGCTGACTGCCCCTCCATTCAAAATATACACGTATCCGGTTTGTGACTTAGAGTCATCCAGATCTGTGTCGAAGCTAGCATCGACGTAACCCTTTACGACGAGCTCTTCGTCACCTCCATACACGAGAAACATATCCTTAGTCCTTTTCAGGTACTTCAGGATGTTCTTGACCGCTGTCCAGTGTTCCGTACCGGGATCACTTTGGTACCTCCCTACCAAACTTATGGCAAGGTTCACATCAGGTCTGGTACACAGCATGGCATACATGATAGAACCTATTGCGGAGGCATAGGGAATGACACTCATCTTTTCTCTATCTTCTGCCGTGGTCGGCGACTGAGTCTTACTCAATCTCATACCTTGCAAAACAGGCAAGAATCCTTTCTTTGACTGATCCATATTGAACTTCTTCAATATTTTGTCAAGGTATGTACTTTGTGAAAGACCAATGAGGCGTCTCGATCTATCTCTATAGATTTTGATGCCTAATATGTAAGCAACTTCTCCAAGGTCCTTCATTGAAAAACTTTTATTCAAGTAGGCCTTTACATTTTCCAAGAATTCTATATCATTTCCCATCAGTAATATGTCATCCACATATAATATGAGAAATGCTACAGAGCTCCCACTCACTTTCTTGTAAATACAGGCTTCTCCATAAGTCTGTATAAAGCCAAACGCTTTGATCACCTCATCAAAGCGAATATTCCAACTCCGAGATGCTTGCACCAGCCCGTAAATCGAGCGCTGGAGCTTGCATACCTTGTTAGCGTTCTCTGGATCGACAAAACCTTCCGGTTGCATCATATACAACTCTTCCTTGAGGAAGCCATTAAGGAATGATGTTTTGACGTCCATTTGCCATATCTCATAATCATAGAATGCGGCAATAGCTAACATGATTCTGACTGACTTCAGCATCGCTACGAGAGAGAAAGTCTCATCGTAGTCAATCCCTTGAACTTGTCGATAACCCTTAGCGACAAGCCGAGCTTTATAGATGGTCACATTACCATCCGCGTCTGTCTTCTTCTTAAATATCCATTTGTTTTCTATGGCGTGCCTATCATCAGGCAAGTCCACCAAAGTCCATACTTTGTTTTCATACATGGATTCTATCTCGGATTTCATGGCTCCAAGCCATTTATTGGAATCTGGGCCCGCCATCGCTTCTTCATAGTTCGAAGGTTCACCGTTGTCTAACAACATGATTTCCAGCACAGGGTTGCAGTACCACTCTGGTGCGGAACGTGCCCTTGAGGACCTTCGAAGTTCAGTAGTAACTTGATCTGTTTCTTCATGATCATTATCATTATCTTCCTCCCTTGTCGGTGCAGGCACCTCAGGAACAGCTTCCTGTGCTGCGCTACTTTCCGGTCCAGGAGGGGTGACTGTCACCTCATCAAGTTCTACTTTCCTCCCACTCACTTCTTTCGAGAGAAACTCTTTCTCCAGAAAGCATCCGTTCTTGGCAACAAAGACTTTGCCTTCGGATCTGTGGTAGAAGGTGTACCCAATAGTTTCCTTTGGGTATCCTATGAAGACGCATTTTTCCGATTTGGGTTCGAGCTTTTCAGGTTGAAGTTTCTTGACATAAGCATCGCAATCCCAAACTTTCAGAAACGACAACTTTGGTTTCTTGCCAAACCAAAGTTCATATGGAGTCGTCTCAACGGATTTTGACGGAGCCCTATTTAAAGTGAATGCGGCAGTCTCTAAAGCATAACCCCAAAAAGATAGCGGTAAATCGGTAAGGGACATCATAGATCGCACCATGTCCAACAGAGTACGATTTCGACGTGCGGACACACCGTTACGTTGAGGTGTTCCGGGCGGTGTCAATTGTGAAACAATTCCACAGCTTCTAAGGTGTGTGCCAAATTCATGACTTAAATATTCACCCCCACGATCCGATCGCAAGAACTTTATTTTTCTGTCACGTTGATTCTCAACCTCATTCTGAAATTCCTTGAACTTTTCAAAGGTCTTAGACTTGTGTTTCATCAAATAGATATACCCGTATCTACTCAAGTCATCTGTGAGGGTGAGAACATAATGGTAGCCTCCGCGAGCCTCAACACTCATTGGACCGCACACATCGGTATGTATAATTTCCAACAAGTTGGTTGCTCGCTCCATTGTTCCGGAGAACGGAGTCTTGGTCATCTTGCCCAAGAGGCATGGTTCGCACGTGTCAAATGATTCATAATCAAGAGACTCTAGAAGTCCATCTGAATGGAGCTTCTTCATACGTTTGACACCAATATGACCAAGGCAGCAATGCCACAAGTATGTGGGACTATCATTATCAACTTTACATCTTTTGGCATCTACACTATGAATATGTGTATCACTACGTTCGAGATTCATAAAAAATAAACCATTGACCAGCGAGGCATGACCATAAAACATATCTCTCAAATAAATAGAACAACCATTATTCTCCGATTTGAAATAATATCCATCTCGCATAAGACGAGATCCAGAAACAATGTTCATGCTCAAAGCTGGTACTAAATAACAATTATTCAGGTTTAAAACTAATCCCGAGGGTAGATGTAGAGGCAGCATGCCGACGGCGATCACATCGACCTTGGAACCATTCCCGACGCGCATCGTCACCTCATCCTTCGCCAGTCTCTGTTTATTCCGCAGCTCCTGTTTTGAGTTACAAATGTGAGCAACTGCACCGGTATCGAATACCCAGGAGCTACTACGAGTGTTGGTAAGGTACACATCAATAACATGTATATCATATATACCTTTGACGTTGCCGGCCTTCTTGTCTGCTAAGTATTTGGGGGCAGTTCCGCTTCCAGTGACCCGTTCCCTTGCAATAAAAGCACTCAGTCTCAGGCTTGGGGCCATACTTTGGCTTCTTCCCGGCAACATGCTTGCCAGGCGCGGAAACTTGCTTGCCGTCCTTCTTGAAGTTCTTCTTACCCTTGCCTTTCTTGAACTTAGTGGTTTTATTGACCATCAACACTTGATGTTCTTTCTTGATGTCTACCTCCGCTGATTTCAGCATCGAATACACCTCCGGAATGGACTTCTCCATCCCCTGCATATTGAAATTCAGCACGAAGCTCTTGAAGCTTGGTGGGAGCGACTGGAGGATTCTGTCAATGACCGCTTCATCTGGGAGATTCATTCCCAGCTGAGACAAGCGGTTGTGCAATCCTGAAATCTTGAGGATGTGCTCACTGACAGAACTGTTCTCCTCCATCTTACAGCTGTAGAATGCGTCGGAGACATCATATCTCTCGACTCGGGCATGAGCTTGGAAAACCATTTTCAGCTCTTCGAACATCTCATATGCTCCATGGTGCTCAAAACACTTTTGGAGCCCCGATTCTAAACTGTAAAGCATGCCGCACTGAACCAGGGAGTAATCATCACTACGCGACTGCCAGACGTTCAAAACGTCTTGGTCAGCATCGGGAGCAGGTGCATCACCTAGCGGTGCTTCTAGGACATATGATCTTTTGGCAGCTATGAGGATAATCCTCAGGTTACGGACCCAATCCGTATAGTTGCTACCATCGTCTTTCAGCTTGGTTTTCTCTAGGAACGCGTTGAAGTTGAGGGAAACTGGAGCGTGGGCCATTTGATCTACAAGAGATATTGTAAAGAATTTAGATTAAGTTCATGATAATTAAGTTCATCTTAATCAAATTTTAATGAACTCCCACTCAGAATGACATCTCTCTAGTCATCTTAAGTGATACACGATCCGAATCAAGTAGTCCGTGTCCGATCATCACGTGAGACGGACTAGTCAAAAACGGTGAACATCTTCATGTTGATCGTATCTTCTATACGACTCGTGTTCGACCTTTCGGTCTTCCGTGTTCCGAGGCCATGTCTGTACATGCTAGGCTCGTCAAGTGAACCCTAAGTGTATTGCGTGTGTAAATCTGTCTTACACCCGTTGTATGCGAACGTTAGAACCTATCACACCCGATCATCACGTGGTGCTTCGGAGCAACGAGCTTTAGCAACGGTGCACAGTTAGGGGAAACACATTACTTGAAATTTTAGTGAGAGATCATCTTATTTACTACCGTCGTTCTAAGTAAACAAGATGCAAAAACATGATAAACATCACATGCAATCAATTATGGTGACATGATATGGCCAATATCATCTTGCTCCTTGGATCTCCATCTTCGGGGCACCATGATCATCTTGTCACCGGCTCGACACCATGATCTTCATCATCATGATCTCCATCATCGTGTCTTGAAGAAGTCGTCACGCCAACTATTACTTCTACTACTATAGCTAACGTTTAGCAACGAAGTAAAGTAATTACATGGCGTTTATTCAGTGACACGCAGGTCATACAATAATTAAGACAACTCCTATGGCTCCTGCCGGTTGTCAAGTTCATCGACATGCAAGTCGTGATTTCCTATTACAAAAACATGATCAATCTCATACATCACATATATCATTCATCACATCTTCGTTCTTGGCCATACCACGTCACAAAACACATGCTGCAAAAACAAGTTAGACGTCCTCTAATTGTTGTTGCAAGTTTTACGTGGCTTCTATAGGATTTCTAGCAAGAACGTTTCTTACCTACGCCAAAACCACAACGTGATTTGTCAACTTCTATTTACCCTTCATAAGGACCCTTTTCATCGAATCCGATCCGACTAAAGTAGGAGAGACAGACACCCGCCAGCCACCTTATGCATCTAGTGCATGTCTGTCGGTGGAACCAGTCTCACGTAAGCGTACGTGTAAGGTCGGTCCGGGCCGCTTCATCCCACAATACCGCCGAATCAAGATTGACTAGTAACGGTAAGAAAGTTGAACAAGATCATACGCCCACAACTGCTTTGTGTTCTACTCGTGCCAAGATGCTACGCATAAAACCTAGGCTCAGATGCCACTGTTGGGGAACGTAGCATAAATCAAAAAAATTCTACGTCTTCACCAAGATCCAACTATGGAGACATCTAGCAACGAGTAACTAAGAGTGCATCTACATACCGTTATGAAGATTGCGTGCGGAAACTTTCAACGAAGCAAGGATGAAGTAGTCGTACTCTTCACGTTCTTCGTCACCGATGATCTAGCGCCGAACGGACGGCACCTCCGCGTTCAACACACGTACGGTGCAGCAACGTCACCTCCTTCTTGATCCAGCAAGGGGGAGGAGAAGTCGTCAGAGATCCGGCAGCACGACGGCGTGATGACGGATGCAGTGGAGATCGCAGCAGGGCTTCGCTGGGAGCCCTGCGTGGGAGTTGGGAGGTGTGACGGGAGGGGGAGAGGCGCCAGGGCTGAGGTGTGGCTGCCCTCTCCCCCCCACATATATATAGGGGGCCAGGGGGGCGCCAGCCCCTTGCAGA